>CM050404.1:59933241-61133241 GCA_027580255.1 Therioaphis trifolii
TTTGTATATATTTTCATACATGGATTATCAAAGTCGTATTAATAATAAAGTAACATATAGTATAACTAAACTATCCTTGCATTTTATAAAATATTTCTCAATGTTTGTTAACAAAGACAATCGTTCGGTATGAAGAAATTTTTTCTATCAAAATTCGTAAAAATGAATATACCAACATTAAAGGTCTATGTAATGATTATAAAAATTTTTAATTATTTCGAACACATTAATGATGTCTTTCATCTAATAAAATTATATTTATCCCTACAATGGTCAAATTAATATGTTGCTAAAATCTGTTGTTTGATTAATGATTATATGCATCATGATACAAATTTGTGAAAATATTATCCATGATAGTTGATAAAATAATTAGTTGTAGATAAAGATGTTATTTGTCGTTAGACAATAAGACAAAAATCTTCGACATTTTTTTGATCATGACACCTTAAGATATTTTTTTTTAATCTTGAATTCATGCAACTAAAAATTATCATAACAAATACCCAAGTATTTAACGAATAATTATAATTTTTATGAGCTAATAATAAGTATATTACTATCGGATGGTAATATTTTCGTCTTAAATTTGACTTTCCTCTTTCAACCACAGAAGACTCCTCTTTTCACCCAGTCGTACCAGTTATAACTTTTTTATTAGTTTTGTAATGATTAATATTTTTTTATTATTATTGTGATTTTCTTATCAATACTTCTGGAATAAATAATCTACAATTTTTGATCAAAACAGTCTCTTTTTTTTATACTTTTAAACTTCTTACAGAGCTATACAAAAATGTTCAAGTTCAAAGATTTGTAAAATTTTTATAGTTCTGAGAATACTTCAAAAGAACAATATTGTAATTAGATGTATATAAAAAAAAAATTATTCTAATTTATGGCATAAGTTTTATCTTTCGAAAAAAAGAAAAATATTAGGTGACTTGAAACAGCATTATTAAGTTATATTTCTAACAAATACATTCGTCTTCGTAGAAGGAGGAATTATATAAATATGTCTTTTATTTTAATATTATTATAATAAAGAATTTATTAATAATTAATAATGTCATTATTAAAATTATTACGTTAAACCTATACCTACTTTTATACGTTATACCTACTGCATACACATTAGGTATTTTACAAGTTGTTCTTAATTTATTTTACTGTATTTATTACAAAAGTTAATTTTATAAATTACTTGCGGTGAGAAAGCCATATTTTTTTAAATATTTGTATTTTGTTTTAATCCTGTAGAACCTTTAGTATACGTTTGAATACAAATGTTACATGTATTTAAACGGTTGTTTCAGGTCATTTAATAATCGAGGTGACTTGAAACAGTTGAAACAGCCATATTTTATTTTTTTTTCCAGTCAAAAATGACCAAAAATGGTCAAAATACTTGATTTAATGTCTTAAATGACACATGCGACTTATGTGCCTACTCAAATATTTTTGGTACAGATAAATTGTTTGGTATAAGAATAAAAACCAAAAATAATTTCAAAATCGTTTCAAGTCATTTTTAAGTCAAATTTAATACATTAACATGCAAAAAATTCTTAATTATTAAATGATGAGTTATTCACAAGAACCCCGATTTAAAATTTGAAATTTAAATTTTAAATACATGAATTTTGTCCTGTACACAATGTGTGTTTACCTTTTTACGAAACGTAACTCATGTGCTCCTCGTTACTATAGTTCACGACACTGTGTTTTGAGTTTTGTTATGAATTGATAAAAATTTTTTTTTTTTTAAATTTGTTTATTTCATTCAAAAAAATGTATTTCTATTATTCTTATCATATTAATTTAATAATAATAGAAGTATTAATATTTATGTAAGTGAGATCTACATATAAAGTCGAAATTATATTTTTCATGTAGGTATACCTACTAAATACTTTAATAAGAGGCAATTGGTATTGATGATATTTTTATTTTGTGTGTGTGTGTGTGTGTGTGTGTGTGTGTGTGTGTGTGTGTGTGTGTGTGTGTGTGTGTGTGTGTGTGTGTGTGTGTGTGTGTGTGTGTGTGTGTGTGTGTGTGTGTGTGTGTGTAGTTATTATATATAAATATGATAGGTACATTATGTTTAAAAACCAACATATTAAATAAATAGGATAAAACATATTTAGGAAACTCATGTAACTTCCACAAATAAGAATAAAAAAAATCTTGTTATTTATTAGTATGTTTACGTTTTGCTGTTAATTGTATGCGTATTTGTATATACTTACACTGTTACTGATCACATGTGAACCTTCGGTTATAGGATTTTATTATCATTAAACGTATTAATTTTCCTGCTCTTCTTCTAAATGATTTATAACTGACCCATTGTTCACGTTATACGAACGTGGAATGAGCCCACTGCATTTAAGAAGGTGTACAAGAATAGGACTAGAGCATACAAACGCACACGCACAACGCGCGCCCTACACTTGTACACACGATTTCGTGTTGTAGTTGCTGTTGTCGTTGCACGCGTTAGTCATCGTACACCTAACGCTTCATAAAATATTAAGCATTGTTTGAAAAGTTTATATTAATATGACGTGCTTAAATTATCATAACTTATACAATAAATAAGAGTAGTAAACCGTAAACCCATGTACGTCACAAAACCCAGATGGTACTTTTTCTTCACCCCATCGGATAATGTTTGTCTGGGTATATATAACCGAATCTCCAACATCATAGAACACACGCACGCACGCACACACACACACACACACACACACACACACACACACACACACACACACACACACACACACACACAACATCTTGTCTGGTAGGTACCGTGATGCCTAGTTTGAATTTAATTTACTACTACTATATACATGTACATTAAATACGATATATTTATGCGGTGTATTCATCATTTCGATGTTCCAAAAGAAATGAATGACGAGGAAATGGACTGGAAAATTAATTCAGTGGGTAGCCGTATGGATATGAGCTGAAGTAACTTGTGTATACAACATTATCATTTATACGTGCTTACTGTATACAACAATAGAAGTCTATTGTGTTTGCATTGTTCATTTATTGGGTAAGTTTTCTGTGTACGTTCTTCAAGAATAAAATCACAATTACTGCAGGAACCCGCGTATCTCGGAATCATAGAATCGCCCCGAAAATCTGTCAATTCATTTATGCGGTCATGTTTATTTTCACAGCTGTTGTTCTTTTCTAATACATTTTCATGAAAAGTTGCAATCACTGTTTTTTCCCATAATGATGATGTCTGTTAAAATCATTTTTATATCATAACGACTCTCCAATTACTTCTAATGGGTCCATGTACGTAACATATAACAGTATTGTCAGATGACCCAACTATCTTTGAAATCAATTAGGTACTATAATTTCACCCACCACTACATACTAATGCAACTGCATATTAAGGAATGAATAAATTGAAAAGGCACTATAAATTCTACACATTACTGTGATAATATTATACGTTTGCCCACTCGACTTTATGTTTTGAATTAAAAAAAAAAAAAAAACCATGAAAAAAGTAATTTTTTTTAACTCGTCCCTCGAGTGTTGACGGTATACGTATACCTATAAAATATACAAACTTCGTGTTCAGTAATCGACTAATGTACAACCGTGTTCCACGCGACAGTGGGTTAACTATGTATAATAATATCTACCTTCATAGAATACACGTTTATAGTATATTATATACGTGTATAATAAGTGACTTCTTGAGGGAGCTTACAAGCATAACTTATTTTCGAGAGCGCTCTGAGTAGTAGGTATACGAGGTATATACGAGTGATTTGAAAAAAAAATAATAATAAACGAGAAGCTAAGTATAATATAATACATTGATAGGTACCTATAAAAAAAAATCCCCAGTGAATTGCGTGACTTCATAAATTCGATAAAACTGTTTGAATTCGCCTATACTTTATTTTATTTTTCTAATCGTGTGTATACTCATCAGTCATTACCAATTCGTGTCGAGATATTTTCGTAAGAATAAAATATGTTGGATACGAGTATTTCTTTTTCATGATTTTACACTGTCGAAACCGATTTATTATTTTCTACGACCCGATTGTAATTACTGCACAGTTTAGCGTTTGATCGAGATAGTGTTATCGATTAAACGAAACAAAACCTATTGATAATTTAATTGCATATGATTTTGCAACCATATCATCTGGTACTGGTTGAGTGACTTTCCGCACCGAACCAATTACTATTCATACTTATACTTTGGTGTATTTAATGACCGCGTCGTGTTATGTAGGTATGTATATAATATTTCTCGGGTTTTTATTCTCTGGCGTTTGTATTTCGCTAGCCCGTTTCATTAAAATAGAAATTAAACAAATATCAATTATGCTGTGAATATAAATATATAATATTATTATTACATAGGTACACATACGGTGTGTTGTGATCAAGAAAAATAATTTATTTAATCGACATTAAATTATTTCACATTGAGACATGCACTATACTATTAAGTAAATAATGATGATGTGTGGGAATTTTGTGTAGTTGTTTAAAGATTTTTTTTCGCGTAATAAAACCATGTTATAGACAAATTATAAACCTGTAATCGGATGTAAAAGTCAATAAGAGGAGATTAATTACCTGGTCGTGTTTTCGTGTGAGAGGTCATTTCTTAAACACACAGGACAATTTACACTGATTTACCTACGCTTCCCACTTCTTAGACAAAACAATTACTTAGGATTTACAGTGAATACAGCGATTATATTAATGGAAGGTCAGTTGAAGGATTTATCTTCCGCGATTTAATTGATTTTCATAAGCACGTGCACGAGTATAATCCATACGTATGTGTCATAAAAACAAATTTACGAACAATTTTAATTTCGAAACGCATAGACGTTTTTTGTACTTGTAAAATATTAATGTCACTGTCTGATCTGAACCGTCAATAAAATATGTCAATTTTAATGTCAGCTATAATAATTTATTATTGAATAGTTGGAATATCTATACCTACTACTGAGCGTGTTTCACACTTACGGTTTTGAAATCTTCTTCGATCTTATCGTTATTCAATTAATCTACATTTACATATTTATACTCTGTGGTATAATAATATGATTGGGTTATCGGATATCAATATCATAATTTATTTTCTGTTATTTCTTTTTATATACTTAGTTATTATTCTGACTAAACGCCCGTATTAACACAGTGCGAAAAGGGTTGAAACCAATAATAATAATGACAACCATCGAAGGGTAAAAAAATGTATGTATATCTCCACTTAAGTGCTTTCGAGATTAAGATCAAATCTAACGTCAGTTTTGTGGTGTAAAGAAAAGCAGATGTTTTATTTAATATTTAATAAAGGTGTTGGAAACATTACGCCGACCGGCTTCACACTCACACACACACACACTCACTCACACACACACACACACACACACACACACACACACACACACACACACACACACACACACACACACACACACACACACACACACACACACACACACACACACGCCATGTCTCATACTCGTACATACATGTTATAATATATATTATATATTATGCACCTGCAGCCCGGTGTTGATTTTCTTATATTACAATACCGAGTTGGCTTCCGGAGGGGGTAACGGAGTATGAAATCTTAGTGCTGAAGGCTTTATAAACGTATAATTAATTGATAATCATCTTCTGGGTTTTACACATTTTTTTGTTTTTATTACTTTTGTACAATATATATGTAAGATGTATATCCTTATATATCTTACAATTTTCGTCGATTTTATTTTCACCATTGGTGAACGTGAAAAGCGTTAGTTAAAAAAAAAATAATAATAAAAATACACGTCCTGTAAGGTTGTATACTGATTGTCCGTACCTAAATAGACGCCAGTTCCCATAAACAATAGTCGACAACATCTGAAAATTGTTATGTCACCCCCTCATTGCTTTTCGTTAAAGTAATAAAAAATGTGATTATGATACCAACACCGGTCTGTAAATATTCCACATTGCTAGGTAGCAATATGTGCATTTATGTTTTAAATACACCCAATATTGGTCGTCAGTTACATACACTATGTGTTCTTTTTAAAAATGTTCAGTCATCGTTTAACTTATAATGTCACTGGACAGTCTCCTCTTCATGTGTGACATGTCTTCTTTAAATCACTCATCATTGTTTCTTATTGTTTTATGTGTAAACAGATTGTAATATATTTTTAATAAAAAAAAAAAAAAATTTATAATGAATGTTGTGTATAAATATATAGATCACAATACTTATTAAACAAGATGTAAGTTTAACAGTTTAATGAACAAAGTGATCTCAAAACTTTTAGTGATTGCTAGTGAAATGCTTAAACTATGACGGCAAATTTAAAATTTTATATTGTAATTCGTAGAAAGAAATATTTTATCTAGTTTTAATGTTATACTTTATGAACTTGCGCGCTTTATATTCTAATCATAGACTAATTATAGAAATGTTTATGAACTCTATACATGAAGCTACATCAATTTTAATTAGATGTATACATTTTATAACTTTTCATCATATGCCCAGATAACAAAACTACAACATTATTAACGCGCGCATTGTGTCAATTAAATAATAAATCATATTTTTCTAGTTTTATTTTTGGTCAGTATACAAAGGTTATACAGGTAAAATAGGTCGATTGGAATATTAATCCAGAATTGTTTGAAGAATAGTATATAATATATTAAAATATATATATTTACTTTTATCGAATGTTAGTTACTTTTTACACACAATGCAATAACTCACATCTGCTAAAAATTCAGGTACAAGGAGTTTTATTTTTAACTTATAAGTAAATAAATTTAAGTCGGCAATAAAAGCTATTAATTTTAACGTTGTACTTTATACTACACATGGAATACGCTTTTTAGAGTAGATATTATCAATGTTCTCAAATATTTATTTTTTAGTCATTTTTTAACTGGATATTAAAATTGCGTTTCAAAAAAATCAATATTAGGTACAACCACAGATTATCTAAAAAACAATTTTTATGTTTCGAATATTGTATACATCGATTGGCACACTTAAAAAAAAGTAATTTTTAGTTTACTTGAAAAGTAGTGATAATATTTAGAGAATACATTTAAAATACAAAGAGAGAAAACTGTTATTGTCTAAAAATCATCATAACAAAAATGTTTATCACACATTTAATGAACTTATAAGTACCTACCATTAATTTTTGATTTAAATGACACGACAGATACATAAAATGAACAATTCAATAAATAAGTTTTTTTTTTAAAATCATTTTGTATTTATGAATAATTATAATTGAAAAAAAATATTTTATAACATTTAACCATTTTTTAAACGTCGCTATGCATGTTTAGTCCCTTAAAAATGTATTGTCATTATTAAAATTACTCTGTTTAACCTTGTTAATATTGTTATACTATTTTAATAAGGAGAAACAAAAAAAAAATATCTACCAATTAAAAAAATAAATGATTATTAATTTAAATTATTACTCTGAAAAACATTGTATTGACACGATGTACAACACATTACAACGTTAACCGTCAAGATGTTGAGGTACCTCCGTTTATACAATTATTCTTATCTATGTTTGATAAAATTCTATAAACGAGTGTTGTATGTCATTGAAAAAAAAACGATAAACCTTACATGATGCCTTACGTAGTTATATTGACTTAGGTCAATACCCGCAATTTGTTTACCGAAAATGATAACATTTAAAGCGAAGCTTAAGTTTGGTGAATAAACTATTCGAAGGTCTAATGAAAACGGCCTTTGGAATGAAATATCCAACATATTTTAGGTTAGGATATCATTATTTATTAACACACATTTAGTTTTAATTTTAAAACGTGAATAATGTGTTATCAATTTCAATATGTAATTTATTTTGTATCATAATATGGTTATACGTTTCAATTTATTTTTTTGATTAAGTTATTCGTTAACATGGAAAATGACGCTATTTTGATACTATAAAGCAAATATGTGCAATATGTTTATATATTCGGCAAATTGCTATTTTTAATTTTATATTTTTTAAATATGTTTTAGCACAAAGTATTAGTTTTTTTTAAATCTCATCATAATTTTTTATTATCTACGATCCAAATGTAATGAATAATAATAATTTAACAATGCAGTTCTTTATTAATATTTTATGATTATATAATATATGGTTGTCTAATAATTTTATTTTTTGATATACCTAGTATCATTAGTTAAATATACGCTATGTGATAAGAAGAAATAACACATTCAAAATAATAAAGTTTGTGATTTGTATTTATCACATACCTACATGTTACATAAGTAATTACTGATGAGTAATAATTCATAACTAATCAAATCAACGAGTAACATTCATGTCAAATAAAATATTATGTTTCTAAGTTTCGAACTATCGGTGATTAATTTAGTAGGATATTATTCTAAACATATTTTATTTTTAAAACAATAATTTAGAATAGTTAATTTTGCTTTTTTTAGATTGTATTTATAATTATATTAGGTCACACATTAATTTAAATTCTATAAAATAGTTTTTATATTAATTATAGTTCATAAATCATTGACAAATGTTAAGCGTTAATGATTGATTATTATTGTCAATTATTAGCTAAAACAATTATGTTGAAAGAATCATTTAAACAATAATACGAACAATGTTAATTAATCAAATAATCGTTCGCGTCGAAATTAGTATTACATAATGTACGTGATGTATGTTTTAAATAAATGATTTATAATTCATATTTCATTAATATTAAATATCAGTTCTTTCTACTATAAAAAAAAAAATAAATATCAGTTCACTCATTTTCATATAGGTCTAATAGGTATGTATAATATAATATAATAGGTATAAACCTTTACGGATATTGTCATGTATAACAAACTTATTTGTGTGTATGATTTTTATAATAGTATACGTGATTATTATTTGTTTCTACGTAATCACTTAATATTACAGATCAAATTGATTAAATTAATTTGTTTTATTTTAAACAGAAGCAAGGACAGTGTTAAGTTTGCTGCAAAAAAATTCATGTATAAATTAATGTGTACCTATCTAATAGATAGGTATGTATTTTGTTTATTCATAGGTGTTCATGATATTATATTCGATATATTATAGACTATAGTCTACAAGTTCATTCACCGACAAATAAAATGTTATGCGAAAAATATCAGTTTTCATGAGTCTAAAGTATAAGACAGAGTTATTAGGTTTATTATTATGTTTTAATAGGTACATATATAATGCAAATATGTTGTATTAATAATAATTTTTTTTAAGAATCTTTTATTCGAAACTAATGAAGTATTCATATTTATTTTAAAGGTATCAGATACTTTATGATATTAAATATCACCTACCGTTAAAAATAACTAAAAGTAAAAGAAATTTGACGTTTATTCATCATAGATTGTTATCAAGTATTCGGCTAATAATAATGAAACCACAAACGCGTTACACTGCGTTTAATTTGAATTGTATATTGGACATTTTGTTATCATTTGCTAATACATGTGTTGTGTTTAGTTTTACTTTTGTTGTGAACTATTAAACCAAATCATTTATTGTATTTTATGACTCAGAAAAAATTTTCATACTTAAAAAAAAGGTTTTTAATTTTTTAGATTCTGAGTGAATCAACAAATCGATTAGTTTTACAATGATGTTTATTTTCATTATTTTTTCTGTGAACACTTTTTTAAATGGTTAAATCAGTCCAAAATTTTCATTCAGCAACTTTATAGATAGGAATTTCATGTAGATTGTACTTTAGACGGATAATTTTTATCTCCTCTTAATAGTTTTTCTAGACGTTAGAAAAACTGCTGAAAAACCTAGTTAAAATGGCAAAATTTGCCATCAATGACATTTTTACTAAATCGATTTTAGTTATTTAATTATGACTTGGAAAGTAATGTTGCTAATAACTTTAAATTTTCACTATATTTTAATGGAATATTGATATCTACTTAACGAACATTCCAAACAAATTTCACAACTTTTGGGTTAAAAATAGAACTTTAAAAATTCCTTTCTGTTTCGTCAAAATTTTTTGTCTAATAACATTTTTGATATTTGACAAAAAGTTTTGAAAGTGTAATATGATCATACTTATACACGTAACTTACAATATTGAACAAATTTTAAAAATCGTTACCCAGAATTTTTTATAAGCGTTTAAGTAAATTATGTTACAATTTTTACGGAATTAACTGTTTTTGTCAAATTTCAACTTCAAATACTCATTAAAAAAGTTAGGTCCATTCAATTATCATGAAACTTTGTATACAGATAAAACAACATGTTTTGAGCGTTTGTCAAACAAGAAAACTTTAAACAGATTTAATTAAAGGACATATACTGACAATCAAACTAAAAACGGTTAAATATATAAACAGTATATATATTTTTTTTTATACTGCAACTTTGCTGAGATTGTCGAGCTAAAAATCTTGTCTATCATTTATTTAAAGTTTGATTCATTAATTCTCATTATATTTCCGAGGTGCAAAGAATACTCCATGGTGCGAAGTACGTCCTTTTCAAAAAATAAGACTACAGTATTACGATGTTTATCTACAATATGTTTTACGGTAATTTTATATTGTATGTGTACTCTTGGTATACCTTTAACTTAACGTGATTACATAATAATTCTTAAAATAATCACAAATATTATGATATAGGTACAGAAGCATTTATTTAAGTTAATAGGTAGATTAGGTAAAAAGTGTGAATAAATTTTATTGAAATAGAAATATAGTTTGTTTTGTTAAAATTAAAGTCGTTGGATCTTTTACCGTAATTAATTGAATTATTTATTTCAATATTAAAATTACGTATGAATTTAAATCTGAAGTAGAATTGAATTAAAGAAAATTCGTCATTTTTTTTGACAAATATTTAAATTTACAATACATACCTACTTCTATCTATACAATATAAATAGGTAGTTCTAACTTCTACAGAACTTGATTATTTTTATTTTTGATACAGAAATTCGTAATTTATTTCACGAACGTCAAATTTTAAGCTGACGGTTTTCGGATATAAAAAGCCAAATAATAAAATTCTATTTTGCGCTTTTTGTAACAAGTTTAGATGTAATATAACTTCATTAAAAATAATTGAAACTATAATTCCTACACAATTATACTTATTACCATATTTCCTCGATGCCTACATGTAAATTGATTAAATATGATTAAAATAACTAAAAATTTGAAGCTGTTTTATACCATTTTCGAACCAAAAAACTATACAATATACGCGATTTGGCTGCCTACGCCAAACGGCGTATACTTAAAAATCGGCCGAAACGAAAATTCTAGAGTACACGATAATTGTATAATAGGTATACTTTGCCCAATACATAATAATATCAATATATTAGTATAATATATGTTTATAATAAACATATATATATATATGTATGTATACAAATACAATATACATACAGGTACCATTCATTTGATCTTCTATTTAGGAGTGAAAACTGAAAAGCAATTAAATATGGGCTGTATTTGTTCTGAATCGGTTACTTTAAACAGTAAAAGTTAAAAATAGTTTATTACATAATATTTGTTCACTAAACACTTGAGTTTTTTTTCTATGGAAATTTACAAAACGTGTACCTATACAGAAAAGTAGAATAAAATCGTAGTTTTTGAATTTCATTGGCGTAGTAAATAATAGTAATAATAATAATAATAATAATAATAATAATAATAAAACCGTCGTACTCATTAACTTTGCCGCCTCTGGTAGGTCCAGGGTCATAAAAAATAAACAAGTCTGAAAAGTAAGTTTTTTTTTTGTGGTCCCGTATATTTTTGCCACAATACCCTGTCTATGTATCAACACACATACCCACATACTCTCGCATATATATAAATACAATAATAATAACTCGTGTAGAAAAAATAAGACGAAGAAATCTTTTATTCTCATAACCGCAGAAACGTTCACCCGACACCTGGGCCGTGTGGCTGTACAGCGCAGACGAAAATTATATAACCTGACCGCTGCCGATGTGTGTGTTAAACATAATACGCTATTGTATCGGTCTGTCGGTGAGCGTGCGCACACACACTCGCCACTCGCGTTTATCTTTTTAAATTCCAATTACCTATACACTTGCACACACGTATACTCCTGTACACACACACACACACACACACACATACACATCACAGAGTTCTGGTATCATGTATTATGTATAATGTATATCTATGTGAATGTGTGTATGATATAGAGTAAGCTATACATACATATATATATATATATATATATATATATATATATATATATATATTTGTGTGTGTGTGTGTGTGTGTGTGTGTGTGTGTGTGTGTAGTATACTTACGTTAGGTTATTCGCTGCCTGACCGCAAAATACTTCTGTGTCCCCTCGTCGAACGCAGACTTAGACATACAGACAGACAGTCAGACACAGACACAGACACACAGACACACACACACACACACACACACACACACACACACATACACCTTTTAAATATTACGTAATATTTTTTTCTTTCACACACCGTCTTTTGAGCTCGCTATGACATCGCGACCATATTCTCATATCACATATAAACTGTTTAAAATTGAATTGTATGTGATTTCGTATCAATTCGTTCTAATCTACTTTTAAATGAAAGTTTGATTAATCTGTACATACAGTATACACACACACACACATATATATATATATATTTTAAATGATCAACAATTCTATGTTCAATATTTAACTTCAAACATTGAAGTCCACTAATTATCGTGCTCAAAAAAATGGAATCATTATATTATGGTTTAATTGTTATTAATACAATGCCATGGAAACCGTTTAATTAAACACATATGATTGATAATGAATTAAATTCGTACGTGCAGTAGATTAAACGTGTGCATTTATTTATCTTTTAATCACTATTTAAATTATAACATAAATTATGAAGCTTACTAAAACATAAATATACAATAATACATTAAAATATATATATATATATATATATATATATATATATATATATATATGTGTGTGTGTGTGTACTGCCATCGTAAGCAAAAACGCCGTAAGTCCAAAAAAATAAAGAATACAAATGAGGTAAAAAGAAATAAATAATTGTAAAATTCGGCTTGTGTAGATAATTATGCCATATGTTTGAAATATTACTCCAAAAGTATAATAATATAAGCAATAATCAAATAACTAAAACACCGTAAATCTTAGAAAAGTTCGTGGGTACTAGGTAATAACGCCGCAAATACACCTTACCAAGCATTAACGCCGTAAATACGTATTGTTGAAGATACGGCATTTTATCTTAGTAGATACATAGAACAAATTATAATTGATAGCATTTAAGCTTAAGAACACGGACCGGTTTACTTATAGCAAATCAAGTCGACTATCGAACAATTTGTTTTTAATAAACTTATTCGATATTTTATTAGTTTTATATTATACAGTGCAGTTTAGTTAACAGCGTATCATTGCCACGTTCAAATACTATAAATTGTAAATTTGTAAAAACTGCAAATGCAAATACTATAAATTGACTTACAAATTACGGTTTTATTTTTTGAATTCTTTAAAAATAATTATACATTAGTAAATATAATAAGTAAATTGTATAAATAATATTATCATATCAAAAATTATTACTTACTGCATTATTGCTTAGGAACAAAGTATCAAAAGTTTTTATTTATACTAAGGTGCAACGTGAAAAGTAAAATATCTTTTTTTAAATTAATTTAATAATATTTATTTTTGTTTCATTGTATTTGTCTGGTAAAATTACACTGGAAAACATATATCATATTTAAATAATTTTAATGTACAATGTGTTATGATTTTAAGAAAATGTAAAATACAAAAACACGTTTTTCTCAAAATCGTTCTACGGTGACTTACGGCGTTTTTGCTCATGGCGTCAGTATATATATATATATATATATTATATGTATATCGAGGAAATGTAATTCATTTGAAATAAATTTATTTTTACTAAAAATAATTACGAAACAAAATTAAAATAAATGCATAGGACTGAAAAAACGACTATTTTGATGCCTGAATGGATTACCAGTTTGCCATCCTCATTATGTAAATGTTATTTTATTAAAATACATGTGAGAAATACACATTTTTTTTTCCACTCATTCGCCCACACTAAGTTTTGGACTTCTGAACTATTATTATCTGCAATTAATAATGTTGCGTTAAGTAAAATGTTTATATTCCTTTTACACATTAATACTAACTGATTGTGTAAGTCAGTCGGTCGAACGCATATTTTTTTTAACGAATATGTACATCATCTGTAGTTTTATATTATTTATTAATGCTGTTGTACGTACGTATATTTATCCTTTATTATTTGTAGAGAGTAAAATCTTATGAAATAGTGAAATTTGGTTTTTTATATGTCAAAATATTATGGATAAATCATTTAATCGTAATGGGTATTCATTTTTTTCGTCTCGTGGAATAGATAATTCGGTTAACCTTTAAAATGAATTAGGTTAAAAAGCATCTAGTTTTTAATTCGATCTCACAGTGACAGTGTGAAATCGTCTGAAATTTATTTCTTAGGGTTAACATACATCACTGGAAGATCTCTCTACTCAGATTTAAGATTTTAATTTCTCGAGAGCGAATCATATTGTTACGTATTTGTAACTAAAAAAAATATAACTAAAAATAAATAATATTAAATAATTATAATATTAATAATAAAATATAAAAAATAAATATATGACTAAAAAAAAAAAATCATTGAATTAAGCACACTCATAGATAATTGGTGTATCTTAAACGATTTTTTACATTGTAGTGGCGAGTAAAAACAAAAAAACTGGGGATTAAACTGCATTATATTTAAAATTAGAGTGCAAGACTTTTTGGCACTACTGTTTTGGCGCCACCGTTTCGGTGAATCACGCAGGAGAAAATTGTACAATATGATATATCGGCAACAACGCTAATAAAAATGGTAATTGACAACGTGAATTGAATGGTTAATTATCTGATAAAATATCTAAGTTAATGTGATTATACTTTTTACATGTACATAAAATTGTGGTTCATTTTTTACACCTAGTAATTAAATGCAGTTCACCCAATTTCGATTGAAAGTTTTGGCATAAGTGAAAGTAATATTCAAATATTAAGAAATGCATTATTAATAGCTGTAAAAGCTGCTAATTCAAAATCATGTGTAATTGAATCTTGATTTAAATTAGATTCAATATTTTTTAACACATCTTAAAACTATTCATATGTATTTGGACGCTATACCTAAATTATTGGATGTAGGCATGCCTTCTAGTTCTCTTCTAAAACCATATTAACTTGTCCAAATAGTAATGACTAATGAAGTTATACTAAAAATAGGTAATCAATTATCAGCAATCATAGTATCAATTTTTTATTTATATTTAATTTAATTTAAAGTTATTGTTTTAAAACATATAAGATTGTTTATAATTCAGAAAATAATTATATAATTTTATTAGAGCAGCTCTCAATTTTTAATTTTTTGCCAGCTAACTGTAAATTCAGGCGTGGCTTCAGAAACTTTCCAAGGAGGGCATTTATTTTTACTAGGTATTACTGCATTTTAGGGGGCTAATATAGCACTTTCCACAACTCACACCCACATTGGCATGCGAGTTTGACAATAAATACATATTTAAGACTTGTGTTTAGTAATTAATATAATATTTTATGTAATTAACTCTAATTTCTTTTTTTTTCTGAAAATATTTCAACAGTTTCATCAATTTTTCATACATTTTAATGTTTGGGTGTGCGTTCAATAAGCATAAACTTATTAAACGACCTCGGCCATTATTGACCGAAGCCCAATTTTTACTCAATGTTATGTGGGAGTATATTATATGTCCATTCCATAATCAATGTTATTATACCTACTAATTACAATAGGTGTACATATAATATAATATTTTTCCAATAAAATAAAAATTGTTACGTACTTAAGTCTACATTAATTTTATCAAGATTAATTTAAAGGGCTACTTCGAAAAAAAAAACGTTTTTTTTTCTCGTGGACCAATTTACATTACACACAATTAAAGCTCGCTAGGAAACCAGTTATCAACCCCTTCTATATATGTGTCAATGTACATTTAATTTTGAAAAGATCTGTTGTATAAAATAGCAGTAATTGTACATTTTGAATTCCGTAAAATAATATTGTATGACTAAATATCTGTATAACACAAAATAAAAATGGGGTTTTTATATAATTCAATTTTAGACATCATGTTATTTAAATAGACATTCCCAACGCAAATAGAAAACACCAATTGTTGAGCTTTTATACATAATAGTGTATTATTCCCTTTAGTTAGAAAAATGTCAAATAGAAATTAAATAATGTGCATGGTACTTAAACGTAATAACCGTAATATGTATTGATTCGATGTATATCACTTTTTGTCATCCACTCCTCGACTGCAAATTTTAAATACTCTACGTGTAGTTTGATGTCACAGATGGTATACCGTGCGGGTGCGAAAACGTACATTTAACATTTTATAACGTTTGAATTTATTATTATAATTATTATTATTTCGTTTTGTTTTTTAAATAACAGCTGTCTGACGGCGTCTGTTGCTGATGATTTAAAATCAGATAGAAAAACATGTAATTGAAAAATTATTTTATTCTATTTAACTTGCAGTATAATGTTGTTCTCTTAATAGTTTCATACAAATTATAAATCTTATTTACAGTCGATTTTTTTTGTTCCTACGGACTAAGGTCGATCGCAAACAGTTAGAACGCATTTTATTTTTTGTCGATTCGCGAAGCGATCGCACGGGTGCTGTTTGGCGACGCTGTAATGCAGAAAGCGATCAATTAGCGTGTTTTAATGTTAAACATACATATAATACGCACGCATGTCAAGTAAAAAATATTATTTGATACGAGTGACGTCGTAATAAGTGCGTGAGTGTGGCAAACTCAAACGTTCCAACGGATAACGGCGAGAATCGATTGAATCACTCTTTTTACATCGTTTGTATTCAAAACGATGATATTATACACAATAAAAGGAAAGGAGTCGGGGGGTTTAAAACTACGGAAAACGCGTATCACAGATCAGTGGGTTTCCCCTGACCACGATCCAACGGTCAAAATTCAATAAAAAAAATTAGAATAATCACGACGGCAGTAGTATGAGTAGGTACCTAGTAGTAGAAGTTTCAGTCACAGTAATACGACTTGTGTAGTGGTGGTTGTGGTAATAGTAGTAATAGTAGTATAATATATGATATATAGTAAAGAGAGGCGGTGGTGCGGCGATGTTTATCTGAGTAAAAACTATGGGAACCCCTTACACTGTACGTAGGTTCAGTATGTATATATATACGCGTACCTCGTGTATACAACGTTATAGCCTACACGTACATATATATATATATTATGTTCGTATTATATGTGCCGCCGTGGTACCCGGGCAACCCTATAATTACGGACGACACTCAAAGCCGTCAGTGTTTTCTCTTTTGTCGGCTCTCGGAGCGCACGTTGCGTGGGCGTGGCGAAACACTCCCGCGAGCCTCTATCGTACAAAAAACTACGCGCACATAATACACACACACACACACACACACACACACACACACACACACACACACACACACATGAAGTATGAAGCTTGGACATTCCACGATGATCATATTATAAGAATAAGAATAATCATATTCCAATACACCCGTAAGCTTTATACACACACGTGTATATACCCAACCCTGAGCATACACACTTCGGCCACAGCAATAAAATATATGCGTGGAAAAACAAATCGTCTCCGTCCTACGCCCTCTTCCCTTCGTACAGCCCGACAGCGAGCGCGGGGGCCGCCAATATATTACATATATATGAAATGTTATTCGTTGATACAAAAATAGTTATAATAACAATATCATTATTATTTTGGCGAGCAAATAATATTATTATATATCTACGTATATATTATAATAATATATCATACGATGGACACTTGGGCATAGTGATACTTCAAATAATTCATGCCAACATCGAATGGTATCGTGCAGCAACCGTAGGTATATTCTAATATACTTTCGGAAATTCGAGTAGGAATTTGCCTAATTATAATAACGCGTCGACGCAGCAAGATTGAGGAGTGTGAATACAATATTAATCATTATTTCCACTGTACACGAACACTCCGTGGTTTATTTTCATTCCTAGTTAATATAATATATATATATATATGTATTGAAATTTATGTATTACCTGTATATAGATACCACCTTGGTCCTTGGTTAAACTGAATAAAAACGGTCGAAGGGGTCTTTTTCCTATTTTGCATGGGGGTCGAATTTTTATATTTAAACCTCTGCATTTCCATGCATGCACATATTATATAATATATCTTGTGCTCGTACATTTTTCTTAATTCAAACTTAATTTAAATTCGTTTTGAATCCGACGTCATTCGACTCGTCAGATGACGTAAGACGTTCCGTTTAAACTGCAGCAGTAATAATTTTATCACTGGTATTTATCGTCAGCCCGACTCGAGTCGTTTGCGATCCTCTTTCGTCATATCTCGATTACAGTAAAATCATGTCATTGATATTTTATATTGTTTCGATTACATTTTCTAAGCCAAACAACATTTAAAATTTACAACTATTGCTACCGTGTGAATCTGTGTGAATACATGCCAACTTTATGATACACGTTTGTTTAATCAAAATGCATTTAAATAATTATAAATTTTACGTAGGTACGCAATACATAAAAATAACGCTAACATAATTACCTATTCATGTTTGGATATTGGGTTGTAAATCGTTATAAATGCATTTTTTGTATTTCAAACATATTATCGTTTACGACAAATACTTTTATGGACATGTGTAGGTACGTTCTACATACAAAAAAAAAAAAAAACAATCCGTTAAACGCATATGTAAACACCTAAAACATGATAAATGAAATAAAACTGTTTTTTTTCGAAATAACATAGGCTATAAATTTCGAAAATATCGATTCGCTTAATCGTATAGATTTATAGTCATGATTTTAATTTTATTACGTTATTCTTACGTACTTATATACATGCGTTCACGTATAATAATATAATATATGCTACGACGACGTTGGACGTCCGTAAGACGCGCGAGTATCCAAGTCCGAAATAGATTAAAGGGAAAATCGGTAATTCTTTATTATTATTATTTCTGTTCTCATCGTAAGTTATTACCGTAGCACGAATATTTTTTTAATACCAAGTCCGTTCCACATTATACATATTATTTGTGTGCACGGACAACGGCGGCGGCGGTGGCGGCATCCTTTGCTTCACACCAAATTTGCCGGGCACACAAACAAAACGCGCTCGCGGATAGGTCCCGTATAGAACCGGTTGATTTATATGTATTATTATACATAGAAAAATATATATAACCATACGTGTGCGGTGTGTATACAGTTCGAAACCGGTCGTAGCCTACAGGCGCAACACCTACCTACCGTATTCCCACATACGTATGTGTGCTGCACCGCGCGGACACACACATGATGCGCGCGCGCGCTCGCGTACGGTATAAAGGGAGACTCGTCGCCGCCGCCGCCGCCGCCGCCGCTGTTCGCTTTTATTACTATTACGATTATTATTAACATTTTAATGGTTATTAACGCGATACCACGGCGGTACGGCGGCGGCTGTGTATATCGAGAAACGTGGTATTCAAAATATAGGGCTCAGGTATGCTTAAGCCGGGGAAAATGTAAAATAAATAGCAGTCCGTGATGTGTGCAGCAGCAATCTTGTATATTATATAATATTATAACGTATAGTTGTATTTATGTATGTGTATGTTAGTGCCTACGTACGGTCTCGATATTATTTATAATATTATCAGATTAATTCTGATATTCAGTGAACCATATCTAGGTGTATAGTTGAAAAACCGATAAAATTTACGACATTTCGATATCCTTTAATGTAAAACATAATGTATATTATACAGTGTTAGTTTATGTTGTTGTTTTTACACCTATGTTGATAAATTGTGAACGTTCCTGCAGTATAAAAGTTAACATTTGTTTTGCGGTTTTTACCACCTCACCACATTTCCGTTTTGATGTGTTTTTATACATGTATATAATACAGGTACCATACATTTTAAATTATTATTATTATTGATAAAAATCTGTAATAGAGACATATACCTCATGAATACACCACTACATATTATGTGATTTAAACACGGAATAACTCAACGGTACTTTTTTTTGTCTTATATATATATATATATATATATATATATATATATATATATATATATATATATATATATATATATATATAGCACCCTACACTCATTAAGTACACATCATGCAATTATGATTTCGTATTATGTACATTATATGCATGAATATAACATATATATTTTTTACGATCTAAACCTCATGTCTGAGAATCAATATCTGTATAACTCGCAATATTAGGTACCCCTGAAATAATTGAGGCAGATTGACTTCCAACGATGTTACGTGCGATGATTGTATGACTGATATAATGAAAGCTTCGATCGTAATTGATCAGAATGAAACTCAAAGCATAATACTGTATAAACTCTGAACTTGCAATAATATTATTTCATTATAATATACCAGATACAACTAAAAAAAAAAACTATAACTATATTATTCTACGAATATAGGTATATTATCGGAGTTATACAATTATTGGAGTTATTGTCGTGTATTTATACTTACTTACGATACAGTCACCACTGTTAGTTACTCTAGCTAAAATTTATAAATTACTAAAATATTTTGAAATTTTTTTCCTATTAAATTAATTAAATAATTTTTTTAGGTATATTCGTATTCTACAGAAAAAATAAAAAATAAGAAGCAAATCATTTATAATTGACATAATTTTTTATGAATTATTGTTGTCTAAAATAGACATTTCTGATTTTTGGGGCTCCGTAATTTTTTTTAGGAAAATAAGGGCTCCGCGAACAAAAACGTTTGAGAACCGCTGCTCTAGCAGCATAATGATTATGACTGGAAGTTATTAAATCGAAAAATAATTCAATAACAAAAATTGAAATAATGGCGAGTACGGTATTACAATATTATTACTAGGGATGAGAAGTTATAGGAGCTAAAATAAACAAAATATGCATGCAAATACGCAAAGAAAAATTATGATATATGCATCAAAAATTTGAAAATATGCAAAAAATATATTATAATATGCAATTTTTTTTATAAATAAAAAACTTGTTTACAATAATTAATATAAATTTATTACATAGACATGTAGGTATCCGTGATTAGTTTAATATTATATTAATTTAATATTTTATTCAATAATATCGATGAGTTTTTTTTTTTTCATAAAAATTGGTGGATATAAGTACAGTAAATTATACGTGATGTGAGTAGGTGACATTTAGGGTTATGTATCGGTAAGTTTAAATATGAGTAAATTATAATTTAATCAATTTGAATGTATATAATATTAAATCGCACTATGTAAGTGCTTCATTAGATTTTTCATTCTTACGTTTATACGTTTAACCTTAAGATACCTTAAGAACCTTAAGTTTAGGTGCATACTTACATATATATATATATGTATGTATGTCTAGTATCTTTTCTACAACTGAATAATTTCTCTGTTCAGAAAACCCATTATATCATTGATTCCTTATCATTATTGATTTCTAGATTTCTAAGACTCGATTATTGAAAATTAAAAATGCATTTTTCTTTTTGACCCGACAATGCATTGTGTATGTTGTAATTTTTGCCTCTTAACTTACAATTATTTTCATTTGAATTCGATGACCAAAATATTTGCATTCTGATTTTACTTTTTTAATTACCTATATATATACCACGAGTACTTTTAATTGTATTATCAATGGTTTTTTCTTAGTTTATCATTTAATAATAATCTGTTATAAAGATTTAAGAGTAGCCTACTTTGAAGTTATAGAAAGCACAATAAATAAATGTGTGTGGGGGTTGAAACAAAATGGTTTTAAAATGTATTATAAACATAATATACACTTTAATGTAGTATTTAAATCGCAGGAACCCTCTTTCGTCTTATGGCGTTTATTTTATTATAATATATTGTTTTGCGCAGTAGTGAAGGCCTCTCCGAGGGATATTAACGACACGAGGGTGGTGATAATATCATGAATATTATGGGTGGTGTGTGTGTGTGTGTGTGTGTGTGTGTGTGTGTGTGTGTGTGTGTGTGTATGTAAATAAAATATGCAGGATGTCGAATATTCCCTCGTAGTATACTATATTTTATGTAGTATTATTATAATATCGTATTATGTATTATATGGTGATCGGAGGGGCCACCAAGTCCGACCGCATTGATTACATAATGAACCTCATAAACGCTATAGGGTGCCATCGATTTACGTGCTATATTACGACTCGAAGTAACACCGTGGTTTTACTTAATATGACAGGTAAACTAAAACTAAAACAAAATAATTATGAATATTCAATGACGGTAAAACAACAAATCCAAATTCACTTATGACTGTTGTATTAATAACGATAAAATATAATAATTAATACGATAATCTCACAGCGTATTTAGAATTTTATACATTAATCGGATTTATTCTTTGTTTGGTTAATCATAAATTTGTATGAGATGTAAGTTATAATTCTAAAACATTATTTATACGTGTATCTTACGATATTTATTTAAATACATATCGTAAGTTTTCGGTTCGTCGGAGAACATAAACTTTTATGTCGTATGAATAAACATGGTGTACCCACTGCCGTTGTTTAATTAAAGACAGTGTAATTTTGTGAGTAATTTGCGTGTTTTACGATCTGAAAAATAAACGCGTAATTTGTAGATATATCTAGGTACACATCACGAATTTGTTTAAACCAACACAGCCATAATATAATAAAATAATTTATAGTTTTTATAGTAACGTGTTGTTGGCATCGCGCAACAATATTGCTTCAATAGACGTGTTGTGTACGTAGGTAGGCACTAGCTATACTAACGTATTGTAGTCTGAGTATGAGGCCTGTTTATTATTATTGTTGTCTATGTTGTTGTGTTATAACGATAATATACGGTTAATTGATTTTCTGGCATATACACACTGAAAGTTCTCGGCAAAACTCGTTTGAACCGTCTCTGCACGAGCAAGTCATGTGGGCAGCGTGGGCTTGGGGGAGGATACAAAAAAGTATATTGTTAAAAAAAAGTAAATATAAATAATAATAATTGATGGCATTATATAGGAATGAAATATTGTGTTTAAGAACAGATATGCATTAGTTGCATACCTATATCATACGATGTTAATATATTACACGTGAATAACATATTAAAATAATATGTGGAACATAGATTTTGTGGAATACAACCGTAGCGTACGTCTCTGATCTATATACTATTATTTATATTTATACGTTAAGTGTTGTTTAATTTTTTTTAATCCTAATTTATTCGTTGCTAGACGAGTTAATGACGCTTCGGGGCACAAAAGGTTTTATTATTACGATTATTATTTTTATTTATTTATTATTTTACAACCGTATACGCACACGTAAACGTGTAGGCGATTAAAACGCGAGAACGCCTGTTTTACGATATTTATTTATTTTAAAATTTTTTTCCCTGTCCTTTTCGTCCATTTCTTCCCGAACAAGTTATAATCAAGACGGCGTCGGCGGCGGCGGCGGCGACGCGGTGTGAAAGGAAAACCAAACAACAGTAATTTAAATAGTTACGTTGAGCCGACTGCCACCACGCCGCCGCCGCTGGGGTTCGCACGGCGTCCCGGTGCCGCTGTTATACGGACGAATAACATAACATGCAGTACTGCAGAATCTCGGGTAAATCATCGTCACGTCGCGACGTCTTTGTGGTCATGAGTTATTATATTGTTATCGTCATAGGGTAGAAAGCCGACTGTGATTTTTTTCGCGTTTTCCGTGGTTAACTGCCGTCACACGAGTTGAATAAAATAACACGTAGGTATGACAATAAATTATTTAGTCGTGGACTTGAAAAGTGTAAAAACTCAGAATACGAATTTTTGAAAAGAAAATGCAATCACTATGATATGAATTTTTGATGATTCCAATTTTTTTCCTTTAATCAAGTACCTTTCCGAAATTTTTGAGCCAGTGTCTTCGCTATTTCATAAACGTCATACTTAACTTCGCAGCGTACGGTAAACCACCTGACTAGTTCAATAAACAAGGAATAAAATGTATACACGCAAAAACGCAATGCCGGGTGATTTACGTGATTTCCAAATTAGAACGATGTTTTTTTTTTTTTTATTAATCACCATAAATCTATTAGATAGGATATATATTATAAATACCAACTAAATTCGTAGGAACAAGGGTGTAAGAAGACTGTGTGAGTGTGTATGCATATGTAAATACGCTACCGGACTCGACAGCGCGCGTGTGTGTATGTGTGTGTGTGTGTGTGTGTGTGTGTGTGTGTGTGTGTGTGTGTGTGTGTGTGTGTGTGTGTGTGTGTGTGTGTGTGTGTGTGTGTGTGTGTGTGTGTGTGTGTGTGTGTGTGTGTGTGTGTGTGTGTAAACACCTGGTAACCGATTATTATTATTATTGTTGTTGTGTTTATATACGTCATGTACATTATACCGTGTGAGTTATGTCAGAGGGAGAAGTAGAGGGGGAGTGAAACCCGTCACGTCACCTCCACCTTCGTCTTCACCGCAGCAGTGAAGCGGCGTATTAGATGAGAGCTGAAGGAGCCGACGACTCGAAACGCGGGCTCGCATCACGTCCGTTGCGTCGGCTCGCGCACCCTAATTACTGGGCACCAGCTAATTGCCCCACACCTGGACCACGCGCGCGCGCACACACACATACACACACACACACACACACACACACACACACACACACACACACACACAAAATATAGGTAGAGATATACACTCCTCTCATCCGCACCCAACACCTATAGGTGCATGTGGTCTCCTCTCTCTTTATTTTCTACACCCATCCCGTGCACATGATCCTATATTTATTATACTTATGAACCTATACGTATACAGACACACACACACACACACATACATTCGTAATATAAGTTGGATAGGTAAGTGCGTATGTGTGTGTTACTTGGTCTACCGTGTTTGTTGATCGCTAATGGTTCACCGACGCGCACCGAAAAAAAATAATGAAACATGTTCGTGTATACTCGTATTATACACACAAACGAGTATACACATAGGCGTTCTCGCAGACAGTATTATATTATTATTATTATTATTAT
Source organism: Therioaphis trifolii (assembly GCA_027580255.1). Taxonomy (NCBI): domain Eukaryota; kingdom Metazoa; phylum Arthropoda; class Insecta; order Hemiptera; family Aphididae; genus Therioaphis; species Therioaphis trifolii. Next base: position 59,958,649 of record CM050404.1, read on the forward strand.
TATATATCGGTATACACGGGAAAAAGAAGAAAAAAACGATGTAATATTATTATCATGTATGTATTATATTATACAGGTATTTACTATATACTGTATACATTATGTATATACATGTAATCGACGCACATTAAGTCTGTACATAACCATAACGTAATAATATAAAATATAAATTTTTCCATACTCAATCACATCATTTTCATTTGGGTTTCGATTTTCTGTTATTTACCTACAATATTATAATACTTCATGTATGTATCTGTTTTAAATTATTGTAATATTAAATATAAACAGGGATGCGCATGAATGTCTTATACCAGCGTTCCTTTATGTTTTTTTTCAGTGGAATCTTTTTTAATGTCCACTTTTATAATGGAACCCCTGTACTTTGTTTCAACATCTAGTTTTAATATAACAAAAATTATAACTATTTTGAATAATAATAATATTTTTATCACTTTAAACATATTTTCAAAATTGACCATGAAACTATAAGAAGTTTTCAATTGTAATATTTATGATATGAATGGTATTATTTTTTATCATTACAGATGTACATGATATTAGGCTTTATGGATGAGAGTTGAATCTTTGTCTTCGTGTCAAGTTGTGCATCAAATTTTTTGCAGTACTTATTTCGTTTTTGTCGATACATTAGCAAAAAACACTATTTCATTCGTATTAATGGTCGGAAATAGTAAAAGTGTGACCACGGTTTTTTTGTGAAAAACACTTAAATTTTATGGAGCCTTTGAGTAACCTCTGAGTTCCACGATACACGGTTTAAGAAGCACCGTCTTATATTACGCTACGGATAAATATTTTGAATTTTTTGTGATTACCGACTTACCGTGTTGTAAGTCTTCTGTAACGATATGAATGATGTGATTATTATATAGATTATACAAAAACTATACAGTGTTTTAAGAATATATAACTGTTGGAAGTGCTTCAAATAGTATTTGTTGAAATTCATTCAGTCCAAAATGAAATGGGGCGTCTATATATGTGTTTCTATATTGTTATTATTGGCAGATATTAATTTATTATATCTAGAGGAAAATCAGTTGGTAATATTTATCTGTGTACGTTTAAAAATGTTTGAAATTACATTTGATTTGTGGAAGGGTTATTTTTTTTTTTAATAATACTTACGTTAACGTTAATGCTTTATTCAGTATATGATTATCTATAGCATGTTAAACTGTATTTGTGTTCATAAAGTAAATCTATTGACCGTTTAAAATCATATTATTCAAACAAACAGCTAGGTTAGTACACAATGGCTGTCGTATTCTTTATTTGGCATCACGTTTGTTGGACAAATGAGTTAACAACGTAATTGTGTTGAAGGCATCATGCTCGGTACAAAATAGTTAAAGATTTGATTAATGTTCTTGTGTGTACATAGGAGTCTTGAAGTAATTTTCTAACCAATTTGTATAAAAGAAGTTTGTATAATATAAAGTATCGTGATCGTATATGCCACAAAGATCAATATGATATTATTTTAAGTTTAAAAATCATTTGTCATATTTAAATAAGAGTATGTTGGTCTAATATATATATTAGTTTTAGTTAGTACCAAAGCATAAAATATAAATATGTAAACAATAGAATAAAGTACCTAATGTATACATATATTTTATTATTATTTTTTTATGTTTTGTTTATAGTACTAATACTAAAGAATTTTTTAAAACCAACGAAATATCCAAAGTAAACCACTATCGTTCTTGGTGATTTTACTTAATATCGTTTTGATTTCAACTTAAAAACTCAATTTAACTCGAATATTCAATATCATTCATCTCGAAAAATAAATATAAGCGCGTTACTATTGTAACTATTCATGTTGAACTAATAAAATATTACCTATAATGCAAATAATTTAAAAAAAAAACAGACTTACTATACTTTGCATCATAGGTATTCTTCACTTCATAAACGAGATACTGGTGATAGATTTCAAGAACTTAAGATGAACTACTTTTACGATTAGTGGACTGTAATATTATATAATTACTATTTGACAAACATAAAGTGTAAAGGTATAGTTCTTATAATATCTGACTAGACGTAAGCTCTCTCCAGTCTCCAGTCCATATTATGATTTTAAGGCCTACGGCTTTTTTTTTAATTTTAAGGCCTCTATACTATGTAAATTACGGTAGTTCGTCTCGATGTCATCCTAAGACCCGAACTCTGTTTACGACGATCAGTACTTTATACATATATTTTTGAGTATTAATTAGACATGTAATATTAATCTTAAACTGAACAAATCTATATCTATTTGGAATATTAGGGTTCTATATTTCATTGACGCTCCTGAGCGACGGTTAAATATATTGAAAAGACTAGAACCTCTTCCCTGAATATTTTATATTTAACTGGTCATCTACGACCACGTACAGAATGATACGTATAGTATGATTTCACTTAAATTTGAAATCAATGAGAAATCATTGTTTTCGAAAAATGATTCTGAGAGAAACTCAAGTAATAATTTATTTCAGCATCAACTAGTTACGTTTTTGAAACAATGAAAAATCTTATGATAGGCACAACACGGTTATTTAAACGTGAGTTGTAAAGTTTATTCAAACTTAAACAAAAAGGTTGACAGTCGAGAACACGAACGTTCACGACAGTGAGAATATCACGTATATTGATACACGGATACTTATACAAAAAAAAGGACCACTCGGCTGACGAACAAAAGCTGCTGTCGCACGAGGGTATTTGAACAAAATAATAATGGTCTTAAAATATGTGTGCGGACGAAGCCGTTGTGTACCGTGTGACGGTCGTAAGCACGATGATCAGCGAGCGAGACGGCCGGTACGCTGTCACCCGGTTCCGGCAACTTTCCCCCCTCTGCCCGGTTTTACTGAGGTAGGATGGAAATAGCCGTACGGGTGTTGGTGTTGCCTAGGTTGTGGCTGGGTAGAGAGCAGGCGCGGTCCGTGATAGCGGTGTACCTAGGGTACCTGCACTATCGCGGCCCGCGTCAATGATAAACGTTTGATGAAATTTTCAAGTTCAAAGTTAAAAAGTTCTGGAATAATAACAAGAAAAATCTGTGGTGACTAAATAATATTGTATATACAATAATATATATAAAAATGCTCCGTTTCACCGAATTAAGACATTTCTAGCTTACAAAAAAAAAATCGCATCTAGCAACAATAAAAATGTAAATATAGCTAGAGTTACTTATATGAAACTAGTATGAAATTTTCGGCATTTGTAGCTAAAAATTTAACCGAGAAGATGACGTTTATTGGAAAGGGAAGGATAGTTTAAGAGGAGTGAGAGGAATTACAGGTAAAGAAGCTATTATGGCGTGTACTAAAAATTGATCGAAGAAAATTATTCTTAATCATAATAGGTATTGTAAATTATAAACTCACATACCCTCCATTCAGGCCTGTTCAAATGGGTCCATTATTCTTTGAAGAAATAAATAAATACAAACATATAAAAAGACACACATCATAACATAGTGTAGGTCACCGTCCGTTCTTTAAATCTGTTGAACTTATATTTATATACATGTATCTATGAAAAATAGGTAAAATAAAATTATAATTAAAGTTAATTTCTTGTAATTATTAGAAAATGTGAATACAAATTGTAATTAAAAAATCATAATAATATAATAACATAAAAAATAATTGAAGTGAAATACATTCAAATAATATTTTAAACTTTTACTAAAATACTTACATCCTATGATCAAATATTATATAGGTACCTACTATTATATGCACTATGCAATATATACTTATTTATTTAGTATCAAGAGGAATTAATCACTTTTTCACAGCTGTTCTACATTCACAAGTTATTTTATGATTAAATAATAATAAAGATAATAATGGGTGTCATACAGTCAAAACACCTTAAACTGTAGAATATGTAATTTATAATGATCATATATATATATTATCGGTTATTATATACTACGATGAAAGTAAAAACACTCAAAACTCGCCACTACAGTATTATACCTATATATTTTAAGTCATGTATTAACAGTTCAATAGTTTTCAATTCGAATATGTTAAAACACGCGTTATAATACTATAATCAATATACGTAAACAAGTTATACAACACGCACTTCTCATGTTTGCCTATGTAATAATAAAATATATACAATATACATATATATTATAATATTTTATATTTCAGAATACTTAATATCCTCGAATTAACTGTATGTAGTTAATCGAATTAATGTACCATAAAATGTACTTATACACGCGGTGTATCTATATACCTAGTAGTTTAAATTATTATGAATAAATCAATTAATGTTTTCTATATAATACATACCTATTAATAATTCTTAATAAACCTTGGATCATACTGTAACCGATGTTCAAGGATATTTAAGTGTTTGGATAGTGCATTTGAATGTGCTAAATATTGAATCATTTGATTTATATTAATAAATTATAACATTGATATTTATTTTTTAAGCGAATTGGTATTTCTAATGAAAATTAATATTTCCAATTTTGGCAATATTTCAAAACGCATCCATGCCATTGTCGATATCGAATTTTTAATATAATTTCGTTTTTAAATTAACATTTAAATGATTATACATTATACAACTATTAAACATAATATTTCGATTTACCTTAATCATCTTAACATTTTAATTAATATATTTTGAATAATATTTATGTGAAAATAACAATCATAAATAAAAATAATCAAAACATTATTCCAAATATTTTTTTCTTACCTAAATATCTACATGTTACGTTAGGTATCTATTGCATGAATGTAGGTATTAAAATACGAAATAAGTAAATTAAAGTATACTTTTATTTAAACATTTTTTTTTCGGCAGTAATTTTATTATTATTCTAAATCTAAAATTGTTCTTAAAAATTATTTAGGACCTATTTGTAACAATTATTCTAGTAATATGCATATACAATTCTCATTAGCGGTGATACTAATCTGTACATAAATCATTTCATACAATTCAACGTCGAGTAATGCAATTACTGACTTTTCATTCCGTTAATGATCAATAAAATAAATACAGTAATTACTGCTTGATAATTAATCGTTTACATAATTATTTAAGTCTACAAAAATATCCTACTCATAAACTTAATTATTGTAATATAGAAACGTATGAATGAGGTAGGTGCTTACTTAAGCGCTGCTTAAAGATGAGACATTGTGTGCATTAAAAAATGTCATGAATCTGTTTTAAAAAAAGTTTGACTTTGTGTCCATAGATAATTATTTTTTTATGTATTTCACGTCTCATGGAGACTTTCTAGGTATCCAGCGCGTTAACTGATTAAAATTAATTTTCAACACGCAATTGAGTCGTTAACGTTTTGTTTTTATGATTTATTTATTATTTTCATTAAAATAATTATTTAGCTACGGTAGATTTTTATTTATATTTGCACTAGGGAATACTAATTTTAATCACATTATGAATAGAACGAACAAACGAGTATTAGGTATAACGGTATATGTAGTATTATTTCATATTGGAATAGTCGAATAAAATAGAAAGAAATAATTTATATTCTCCGGGAGGTTCTCCGCATTTTCGAATCAAAGTCTGTATAAAATAATACGTACACAAGTCTGATTAGCGTATACAAAACAAAGTACTATCATCACCGAGCAGAGAAATGAGAAAAGAGTGGTGGACACTTGAAAGATTAAACAAAACTACATTGATACTATAATGTATAATACGTATATATCAGATAATTTCAAACATTTCGGGAAACAATGTGTGGCATGCGTATATTTGGCAATAATAATAATAATATATTACGTGTTATATTTTACACCGTGTATTAGAACGAAACGAGGGCTTTGGAGGATCGAAAGGTAAGAGACGAAGATAGTGCGGCGGGCGCGATGTTCTTCGCGAGCCGGTCTTAAACAAAAGGTGACAGCCGGTCGCTGGCGGCCATAAAAGTGGCTATATGTGTGTAAATATATTATAATATAACTCATACCTACATTATATAGGCACATAGACACGTGTTATACTACATATATGGTTACGTTTACGTGTGCGGGCGAGTAGTGTCAGAGGAGTTACACCGCCGTCGGACCAACCGGGCCCGTTACGATGCGCGTTATACACAGGCATATTTTACATTTACATGTTTATATATATATATATATGTGTGTGTGTGTGTGTATATATGCCTATGAGACGCAGTATACATTCATATATATATACACCATACTATTAAATGGAATGTTGTAGCGTCAAGCTGTCTGCTGCACGTCTCTTCGTCTGCACGCGTGTTAGTGTGAGTATATACGCGCACGCTAGGGCAATGCGCGCACACACACGTGTAGCATTTTCAAAGAAGGCAGTGAAATAATAATAAATAAATAACCCGATGTAATATTGTTGTTGTACATACACCCAAAGTAAATTACGACCACCACGTGTTGCAGGTGTGTGTGTGTGTGTGTGTGTGTGTGTGTGTGTGTGTGTGTGTGTGTGTGTGTGTGTGTGTGTGTGTGTGTGTGTGTGTGTGTGTGTCTGTGTGCGTGTGTGTGCGTGTGTGTGTTTCTGTGTATGCGTGTTTGTGTTAGTATAAATGTATATTGTACAGTTGTACGATATGCAATAAACGTTAGGCTTCTACGGCGATGAAACTGGACATCGTGTTATAATATTCTATAGTCGTATTGTGTTATATTATACTTTAATAAGTTTGAATGCAGTAGTTTTATATTTTTACATGACACAGACCTAACCGACGTTAATGCCACCACGATGAAATTTCCCTACTTCGGTTTTTCATGAATTGAACAATAGATAAACATAAGCTGTTCTTGATTTCTTATTCGTACGTTTATTAAATAACAATACTAATTGATGTCGCATTGGCGTGGAAAATATGATATATATATATATATATATATATATATATATATATATATATATATATATATATATATATATGAATTTTACTGCAATAGATACAACTATATTTCGATACAATTTATATGTATATGTTTAATTATTAGGAACATATTATAGATGTTTTACAAGGGAATAATGAAATGATGACATGATTACTTGATTGTTTGAATATAATAATATAGAGGACTTAAGTTCTTGTTTAATTACAAAAATGTGTTAGCTATGTAGCCATGTAGGTACATTAATTTGTTTTAACTTTGTTATTCTACATTTGTAGGTATATAACGCATAAATGCAGTTAGCCATACGTCTCAAAACTGTACTAAAAATTTGGCAACATTAAGATAAAATTTAATTTAAATATTGACGTTTCTCTATCTACGTTTAAAATGAGGTATTCAAAGTAATCGAAATATGCGTCAATGTAAACTGATTCAGAAAAAAAACGTTTTGTTAACATGCAATACTGTGGGTGTTTGAAAACTCTAAACAATTGTTAATAATTGAAGTTTTGATAGACCAAACCTAAAACCGCTATTTTTCATTCGGAAACCGACTAGTGACAAAATCTCTCTTACCCCAGCCACCAGAGCCTGTGGAAATATCGTCAATCAAACGGCACGGGCACTGTACAGTTTACACGTTGTACATAATTATTGTATAGGTATAGTTATTACGAGTAATGTCTAAAACGGTTTGTGTACATATTACATAGGTAATTTAAATATTATCCATAAAAATAGTGAAATGTTTACATTGCCTCATTATTATTCTTAAATATATACAGTACCTACTTAAATATATTCTTAATCAGTGTTCTGTGGATAAAGTATGAAGTCTTCACACGCGCACGTGCTTGACGTAAAGTCGATTCCTTTATTGTAATCATAATTATAAAATGTCATGAATATCAGAATAATCCTGCAGCTAGCTCGGTATCCAGATTTGTATCCACATACTCGTATATTTAATAAACATTTACTTTTATATAGACATATTTTAAATCTTGACCTCAGGAAAGAAATATTACATAAGCTATTTCATGTAAATATGTTTTGTAGCTGATAATTGAACATTTTTTCAGAACAAAGAAGAATGTTTTTTTATCAAAAAAATGTTTTTCTATCTATATTTCAAGTTCTATGATTGGATAGATCAACAATATTTTCTATATTTTTGAAGTTAAAAATGGACGTTGATTCCGTTAAATTTATAAACAAATTTAAATAAATTCTTGTTAAATAATTTTTCACGATTGTTACATGAGTATATGGGTAAGATAATAATAGATTATATTACACTTTCAAGTTTCAATAAAACAAATAAAACATTTTATTACAAATAAACGTTCTAAAAACGGAGTTTTTACAAGGTCTATGATAACCTAAAAGTTGTCAAATTATTATGAAAGTTTTATTGAGTTTGTAAACATGTGTTCTAGCTATTTGGTGAATTTTCCAAGATTTTCAAAAAATTTCTTTTTGAGTTATTGATGAATAACTGAAGTTAATCAAGTGATAGTCACATAAACGACAAATTTTACCGTTTTTACATAATATTTGGTCAGTTTTTCGCTTTAAGCGAAGAAAAATTACTGAGAAAAGTGAAAATTCACTCTCAAAATACAATTTGCATGCGATAATTGATCTGTAGAGTTGCAGGGTGAAACTTTTGGACAAAATTAAAAATAAATAAACATCTTTGTAAAATCATTAGGTGCTGCACTTCACTTAAAATATAAAATACGTTTTGTCAAATAATCAAATTAATTTGTTTCAAATTTTCAGTTAAGGTATATATACCTATAGTTTAGTATTATATAATAGTATTATATATATATATATATATTATATAATGCAATTGAACTGTGTATAGAACTAAGTAAAAATAAAATATAACTTGCTTAGGGGGTATTTTTCCAACCACATTATATATTCCCCCCCAAGGAAAAAATTATAACCACGACATTGATGTTCATCACATATTATATTATTCTATGGGTTTGGTCGAATCGACTAAAACTCAGTAAAATGCAACGCACTTATAGTATTACTTTTTATTATACACATTATGTTGCGCCGTCTTTTTCGATGCAAAGTACACAAGATAATTGTTGTTTTCCATGCGTTTTAAACCTCCTTTTATTTTAATCAAATTGAATTAATAAATAAATAGATTCGCAAAAGTATTCAATATTGAACCGCTTATATGATGTCAAAGTTCAAAATAAAATGTAGGTACCGCTTTAAAAACGATGATAATTTTTACAGAATATGATTTCATTCACCTGTTTTAGTATTTTTATGCTGATAATATTATACATTCTTTCGAAAACCCATCATCGTCTGTTGGTAATAATTAGCTTTTGGCAAACATCCATGTACATACATAATATATTAAATTACATGTATACATTTTTTTTTTTAATTAAACACTGCAAAATACACAAGAGTCGTTAGCGTTCGGAGAAACCAATAGCTATCGTAAGATATTATCATAAATACTTTAAAATGTTGTATGTATTATGCAGTGATTATCAACTGATTTTAACTTAATAAAGCACATTCGGTAAACTGCACGTCTCGCGCATAGTATCACTGACTCGGTAACTTCAGAACGTAATAATCATGATTAACGTATTGTCATGCGTTATTAGAAGGATTACGTTAATTCAATGTATTTAATTGAATATAAATTTTAACGGCTATTACTGACAGCGACACGCCATGACGTGTACATGTGTGTTCTATTGCTGTAGACCTGTGTACTGATTCGAATCCGTTAAATGTAGAGTTTTGATAAAAAATTTAATTTGGAGAGGAATGCACGCAAATTTGAAAACATATAAGTACAAATTAATAAATAAATAATGTGGATAAGCGATTCGGTCCGAGGTTATTATAACGCGTAATAATGCACATTCTGAAATTGCTTAATTGACTAGACCCGGTGATAAATTAATATTTTTTGGATACTAAAACAATCCGGTTTTCTTAACGGATGACCTCGCCGTATTCTAAATGTACACAGCTATGCATAATACGCAAGTATGTACATACGTGTGTGTTTGTGTGTGTGTGTGTGTGTGCGCGTGTGTGTGTGTGTGTGTGTGTGCACTGCTCTGCAGCCACAGCGTACCGCGTTTGGTGCGGTGATTTCAAGGGTATAAAATAGAAAAAATATAAAATATAAAAATATAATCTAAATATTAGTTATACACGTCAATTGTACACGTTGTTAGATGTTAGTCAGGGGACACATCTCCTGACCTCTATACACGCATTAATAACTATAAAACGGTTTTATTAGTTTGTACAGGCAACGTTTATTATTATCATTTTTTTACCCGTTAAGAATACCGTGACCGCGGCTTCGTTTCTTACTCATTTTTATTCTCGTGCGTCTTATAATAATAATAATAATAATGATAATAATATAGTCAGCATTCCGATTATAATAATATAACATCTCATACTCATCATCGTCATTATCATGTTTGTATAATGTATGTGGATATTTAATTCGGTATATAACGGAATTTATTAAAATGTATCACCGTGGTTTTTACAAGTTATAGGTGCTTATAAGTTTTAGTACACCTTATAATTTTATCCGGCTCGATGATATTGACGTAATTATAATATTACAATATTGAGTAGGTATATATTAACACCATTATGCGCGTATTGAAGGAACGCAGTAGACAACATCGATATTATTACCTTCCGACGGTGAACATCCGGAAGTCGCTGCTAAACGATAAAAACGTCTATTTCATACCTATAAATTATTGATGAAAAATAAATGTTATCAAAATTTAAAATCGACTTAAACTCAATTTACTTTTCTGTAATTCATGAAATAGTTTGCCTTATTATAATCTTATATTGTACATCGACATTAATGGAAATGTTTTACAATCATACTCTGCATAATTAATTATACTCTTTTAATTAAAAATATTATACATACGCAGTTCTAAGATTATAAGATATGAACTGCAACGTTTTAAAACACGTGAAAACTATACTTTATAACCGTTTTATTTTATTCGTTTATAAAGCAATAAAATATTTATAATAACTAATAAATTTATTGATTTGCAAATTAACCAAACAAATTTTTATACAAATTTTATTTTATTTATATATCTGAAACATAATAGAACATATATTTGAATAGTTTTTTGATTTCAGGTTTGGAAACAATGGTTGGACCAATAAACTTTGCGGAGAGGAGACGAGACGAGGCATGAAAATAATGCTGTGTTTTCAAACAGTTCCATATAGACTTATAAATGGGGTATTACAATATACATAATTCCATTGTAATTTTATTATACGTGTTATATTATTCATTATAATGTTATATATACCTACCTAAATATAAAAAATCGTAGACTTTATAATATAATTTGTTTTTAGAAAGGAAAGTTTGAATAACGTTAAGTGGCTTTGATAAATTTTGAACTGTGTACATAATTATATTCATATATATATATATATATATATATATATATATATATATATATATATATATATATATATATATATATATATATATATATATGTAGTGTTTCCATGATTTATTTGTAGATAATTTTGTCAGTTGTTAATAAACATAAAAATAAGATTTAAGAAATAATAAACTATATTATGTTGTTGCTTCAATATAATGATTTTAACTTGATATGTGAAAAATGAAATATTCCAATTGTGCGGACAAAAATGTCCATATGAGTCGCATTGAAAATGGTATTCCATTTTTTTTTAAAGCAATTATATTTACTTATACACTTTACACGTATGTGGTGTATATCTATCTGACGTTGTGGTATCTCCTGCATATCAGTAAAATGATTTAGTACAATATGACAAGACCAATATATTTAATTTTTATGAATTATTAAATTGAGTCATAAAAAAAAAAAATTTGATTATCTATCGAAATATTAAATTTCCTTTACTTTTATATTACTACGACTGGAGTACCTATCACAATGTATACAATTTCATGAGACATTTTAGACTATGTAGACACGTAGTATATTATATCATATAATATATTATTATTATGTCAAGTACTTATGTCAAACGTCGTTTTTAAATAGAATTCACGACGTGTACAATATTCACATTTTCTCATACATCATCCCGATAAAGTTTGTTCCAGGGACAATTGATTTATTTCTATGAAGGTCCGTTTTGAAACTTATCAAATTTTCCTCGGTCCAAAATACTTTTAATGACTTTTGTCACACATTAATAAATAATTTTTTTTTTTGCAATTATTTGAAATTGTAATTGGATAATCACTTGTATTGCAAACATTGTTCGAACAAAAGTTTTCATCTATGGTGTGTGTCACACCTGAATTTGCATTCTGATTGTCCAGTGGTCTAACATAATAATCTAGTTACTAAATTATAACCGAGCATACTAAGAAATTGACTTGATAAATAAATATCCGTGGTAAAAAGCGAGTATTTATTCGAAAAAAAAGTTTTAATTGCCACAGGACATCCTAAATATAAGTCTTAAACTACTGTCTATACGCAAAAGTTAAGCAAATTTTCACCACCACTGCATATGCGCACTAAAATACCGTACAGTGGTGCAACGGCCACCAGACAATTGAAAATTGATAACTAATATCAATGCATGTGATATGTGCTATAGCCAAAAGTACGGTCTTAGTAGTCCTAAGCACGAATGCATGATGTGATTTGTATTTATTGAAATAACTTTTTTTTTTTTATTTCTCAAACTTTATATCAAATTAAAATCAAATACGTCGTCCAAAATGAAATTGTTTGCTTTCACTTTTATTCATTAAAAATTATTGTATTAAATATTCACCGATGTAAAGACCATGTCCGTGGACATATCATAATATTGACAATAATATTGATAAATTAATGTATTATTTAAATTTGTAATACATCGTAGCTATTACTGAAGAGCTCATTGAATAGATTTGCACTTGATTTTATTATGATATAGCCGATATAGGTGGTTGATAAATCAAAACAATTAAAACTTCCATTCAACAAAATTATAGTACATTCGTTTTCAAAATATTCATGGCTTTAAAGAGATAATGCTTTAATGCCAAAATCTCTAAAACAGAAAAAATTTTCTAAATTATATCAATCTTACTGAAATACAGATGCATTATCTTGTGAAGTTTTTAAACATGTAATACGTTTTCAGTTCAATTCATTTTCTATAGTCATAAATACAATCATTCTGTTTTTGAAATAATAATGCGTGTAGTTTGAATTGCTAAGTCAGTACACAGACGTTCTCAATTTATATAAAATACTATATTTTTTTGATTTGTTTGTTCCATTTTAATAAATAATTGACAATACAGCAAATTTACAATTTATTTCGATCGTACTGAGGCCACATTTCCATTTTCAAAATGCGCATGTGCTGTGGCGAGGAAACTTGACTTCACTTTCGTGTATGGCTAACACGCATCTATGAGTAAAAGATCTATGGCCCTTAAGGAGGTATGAACAATTATAAATGGGAAACGTAGTTTTTATTGTATCATTCAAAAAAATAATCTAAATTAATGCATTTTATGGTCCAAAAAGATGGTGCGATGCTAATCACCTTATTTATATATTGATTTTTTAAAATACACATAAAGTTAACCAGATGATTTTGTAATTTTATCAATAAATTTTCATGAACTATAGTTAATTAAAATATCCTTTTAAATGGCCATCGGCAATAAACGCTTTACGGATCAAAATGTTCGAGGTGTAATGAAAGCCAAAGTTTAGTTTTTATTATTTTAACTTTCGAAAATATATTTTTACGGGTAGTCTGAGTCGATGGCAATAATAGTAATAAAATGTATTGGTACGTTGTGAATAGATTGCAAAATAAATTAGATAGGTATAGTAGGTAACTCTTGTAGCAAAATGAATGCACAATGAACATAATATTTAGTGTGTTTGCTTATAAAAAATATAATTTATATTTTCAATTTTCTATTATATTTTTTAATAACCTTGGGAAATGGGGTCCTCAACTCAAACACAGCCGGAGGTCCTGAACACAATAGTTTCCTAGAGGCCATGGCCAAGGCGACATTTGTAGCCATACGTCTAAAATTTGGATGGCATTAATTTCGAGGTAACGGCTGGTAACTATGATAACGTGTGATAAATTCAAAACATAACTGATGGTATTATATACATTTTTCTAAAATTCCTTCCACATACTTTCCACTCAATCACACTCCGCTATTTTCGCTACTATTGATTTCATCCTCAAACCAGGGCTGTTTATATAATTCCGGGTCGTACATTACTTTCGAGACTAATTATTTTCACAAAGTTTCTAAAAAAAAAAAAATTTCAATTGTACATTTTACGTGTGTACATGGTTTAGCTAATCAGTGATAATTATTTAGTAAGGTACTGTGTAGTGTGAACCCAGCTTAATTATAGTAGTGCGCGCGTTTCACGTAAATATAATATATACACGATCTAAAGATCAAAATATGTTATATTATGCAGGATGATTTGTTCACTAAAGCTTATTCCGTTTTTAACCTTGTATAATTTCATCCTTTGTAAATTTGTATTTGGTTTTCGTATACGGATATAGATACAGTGTCCTAAAATAATTCATTTTACGAAAAATATTATTTTATATGTTTCCATCTATTTTTTGTCTATTAGTCCAGTGTTGAAAATTGGAATAGTTTTTAAATGTTTTAAATTTAAAACGAAAAAATCTATATTACACGACCAAAAAATAATAATATACGTTTCCCAAAAATTTAACGATTTCCCGTGCCACCCGCTCCTCTTTTTCTGTGTTTGTCTTCATCTCTGTTGACGTGGTTCTTCACTCGCGATCTGCACGCTCTACTGACACGAAAATCTATTCAATTTTGTGTTTATTCCGTTTGCTTTTTGTTTGGCGTCCGTGTTAAGTGTGAACCGATATATATATAGCATGTAATTAACTACACCACGGGTCAACTGGTGCGCGCGCTCTGTACGCAATTTAAATCATTTTGTACCAAGTATATATATGCATTATGCATGTACATGAAAATACACACACACACACACACACTCACACACACACACACATATCCACACCAGCTAATAAGAGAATTATTGCTATCATCTCCCTCTCCTGTTGTCCGTAGTGGATTTAGTCCGTAGCGCGCGTACCCACGTGAATATACCGCAAACAAGCGAAAAACTACACACCCGAGTGGTGTCGGTGAGTATTCTTATTGTTTTATCTTACATGCATGTGTAACCCCGGCGTGTAATTACAATACGATAATTACAATCGTCGGGTCGCCTGCCACGCGAAATCCCGAGTAGAGGAAATTTCGATGCTTCACTCGGTTCGCGGAACCAAATCGTCGACTCGTGAAGAGAACGACGAGAGCTTTGCTCTCGTGGCATCGCACTCACCGAACCAAGCCACTTGCACCATTATTTTGAATACTTGTGTAAATAATAATATTATTATAACTAAAGAGCGGATTTTTAGGTTCTTAAAACCTTAAAATATGACGCTAATATGTTTCGAAAAATCCTTAAAATATTCTCTAAATATTCCTTAAATTTGTAAATATGCAAAAATGATTTTTTTCTAAAATAGTTCAATAAATACAATAAATAACTGTGAAGCACAATTCTCTTGGTAACAGGTAAATTATTGCAAAATAAAAATGTAAATCAGTTGATACACAGCTACATAAATATAATTAAAAAAAATAAATAAAAAAATAGTTTAATAATAAATAATAGATAATTTGCACGATTCCTTTGGTAACAGGTAAATTATTGAATTACAAAAAATGTTAATCAGGTGATACATAGCTACATAAATGTTATAAAATATAATTAAAAAATACAAGAGTTTAATAAAAAATAACAAATAACTTTGCACTATTCTTTAAGAACATAACCAATTCGAATACAGACGAGTAGATAATTGAATGATTTTGAATTTTTATCACTCTATAATCAAATTATTTTTTTTCCTAGAAAAAAATATTGCTAGAAAAAGTCATATTTCGAGAAATTAACAAAATATACTAATTTTTATGAACAATAATAGAATATAATATTCTAAAATATGAAAAATAGGCGAAATATTCTCTAATGTCCAAAATATGCTTTAATATGCAAAATTAATTTTTTTCTACGAACTCTGTGATAGTTAAATCGTCCACATTTTTCACCCTCTTAAAGTTGCACAAAGCCAATAAAAATATGTAAAAACCTAAAGATCCGCTCTTTAATTATAACAAACGCATGTTGACTTCATTGTCTTTCGTCCGCTGTGCCACCATCCTCGAACAACTTAACCGCCGTATATACTTATATAGGTATTCCGTAATATTACTACGGTAAGATAAAACAAAATATACGATTATAGCAGGGGATGAAAACATCGAAGTTAAAACCTAAAATACTTTTTTACTATAACAATAAATATACGCAAACGACAATGTATGATACCTATCGTCGGAAAGATACACATGTTATTATTGCAATGATATATAATAATTAATAACATTAAGGTAATCATTTCAGCCTTGTCTAAGGCGGAGCACGCAATCGTTAAATATAAATTTATTTTTAATTTTCTACCATTTTTAATGGCTTAATTATTAATAAATGTATATAAATTGAAAACTCATTTATAGGTACAACTAAAGCCCCTTAAAAAGAGCCTAGTTTTCAAAGAAAACGTAATTTGTCTACCTTTTTTTTTAGATATGATAGCAATCAAAATTTTTTTGAATTATTTTGTTTGCTATTCAAAAACTTGATCCCGATAGTATATAATTTATAATATGTTATAAAGAAATCATTCAGACTCTCATTTAATAAACATGCTATATTTATAACTTAATAAAAACATTTTTTTTTCAATACCATTTGTTAAGGAATAAAGAAAATATAATTTTCCAAGTGGTGTGTGGAAGAGGAATGGTCATGGAGTCTTTGTTAAAATTTAATATTTCAAAAACGTTGTACCAAGTATGTGCATATACGTTTTCAATATGAAATTGCCCCTTCCTTACAAAACTCTTGGCTACCCGCTTGATTTTGCCTAGGATCTTTTAGTAAAATATTACATAGGAATAAATGATAACCTCGTATATATATATATACATAGTCGTATAATGAACAACAATGTTAACAATTTGTTATGTTTTTATTAATTGACATAATTATGCTTCATTAATTTATTAGTAATATATATGTTATAACTTATAACACATTTAGATATTTTTTTTTAGTAAAAACGTTAAAAATAATTTAATAATTTTGTATTTTGTAATTTTGAAAATGACTTCCCCCTCCAAAAAAATTTAGCAACGTGTCTGGACTTATTGCCAGTCGAGCAACTCTATTAATTGTCATCTAAGTCCAAAAACTGTGGTCTCCAGAGACGAAGATACAATATATCTCATGTTGTGTCGTTCTCTAACGTATAATCACTTTGATTTTCAGACCTACTCGGAGTCCCCGGTGACCGAGCGTCAGGTCACCGATTCCTTCAAAAGTGAGTCTTCCTGACCGTGAACGGTGTTGACGTAGAAATACCAGTAATTTATACGTATACGGGTATTATTGCGAGAGAATAACGACGTTGCCGAATAGTAGATGCATGTGGTCTTCGGTGAGATTTGAGTGCGCAAAAATATTCCGAAGTTTGATTTAGGGGGTCAAAAAGAACTGATTTCCTCGTTTGAAAAGGGTGATTCGAAATGACAAAGCTCTTGTATTCAGAACCCTTCCTAAATACATACCCAACTGAACAGCGGAGAGACGTTAGATTATCACGCGTGATTTTTTGGATCCTATGATGTGTACGATGACGTTTCTTGCGACGGCGACGATGAAATAGGTTCGCGTGCAGATCAAACAAATCGGTGTCACGTATTCGACGGAGCGAAAAGACCTATTATTTTTGTGCGGCCGGTGTCAAAGAAACCACGACGATTGACTGCAGTATATGTGTTGTCATAAAGGCTCTCGTTGGTACATCGTCTGTTCACCGTATTATTTATACTATGCGTGCACGTGTGATGTTATAAAAAGAAAATAATCAACTCGCCCGAAGACGTCACATCTGCCGCCGCCCGGCAGTCAGACGTCGAGAACACGCGCTCGTAATATTATTAACTATATAATAAACTCACTGGACTGCGAACTTATATACATTGTTATTGAGTATATATTATTATATTGTTTGGCTTTTTGACCGCTATATTATATATCACACCTAGGTCGAAATGAAATGCGTATGCATAAAATAACCTTATGGCACCCTGTTGCAACGTGTGGCGGTACATTATAATGGACACGGAAAGCAAACTAGATTCCATTCCGCTCAAAATGTTCTCTTCAATGGTATGAAAATAATAATGATAATATAATATTCCGCATCTTGTTCGGTCGACTGTATGTTGCGCGTGTTGTGCGAATGTCACACACGCGAGCATGACGCGTGGTCTCGGTCACCCCGACGACATTTTTCGTGGACAAAATTATTTTACCTACTACCATCTGTCTTTACAGCAATACACAAAATACCGTATCAAATATATATGTTTATATATTGAGTAACGTCGTTTAATATAATACACAGGGTCTGCCACAATGATATTATAGTTTTACTTATATTTTCATTGTAAAATTCATAACCATCATGCGTCTTGATGAAGCACATAGAAACTTCGTATATTATACGTGTATGGTATGCAACGAGTTTCGAGTGGTTAAGAATAATGTCTATCACAATCTTCAACTGTATGTTATGTTGTATGTTATGATTAGAGACCGGAATTATATGCACTAAAAATGTGGAAAATATGATGCAAATATGCAAAGCAAAAGTGTCAAAATATGCAGAAATAATTGAAAAATATGGTCAAATATGCATCATAAATTTTTACTACTTTATACCTGTATATAATCAACAAAATATTTAAATATAAAAATGACATCATCATAATATGCTTTTTAAAATAATTTGAAGAAATAAAACATAACAAAATTATATATTTATATAGATGGGTTAGCAGTGTAGTCAATAAATGAATCCTAAATTTTTTTAAACCTTAAGACATGTATGTTTAATGTAGATAATTTCATTTGTCAGATAATAGTTTATCGAACTATATACGAGATAATATTCCACATCAGGTTGAGTGTTGACAGTCATTTTTTTTCACCAACATTTAAAAATTCCAGTTTCCAAAATGAAAACATGAAATAGTTTGATTATTTTACTATGACTGAATAAATATGCACATTTTATGCATTTATGAACAAATATGCCCCAACCCTCCAAATATGCAATTATATGCAAAATTAAATTTGGTCTATGGAATCAATTAGGTCTGATTTGCTGACATTTCAAACCCTCGTATAAGTGCATACACTCAGTATGAACATGCAAATGCATAAAATTCCGGTCTCTAGTTATGATAATATACGTTTTTATTGATAAATAAGTGTATAACACATGTATGTCATATTATATTATGAATGATATTTATACGTACATTAAAAGGCCCAAGTCACCAGCATTATACAATCTATCATCAAAACGTTTGGCGCGTACCTGTAACCAATACAATACTTATTCAATACAGAAATCGATTTAAGTAGGTCACATGTCAACGTGTACTTTATTGAACTTGATCATACAAGTCCCCTCCAAAATTATTGTCACCGAAATCATTTTTGGCTATATTATGTAATAAATCAGCACATAGGTACAGTGTTTCACGCAGTATAACGATTTTCGGACGTTAACCGATCAATCCTTTTCCTTCTTTATTTTCATAATTTAAAGTAAGAGTCCAATGGTTCTTAACAAACATTTACTAAACTAAGAACGATTCTTCATATCTTTAAGACTGATTCACGAATTTCTTTGTTCACTTACGTTTTATGAAAATAAAATAGGTAAAAAAATTACATTTGATTATTTTATGGTCCGTATTGAAGAACTTTGAAGTGTTGGAAATTTATCCTTTGACCGAGAGTCATCCATTCTTGCAGCAATGCACATATTTGTGATATACACACGGGTAATTGTAGGCACTGTATCATGTCAACTGTATCTATAAAATGTTAGTTCCTTATTTTGTTTGAAAAGATATTTGAATAAACATTAATCCAGTATTATGATACAATTTATCTAATAATGTTTCGTATTGTATTTACACGTACAAGTTCAAATTAAAACATATGTGAAATCCCGAAGAACTCAAAAACACAAGAATAAAAATTTTAACGAAACAAGTTTCATCACTTAACTAGATTTCCAAATAAAACTGTTTCAACTGATTACAACGAAAATCAATAACTTCCTTTATATTTGCACAAAATACGCAGTATTGTAATTTTTAATTGTTTTTAGTATTGTGCATAACTATACAAGTACAATACATAAGATATTGTGAAAACATTTAAATGGGTATAAGAATTTTAAATTTACGAGCAAAGCATATTTTAATGTTAGGAAGAAAAAATAGACATTTCCCGTGTATTAGGATATTAAAACAATAAAAAAATGTCGTCAGGTAAGACCAAAAATTGGAGTTTACGTAAACCTACGACTGCAGTAATGTGATGCGTATCAGCTGCACCGAAGATCGAGTTAATAAAAGTTTTTTTTTATTCGTATAACTGACGCGCATAAAAGAATAACTGTTATAGTACGAATATAAATGTATATATAGGTAATAATATAATGTATAATATGAATTAATAACGTTTATTTGAAAAAGAATCGAAATAATAAAAAAAATACAACATGATTAAAATCTGTTTGCTTAATCTAATGTATGCAAATTACGACGCTATTGCTAAAAATGAAAATTCAGTGTGTATTATGATAATGGCTGAGTGTAACAATTAGTCCGAGAATTGTTTCAACACATTAAAACGAGTGAAGGTGCTGACAAGACGGCTCTTTATGTTGAATTAATTATGCGCTTGTAAAAACTGGTTATAATATTATTATAATGTACCTACACTATAGAGCATCTTTTTGAAGAAAATAATAACAAATAAATTCATACGTTGCGCACACCACCGCGCCGCCGCTACACCGCGCGGTATATACCATCAATATGACGTGCATATTGTGTGTTTTATATATGAATGTATTTTAAAAACATTATACAATATAATATTATGTGCATAACGACGAATATCGTTCCATCGAAACACAAATAGATTCATTTAACTATATGAAAAAAAAATTAAATTATATAAAGATTAGCGGTAATAATAATATGCCTATAACGTATAATAGTAAGCAATAATTGATTTATATTGTGTACAGAATGTAATTTTTTCCGATCATTCTTAATTTACAATAACTTATAAATAATAGTAATAAACATAATAATATACATTTAAGAAAAATATTTATTATTTATAACACTACATAAACATATATTTTAACATGATTATCATGATGTGGGGTACATTTTTACCCCACGCGAGTAAAAGTGGTTTCGGAAACCGCGCGAGTGGTGACGGGTTAGCATATTCGATAGTACTCCTACTATTTATTGATACGTTTAATAGTTTTATTATGTTTAAAAAAAATACATATTTAGAATCTAGATTTTGAATTGAAACTGAATTGCACTACAAATTGGACAAATATGCTCTAAATAAAAGTGTTAACCATTTCAATTGGATAGCACCATGTTTTATTTACCTACTTTTTTGTTACAATAAATTATTTAAACTCCAGCAATAACAATACAGACATAGTGTGATTGTTCGGATTGTTGTAATAAAATACAAATTGTATTGAATTTTAAATAAAAACACAAATAGAGTAACTCTTAAATAACTGTTGGATGTTTTAATTTGAAAAACGCTAATTGCATAAAAACAAAAAACAAAATGTAATTTAAACATTTTAGCTTTTTGAAATTCATAGAGAAATATTAATCAAAATGTAAACGATGAAATATAATGTTATAATTGTAAAATATGTTGTGAAAATCAAAAACGTAAAATATCTGTTAAAAGTATTAAACATTTTCTTAAATATTAATCCCGATTCTCGTTAACGCGAACGTAATTTAATGTGCTTAGTGTGTACTACAGCCAAATAGAAAAAATAAGCAAATTTATAAAAATCTAGTTTATACGTCTTGTATTTAAGATTATAATATATACACACACACACACACACACACACACACACACACACACACACACACACACACACACACACACACACACATATATATATATATATATGGGTGTGTGTGTTATATTATATTTTGTTAATTTTATATACAAATAAGCAAAAATACTTTTGCTTTGAACCTAAAATGAACAGATGTGTTACTGAGACTCTCTTGATTTAATAATGTATAAATGTTATAGTTAAATAATTAAACGATTTACGTATAGTTATAAATATCAGGATGTGTATTCAAAGTTTAGCATACAATATGATATGTATATAGATATATATATATATATATATATATATTTAGTCTTATCAGTTATGAATTATCATAATTAATGATTGATTAAAATGTATTATACATTTATTTTAAGAATAACTTATGCAAATATTTGTTTTAATCGAAAACATAAAAAAATGGTGTTGATATTGTAATATTACAATAATTAATCATCTAAAAGTAAATACCTACAGTATGTGCCAGAAGTCTTTTATCACCCTAATATCTGTTTAGCGAATCAGTATTACGAGAGTGGTTTTTTCGCCTAATATTTTATAGAAAACTTAAATTACAATATAAAATACAACTAAAAAAAAGAAACATTATTATTTGGCCATTTAAAATTTTTTTAAATAGCAGTTTTCAATTTAATTTTAACAATAAATAATTTTAAAATTTAAAATTGTAAAAAATTGACTCAGTTACAGATATATTTTAATATGAAAAATTGCATACAGTTATTAGAGAATTACTGAATTTCTAAAACATGCTGTATAGTGTACATAATAAATACCATTGTGTTAGTATTTGACCTGCGTATAAACGTGAGAGAAAAAAGTTTTATAAAATATAAAACTGCATTGTAATTAATATGTATTATAGAATGTATTTATTACTTTATAGAGCATACTATTGTTACTATATATAATATGTTTTTCAACGTCTTAGGCGCTCTCATGCTGTACATAATATGTTGTTATAATAAATTAAATCGATGTCCGAAGTAAAAAGCTACTATGATATCCGCATTTAATTCAGTCAATGTTATTTTATTTAATAAATTGAGAACATGAAGTGGTATTTATACAGTTATGTACTTAAAATTATACATCATAGTTATATTTGAAGTTTCAATGTTCGTTTAACCCTCACACTTTGCTTAAATTACACAATTATAAAGTTTATTTTTCAAATGTCACCTATTTTATAGAGAAATTGAATAATTAACACAGCTGACAGTTATACTTTAGTTGTCATTTTGTTTTTTGTTTCTAAATTAGATATTGAAATCATCACAAAAAACCATTCAGTTCAATATAATGTATACATTACATTAAAAATACGAAATACGATTTTTCTTGATTTTTCTTTAAGATAATGATAATTATAATTATTATTATGCCGTTCAAATGTTCAAGGTGAATAGAAGTCATGAGATGCTTATCTTTGATAGTTTTGAAGTGGGAACGTCGTCTACGGTCAGTAAAATATACACTACTTATTACCCGCAAATATTGCAGTCGGTGAACGTTGTAATATTTACTTAAAATCTGTTACGAAAATACGAACGTGTTAAATTAAAATGGCGTTTGTCGATTACGTAGCTTATTTGATCGGGATTCTGATCACACGTGTATAAATTTAGCATATTTTTTTCATACGTCTGCTTATTAATAAAACTATATATTATGATAATTATTTATTACTATATTTTGTTCTTGTTTGCGTGCACAATAACCATTGTTATTTTAGCTCAGGGACGGATAGGCTAATTTATAATGTTACCAAGAAAATTAAAAAAAACCCTCAGATCAAAGGTTGCTTCCAAGTTTATTATATACCCAAAAAGAGAAGATTCAACCTTGCACCTTCACTCTTTTTAACTCACACAAGGTATATTTCTTTTTGTTATTTTCACCGCACTTATGTACTTACTACATTTTATTAAACTTAAAGCATAAACATATATTCATTTATAAATGTAATCAATATTAAATATTAAAGTCAAAAGTTTAAATTCTATATTTATAAATATAAACATACAGTTTCATAATAAATTAAACAAACATATTTTGTGTAAGGTAAACTGTAATAGTGACTAGTGTACAAATAATAAATCTAAAACCTAAGAGAGAAGAGTATCGGAATCGGACCAGTATCCCGGTGGACCTATTCGTCTCTGTTTTTGCTGTAAATAACATGTAATTATAATTGACTTCGGTCTAATATAAAGTTCGATCTCATGTTCAAATCTTGTGTTGATATTGTACCGAGCTTAAAAATTGTAGTGTATTGGATGAATCACTGAAGAACCTGCATGTAGTTTCTTTTTCAGTTTAACAGATTTGGAATGGTTTGTAACTTGTTATAAATTAATATTAGTCACAGGTATGAAGAAAACATTTTCTTCAATGATTAGACAAATATAAAAAACTGGTAAGATAATGGTGATGACAGTTCATCCTCGGATAAGGTATAAGTGACGGGTGCAACGTATTGAGAATTTAAAACAATAAATGTAATAAAGCTGAATAAAGCTGTAGTGTATTACACGTCATTACACATTTTATACTAATACATTTTTTGTCTAATTACTATTAGATATTTTTAACCAAAATTTTATTCAGTATTGAATTTTAAATCTGGCTGAATTTTTTTTAGTAAAAGTTCCAAGAAATATTTACTTACTTATTTATATCTAGAGTTTAATATTTAATGCATTATAATAAAACAAATAACCAATGGTTAAACTTAAAAACGATTTTTTCCTTATTTAGTAATGTGTTTTGTAGCCCTGGTAAATACTATTTAAGAGAAGAAGATGGTTTGTTTTTCATATAATTGATCTTTGGAAAATCATCAAAATAAAAAGTGATTTAAACGTGATAAATTAATTTTTTCATTTTGTTATTCGTATTTTTCTTAATAGATTTAAATTTCCGAAATGTAATATTGTCATAGATAATGATATGTTTGATACGTTGAAAACATTGTTAGATGTCGCAAATTGAATATATTTTATAGAATAACCGATAACTGTATTATTGAAGATAAAAAATTAAGAGCTAAAAATACGTATAGTTTAATCTAGTATATCCCTCTCGTGACATTCTCTTCTTCTTTGATATAACATTTCTCCCCGAAAAACTAATAATATGAGGAAACACGGTTTATTTCACTCCTATTTATTTTTTATTATTATTATAATTTTTTTGTTTTGGTAACTCAATACATATAACGATATCACGAAAAATTCAAACATATTATCAATTATTAAAACACATAATTTCACAACATTACAGTTTTTATGAGACACATTTGTAATATATTCAGGTTCTTACACCTGTAATATATTCATTGTAGCTATGGCGTAGTCCATTGACAATGATTCAATCAACTCGCAAATATTTAGGTTACGTTCGGATTGCTAATTGTTTTTCATTTATAACAAAGTAATAACTTTTGATGATAAAGCATAACTTTAATTACACCATATACAATGCAATGTGTATTGTTATTTTTACCAAAAAATCAACTTATCTTAATTTAAATTTAGAAAATAATTTTGCGGGGTTAAGTCTACTCATATTTTTAAACAGTGGTAAAATGTCTGTTTATGTCGAGTAAGTAGTATACAATGTTTAAAAATTAAAAGTCCACTTGGAATAATAAAAAAACGTCCACATGGTTTTAATTTAAATCGTATGATATTGTTATCAAAACGCCGGACGTAAGAATCAATTGCCTATGGCGATGTGGAAAGACTCCATTGCAGCTGTAGATTTTTGCAAACAGACGTAGTTTACGTGATATTACAATAATAACTATAATTGTGCTAGATGCATGACGAGTAATGGACGCGTAACGAACGGCTAAACGTACGTTGCGTTATGATGGCAAAATATTAATTTTTCATCATCACGCAGTGAAGGGTTTATCGGTCGGAATGACAGCTGCCGCCGGACGCGACACTCGTCCGGCGGCAGCAGCGGTACGATTGAAAAAAACGTGTGGTTTTGCGGCAGCGACAGGACTACCCGGCACGTGTTAAAATTTCCGTGAAGCAATGTTTCGGAAAACTTACTACGACAATAATTAAGCCACGCGTAAGTACGTGTCGTCGCCGCCGTCGAGTGTGTACAGTGATTACTCGTCACACGGTTAGTCGCCCCTCGTTCGGAGGGCCCCTCGTTCGAAATTGATAAATTATTCGATTCCGGACCGAGGAATACTTGAACTGCGTTCCACGATCAATCGCAGTCACGGGTTTTGGGTTTAAATGAACGTGATCTAACAGCCACTCATTTGGCTGTAGTCGGTATACATTTACAAAATGGTCAACGTGTTCACTTCATTGAACGAAACAAAATGGAATTAATAAAACTCATACATATAGAAATTCCTTCATCTAATCGATCGATAAGCCGATGAATGACATCGTAAATAATGGCATGAAACATGAACAATAATTCAATACCTACCCACGATTAGGCTTCATTTTACACGATAAAAGAAAAATTGTTATTAAACGAACAAAAAGTCACCTACGATAGAGTTAGGTATGTTTGTAATTGCAGCAAAAGAAGGCAGTTTTTTTTAACGTTCCTGGTGGAACGCATTAAATTTCACTCATCCTTACCAAAATTAGATTTCAAGGAATATGCATTATAAACCACTCATGTGCATCGCTGCAACTTTACTGAATATTGTAAGAACAATTCATTTGACTCTAAAGTTACCGTAAAACACGCATACTTACGAAAATGCTGTATGTTACATCAAGAAATGTTCAGAGTCAGACATTGCACTGCAAAAGTGTCACATCATTGACTAAGATGAATGTATAATTCTGATGAATGTCCATTTATATTCTCTAAAAGCATTAAACTATCGTGTATCTACCAGAAATAGCAGGATAACGTATGCTCTGGAAAAATAGAATATATATACATATACATTAGTGGTGGTCAAATCATTTCATTAAAGCCATGAATGAAAAGCAAAACATGTGATACTATATTAAACTAAAATTTCTGAATGGCATAACGCGTATTGCTTGTACAGTTTGGGTGTGTAACTACGACCCACATGTAGCGATAGTTGCCAGTCGATAAGACGAAACCTATTGATACATTTTTTGTGTCATTTAAAAGTATAATGAAATATTTCACTTGCGGTCACATAGTGAGGCAAATAAAGCGGTCTTAAAACAATGAGGAATCGATTTTATTATCTAATATTCACTGCCAATACGTTAAATTAAACTGCATTCTCTAATGAAAATAAATGGCATCACGTCAATTTGTGGTGAGATTAATGTAAAATAAAATAAATTCAAAATTTTCAAATTTAAATCCATTATAATAAAAGTCAAAGTATTAAAACTCTCCGCACAATGGGTATTCATTACTGCTTTGACTAGATAAATAGCAATGTATGTATTGAATTTTAAAGAAACGATAGTTCCTTTAGTTAAACAATTTTGAGCAAAGTTTCAGTGTAAATATATACTATTTATGGTATATATTTTTTTTGATTTTTAGTCTAATTGTTGGTAGGTTATTTTTTTATCAAAACCTTTTAAAAGTTATTGTTTGAACAAAAAAGAATTTATTTTTCACGAAAAAAAAAATCGGAATATGTAGTTGTACGTGTATCTAAAACGTTGTAATAATTGGATGGACAAATAGTGTTTTATACACTTTAAGTTGAACATTGATGTAAAATTAGTTGATCAACAAAATCGGGTAGAAATTTAATTAATCCCTTTTACCTATATTAAATAAAAACATTTATTTACAATTTTTGAGGTTTTTCAGCATCGTTAATTTAGTTAATTAGTAAGATCATATTACATTTTCAGAACTTTTTATCTAATATTAAAAAAGTTGCCAGAAAAAACATTCAAAATCGAGATATTTTCAGTTCTATATTTAGCTTAAAAGTTATTATTATTATTTTTTTTTAATTTCTTGTCAATTATGTAATAATTGGTAATATAATGTGGTGAATATATGGTGAAATTGTTGAAATTTCAAGTTTCTAGCAACACTACTTTAAGAGTTATTAGTTTATGACTAAATAATTTATTGTGTTATCTGACGTATTGATCAAGAATACAACATACAGAGTTTACCATTATACCGTAATACCATTTTGAAATAACGTTTATCCAATTTATACAGATATTTGTCCGGACCTTTCAGGAAGTTCGAGCATCGAGTATAAATTCCCAAGTGCCCCCTCTAGCCTGCTTCAAACTACTTCACTAATCCTACTAAGCCTTAACCAAATGTATTCATGTATTTTGAATAATTGTGCCATGCAGCAACGATAATAATTTTTTTGAGAATTAGAATTTTTAGATTCTCATGCTACCTATTGTTTAAATGTATTTACTTTTTCATATAGGTAGTTATATTCATTATTGTGTATTTAAAACTATAATAGATACGTAGATAATTTATAAAAAGAACAAAGCAATTTAATTATGCTAAAGCATCAACCACGAAGCAATGAATTAGAATAAATACATCGTGTGTAAATTAAGTACTTAAAAAGTAATTTATTAAAGAACAAAATCAAAATTTTATTTAACTATGTGCAAAATGAACAATAATGAATAATAAACAAAAAGCTATACTAAAATATCAAGTTCTAAGTAAATATAAAGCATCGTGTAACCACTAAATATCATTAATAACCAATACGGCAACACATAATTTACTTTAGTGAATTAATATATTTACTATGATCTGGCACAAAAGCGCAGTTAGTACATAGTAGGTGATAATAGTATCTGTCATATAGATGGGTGTTTGCCGTCTCCACTCATTGTCAAAGAGTCCTTTTATCTAAGTTACAATAACTTAAAAATAAGACTAATCTCATAATTATTGGTATATATTTAAGTTGTGAAGTACTTGAAAAATATCCCCGGGAGGGCCTTTATCATCGCCCTCCGCCTAAAAACCGCTATTGCGTGTCCGTTGCGGCACATCATAAATGTTTATACCACGAAAATAAATTGGGATTGCGTATGAGTCTCTCAAAAATGTATGACGATGTCACATTAAAAGTATACGTACAATTTTATCACACACTTCTTCACCTTGTTTATATTAACAAATGTATAGAGAGACTA
This sequence comes from Therioaphis trifolii, assembly GCA_027580255.1. Classification (NCBI taxonomy): domain Eukaryota; kingdom Metazoa; phylum Arthropoda; class Insecta; order Hemiptera; family Aphididae; genus Therioaphis; species Therioaphis trifolii. Next base: position 59,987,975 of record CM050404.1, read on the forward strand.
CACATAAATACAGTATATACACATTGCGCGTGTATATAACAACGACGCGAGTTATATTCGTTGTGTTTTCAATTTATATATAAAATAAATCAAAACAATAAAATACTTTCGTCTTTGCTGTATTATGGAGTTGTTTCCGATAAGACGCGTGACTGGAATATAACTACGTCAATTCTTTCCGATGTGACGAGGATATGGTTGTAGGCCATCGTGACCCAAGTACACCCATACGCGTACCCGCTACAACCCGATACGTCAAAGTCACGGATGTAGTAACCGGAAACGTAGCGTCAATGTTTCCGATTTATTCGTTTTCCTATTATTTTTGGTGCACACACACACACACACACACACACACACACACACACACACACACACACACACACACAATATTTTTAAACGTAAATACATGACGTATGTACATTGGAAGCGTTGAATATACGACGACAACGCGACAAGACTAGGGAGGACTGTTGTAGCAGTGTCAGTATAGTTGTCCACTGTCACGACAACTGGTCTCGGTCTGTCGATTATTCGTTCACTACCCTATATATAACATTATATTATTGTTCATATATATATATATAATTACATATGTCGAATATCAGGAGCTGACCTCGCGATTTTCATGTGACAATAATTTTACTGCAACTTGTGTACATGTTTGTGTCTGTGTGTCTGTTTATGTGCACTCGCGTAATGTATAAACGAACATATATTGTAAAATACGTATGAATCGAAACTAGAGGGTGTATGAGTGGAGAAGGGCAGTGGTGCAGTGGAAAAACGGCCCGTAACGAATTGTCACTAATGAAACCGATTGTGTATATCATAACGTTGGGCTTATAGAGCGGCGTCTCCGGCTCGTGTTCTATTCGGAAAAGGGATAAAGTTGAAACGCATGCCATAAACTATCACTTATATAATAATAATAATAGCATGTTTTATGCTAATATACGTATACATATTTGATATATATATATATATTTGTACTTAAAATGACGTCAATTCAGCCGTAGAATACAACGTACTGTGTCGTTTGTACGATATTAAAATATACATCATTTATTGTAATGACACAAAAAATAAATTTATTTCCAAAGGGTCAGAAAATTCAAATAATGCGATTCTAATATATCGTCTGTGTCAGAAACCTATGGTATTCCTGTTGGCTGTTATTGTAGTGTGTTCTAGAAAACATCTACGTTTAAGTTCTTTTTCGCCATGACACATGGGTATTCTTTTTTATGATACTACTTGTGTACATTAATAGCCGTGCACTAACACTCGTTAAAGAAACAATTTGCGTAAATTAAAGGGAGTTTGCTGAGTGCGTCCCAAAACGACTCAATGCTAAATGTACCGAGTTCGTCAGTAATAAGTATCATCCAAGTGCGCTCCGGAAGAAAAATATTGGTTTTTTTTCACGTAATTTAAGTGCGTTCCGAAAAGATACTTGTTCAATGTTTCGAATACGTTGTAAAAAACGTATTATTTAATTATTTTATCGCATAATTCATGTACATCCCAGTTTAGCAATACCAAGAATATACCACAAAGAGGTGAACTGATAAAAATTCAAATATTTATTATATATTTAATATTATCTACTTATATCATTTAAACGTGCACTGCTCAATCTTGACTGATAATAATAGTGCACATGGTACAAAATGTTGTTGTCAATAATGTAATAGGTATAAAACATTAAATTACGTTCATACCAAAATCATTTCAAGCAGGGTTAATAGAACCCAGAGCCGAAGGGAAGTGGGGTATTGGGGGTCATGACGACCCGTCATCGTAATGGTAATCGGCACTTGGGCAGTCAGATTTGCATTGACAAAATTACCTATTTACTGTATTTAAATAAAAAATTTAATTTAATTTATATGCAGGAAATGAAATAATGAAATATTTTATAATTGTCACACATACACACAAGAAATTTTAAAATAGTCCCGACTCCCGAATATCAGTGGGCGATCGATTATGGATAAAAATAAATGTATATTTAGAACACCACAGAATAAATTAAATGATAATACTGTCTACCGTTATCTATTTTTAGAACTTCTAATAAAACTGATATGATGGTACTGAACTCATCTAAGGACATTTTGGATGAGATTGACATGACTTCAATGATTGCAAATTGGGCAACTCTTAAAAAACGCCGTATAAGTTTATAGTCCACGATATTATTGTATAAACATTTTTTTATTTAAATTTATTATATATAAAAATGAATTAAAATTACATTGAAAATATTAGTTTGATTTATTATTTTTTTTTTCATCTACCTAATACCTATCTACTTTTATGAGTTTTACTTATTTTAACAAATCATTTATCCAATTGATAAATTTAATAATATAAACATCTTATAGGTACATTTGGGTTTTTGACTTTACTAACATAATATGTATTTGACTTATAGAAAAACGTTATTTTAAAATGTCATCCGTTATTATTGCTTTGATTATAATTTTTTTTTTTTTTTTATGAATGTAAGTATAGTATTTGGAGTCAGCAATTTGGTAAGACGCCCTCCCCCCATCAGATTTTTCTTGCACCGGCCCTGATAGAACCCAACTGCGAGTTATAGTAAACTATAGGTGATACTTTGGTAGATGCGGTCAGTGTCACACAATATCAAAATGATTAGGTATAACATTTGGGCTACACTTAGGTTATAGTAAAGTAATTAATGATAATCATTTTAATAATATTGTGGACGCACTTTGATTATAAAAAAAGCACAATTTTAGGAACCGGACGTTCTCGAATGGTGCCCAAATCAGAACTCTTTGTAGTAGTGTTTTTAAGAATCTAAAAAAATGTGCCTTATTGGAATCGATTTTGTCATCCTCACACGTCTGAGAAACGTGTGAAAAAATTCAATTGTTTTCAAAATAACAGGATCATAATTAAATCCTGCCGTTTTAGGAATACGAATAATAACAATTTTTAATTTTTATTCACTAATTATTTTTTTAGGTTCTGAGTGAAGCGAAAGATCTATTGGATTTACAATGATGTTTATTTTTTTTCTGGAGACCCTTTTTGCTCAAATTAACTTTGTCCAAAAGTTTCATCCAACAACTCTTGGAAATTGGAAATACGATGTAGATGATACTTTAAGGGATTGTTAAGCTCTCTTCTCAATAGTTTTTCTAGGCAACCAGAAAAACAGCCTCAAGTAGACCAAAAAACGCTGAATTTCGCCGTAAACGACACTTTCATTAAATCGACTTTAGTAATTTCATGATTACTCCAAAAATAATGTAGCTACAAACTTGAAACTTTCACCATAAACTATTAACGTATCACTTGTTTTAAAAAAGTTTTAAAAAATTTAACAATTTTCTGACTTGAAAATGAACTTTGAAAGTACCTTGTTTTTGAAAGTTTATCCCTAAGTAGCTGAATAACCCGGCTTCGCCCGTGTACAGTTTTTTCACAGTTTTACCTACTATAACTTTTATTTGATCAGTTTTATATTTATTACAGGCTGCTTTTAGATATGTTGATCCTAGGTTGCCCATGTATTGTAATAGTCAGAAGTCGGCATAAAATTACTTTATTTTAATATTTCGAAGACAAATTTTATGATACAATTCTAATCAACGAAATGTTGACATAAACTTTTTGTTATTGAAAAACATGTTTTATGTATTATTATAATTATTATTACTATTATTAGTATTATTCTTATTATTATTAAAAATTGTGTTATTAATTATTAGATTATCGTGTTTTATTAAAAATAGAAGTTTCTGGAAAGTCTAGTGGGTGTCTATATCACAAAACAAAACTTCTGTCCAAATTTCAATTCATAGCTTCAATGGTTCTGGCTAGGTGATTTTTTTAATGTTCACTCCTTTTTACCCTTTTAATCCATTTAAGAGTTGAATTTCGAAAAATCCTTGCTTAGTGGGTGTCCACATTACAAAACTAAACTAATGTCCAAATATCATACTCATAGGTTCAGCGGTTCCGGATAGGCTATGATGAATCACCCAGGACAAGTCATTTTATATATGAGGCCCTCAGCGCCAAAACAGCTTAACCCACAAAAGTGTAATTGCGCAAGACGGGCATTTAGTTTTGACTATTTTTCAATATTTTTTTTTCTTATTAAATCCACTCCAAGGAAAATAACAATAACTCATTAGTATGTACAAATCCTTGCCTTTTGAACCATCTATAAGGTTCTAGCCAATTTAAAGTTTGTTAAGATGTAATGTGGGTTAAGCCACTATGAATTTTGAATTTTTTTTATTTATTTATTTCAATTTTCTGTGGTTTAGACCAGCTTATTGGGAATTTGTAATTCATTTAAATTCACACAACATGAAAATACTATGTAAATAATTGTTTAAGTTTATTTGTAACTTTTTTAAAATAATATTGTAATAATCTTTAGTGTAGAATGATTATTAACAATGAAATTATAACTAAACTTAACATAACAAAAAAAATCAAAATCACTTTTAATTTTCAGTTTAAAATATATTATTTTTAATAAATTTGATCAACTTGAAAATTTGGTATTAAAACATTTTTAGTAGTAACTTACCATCTTGTAAATATTCGTTTATTTCTAGAGTGTTCATTATAAGAATAATAAAATAACAATTAACAAATAACAACTGAAACAATTAACAAACTATTTTGTCATGAGTTAATAAATTAATCAAATGAACTAAATTTCGTATTTTGATAAAAATGATAACTGCATTCATTTTGCCGGGAAAAATTATTATCAATATTATTTTATTCATGAAAAAAAATTGGCCAATTTAATAGGATAGGGTTGGGCCACGGATAATAGATATATTATAGATAATATATCTATTATCCGTGGGGTTGGGCCACTCTGGTTCTGAAATTATTAGTTATTTTCTTGGAGGAAAAAATGGCCTAATCCACTAGCATAGGGTTGGGCCACTATGGCTCTGAAATTATATTTCATAATTTACAGTGCCAAAAGAAAGAATGTGCTGCCATTTAGCGAATAATTTTTTTTGTGGAATAGGCCATAGTGGATTTAAAATATTATATCAATCTGAAACATTTTATCACATGAAACGGTATTTGATTTTTTTGTGGGTTAGGCTGTTTTGGCGCTGAGCGCTTCATATACAGATAAAGTTTTATATATTTGACAAAAACTTTTGAAAATTTAATTTGACTATACTCATACACTTCTCTAACAATTCTGAAAATATTTCGAAAATCGTGACTTCAGATTTTTTTTTAAAGCGTTTAAGTAAATTATGGTACGATTTTTACGTAATAGTCTGTTTTTACGTCAATTTTCAACTTTAACAAATGATTTAAAGAAATAGGTCCATCCAAATGCTATATTTTAATTTTGAAGCTTTGCTCAGAATAAGTTTACTTAAAGAAATGATAAATCATTTCTATAATATTCAATACACCCATCCCAATTAAATCGTCCTAGTAGTACGGAGAATATCTCATGGGACGAAGTGCGTAATTTTTAAATTTGTTTTGTGGACTTACTTTTTGTCACACATAGCATTGTTTATAAATTTCATCCAGCTACTATGAATCAAAAATCGCATTAAGATAGTACTTGAGGGTTCATTTATGTTTCTTGTCAAGAGTTTTTCCTGGGGTAAGGGAAACTGCGGTAAAATCGAGTAAAAATGGTAAAATTTGATATAAACGATATTTCAACTAAATCGATTTTAGTTATTTAGTCATACCTTTAAAAGTAATTTTAAAAACTCAATGCTTTCCCTATAGACATATCAATAAACATTATTACATAATTGATAAAAGTTTTAAAAAAATTTCATAAATTCTGAGTTCAAATATGTACTTCATTTTTTTATATTTATTTCAAATAACATTTTCAGTTTTTTATGATAAGACTTGTAAGAAAATGTACTTTAACTTAACCCTTAACTGGTATCGTCGGGTCAAAAAAGACCCATGACATTTTGTTTTTAACTTTTCTACAATAAATCGCGTTTTTTTTTGTTGTAGAATGCATTGTATTTTATCACAATACTTCAAACAACGTATTACGTCTTTCGTTATCAACAATTGTTACGTATTTCGTTCAAAAAAGCTATTTATAAAGGTTTCGGGTCATAATAGACCCGATGATACCAGTTACGTAGGTTTTTTCTTATGATTTGCCATCACGAAAATAATAGTTATTTTGAGACGAATATTTTCGGACTCCATTACGCGTTGGTATTTAACATGTGTCCAAGTTCTAAAGATACGAAATATTCAAATATTTGTTCTGTATGCAAAAAAACGGTTTGTAAAACACACGGCGTTCAAGTATTGAAATGTGTTGATTGTATGTATACGGAGTAAGAAAACATTTTTATTAATTTTATTTTATAATGTAAGGAACTTTCCAAATATATATATATATATTTTTTTATTTGAATTTCATTAATTAACTAACATTTAAAATATATTTCATACAAAAAAGTCAAGTCTTGAATAATAAACTAATACCTAAACTTTAAAATTTGTTTGTAGTTGGTTACATAAAAAAACGTCCTGAGAGGTACAATAAGTGTTTGTAATTTTATATAAATAAATGTTTTAAGTTCTAAATTTTATTTTATTTTGTTGTTATTGTATCTAAACTTAACGAAAAACCAATGGGTAATTCAAATTTGAATGTAAATATATTTTTTTAATTAATGTATTCAAAAATGTATTAATAACCATGTAAATTTGCAAGATTAAAATAAATTTGTATAAAACACTTATATTTTATGAAAAAAAAATTGTAATTAGATAAAAAAATATTCATTCCAATTCATAGAATATAATGAAAAAAAAAAAGTAAAAAAAAAAAAAAAGAAATTGAATAACATAGTTATTCAAATTTCGGGTCATTTTTGACCCGACAATACCAGTTACGTGAGTACAAATAAGGATACCAGTTAAGGGTTAAATCTTACACTTAAGTTTTAACAAGTAGCGTTTTTTGGTCTCCATTATCAAATATATGGATTGGAATTAAAGTCACTTTTGTATAAACGTAACTTGAGGTAATAAAGAATGTACTTTATATTAGACACGTTTGCATTATGCAAATATTTTTGAATACTTCCTTACATAATAACTGTATTATACATACACATTATGTCATACATGACTGATGTTCGGACTACTCCATTAAGGTAGTGGTTACATGCATAAAACACACTTCATTAACATTTTTGTATATATTAAATTCATGCACGAAATAATAGTTATCGTACGTATATTTACTTAGCTGACGTGAATTATGCAGTGTACTCGTGGTTAAAACTAGTGTAATTAACAGGTTTGAGATATGCATAAATTGCTAGTAATTAGTATGTGAAATATAACACTAATAATATGTAAAACCTTACGTACGTAATGTGTTTTACAGATGAATACACTGAGTTCATCATTCACGATAGCATAGTATCGGCGGCCATGCATGTGTCTATGTTTGCCGCTGCTCTATTCTCAAGAGGTTTATATCGTCTTTGTGGCACTATATATTGATTCTAGGCCATAATATCGAAAAAGAAAAAGCGAAAAGAAAAATAGCGAAACCAAAATAGCGAAAAAAATAAAAGCGAAGTTTACATAATCACGAAATCAAAAATAGCGAAAAACATATTATTATTATCCTTAACATTTAAATTTTTTTAGCAAAATTATAATATAAAAAAATATTAGTTAAACAATAATATAAAAAAATATTAGCAAAATTATAATTACATTACATTTGTAGTGATAAGTTATAAGCGATACCTTTTAAATAGTTTATATTATCGTTAGTATTGTAAGATAAAGTTAGGTTACGTATTTTTTCTGAACAATTTTTACATTTTTTCTTTTGATGATTTTTTACACCAGCAATGAACTGTTCCTGTTTGATGTCCTCTAAATGTTGCTGATCTTTCAACACATCGATAAATGTCCATAATATTGGGTGATATGCACCTTAAATAATTAACATTACATTATAAATTATAGTGAATTAAAATATGAATTTAATAAAATATTTTTAACAATATATTTTAAATACTAACCAAGTAATGAGCTGAATCCTCTATGCCAACCCTCTACTGCATTGTTAGTCCTTGGCAATAAGGTACTTGCTAATTCGTAACAATTCCATAAACTAATATAACTATATTGATTTATATTATCTGTTTAATATTTTCTATAAAAACAAGTTTTCCCCGATTCGATATATTATTTTTCGCTATAATTTAGTTTCGTTATTTTTATTTTCGATATTTTTAATTCGCTATTTTTCAATTCGCTATTTATTTTTCGCTTTTTTGGCCGGATACCCTATATATTATATAAGTTTATACGAGACTAGAGGACTATGCTTTTTTAACGATAAAGTCTGCTGGTGACAAAATACAAAACTCGGGCCTTATGAGTTATGCTTGACAATAATATAATTTTCTCATAGAGACACCAAGAAATCTGTTACGAAGCTAAACTTTACAATCATTGAATTAAGTTATCTGAAATCCAAAATTTGTATAACATTTTTCTCTAACATAATTCAGTAACCTATATAAATACTTGTTAGTCCGATGTATTTGATCATTTTCTAATTATTTTATTATTTTCCTTCTCTAAAAATTTGAGAAATTTAAATGAGTGTTAGAAGAGTAAGTGCTTTCAATAATAATAATGAAGAAATAAAATAACTAAAATTGATTTCGAGAAAATTGAGTTTTATGGTTTTATGGTAAATTTTAAAATATGTCAAGTTCAATTTTCCCGTAGTTTTTTCTTGGATACATTGTGGAATCTTTAAGTAGATCAACAATAATAACCCATCTGAAAGTATTTCTAATGTATAAAGGAGCATATAAGACTTTTTTAACAACTCCCTCCTGTGGCGTATTTAGGGTTGTTCGGGAGTGTATTCCACACCTCGAAATCGATTTTTTTCAATGAATTACAATGTTCTTAAATCAAAATATAGCTAAATTTAATGTATTCTGATTCTAACCCTTCCTCCTGATATTAAATCTTATAAACGCTACTAACTCTTTCAATACCCCAAAATGATTAAAATTAACTTCACTTTGAAATTTAAGCATCTTAGATTCTCCTATAAACATTATGTTTCCCAAGTTTTCGTAATTATTAAACTCAGTAATGTCATTCAGATATAGTTCAATATCGAATATGAGTTCATAGATGACTACCATTGAGTATTTAATATAATGTCTATGCATGTATATATACATATAAATATAAATAAATAAATATATATATATATATATATATATACATTGTTTTTAGTAGAATGTCTTTGAAAATAACATATCAAAAATATATGTACATAATAATCTCACATCTTCTTAAATCTACTTCTGATACCTTTATTTATAAATGATATATTATGTATACGTAAATGTATGATGGAAACGTCTATCATAGATATAATAAATTCAATATTAATATTTTATTCAATTTAAAAAAATAACATGTTACGCTGGTAGTTGATATTCAGCGTTGACAGTTTGACACATACTTAATATATTTTTTATAATTTTCACTAGATTTTTAATTACACGTTTTATGAAATTGTTATTATATTCGTTTTTATTTATTAAGTCATTAAATCAATTTAATATTAGCAAATCAATATTGAATTTAATTTGCATTTGTGCAGTATAATTTTTGCTCGTACATACTTTACCTGTCAGCTATTATCTAATTTGAAATTTAAATATGAATTAATTTTATGTATAGTTGGTTTTCAGGTTCAGAAAAACCGCATTATTAGAGTATATATCTGACGACAGCCTATCTATACGATGAGTCATTTCGAATTGATTTCAACATCAATACGAAATAAAAGGGCTCTTTTATTTAATTTTAATTTGTAAAAAATGGATTTCAATTGAGTTTCAATTACACAAAACGTTAATTAGATGTAATGTTAATACTTAGGCGTTGTAAACAGTCTTGTTTTCGGCCAAAAGTCGATTGTTTTGATAGATAATCTATCACGGCACACTGGTATGTCTAGGTATGACATCAACTTTCCTAAAAAAAAAAAAAAATAATAATAATAATTTTAAAAAATAATGATATAATTATCAATATACGTAAAAACAATAGAAACCCGAGGTTTTAATTTAGTTTGATAAGAATCGATCCTTTCGGAGAAAAAAAATGTACAAATAGGTGGGCTATACATGTATGTATAGGTAATAATAATTATAATTAGAAAAGAAAAAAAGCTGTTATTATAAATAACTGACTTTGAGTATTATAACAATTATTTTCTTTAAGCCCCTAGTCACGCGACATGCTACGTCCTGAGAGTCGGTCTTTCCGTCTTCCTCGCCCCCACTCACCTATACGTCCCCTCAGTCACGCGTCTAGTAAAAAGCAAATATTATAACCCTTCTAGCACCTATACACAGAAGTGAATTCGTGTGCGGTGTGTGTGTGTGTGTGTGTGTGTGTGTGTGTGTGTGTGTGTGTGTGTGTGTGTGTGTGTGTGTGTGTGTGTGTGTGTGTGTGTGTGTGTGTGAGTGTAGGCCACAGTGGAAACATGTATTTTATATTTTATAAGGCTATAGTGGGTGTTTAAAGTTTGGACACTTGCCGTTGTTGGGTGGCGTATTCTGTTATTATAAAACACTCGACAAACACTATTCGTGCTGAAGTATTATGTACCTATTATAAACAAACACACACACACACACACACACTCACCATACAATATGTGTACGCATGCGTTAAGTTACTGGATGGAAAGGGTGAAACGAGGAACGCACTTAAAGTGTATTTATATATAAGTATAAACACTAAAGTAATATTATTGTATACCCTGCACGCGGTACGATGGCCGGGAAAATTAAAATTAACATAACGCACAAATCCCGTTTGCATGCGTTACCGCCGCCACCGTTAGCCATTACTGTTCTCGACACGCGGAAAACCGTTATTGTTAATAATTACTTTTGACGCTGTTGTTTACATTAAAATTAATGCTATGTAAAGTGTTGGAGCGCAAGGTGTTGTCCGATTTCCTATAGTTTACACGTGGGGAGGTCGGTACTCACACGTGACCTACCACGTACGTCATTTTCTCGCTGCAAATAATAATACACACGATGTATATATAAAAAAATAAAAACATGATGAAATTATAAAAAACAATGATTAAAATAATCAGTAGGCTTAGTTGTGATGATTTGCACCACCACCCTTCACAAAAGTAGAAGTTGAACTTATATACTTACTAAATATAGTGTATATATTTAGTGTTATTTGCATTTTCTTAGGTTCACTTAAATCAGGCTTTTCTTTCAATATTTAAGAGAAATTATTAATTTCTATGCTGACATTCAACTATCCGATGCGTTTAGAAAGTCGACCACATGGTTATTGATAGTGGCCGCGTCAAGTTGAAGTATCTATATCACTGCAGTGGAAATAATTGATAACTGATATTCTATGGCATCTATCGAAGTACATTTACGGTGCAGGGAGGTTAAGTATCATAGGTGTAAATATGAAATTTAATCACAAGAGAGGGTGTGAGCAACTATTTTTTTTTTACAACATAAATTTGAGATTATTACCCATTGATATCATAATATATATATATAAATATTTATATTTATTAATCAAATTTTAGAGAGACTTGTTTTTGAAGAAACTAAATTCTCTAAATTCAAACACATTTTCGCTGATACTTGGCATATCAGAGTTATGTTTTACACTGAGATTTCTGTATTTTATAATATTTTCCTACATAGTTTTACAGTAGTCAGTAGGTATATGTGATTATAATTATTGCTATTTAGTGAACACGAAACGTTTCAAACCCTGAGAATGTGGTTGACAAACTGAAAGTCAATGAGTTCATATTATAGTTGTTATTTATTTATAGGTTTATGTATTAATGATTTGAGATGATAATACTAATTATATTTAATATCAAAACAAAGAACTACAGAAGAAAATAAGGATGACAAAAGTCAATAGTTGCACAAAAAGATAAATAACTTATGATTTGGACTCATTCAACTCATTATTTACCAAAAATAAGAAACATAATTGATGAATATTAAGTACCTACGAAAAAAAGTTAAGCTATGTATAAACTGTATAATGCCCATTTCTAATTATATTTTTGATAAAGTTCCATTGGTGGGATACGTTACATGGAGAAGATGAGTTTCATAAATAGCGTGAAGAAGAGACACAAGAAAAAGAGTGGCAATATGTGCTTAATGAATTCAAAGAGGGAGAGGGCTTCAAGCAGTTCTAAAGCCAATCACAAACAACGGGGTAGTTTATTAGCTAAGCCGGTATTATGAGCAAAGGAAAAAAAACCAAGCCAAAAAACAACGTATACGCTTTGCCATACAGATCAAACCGAGTAATTGGTTAGTTAAACTCAAAAGTATACTGTATCATGCTAAGGAAAAAACTTATATCAAAAGCATCAGAATAAGACGTATGAGCAGAGTAAAAATTGTCAACACAATCTTTTGACCACGTGCCAAGCGATTATCATTAGTACAACGAGAGATTCCATAACTCATACCATATTGTAGAATACAATTCACTTAATTATTAGTGAGAAGAGACTCAAGTTTTCAAGTTTCTTTATGAGAGGATACGCTTCAATAAAGAAACTTGAATACCATAAGGCCGTCGCACACAGTGGCGTGCTCAGCTCGTTCCCAAAGGGGTGGTGGGGGGTGACCCGTATTTTGCTACTTAATTTAATCATTGGTATCCGCATCAATATATTTAAAAGTAGGTAGCTAATTAGGTACTCTTACATTTTTATACAATTACTTTATTTATAGCATACTAAAAATATATACAGAATTAACATAGAATTAAATAAACTTAAAATGATAAAACCATTAAATTTAAACACTTATAGATTTATTAAAATTATAAAACTATAGTACTAGTTCAAGTTTTCTTAATTTTTTAGATATACATCTAAAACTTCATCCGGTGTAACTCTGATATCTCTGTTCACGATTGTAATTATATCTACGAATACATTACCACAGACATTACAAAACTACCAATACATAAAAAAAGTTCATGGGGGATATGACACTTTCACCCCCCCCCCCCCGTGAGCACGCCCCTTGTCGCACATAGTGTAGTATTTCTTTTCTCATAAACGAGAAGTTTCAACACAGAAATGAGTTCTGTGTAATAAATGCAATTTTTTCGGACACGCGAATGCAAATTAAGTGTGAGTGTGTGTATATGTGTAAATATAAACTACGTATATATATAATATAAATATACTTTATGTAGTCAATATACATAAACTTCGTGATAATAATAATAAAATATAGGTGTTTACTATTTTAATGTTATGCTGTAGACCTGTAGTTATAATCGTCATTGTTTGAACGGAGAAAAACGTAATTGTTTTCGAACGCACAGGTACCTGACATGATTTCAGGTTGGCGTACATAAGAGTAATTAAATAAAATAATAATAATAATAATAAAACGCATATTATTTGTCCGTTACGCACGCGTTTTCATGCCGTGCCGCAGTATTTAGTCTACACATGCACGAGAACACCGTAACGTTTGAATCTACATACACGCTGACGAGTACCTATGTGTGTGTATTGTGTATATCACTATTACCTTCCTCTGTATTTTATGCCGTGATTGTATGTGTGAGTGTGTGTGCGTGCGTGCGTGCGTAATTACATGTCGATGGAATACTATTTTAAATTACACACTTTATATACATTGCCTTATAATTATCTACCGATGGATGTTTCGATGACCTAGAAAAATTCAGAAAATTTTGTAAACCATTTGCCAATCGAGTATACAATATAAACAATAGGAAATGCTTAAAATATGTGTTTAAAATGATGGTTACATATCAATATTACGTATACACAAGAAAACACGTAAAAAAATAATTTGATTAGTTCAATAGTAAGTAGCAACATTGTGATACGTGATATATAAACAAAAACGATATAAAAAACAAAAACGAAGTAAAATAGTTAAATTTTGTGGAAAAAAATTATGACTATAAATTATCGTAGCCTTAACTCAAAAATCAAAACGTTGTGTTGTGGCAGTCTTGCCAAACGTTGCGAAAATATAAATTTTGTATACATTAACAAACTTAGTACGTGTTCACAATTCAAATATACAAACGTACAAACTTTATTATAAGATTCTGTCGCAGGCAAAATGTGTGAAATCCATTTAACGAACATATGCATGAGAACCGCACATACGATCTATATCATTTCCTAAACACCACTGGACGTGATCAAAGATGCCACGCTTTAATTTGAATAAAAAGATAACCACAAAAGGATACTGTTCAACACCGTAGGCCAGGGGTCGGCAAGTGATTTCTACCGGAGTCCGGAAAACTAAAATAATACGTAAACGGAGTCCGTAGAGTAAAAAAATTAATTTTATTACCTTATTCTATAGTTATTACTAAAATGTTAAAATTATTTGAAGAGTTAACATGCCTTGTGATGTTATATTACGAGAAATCGCATTTCTTGTCTTTGGCTAGTAACTTGAAATCGGCAACTCTCGTAGAACATCTAAATACGAAATATGTTCCCAATAGGCTCAAGGTGAGAATCCGTTAACTTTTTCACAATGGAAATTGAAATAAGGTACTTATTGAACTATCAAAAAAAGACGTGTCGACGGTCCAGATCACTGCCTACCGCGGTCCGCCAGTTGCCAACCGTTGCCGTAGCCCGTAGTCCAAAGATGCGTCCAAAGAGGATAATATAGAGGACACGGACAATTGTCTAGAATTCTAAAAGACTACAGTGAGAAACGTCGATTCCTAATCTCCCTTTTTTCTGTCGTTGCAACGCGTTGCTAGCCTGTAGTCAATATCTATGGCACCCTAAGGCCGGGCGCACACTGAAAGAGCAAAACTGCTCCGAGCTGCTCGGAACATTTTATTCTAAACAGCTCGGAACAAATTCCATTCACACTGACAAAACAGAACAGAACAAGACAATAATTCTGGATTAATTTTTTTTACACCAGTTGTGACCTAACACCAGGTTGTCAAGATGAGTGCTGACGAAGACAACGTCGTTGTACCACTTATGTGATAATTTTTATTAAATAGTGAAAGTACTAATGATAAAAAACGCAAAATTTGGATGCATGAAATAAACAAAAAAAGGTTAGTAAATAACACAATTTTAAATTAATATAATATAATTTTTTTATCAAAATTAAAAAGATTAAAATAAAATAATGATGTAATAAGAAGAATTAAGAATAAAATAACGTGTTCACACGGTGTTTGGTGACGTAATCATGTACTTAAATCCGTAAAATAAACCAGTGACATTAATTTTGGTATTTTGATCGGAGCAAAAATAGAACCGGACCGATCACGAGCGATCATGTTTTGTTCTATCTTGCCGTGTTTTTATGTTGACCAAGATGTTGACTGATTAGTGTACGCGCGTTAATTGTTTTACACACGTTCCAATTGTGTTCAAACAGCTCCGGGCTGACCTGAGCAGCTCGGAGCAGTTTTGCTCTTTGAGTGTGCGCCCGGCCTAAGTGTGCGACAGTCAGACAAAAAACGAAAATTAATGAAAACAAACAAATTCGACTATGCCCTAAAAAAAAGACATTTGAATAATATTAAATAATTTATATACTTAAACATACCTCTACAGATGATAATTGGAACAATATTTATTTCATTTAACATAACATATTTATTTAATACCGATGAAAAATGAACTGCCGACAGGAAATTATTAATGTTCTTACTTGTACATGATGTACGTTTTATCTAAAACATGTCAAATACTATATATATAATATATTATATAGTAAGTAGTAGGTGAGTTTCATTTGTACAGCTTGTCGCGGTATCACTTATAGATGGGTTTCCCCCGTGCTGTTCTATTAAACGATTAAGTATAATAATATGTAAACAACGGCAAGTACAATAATTCATGGAATAATATCAGACACGGAAATCAATATATAAAATCTTTGTCACGTAATATATCTTCATTGCACTACGTATGCGCGATGTGTCTACTGTCTATGCATTTTTCATTAGCAGTGTTCTCGTGTTGTACATTACGTTATTTGTTTTTATACGTTTATGTTAGAACGTAATTTTAACAGAAAATTAGTGTGGATGAAAGTTTCTAAAATCAGAGTGAGTTTCTAATCACCATCGATTTTTGAAATAATAAAAACATTATCTCAATACATATTACCAGAAAAATCAAGTGAAGATATATATTGGTAAGTGATACATTTTTAAATGTAAAAATTTAGGAAATTTAAAAATATAATTCATTTATGGACAAAGCGGTGGAAAATCAAAATAAATGAAATCTAATTCCTCATTCATAACATTTGCTTTAAAAAGAGAAACATGCCCATAAGTTACAATATACAATATTCCAAACCCAGTCTGCTCCGAAGTAAAATACCTAGGCCCTATATTAGATAGTAAACTAACCTGGAATTCTCAAATTAAACAAGCGTAAAGCCCTAAACAACCATCTTCGTTTGCTGAGGCCTCTCCTGCGATCTAAAATGAACATTCATTTTTGCATACTTAGCGGAAGTTTCGAGAAAAATTGACAATTTTCGGGCCAAAAATTTGACTAAAAAACAAGGTTTTTTCAGAATTTTTTTTTTTATAAGTGGTTAAGTAAATTATATATAATTTTTAAGAAATTTTTTTACAGATTTGCTCAAAATCGTTAAAACCAAAGAAATGATTTATCGTTTCTTAAAAATTTTAAATTTAATACACCCGTCAGCACTATTATTTCGAGGAGCAAAGAATGCCCAGGATGCGAAGTATATCCGGCTTTTTTAAATACTCCAGGAATATTCATTAAATAAAAATAGAATATTTTTAATATGATTCTCTTCCTTATAAAATTGTATGACTAATACATATACCACTTTATGTAGCACAGGACAGACATGGTTCAAACATTTCTATACTCTCTTCACGAAACTCTATCTTAAATTGCGGTTTGTTACACGTACAAATGATTTCAAACGATTTACTCAAGTCAACATGCCACCGTCGTGGGCATAAAGACATAAAAACGAATTGAACGACGAAAACGATCGTATTTTTGAATATCGATCATAAACAATACCCATATCTGGTAAAAACCATTGTAAAATTGTGTTTCACGTAGATTATCATACGAACATCAGTATAATATAATATACACCAAAAAAACAAAAATAAATAATAAAAATAAAAACCGAAACCTGCGAGTGGTCGTCGGTAAGGTCGTCAAAGGACAAGATGTTATAGGAATCACGCGTTTTACGCGTCGTTGGACGATCGGTATCGGCGTGATAATAATAATAATAATAATAATAATAATAATAATAATATAACATATCTGATTAGACACTATAATGTAATATGTACGTAGGTAGTGTCCGTTTTCGTGACCACACGAGTGCCGAAAGAAACGGTGAATATAGTCTCGCGCGTACTATAGGTATATTATAATAATAATATGTACATGCATGTAATGTATAGGCACGCAGAACGCGGCGATCCACAGTGCCTTTCGAATCGATCAAAACCGGTCGTGCTTAATTGGTCGGCGGCAACGATGGTGTAAAAAGAAATACTTCGTCAGAGTAATTTTAATTTTGTTTTTTTTCCTTCCACGGAAAATATATCTATTATGATTACGCTATGTTTAATGATATTGTTTATTTTATTGGAAACGGGGGATATGCATGTATAAATATTATGTATAACCGATCAAACGTGTTTATATTATATGTATGTAATACCTATGTAGGTGCATTTATCTGCCGGGGTATAAGAAAAGTATAAACACGCCGGTCTCGTTTAACACCGACGGTATTATAATTTATTGTTTTATTATTATTATTATTATTAGAATTATCATTCCGACAAAACGGTGAATAATAACCAGCCCATTAAACACGTTGTATAAATTAATAATTGGTTCAACTAGATACAGTATCTACCATATGATAGAAGCGCATTCAGCCGCAGAAGTAAGTAATCTAGGTACTAATTTCTTGCCTACTCGGCAATATAGATTAGGTTTGTTAGGGTAACAAATTTTAAATAAAATATTTGTTATGAACTAGCTGAAAATCACCTGATGGAAAAAGGTTTTTTCAATATTTTTATTTATTTTTATAATTTACAATAACACTAATAGAAATAACCAATATTAAACTGATAAACCTTGGCCGTAAATATAATTACTAAGTCGGTATGACAATACTGGACACTAAAACAACAAAACCATGACACCAAATATATTTTTATATTGGCTACACCGCAAGATTTTCGCATATGTATTTCAGTAGAAATGAAACATTGGTTTTTTGACTCAATTTCTAATATAGATGTAATACGCGTAAAATATTATCAGAATACGATTTCCTAAAACATGGTCACTAAGTATTGGTGAAAGTTAAAGACAAATATTTAATCCATTGTAATCTTAAAATATCGAGAAAAAAATTAATATATCTGTGTATTAATATATTATTATAAAATATATAGCTATGTATATTTGTATTAGTCATTAAGATATCATGAATAACTTTCTTTTACCATCTTGGATAAATATTTTGCTTTCGAAAAATGACGAAATTTCATTAGGCTAATTTCTTTCATGTGACACTTTTCTGTCAAGTAATGTTATCGCTTGGTCATTGTCTTAGTCTTCGATCGTGTTTTTAAAACAAACAAAAAGTTTCATATACAGTCAAACAAAACAGAAAGAAAATAATACTAGATATAAACAAAAATTTTCATAAAATTAAATACCTAATTTTTACAATGAAAAACAATGATTTGTACCCATATCATTTTATTTTCATATTTATTTGAAATATTACAAGTAATTTGGAATTTAGATGATATTCCGTAAAATATAGAGATTATGAATGAAATACCGATGTTTGGTCCAGAATCATCTATTTAAAAATCTTATTAATACATTTTTACATCTTATATGTGATATTGTTGTATTGAGAAAAAGGATAGAAAAATGTTAATGTTATAGAGCGGCGAAATCGAATACATGGCTATGTATTTAAACGATGATTTTGATATTAATTTATAAGTTACTTTTTAAAAGCAATTTATTTCCATTTTCTTTTAAAATGTACTACTATTAACATTTCATTGTGCAGCATTATTGACATTTAATTTTGTTTACACAGATATTGTAAAATGCACGTACGAAAACTAAATTCATTAGCGTATTTTTTTAAAAAATGTATTTAGATTAACACCAAAGTTGGCTCAAGTACAGAATAACATAAAATAAAATAGCAATATAGAAAATTACAAATAGCATAAACTAATAACAATATTCATAACCTAATAAAATACATAAACTTAAAATAATCAATAACTTTATACAGAGTTAACAATTATTACATAGTCGTTTAACCAATAATATTTATAATTAATATTTAAATGAAAGAAATCAAGATGCAGACTCATTTTCCTGTCTTAAATCTTTTCGAAGGGGTTATTATTCCCATAATTAGTACAGTGGATTTTAGTATAAAAACTAGAATATGTGTATGAGTAATATTGCGGCACATTGAAAGAAATACGTTCAAGAAGAGAAAAACAAGTGACTTTCCCTCTAAATAGTTTTGAGTGGATGGACATTTCAGCTTTTTTACAAGTAGTCGATTGATTAAGATTTAGGATATACTTTATATAATTTAAGTTATGGTAGTTTTCACTATTTGATATTTTCTTTAAACCAAGGAAGTACAAAAATCTTTCTCCTACCCTTTCAATTTTTTCGATTCGACCAGTCAAAAATGGGCACCATACACCATATAATTGAGCCGTATTTAATTTTGGTTAGATTAGAACACAGAACTGGGTATTTAGAAAATACATATCTGTAATACATGAAGTATGATTAAGAATCCCAGAGTTTTTGTAGCTATTAAAACATATTGATTAATATGAGTAAAAAAAAAAGTACGTACTTCACTCCATAAGGTACCTATTCTTCGCTTCTCGAAGAAGGTAATGAAGATGGATGAATTGAGTTTTAAAGAAATGATAGATCATTAAGTTACAACTTTTAAAATTTTTCAGTATATATAATATATTTCAGCGTTTGAAATATATTCAATTTTTAAAAGTTTTTGTCAAATATTTAAGACTTAATTAAGGATAAACTTTTAAAAACAAGTTATTTTCAACGTTCAATTTTTAGCTCAAAATTTGTCAAATTTTTTTGAAACTATTTCCAAAGCATGTAATGATACATCAATAATATATGGTGAAAATTTTGAAGTTTCTAGCAACATTATTTTTGAAGTAATGAAGAAATTACTTAAGTCTATTTAATGAGTGTGATTTACGGCAAATTTAGCCGTTTTCGGTCTATTTTAGGCTGTTTTTCCGCTCACTTGGAAAAACTGCTGAGATTAGAGCTTAATAAACCTTCAAATTACCATCTAAATGCAGTATTTCCGATCTATAGAGTTGCTGGATGAAACTTTTGGACAAAGTTAAGTTGTGAAAAAAGTGTCTCTAGATAAAAAATATATATATATATAATAAAGATCATTGTAAGACCATAAGATCCTTCGCTTCTCTCAGAATTTTAAATGAAAGTTTGAATAATACAATTTATTACAAAGAGCAAAACTCGATAAGAAATTAGAAAATTCAATAATATAGGTATATATTTTATTATAATATACGTATATTAAATCATATTTTGAAATACATCATACATACCTATTATAGTATTATACTATAACCACTAAAAGTTATCTCATATTTATATATTACAATATTTTTTTTTTGTGTTGATGTTTGCCATATAGATTTTATATTTATGTGAGGTTTAAGGTTCATTTCGTAAATCTTATTGAGCCTTTGCACTTTATCATGTTTTTTTGATTTGTACTTATTCCAGACGGTAGTAAAAAAATGTAGGCAACCGCGATACCTACTTACTCAAACCACGAGATGAACCGTAAAGGTACTTTAAGAATAAGCTGTTTTTGTATTGTTACCATTCACTTGGATAATGAAGTAGTCTTGATATTTATGAGAACTTTTGTTATTATTAATTGTTATATAATAAAAATTAAGCCCGCCATGTATTCAAAGAAGAAAGTTAGATTACAAATCATTAAGTATCTATAAAGTATTTTTGCATGCCAATTTTTACATTGGTAGTTATTTATACTCGTATTACGGAAGTATAATTTATTTATTTTTTTGTTTCTCGTGCTGGATTTCCTTGTGCACACTGAGGACAATTATTTGGAAATCAGCGGCAATAATGCATAACATATTGTTCGAGAGATAGTTGGATTAATTATATTTTTGAATGATAATAATTCATTATTTTCATTTAAATTAATTTCTCGATAATTAGGTATACCTCAAATTATTATTAGAGCTGAATCTGAGAGATGTTTGACGTTTACATAAAAAATAAAAGACGTAATAAATTATGAGATTCTGAAAATAATCTTGACTAAATACTGATTTAAAGCGACAAATATTAAAATAAGACTAATAATAAAATAATAAATGCTGGTATTTTCAAACGTTTAATTAGTTCAACGCGAGTCATTAAGCAAGACATGGTCTCCGTGTATATAATATTATATGACGCTTAGAGTAGTTATATACCTACGTGCTGTGCATATTCAGATATTTCTATAGCTGCAGTGTCTGCTCAATATAATACTTCAACACGAAATTTATCGGTTTTCGTACAAGTTCAGGTGTATCGTAATTTAAAAAAAATCACCGTGTACAATATATTACATGTGTATAATTTTAGTGTGACTCTCACATAAGCGGTGTATTTAAATGGTTAGTTGGTTTTTTTTCACATTTAAATTTTAAGCCAAACGACTCTGCCCAGCACAATATTGCTGCCGCCGCAATTTAGCAATAATTATATTTGGTTTGTTCACAAACGTCGTACGCGACAGCCGCTCCGCTACCGAACGGCGGTGCGACGCGGACGACGGGCAGTGGTGTATATCACGCGAATCCAAAACACGTTCCTGCGGCTACACGTACATTCTTCAGTTTATCACCCATAAAACACGTTGTAGCGGTGTCCGCCATATATTTTTACAATACACGTACGTCACACACGTACATTACATACACACACACACACACACACACACACACACACACACACACACACACACACACACACACACACACATACAGGTCGTACCAGAACGTTCCTCTTCACTTGTGTTCAAGTCAATTTTGTGCGATAGTAATAATAAAATATAATAACTACAGTCTAGAATCACAACAATATATATATATATATATATATTGTCGATATAATATTGCTAACAACGTTTTGTTAAATTTCACAAACTTCTTATTACCACCACGTGATGTGCAAAATATTCTTCGTCACTATAGCATTCGTGGTTTATCTATACGTTTGAATGTGAATTGTTCGTTTCAGTTTATATTTGAACAGTTTATATGCATTAACTATGATTGTAATTTTTTATGAGAATCCTTGTATACTTATTGAAAATACTCAAGAACGTAAGAGTGTAAGACTGATCTATGAAAACCTATAGTTTTTACTTTTAATGATTTCCAAAAAAATGTAGCAATTGCATGAAATTTCTGATGCCAACTCAATATAGACTTCTTTGCACGTACAATCCAAACCGACAAACAAGCATGCGTATCATATTCGACGTGATTATAATTTTAGGTTGTACATGAGAAGCAGAAATATTTTTTTTTTTTTGAGTAAGTATAGAATTATAGGAGATAAATCGCCACTGAACGTGCAGTGGAATAGACATACCACTTTGTTGGCTGAAGTTATTTTTTTTTTTTTTTTTTTTTTTTTTTTATTAGAGCTTTCAGTAGAACTATTAAGCTCGACAATTAAGGAATACAATTTTAGAGTATATAGTATTACATAGTGTGAAACTTATAACCTAGAATATGATAACAAATTTAAATAAGGAAGCCAGCCTCAAGGATGAAGGAAATAATTAGAGAGATAACAGATACTGAATTTGAGTTTAATATGTCGGAAATATTTAAAGGGATGTTGAGGGACTTAAGAGAGTTAAATAAGGAAGTTCGTTTAGTTGATAAGAAGGGACAATCGAACAGGATATGGGATAAGTCACAAATGCTCTCCTCTATATGGAGGGTACAAAGAGGGGAGTCGTTAAGATTAAGTTTGTACGCATGGGAAGGAAGGAGATGGTGGCCAATGCGTAAACGATTAAATTTAATTATGAGGGGTCTAGATAGGGTGAGATCTTTAAACCAAATTTTTTTATTGATCACAGGAACTAAAGATCTGTATCTGGATGCAAAGTGTCCTGGTAAATTGTTCCAGTAGGTGGACCAGAGAGTGAGAACATGGTGACGGAGGATAGGGACGAGGTCGGTCCATGGAATTAAGGAAAGAGAAGGGCATATTAAGTTAGAGGAGGATTTTGCCAAGCTATCGGCTATCTCATTACCGTGGATCCCCACGTGACTTGGAACCCAGAGGAATTGTATAGTAAATTTTTTTTGAAATAGTTGGAAAAGAATAGATTTGATACGTAGAATAAGAGGGGATATGTGTGAGTTGAAAGGGTTGGAAGTTAGAGATTGGATACATGACAAGGAATCTGATATGATTAAAAATTTATTAGGTGGAAAGGTAGCAATTAACGTGAGCGCTTCTATGATAGCGAAGCACTCCGAGGTGAAAGAGGAGGAAGAAGGCGGTAAATTACTCGTGAACGATATGTGAAACTGGGGAATATAAAAAGAATAGCCAGCAGAGAGGGGAGAAACAGAACCGTCAGTGTACACAGTAAAGAAATCGGAAAAGTTGGTGTCCAAAAAATCGGAAAACATGTTATTTATTATAATAGGAGAAAAAAGTGTCAGGTCTGAGGTGGAGATTCCAGGGAAAACAATCTTGAGATGAACATCGGGGATATTAAGAAGGGAGTCATAAGCTTGTTCATAAAGGGGGATTTTGGTATGCGTTAATATGTATTGATGAAAAGGGGAAATGGAATTAGCTGTTAAAGATAGGACTGGAAGAGACTTAGGAACATATCGCCAAGAGAGGAACAATGAATAAAATGTATCGAATAAAGAGGAATTTGAGTGTGATATAGATTTCAAGAGAAATTTACCGGCAAGCCAGCGACATCTAATGTTGAAAGGGGGACATATTGTTTCTACTTCTATTGCTGGAAGAGGGGTTGATTTAACGTAGCCCATGATACTTCTTAAACAGTTGTTTTGGAGAATATTAAGTTTCCTCCAATTAGAAAAAGAAGCTGAACCAAATAGGAAGCAGCCATAGTCAATTTTGGATCGAATGATGGATTTGTAAATTAGTAATAGAGAAGAGGGATGGGAACCCCACCAAGTACCGGTGATTGAACGAAGGAAATTAGCCCATTTAGAGCAAAATGAGGTAAGAGAGGTAATATGTGGTAGCCAACGTAATTTGGAATCGAGTGTTAAACCTAGGTAGGTGATATTGGGAACAAAAGGAATAATGGAATCATCAAGAAGAACATTTTGAGGATTTATATATCGGCGTCTGGTAAAGATTATGGATTTACATTTTTCGTGAGCAACTGAAAATGAAAGATTATTGAGAATAAAATTTAGATCGCTGAGAGCGAGATTGAGGGATTCAATAGCGTTACTAAGGAACTTATTAGAAGAAAATACCACTATGTCATCTGCGTAGATTAGACATTTATGGCCGTTTTTAGAAAGATGGTTGGCTATGGCGCTCATATAAATGTTAAAGAGTACAGGACTGAGGCAACTCCCCTGAGGAAGGCCAGAAAAGGTAGAACGTGTGTTGAAGGAGCCAAAAGGTGAAGTAAAAGAGAGATTTCTATTAGAGAGTAAAGAGACGATAATATTACAAAAATTTGATGGAATATGTAAAGAAAACAGTTGTGTAATCAGAGTGGGTATGTTAACGGAGTCGAATGCTCCACGGATATCAACAAAAGTGGCAACCAGAAACTTTTTGTCGTTAAAGGAGTGGTATATTTCGCCGATGAAAGTGGATAGACATTCCAACGTGCCCATGCCTTTACGGAACGCGAATAAATTAGATGGGAGAATGGAGTTATGTTCAAGCCACCAGTCAAGCCGGGATTTGAGTATATATTCGAAGGTTTTACATAAGGCCGAGGAGAGAGCAATGGGTCGAAAAGAGGAATTAGAGTTAGATTTAGGGACAGGAATGACTTTATACGACTTCCATGAAGAAGGCACTTGTTGGGTAGTCAAAATATTATTTAAAATGTTAAGCAAAAAGTCTAGAGCGTTAGAGGGGAGATGTTTTAGCATGAGAGGAGAAATATTGTCAAGACCAGAGGCAGATGAGCGACGTGAAGATATAGCGTAATTTAATTCAAGCTTAGTGAAGTGGTTAGTGAGTACATGAGAAAGATGTGTGTGAGGATAAAGAGTTGGACAAGCTTCAGAAATAGCAGGAACATAACAGGGGGCAACTTTTGCGCAAAAGTCATCAAACCAATCGTCGTTGATGGGACGGTAAGTTGGAAAGACACATCTTTTATAACGTCTAGCAGTATGCCAAAGAGAATGAATGGATGTTGCAGGTTTCAGATTTGAACAAAAAGTTTTCCAAGCATTTCTTTTTGCATTTTTTAGATGACGAGTGGTAGAAGCACAAGCGTTGCGATATTTTATAAAATCGGCTGTAGATCCCGAACGTCGAAAAGTCTTGAAGAGTAATGATCTATTTTTGACTACATCTGTACACGAGGAATTCCACCAAGGTGGGGAGGAGGGGTAATTTTTAGTTTTAGTGCAATGGGCTGGAATAGAGGATTTTGCGGCGTTGTTAATGATATTTGTAAAGGTGGCATAAGAGTTGATGGATGAGGTATCCATAGGTAAAGAGGAGAATTTGTTATGAATAAAAAGAGAGAAAGCAGTCCAATCAGCTTTATTAAAATTTAAAGGAGCATAATTATTGACGACAGGGCTATAATGGGAATTGGATGGACGGGGAACATTTGAATCAAATTGATGTATTACGGAAATCAAGATAGGGATATGATCACTGCCATGGGGATCATCGAGTGTGGACCAAGAAAGTTTCCAAATAATATCAGGTGAACAGAAAGAAAGGTCGATTGCAGAGTCAGAAGATCCTGGACGACCTAAATGAGTAGGACTGCCGTCATTAAGGAAGCATAGGCCAAGAGAGCAAATATTATCATATATAAGGTTACCACGGCAGGAGGCCGCAGGAGAACCCCACGCAGGATGAAATGCATTGAAATCACCACAGAGAAGAGAATTAGAACCAACAAGACTGAATAAAGTATTCCAGAGAGGGATAGGGATAAGGATATTTGGAGGAATATAGCAAGACCATAATCTGAGAGGAGAGGAAGAATATGGAAGGGATATCTCTGCACCAACAATATCGATTTTAGAATTGACAAAGCGGTTTTTAGTAGGACCATCGATTTGGATAGATCTGGATTTAAGTGAGTTGTGGATGACAATGGCTACGCCACCGTAACCATCTGAGCGATCTGACCTAAACTGTACGTAATTGGGGATATTAATAGATCGGGTAGGTAAGAGCCAAGTTTCTGAAAGAAGAGCAATTGAACATTTACTAGCGGAGAGTAAGTGTTGTAAGAAAGGGAGGTGTGCAGGTAAGCTTCTAATATTCCATTGAAGAATATTGGTGGAACTGTCTATATTCGTAAAGCTTGGAGTAAATGACATGTTGGGAGGGTTATTAAGGAATGAGGTTAGGAACGGCAAGAAGAGAATGAATAGAAGATTCAATTAAAGATTGTAAAGAGGAAGGAGAAAAAGGGGAAGATAACGAAGAAGAATTTAAAAGGGATTCGGATAATCTAAGCGATAGAGTTTGGATCCAAGAAAAATCATTCATATTAGGAACAGTGGATTGATTATTGTCGTTGGAATGTTTTAAGTAGCTGCCATTTGGAGAGGAGTAAGAAACAGTTGGGAAAGAAGGGAAATTTTTTTCGTAGGGAGGAGTGAGATGAACTTTAGCTTTTGGTTTTTTGGAGTTGAAAAAGTGGTGGTTATCATTAAGAGCTGGGAAGTTTTGATCTAGAATAGGAGATAATGGTTTTGTAACATTTGTAGAGGGAGGCTGTCTATTAACAATGTCAGAATACTTAAATATAGAAGAATAACAATTTTTTTTTTTAAATAATACGGCGTCTTGATATGATAAATTTTCATTGGCCATTATTTTTTTAATTTCACTTTGGTTTATCCATTCTTGACAGCTACGGTCAGTAGCCACATGGGAGAGTTTGCAGAAGAGGCAAGTCGGAACGGTGGTTTGGGCAGAGGGACATTCATTTATTTGGTGTTTGGCACCGCCGCAGTGGCTGCATCTAGGATCGCTTCGGCAAAATTTTTGTGTATGTCCGAATCGTAAACAGTGATTGCACTGAACGGGAGAACGGACGCTAGGTTTGACTTCCAGTAGCATATTAAACAGTGTGATATATTGGGGAAATTTCGGGCCGATAAATTTCAATTCGACAATGCGAGTGGGTACAATATTTCCATCTTTCTTAATTGAAATACGCTTGAAGCTATCAATTGGTGTAGGGGACTCGGCACCTTCCCAAAAGTCTTCTTCAGAGATAACGCAATCGAGTTTGATTACGCCAAAGGAGTAGATAAGATTCGACGGAATGCTAGCTGTTAGACCGTGGTTTGCTAAAAGATTTGAATTCAGGCAGAGATTGCCATTAGTGATAGAATCAAAAGTAATTTTGACCTTTTTTGCACCAGCAGGTTTTATGATTGTTATTCCATCAAAATTCGAAGAAAAAAACTTGGCAGCCTTAATGGGATGCCAGTTGCCCAAGCTCGTGTTTGTATTAATGCATTCCGCAAGAACAATGATAGGACCAATGTAGTTCGTGGGGAAGTTTGTTTGAGCGTGTTTCGGTGTGAAATTGAAAGCAGAAGTTGTATCAGTAGAATTATTAGATATAGGTATTGAAGTGTTATGCACATCATGCAACAGAGAGACATTTGCGTTGATTGCATTAAAAGTATTCGTATCGATATCATTGTTAATTACCATAGGCGACGACAATGACGACGGGTTATCGGTTGTAGATAATGAATTTAAATTAATGTTCGGGTACGTACTAGTTAATGACGGCGGGTTATCCATGATTTGTTGTAATCCGGGAGAAGTAGGGCTAGGTAAATCAGATTTTGACTTACGCGAAGCAATCAATTTAGAAGTGAGGCTGCTGCCGTGTTCTGTGCATTTATTGATGTTTAAAGATGATTTACACTTGTTAGGCGCAGGAGATTTACCCGCACGCGAGTCGCCGCCCGAAGACGACGACATTTAGAGAGAAAAATATAACGACTTTCGATAGTATAATTGCGATAACGGACAGTTTAATTACACGACCGTACACTAAGACTGTTTAATCGCGACTGGCTGAAGTTATTAAATGTTAAGAAATTACCTAAGTTTTCAACACTTAATATCATAAAGTATTTGAAAAATATTTTTACTTTGAATGATCATTAAAAATAATTTTTTTTTTCCTTTACAATTAAGTGTGTATATTATTTAATTGCCAAATTCTTTTTGCAACTGTTCTGAAAAAAAAACCTTTTAATTGTTATTGAATCTCTACAAATACCTATCTAATTAATGTAACAACTAAGTTGGCAAAAACATAATAATTTTCTTCCTTGTTTATGTAAGTATTTTTATGGACTTATTGTAACATTAAGCACAATAACTGTATTAGTCTCACAATACAACTTTAGGCAATTGTACAACAAAAAAGACGATTGGAGGCAATCGTTCATCACATGACGTATAATGAGAACATACCTATAGGAACTGAATAAATGTCTACGTCATTCACAGCATGAACTTGTTAATACCGAAAAAGCACGAACGCATATTTGGCTCAGCAGCGTCGCGTCCAGGGGTTCAGGCCACGTGCCTGCCGTACATCATTACCATAGAAAATTTTAAATAGACTCCCTTTTTCTCCAGTTTATGGAAAAGAAACATGTTTTGAATCTTTTGGTAAAAAAGAATTTCTCATTTCTCAAACAAGAAAACTTTTAACAGGTATAATTGGAAAATACATACCGACAGTTAAACTAAAAATGATTAAATTATAAAAATGAATATTTTTTTTTATGCTGAAGCTTTGCTAGGAATCGTTGAACTAAAGAAATTGTCTAATTTTTCTTTGAAGTTCGATACACCTA
Organism: Therioaphis trifolii; assembly: GCA_027580255.1. Lineage (NCBI taxonomy): Eukaryota > Metazoa > Arthropoda > Insecta > Hemiptera > Aphididae > Therioaphis > Therioaphis trifolii. Next base: position 60,017,348 of record CM050404.1, read on the forward strand.
TATTCATTATCTCATCTGAGATACGACTTAATCAAACCGTACAAAGAATACCAAATTGTACAAAGTTAGTCCTTTTATTTTATTTTACTGTTCACAAAATAAAAAAAAAATATTCAAATCAAAAATTATATCTAAATTAATTAATTTAATCACATCAAAGTGCAAAAAATTAGATAGTAAATGAGAGAAACAGACAATTGCTGCATCTTTAAGCATCTAAGCACATCAATATTTACAACAAACTGCTCATGTATGAATACCTAAAACCTATCGAGACTTATGATGTATAAGATAGCGCTCAGCCAAACAATATAATATTAATGCGATATAAACATTTAAATCAAAAACTCTTCGACAAATCACGAAAGCTCCCTTTTATACATACAATCACACTTTGCACAAAGATCTTAACATAGTCTACAAAGTAGTATTTATAGGCATATACAGACACCTGTGCTCTAAGTTGCCTAACCATCCAAATCCACTAGCTAGAGAATTAGTCTTAGAAAATATACCAGGTAACCCCTTTAAGCGACATTTGTGTCAAAAATTTAAAGGGACATAATAATTACCAAGATACTTAATATTTACAAGAACTGACTTATTAGTTATTATCAATGGATAATTCCCCCACCTCAAACTTTTCATATCATATTCTTATTTTTAGCAATTTCTTTTATAGTACCAATATATTATGCACATTGTAAAAATTATATGTAAGTACATAAATAAAAAAAAAAAAAAATCAATACCTAATACATAAATAATTATTGATAGTCTATTTAATAGAATTAAATACAACACATTTAGTACATGAAGAAGGTCATATTTTTCAAGTAATTTATAACTCAACTAGTTTTAATAAATTAAAAAAAGTTAATTCATTTTAAGGAATATTTGGAGTATTCAAATTGACATCATTTTAACCAAGATTTTTAAAACAATTTATTTCAATTTAAAAATTGGATATGTATCCTTAAAAGGTCAATCTCACTTCTTGCAATATTCTACAGTTATGGATTTTTAATTTTTTGGTTAAAAATCCAAATTTTATTTCACAGGATATTAATTTGAGTTTTGCAAATAGTTTTAAGAAGGCATATTTACTCGTATGGACATGCAGTGGCGTATTTATGGGGGGAGAGTACTCAGAAATGAAAAAAAAATTAAATATACATCTGAATTGCAGTGTATTACTTTAGTTATATGAATCATTATCTGATGTATTGAGGTGTTAATATATATATTATTTATTTATTATGATTTAATTCGGAATTGAAGTCATGTTCATCCACTTGTTGAATAGTGTTATTGATCATTATCAAGAGTTATTAGTTATAATATGACAAATATTTTTTTTTGCCCAGCAGCTGGTAAATTATCATGATCAGTGTTTTAATCACAGTTGAAAAGTTATTAGATTTATCAAAGTTTATTGAAGTAAATAGCAAATAAAAGGAATAAATAAAAATCTCTTTGGTTTCATAGTTTTCGATTACAGACATAAAATTATTTTGTGCTACTGTATCAAAGTGTACCTATTATTGTTTGACATGTATACAATGCGGCCGCTGCAGGTTATCACGCTCGCGGTATTTGCCGGGTAATTAATTTAAATGCGCCCAGAAATTATATTGGATAATACTGCAGTGATATACATTCGAACGGCAACCGGTTTTCCGCGTTTATTCGCTCTGGAGATAAATCAAACTTAATAGGAGTCATTATTATTTAAAACAGCATTTATACTGTCGACTATAATATTAATGATAATAATAACTTGGGGTGCGCCGTGAACCCTCAACAAGGAATGGTAGTAACAATTGAACTCGTACAATAACTATAAGCTCTAATAGTGTCAACACATACTTGAATATTATTATTTTTGACGAAAAAAGCGATTTTGACTACTATTGTTATATTTTACTGCTTTGGCAATGTCAATAGAAAAGACTTTGGCAAAAACTTGCCTTTCTAATTTAAAAATAATAGTGATGATAGTGATACACGAGTTAAATTAATTTTCGTCGAATCTTCTTAGTACGCTTTGTTTGCCGATGATGCTAACTCATTAATTGTAGAAATTGGCAAGCGAGGAGTAAATTCCAATCAACATATTGTAGACAAAATACTTCCTTGGTGTAGAGCACCATGCCTTTGTGCAGACGTACCAAATTAATTAACGAGTTCTAAGAATACAAAAAAAAATGTCCCACGATGGCTTACGCGCATGCGATTTGCTGTCAGATACCAATATATTACGTTTTATATAATATGTATATATATTATGTTTTATGTATGTAAACAATTGTTTTGTTCATTGTTGTTTTAGATTTTTAGAAGTAACTTTTTCGCTTAGTAGGTATTAACTGTACAGTAAAATTAAAATACTGTGCAGAGTCGACGTTCACTATTTTTACTTGATTGTAGTGGCCTCCGATGTATATTGTAACGCAATGGACTCAATGTATGATTTTTCTGTTATACTTGCTGATTTGTCGTCGTAACCCTCGTTTCCATTTCACAAGAATGATAAATGCATCACAGTGTAATGTTGCAGAGATATAATTACAATCAAAATTTACACAATATGCCTGTGGGTTAATTCAACTAAAAATGTTACAGCTGAAAACTTACGCGTATGTTATATCAAAGCGATTTCTGGTTATAATAAACGTAAGACATGCCACGTGTCGAATCTTACATTCGAAATATAATGGTAAAGAAAAGTAGTTGTACGTTTTACTGAAAAATCAAGTATAATTTTGTCATTATAAGTAAAAAATTGTGTAGGTACGTTTAAAATATCGTAAAAAACAATTTAATATGTTTTTTGTCCTAGTTTTATTTTTCATTAATATGTCTTTTAAGTTATTTTACTTTTTAACCTAAACCCCTAATTTTGTGTTTGTAATAAACCACTAATGTTAAAATAAATTATTCATGTCACTCGAAACAATTAAAGATTTTCGAAACATATTTTTCAGCTTTGAGTTTGTTTTCCTCGAGATCAAGGCGAATTTTCTATGATTCCGTTAGATACATAAAACAAACATATAGCGTGAATATATTACATTGTAATTATTCGAAAAGTCGATTGCTTTATTTTAGTGACATATTTTTTTGATTATCCCATCAAACCCTCCCTCTAAAAATTATAGTATCAGTTATTTTAAATGTAGAATGAATGCATCTCAAAAAAAATCCTGACGTTATTAATTTTCATTTGTTTAACCCCCCTCCCATGTTTTTCTATAATCGCCTCTGGTTTTCGTAAGTATATTACACTGATTCACCCTTTTACCTTTAATGCTAGTATTATATTCGTGTAAAATGATTGGAAAACGAAGTTGGAATAGAAAAAGCTGATTATATAATACGTACGTTGTGTACTCATATATAAAACTCATAGATTCATTTAAGTATTAGTAAATTATAATATTATGACACTTATAATGTGTTTGTTAATCAAGATACATTATACAATGAGTTTCTTCTTTTTCTTCTTTTTATTATTATTATAGTACGCAGCAGAAAATCATTATTAAAATCACTTTTTACATAGGTTCTTGTTATCAAGGTCTAACAGTAGGATTTGACCCATGCGATTTAATTCCGTACAATGCATAAATATGTATTTAAATTCTTACATTTACTCTTTGCATATTATCATCATCGATAAACAGTAAAACAGTAATAAAATAACGTTTTTTTTTTTGACACCGCTCTAGTGACTATACGCTCACCTTTCGTTAAAAATAATTTTGTTTGGAACTACGACACGCTCTCAGCGTTGTGGGTTTTATGAATCGGAATTATATAGGTTCTTACTACTTATACGGTATGACATATCTTGTGCGAGCATCTCCGATTTCCGTGAACAATATAAATGATACAGTTTCGACACTCCCGTGTGATATTGTTATACTCGCGCGCGCATCAAACCGTTTAAATTTCAATATGATGTTATTACGAGCGATAAATAAACTTTATCTCGGGCGTTTGTGCGCTAATAAATCAAATCGCGACGCGTACACATATTTATAGCTAAGGAACACGATAAATAATTTATGGGCCGGCGCGACGTGTGAAGAGAAATGATACATTTGACGCCGCACACCGTCATTTGCCGAGCGCGTGGTGCTTTTTAATTATATATTTTTGATGTGTTGCGCGTTTCCGGTTATGGTTGCCGTAAGGGTTTATTATAAGGACCTATACGAAAAAAACTGTTTCTGTATAAACATACAGTCATTACTAATATGCATTTGTACTATAACGCTTTAGTACACCGACGACATAAAATTCAATAAAATTTCGTAAAATTCGAAATGATCAAACAACACGCGAAATGATTTAAATGAGCACTTAGTATACGTGTGTGTATAATGTATATGTATAGAAGAATAAATTATACGTGGATCACACCACGTATACAAATACAATATTATTATAGCTTTGAGTCCGCGCAGACTTCACACGATATAATTACACGGACACAAATGAACGATCGATATGCGCATGCGGGGATCCGCAATATAGTGATGCCGCTGAATGACGTGCTTTATAATCATCATGATATAATAAGTGTGTGTGTGTGTGTGTGTGTGTGTGTGTGTGTGTGTGTGTGTGTGTGTGTGTGTGTGTGTGTGTGTGTGTGTGTGTGTGTGTGTGTGTGTGTGTGTGTGTGTGTGTGTGTGTGTGTGTGTGTGTGTGTGTGTGTGAAAGACATTCGCGTGATTTTGATAGATATATATATACATGTAAATATACGTATCTATGTATATTCATGAAACGCGAAAACAAACATAAATCGTGACCGTAGACTCTAACAATATCGCATATATATACATATATGCATGTATATATTCTGTAGGTTTACCTACCGCGCGAAGGTTCCTGTGATGGGACAGTAGTTTGTTTAAACGCACGCAATGCATTCATAAGTGTATGTATAAATATACTATACCTACATTATACATTTATACTGTATTTACGTATAGACATATATATAGGGTGCCAGACACGTGCTTGCATGCGTGCGTACGTGTTTGTGTGTGTGTGTGTGTGTGTGTGTGTGTGTGTGTGTGTGTGTGTGTGTGTGTGTGTGTGTGTGTGTGTGTGTGTGTGTGTGTGTGTGTGTGTGTGTGTTTTATGTTATTATTTCAAATCTGTCCGTAAAGGCGCGTACCTATATGTGTTATATATCATATGCGTGTGCGTAATTATCGTGTTCGGGCAACGTCAACGGGGAACGAGTGTAAAACGGTGTTGACGATAGATGCGAAGCGTGGGGAACGCGCTCGAGCTCGAGCATGGAGAACGCGTTTTGGAATGCCCCAGGAGATGTTTGGGCGATCGCATTTATCCACACAGAGCGGCGGTGTCCGTGGCCTGTTATTTAGACGGGATGAACTGTAAATAATTATACGAGTTTCAGTTCCGTGCGTGCGTGCGTGCGTACGTGCGTGTGTGTGTGTGTGTGTATTTGTGGTGTGTGTGTGTGTGTGTGTGTGTGTGTGTGTGTGTGTGTGTGTGTGTGTGAGTGTGTGTGTATGTGTGTGTGTATCTTGTTATTTGTGTGCATGAGCAGTCCACCGACAACCGACCGACGCGGATCTTTCCTCATCTTCGTCGGCGTAGAATAAAGTTACCTTCGTTTCGATCATCTTGATCTACTGCGGATTATTCCGTCCATATACCTCGAGTACTTAGATACATGAACGTGGAACTAAATTATATGCATATGTGTGTAATACGTGAGTGCGTGCGCGCGTAAAATATGTACCACTTACGTGTATACTGTATATGTGTGTGTGTATATATATATATATTTATTTATTTATTCATTCATGTGATTACTTCTTGCAATATGTAAACTGTTAAGAACGAGAAGAAAAGGAACCGAACTTATAAGGACGAACCTTATAACCAATCTTGTTTATTTGAAAAAATGTTTAGAAACTTTAAAACTTTAACGATGTCGAGAATTTTGCATTTTGTATAACTACGCTAATTCCAATAAAAAAAGTAAACTTTATCGTTACGAAAGTTTTTTTTATTTTTGATAAACCTATGTGTATTTATATATTATTAAGATATTGTATTATGTACCGTGCAATTAAGTTCATTTAACGACTAATATTATTGGTTTGACAAGTACAGTGGCAGCTCGTATTTTGTGCACAACTGCACAAGTGCACGTGAACTAAACATAAAAAGCAAAAGAAATTGAAAATATTAAATCATAATAATACTACCAAGTACCCGAGAAGATTATTGGAAACATAGATTATAAAAATGTATTTGAGTTTGGTTATTTATAGGGTGAAACAGCGGTTATCGTTAGAAATGGTGACGTAGAGTAGGTTACTAGGCATTTCACACAATCCTTGTGCATCTTATTACAGTGTAAAAATTAAACAGTCATAACATATTACACGCATTATAATGGAATAGATTTGCACAGTTGTATTTGTACACATAACCAATTGGTTATTTAAATAAAATGTTATCAACAGATTATTTAGGACACGGCAGTTGGCTTTATTGTGTGTGTGTGTGCGTGTGTTTATTAAATTATATTTTTGAATGTGCACTATCTATCTATCTATGACGTTTTACAAGCCATTTAGGCCCATTACTGCAACAAACACTTGTTTCCATTGATCTCTATCCTTAGCCAGTTCAACTCCATTCTCAATTCCAAGCTCTTTTAAGTCCTTATCCACTCTATCCTTTCATCTTTGTCTGGGACATCTTCTTCTTCTTTTTGTGTTTGGTTTCCATTCTGTAACTTGTCCAATTATTTTCTCTGATCTCCACACGTGTCCAGCCCGTCTCAATCTACTACTTTTTAAAAAACCATTGATGGTCGTTTCTCCATGCAGGTCTATAATCTCCTGGTTTGTCCTCATTTCATATTATGAATGTGCACTAATTTTTTAAAAAACCATGAGCCGCCACTGGACAAGTATGAAAAATGAATTTGACATAGTAAAATAATAATCTGTTTCAAGATGATTTTTTATTAAATATTTTTGGATATTGTGACTTAAAAGAAAATAGTGTGGATCAAATTTATTTTCATACTTTCCAAAACCAATTGACTTCGGGAAAATGTTTCTTTTTTTAATTTATGTGTACGACGCGTATTATTTTGTACTTTATTCCTTTTGATGGGATTCTAGTTATTAAAATATAGAGAGATTTAGTTATCGAGATCTAATATTTTTAAGATAACTGGATATCATTTGATCTCTGCAATTGATAAAATATAAATATATGAGTTACATTTGAAATCTAAAAGCGATCATATTCAGGTTTATGAGCGAATTACAATTTTTTTCGTACAAAACATATTAAACTTACTTTTTTACTTTTTATATATTTACCTCTACCAGCTATTAATTTATCATGATTTTACATTAATTTCCTACGTGTATTCACATTGTTCACTTTAGGGCCGTTACACACGAGCGATATTTCATCATACGATTTGTTTATCGTATGAAAATATTGTCGTACGATATTATAGTTGGCAGAACATATGATCAATATTTATCGGACGATACAATATAATTTTGGCATTTGTAATTCTACATTTGCACAGACACACGTCTGCAAATACAGTGATTGTGATACAGTCTTTTTTAATAATTTTTTTAACAATTTAATAAATCTCTAAATATGCACTGCAATGGATAACATTGTCACTCTATATATGGGTTATGGTCAACTAGTAAAAAAAAAAATAATAATAAACAGATAAATTGAAAATTGTGGGTTCATCCTCTATTAAGTACCTACATTTATTATAAATGTGCCCTCTGATAGGCGAGGGCACATTTACAATAAATTTTCACGGTCTCAGGAGAGATCCAAGAAAATTTTTTAATTATTTCCGCATGACAGTTTCTGCGTATGATGAACTTATTACAACATTCGTAGGACAAAAACTGATAAAAATGCAGGACACAAATATGCGAAAATCTATCATTCCCGCTGAAAAATTGGCAGTCACTTTGAGGTAAATAAAATATATTTTTTCTCTTTTGAGGAATAAATTTTACCATTTATTAACAAAATATGAAAACAAGTAAAAATAAAGCTAAACGAAAAATTCACAAATTTTCGAGGGTGGCGAATTCGCTCCGCCAAAGCGGTTGCATTCATCAAAGGATAACATAGGTACTGAATTTGTTTTTTTGATTTATCGAACGATAATTTATCGTTCGTGTGTTCTAATCAGTTCATTTTTGTACATTTTGATTTAAATAGTTTAGTCGTACGATATTCTTATCGTTCGGAATATTAAAGTGCATCTGACAGTTTTCGAGGTATCGTACGATATGATAATTGTACGACATTTTATCGTCATCGTGTGAATAGCTCTATTTATAAACATGTAATTTCAAATATCGTACGATAATATTTTCATACCATAAACAAATCGTACGATGAAATATCGCTCGTGTGTAACGGCCCTTAAGGTTTAGTTTTCGCGACTCATATTTAAATTATAAATCGATCTAGTCTGTAGGTTTCTATTCAGTTAAATTATCTCTTATTTAATACACATAGTATAGTACCAATAAAAAATGTGAAATATGATATAGAGTTCAATATGCATTGTTTCAGAAAAGAATTAATGTGAACACTTAGGTCTATCATGTAATAATATGATATATCAATATAAAATATCTGTAAAAATGATATACACGACTAGGTACAGTAACTCATTTAATATAGCACTTTTTATTTTATACAGATTCGTAGGAGCGCATGGGTATATCACAATATATTAGTTGATACAAAACCGATAATGTATTAGTTGATTATAAAAGTTGTTCACTAATTTATTTACTTCAGCTTAATGTCAATTTATTTAAGTTCCATACATCATAAGTTAACTATATACATAACTGTAGGGTATATAATACTAGTTTATTGTGAACGAAAAAGTTTTAATGTGATGTTCGTAAAATTGATAGTATACCATAAAAAAATGTAAGCCAAAATATAACATCATATCAACGTGAATAGTTTTATTTTCAACTACGAGCGTACAATAATAATAATATTAATATAATAAAGTCATTAACCATTATAAATAATCTCCAAACAGTTAATACATTTCCAATCGATTGTATACAATTTGTATCTTTAACTGTTAATTTTACCTATTTAATTATAATATTAAATACGAATATATATTATATATACGGGTTAAGGATTACAAGGTAATAAAATCAATAAAAACACAGTTCGTATGACTGTATGAGTACCTAAGATACCGAAAACATGAAATCCCCTTGAAAAAAATACCACTGATTGTATAAAAGACAGGCTTCTAAAATATTTCAAACATTCATTCAATCGATTTTATTATACTAATTAATTATTATTATGTTCTACTTTAATGCTGGTATTTTATAATTTCTTTCAAAAACTTACAAGGTCAAACATACGATGAATTTATAATGTATAGACAAAGCTGTCTATATGAGTATAATTTATTCATTTTCATGTAGGTACATACATTATTTTATATTTCCCTGTGTCAAACTGATTAGACTTTAAGTAATTTAATAAAAGGTGAACCGGTAACGCCCTATATTCAGTATCTTAACTGACATCTTAAAAATAATAGAATTTTGGAGTATCACCACTTAACTAAAATAACTTTCTGAAAATAATTATTTTTACTTCTAAAACAAATATTTAATCTCGTACTTTTTTTTTTTTTTTTGCTTTTCACTCCATGAAGGCGTTTCGCAGCTTCAACTAAGACTCTCCAACGATCCTTGTCATCGGCGTCCTCCACTACTGCTGTTTGATCCGTTCTTTTTAGATCATTCTTTACACGGTCCATTCACCATTAGCGTGGTCTTTCCCTAGTTCCATAGACCTATTATCCTTCATATCTCTTATTATTTCTTCTCATGCCAAATTATATAATACTAGAGGCAGTGCGTCTCCTTGTCTTAATACAGTTTTAACTTCAAAATTTTCGGACATTTCTCCCATATTTGGCTTTTGTTGGAGCCTTTTTAAGTTATGTTCATTTTTACGATGTCTCGGGGACTCGACCTCGGTGTGTGATACTTAAATGTCATGGAACAGGATTACCTCATATAACTAAGACTACTCGTACTAAGACGGCATATACGATTAATTGATATATTAACATAAATACGATACTGATATGATGAATATTGAGTAGGTGAGCACTGTGGGTGTTGCTTGAGGATGATATTGTTTGACGTCCGGTGGCTGGTCTTCCTATCCCGATTTATGGTTTTCGGTTCACACCTCGGCTCCCGCCGATGGATCGTCTTCCTCTCTCACTGCCACTCTCCTCTGCTTGACTGTTACTTTTCCAATGTAATATATACACACCGAAAACCCCTGGTCAGCATTCATTCATGATCTCATTGCCGTTACGCACACTCAACATATTAGCTGTGCCCTCCTTAATGAGTGATGTACGATGTTTTATAAACAAATTACAAATTTGATGAAATAAAGTAAAAATGAGTTTGACATTTTACGTAAAAAAAGTAATTTAAGCGATAATTCCAATTTTAAACGCATGTACAAAATAATTTATAGAGTTGATCATAATGCAACTCTAAATATAGATAATTTGAAAGTTTTTTTTAGTCTGTACTGTCTGTATGGTTATATTCATATTTGGTGAAAATTGTATGAGTATAGTATCATTATTTTTGGGTTTATGACTAAATATAACAAATGAATTTTATGAAAAATCCATTTTCTACTCCAAATGTTATAGTTTTTATTATATTTTACACTCGGAAAAATTATTGAAAATAGAGAAAAATGAACTGTCATAAGTACCAACTAAATGAAATTCATGATTTATAGAGTAGCTGCATAAAACTTATGGAGCATTATTACTAGGTACTCGAAAAAGTAATAACATACATAAACAAGAGTAAAAGAAAAAAACACATTTTTTTTTCATTCTTTGTTTCATTCAGAATCTAAAAAATTAATTTATTAAGTAAACAATTCATTTGAAAAGATGCGACGCAATAAGTAACTTAATGAAAAATAACTTTTTACCTTAATTTTAACTTTTAACTCTTTAGTTGGACACTAACTGAACGTCCTGATATTAGATAACCTCATCAACAAACAGCTTAAACTATATTGCTCTACCTCTATAGTAAAAATCCCGTTTTCCTGTTAAATAGACTTGTAGGTATATCTAATAAATAGAGCGAGGAAAAGGTTTCGTCAATAGCCAATTAATAAAATATATCAAACAAAAACAACTTATTAACGCCACACATATTGCATTTTATTGATAAATATATAACATATCATAAGGTACAACAATGCACTTCCAACCTGATTGGTTTCCCGACAGAATATATCACATAATATTATGCGTAGTAGTGACTTGTCTATTATACACACTCAAAATGATATTCAAGCAAAGTATTCATGCAAGTATTCTAAAACTAAAAAGCACCTACCATAATTTCTATCTATATTTGAGTCATTGGGATGATGTTAACTTCGTCTCTTTGAACCACTTATACAGTATAATAAGCAGAACTACGAACTTGTAGAATTTTTCTTTTTCTTTTTTCTTTTTCAAAATATAGAATTGATTTTACATAAATGTGTTTTATAGTACTATAAATATCAATTAAGTATTTAAAGTGCATATTTCTAACATATTTGCATGTCGAGGTTCTTTTTACAATAACTTAAGTTTAAGCTTATTCTAAGCATTTCTACTTAGTTTGTTTATTCTTAATTTGCCAATTAGTGATTTACCCGAATATTATTTTAAAAAATTTCAAAATATTTTTACCTCAAATCAATATAATAATTTCAAAAATTTAGGAAATATTTCGAATATTTTAACGGGAAAAACTAATTTTTTGAAGATTTAGAATTATTATGATGTACTTAAAATTTGTTCCATTTACCTAAGCTGACTTTGAACGTTGGTTTTTTATGTAGACAAATATTTTATCAATAAATAAAGGGTCGTTCACATTTGGAAATATTAAAACATTTTGTTTTATAGAATTAATAATTTTAGAGTACATTTGAATAAAAAAGTTTAATAATTAATTAATATCTTATTGTTTTTATTTATTTATTAATTTTTTTTTTTTTTTGTATAAATAATCATTTTTTATTTTGTTTCATAACATAATAATTATTAATTGGTTATACAAATATACAAATGAGTCACGCATTTAATTCTATACCTTTTTGATCTATTGAGTAAATTTTTTTTAGGCATTTAAGTACCTTAAATATTTTTCACTGTATTTTTTGAAATTTCTAAATGCATATTTGTTTGGAAATTATAAGCTTTTTAAGTACCTATAGGTACTAAAACTTCATAGATCTCCTAGTAAGTAATATATCGGTTGTAAAAATTACCTATACTGCATCGTACAGTTATTTTTAGCCGAAATCAGCTATAGAGACATGCTATCCCAGTTAAATTTGTACGTACATTTTACTAGGTAGTAGTATAATAATAAAACTACTATCTATTAAAACGCCGATCTGATAGTGACCATATAATATATAATATAGAGTAGACGTATATATACTTATTACACTACTCAACGGTCATACTTTGCAATATTTATCCGTCATATAATATTATAGAGCATTATACGTTAGAGTAATATATTCGATATCGTTTGTTTTTTGTTTTTTTTTTTTTTTTTAATTTAGTCTGATAGTCTTGTTTTTGCGACGCGTGAGGATTTCCACCTTGAAGCGGCAATACTACTTTTGCAGAACACGATGGTATATAATAAAACAGCTAATACAGTCATACTATAGAATATATCATGTCGTATATATCGTTATACATTTGCAGTAGGCGTATATACGGCATATGACTCGGCGTGCGTTGCTTTTGCGCGTGCGAGATGAAAGACAATGTAATTTGTCGGTAGATTATAATATTTGCATCATCGAATATTCGCCGATTTATTTTCGAACCGGGGATAATGGTACGAAAAAAATGCACCCTCCTTACCGTGACGCGAAAACGAACGGACGGCGGTCGTATGCCGACCGAGAAATAACATAAAAGCCGTGAATTTCCATAATACATTTATAATACCCAAAGTCATACATATATATATATTGTTATATACTTTGAGGATGGTGTATACATACACACCGCAGCGTATAGTCTCGCGGTCGTAAATAATGACGCGCGCAGCATCCTCTGGCCGTTGTGTCGTATACGCTTATACATTTTTGCGAGTATGTACGATATATAATTTCACGCACCCTTTCACACGAGTCTGACAAACTACCGCCACAACCCCTATCGCTACTTCCACTATAATTGACGTTATACCACCGGTATATACAGAAGCTATACATATTAAATTAATATATATATATATATATATATATATATATATATATATATATATATATATATATATGTACATTTATCGTATATATAATAGTGGTAAAATAAATCGTAAAATACCATATACTAGTATATACATAATACATTTATACGTGCAAAATCTGTTTATGTATACACGAAATATACAACTCTCTTTCTCTCTCTGTCTTTCTCTATATGTATACATGTACGTATGTATATACATATATATATATATATATATATTTATATATATATATATATATATATATATATATGTATATATATGTAGGTACATGCGCACAATGTATTAGGATGAAGAGCAATAATAATAATAATAATAATAATAATGCGATATTATACACATAAATTATGTTAGTAGACTATATAATATGTATATGACGAAGACGAGTATAACAACGCCGAGTCTTGTAATAATAATAATAAATAAAAGTACAAACGCGGTGTATTTTATACGGGATGTGATATATAATATGTATATAAAATAAGTGACATACACGTGAATAATACGCATACGTATACTCCGCTTGTATTTTCATTATACTATTATTTTCGTGGGCACTAAAGGTACGGCCCCACCGAACGCGATTTGCGATGCGAGCGATTATTGTAGCGATATTGTCCAGCGATTTTTACAATTTTAGTGAGGCCAGTTCCGCGTTTTTATATATTATTATTTAATTTTTTATTCTTTATAAGTTTAAACCTACATCTACTTGTAGTTTATACTTCAATTTAAATACCTAAATAAAGTTATATTCCAATATAGATACCAAATGTAATATATTATAATAAAGTGTAGGTACTTGGATAATTTATAATTTATATTTTGTATTTATTTGGATAATATATAATATAATTATTGTACCTACTTACCATCTATAATCATTTCTTTACTTAAATCAGACCAATAATGTTGAATAATAAAATTGTCCTATTTTTATGTCCAGCATGACGAGGATTCCAAATCAGTTCTTTTAAAAAAACTGCTGCAGTTAATTTTTCTGGATCAACCGACATGGTGTCTGGTGGGCTTTTCAAAAGCGATTAATCGCAAGAAAACAAACTATTTTGATTCCATTGCGTTAAAAGCGATTTATCGCAAAACGCTCCCAGTGGGGCCATATCATATTTATTCTATAGTTTTAATAAAATCGTAAAATCGCAGAAACGCTCGAAACACAAAAACGCAGAATTGCTCTGTGTGTGGGGCCGCAGCTTAACCCGTACCAGTATAAATTGCAGAAACAACTTTTTTCTCCCTCCTTTGGATAGTGAAGTGGAGATCGATTGTGACATAGAGGGATAAAAATGTACAAATAGAGAATCAGTGGTAGTTAAACTTAATAATATACACGTGTTATAATATAATAATATACATGTGTATTTGAAATGTTGTATAATATGAGATCAACATATTTCAATATTAAAAAAAAGTTGAAAGCACACGATCAATGTTTATTTATTAATGTGTGTGCTTGAATAGAGTGTTTAAGTAAATTTTTAATGTATAAATAGTCATACAAAAAAGGTTTTAGTTATATCTTATACGTATAGGTAATTATAACATATGATCATTTTTCACAAATAATGAAATTACATTTGACCACACCAGATATCTATGGTACTATACCTACTTACACGGTGTGTATTTATTTTGAGAATAAAACAATGGGTGCATTATGTGTACAAAAATGTTTCAGAATAACCCAGAAATGATATTATTATTTCAATAAGTGTATCAGCTGATCCTTTAATATTCCATTTGTGGTATACATTGATTGCGTATATATATATATATATATATATATATATATATATATATACCTATTAGGTATAATTTTCTTTTTATATCTGTAGCATTACTTAAATTCATTTAGGTATGTAACGCCGCATATTTATTTTATTTATAATTATTTTATTTTATATTGCAGTGCTCGTATATGTATATCTGTATATTCTGTGCGAACGGCTCGGCTAATGAGGAATGTTTTCAATGCAAGAGAACAGTTAACTCCACATACATCCATACATACCTATATTTAATATATACAAATATATTGAAACATTAAATTCTATTTCTTTATACCGAGCGAGGAAAACGTATACGGATAAACATGTGTCACGGCTCACATATATGACAAAGCACGTGGATTAGTATGAGGTTTATGGGTTAAACATAAAATGATTTAATCACCGTCCGGGGCAGGTGCACGATCCGGAGATTAAATATTTAATAGAGGAATTTTGAAACTTTTACCACACTTGCGTTATTCTATATAATACGACATAGCAGCGTATTATACGCACACACACACACACACACACTGCATTACACATCCATGTAATATGTGTACACTCATATAATGTATACATATATGGAATGACTTATATGGGTATGCATATACATATTCTACAAAATAAATATTTCGTTCCGTTTTCTGTTATATTATACGTGGAACATTAAATGAAAAAGTTTTGATTTTATTGCGTTCATATTTTATTGAGTCCTGTTTTTTTTATTATTCCCTAGCTCCGCCAATTGCTCATCACATGTTATACAAAAGAGTACAATATATATATAGTTCATCGTCGCATAAACGATCTGGTTTTAGAACTGACGAAGTTGTAAGATATTCTGTAATTCTTAAATCTATTTAAGTTAGCACATATCACTAATGCATCGAAATATATTATGTAACGTTATACTTTTTGTATATACATTTGCAGTTTATTTTTCATGCCAAAGTTTTCGAGCATGAACTTTTTATATGACTTCGTTACTCGATGTACATTTACTTAGTATTATGTTTTGAAAAATACAACACAATAATACCAAAACCATATTAAATCTATGTATTCTTGTAGAGTTTGCATTCAATAGGAGTTGCTCAGAGCATACTTAAACGGATGTACGATACATGTGTGCAGGACAATTGGGCACCGACATTTAGATAGGGAAAATTAGGCGCAAGAGTGCAGGACGCATAGTCGCAAACAGGATTTTATTACTATTTAAACATAACTATTATGAATTAACATTTTCAATTAATTTATACGAAAATGTATATGCTAGATTGCAGTCTTGTAAAGTACTTGAGTACAAGTATTTGAGTAAAAGTATTCAAATACTTTTTAAGTACTCAAATACGTATTCTAAATACATTTGAAAAAAGTACTTGCGCACAGTATTTGAATACATTTTTGAAAGTATCTGTATTGAAAATCAAATACTATTTTTAAATACTTTTTTCGCTTTCTTTATGAACAGGACGCCAAATTTAAATAAAATAATACAAATTGTTCAACATTTTTATTTATAGATTGATCATCTTCGTTGACCGTTGTATATATAGATGTATTAGTATATTGTTATATTTATACGTAGAGGCATAAAAATTAACAAATACAGTCCGTTGATTTCCTAATGAAAATGGAAATACCTTTACACTAATAATTATGTACATTGTACATATAAAATAAAACATACCAATAGTCGATAGGACGATGGTTACATATTATATCTATAGACCAATTATAGTCTTTACACTATACACCAGTATTTCCCAACTGGTGTTCCGCGGAACCTAAGGATTCCGTGACCGTCGCCAAGGGTTCCGTGAAAACCTTGTACCGGAAGTATCCGACAACCCACTCATTTAAGTGTAGAAAACATATGTCAGCATTACTAATATAGAAAAATATAGGGGTTCCTCAAAAAGTTCAAGCTCCTGCAAAGGTTCCGCGAGTAAAAGAAGTTGGGGAAACTCTTTTATACACTATAGTCTATACACGCAACCCGCATTCGGCTATTCCTGGAAATCCGTCTTCGCAGGTTATCGCAGAATATGTTTGAATAATATTGTAACCGTGTTAGTATTAACCCTATTATGATTTAGACATTATTTGTACTATTGTAATTAATTTGAGTAAAACTAGTGCTGAAATAAAAAATTAATTCAGTTTACTAATGATTAAGTTTATCTATAAGGTCACGGTAAAAAGGTAAAACATATTAAAAAAAAAGTATTTGAAAGTATCTTGAAATACTTTTTTTCCCAAGTATTCAAATACGTATTTTAAATACTTTTGAAAATAAGTTACTGTATCTGTACTTGAATACTTTTTGAAAGTATCTTTTACAAGACTGCTAGATTGTATACAATGGGTATATTTTAAATATACTTCCAATAAAGCTTAATATCTTTAAAATAATAGTGTATGTCAGATTAGTTGAATTTTTGTTATAGATTTAATAAAATAAGTATCTTTTAAGAATTATTTTAAAAATTAGGTACAAATTAATATGATTTCGACACTATAAATAATACCGACTTTATTTAACTTGGCAAACGTAATAACTAATAATATACGATATGAGTTATATAATTTTTATTGATATCTATACAATGTTTAATACCTATACATTATTATTAGATTTTTTTTTTTTATTATTTATATAATTTACAATCTGTTACAGAATAGAACAATGAGTAAAAGTGATGAAAGAAAAATGGCTTGAGTGAAACACAGATTAAAGAAACCTTTCAGTAAAGGCACTTTGACTATAATTAAAGTGATGTAAATATATACTACAGCGATATTAAGTATTTTTACCTAAATGTCTTAATCAACTATAATAATATTAAAGTAACTTATAATTTTAAATTTTAATTACTAAAAAAGATATTCACTATCAATTATCTAAGTGATCAATAATTGGTTAGAATTATTAGTTACAGTTATTGTATTGTGACCAATTTCACCACTCAACTATACTGCACTCGATTATATTTTCCCACCCAAGTATCGGCATAATCACACTTAAGCGATATTATACAATATCTATGTATGTTTGCATACATACCTGTACTGGTGTTATATATATTATATATATTAGCTACTAAGAATGCGTTGATCAGTTCGAATACTTGTAATACACATTATGTATCTTCTTCTGTTTACTTAATTTTAATTGAAATATTACATATAACATTAAATGAAACTTACTTGTAATGATAGCCCAAACGAAACTATTAAAAGTGGTTGCAGGTATATCCATGAAGTTGGAGTTTAAACATAATATTAAATATAATAGTTTTATATATAATTTATTAGGATACAAAAAAAGAAATATAATACGTATTTAAAAATTATCAATTTATGTATCTTCAATAATGTTTTCTTAAGAAAAACAACTTACAACACATGTTTTCACGTGGCGATAATTCTATACATTTTTCTATTTGAAATTGATAGTATGTTGATGAGATATTCTTCGACTTACCATTAAATTTAAAACTTACATTCGTATGTAGTAAAGTAAACATTTTTGGAAACTCTGTGTCTGTTTTAATCGGTTTGACTTAGTAATCATTGTATGTTTTATAGTTTTAAAACAATTAATCTTAAGAGTAAAATCATTTTTTTGACAAATAAATAAACACGATACTCTTAAGTTCGAAAAATGAAAATTGAATGAATAAAAAATGTAAAAAAAAATGTATTCTTATTATCAGGAGAGAATACTGAGTTTCAGGGAGAGTAGATACTTCGAGTTCAAGAATAAATAATAATATATTATTACAATATTAATGTGTGGCGGTAAATGGTCCGGCGGTGAATTAGTGTAGAGCTGAATATTCCGGATACCATTCATATATCTCGGATACATTAAAATCAATTCTGAATTTATTCATCAAATGACCTGCCAGTTATTGCGGATGGAAAACAGATCTGCTAGACTCCTGACAATTTTCATATCCGCGTCTAGAATTCTCTTACTCAAATATAACATGATTCATGTTTATTTCAACGGTGTCAGCAAATTCGTTTCACACAGACAGGATACATAATATTATGATTCGGTAAAGACGCAATTTACTCTCGTCATTTTTTTTTAATTTCCCGTAAAAAGATACAAGCCTAAACATTTTGAGAGTCGGCAAAGATTTTATCGTTACGCCCGCATGAAATTAGTATACCTATATAATATAATAATTATATACGCTGATAATTGTACCAATTCTTAAACTTATCATTATAAACGGTTGTGTTCGGACAGAAGACGTCGAAATCATTTAAGGAAACAAATTATTATATAATGTATAGTATATTAATGCGACCCGGCACACTTGTCGGAGTGAACGCCTGCTGCAGTCTATGATACCGTATTACGATGGCGCTGCGCATGAATACCAATTGACGCGAATGGTAATTATATTCGTGTAAAGGCTCCAAACACGTGGCCACATTTGCAGCCGGTAGAATAATAAACTGGTTAAAAAACATGATACCTTCATAATATTCATACACGTCTGAAATATTGCTGCTCTAAACACATGAGTTTTTGTTTCAGCGTAAATTTAATTTATTAAGTATATAACTTATACATTATACATATACATGCAATGTCTCACGAAGATTTACACATTTGCAATACATCCTGTAACCTATAAAAAAAAAGTAATCAAATTCTATTTTAGATTCTGAGTGAAATGCATTGGTTTTACAATGTGTTTTTTGTGAATGTAATCACTTTTTCGTGTAGTAATAATGGAAAAAAAGTTTTATCCAGCAACTCTATAAATCAAAAATTTCATTTAATCAAGTACCAATTTTAAGGAGGACATTTTTCACTATTCTCTATTCTCAATAGTTAATGTATGAACAAACTACTTAAAAATTATGTAAAATTGAACAATTTGTTATACAAATGATTTGTATAAAATCATTTTTTTCCATTTGGCTATTAATCCAAAAATAATAATGCCAAACACTTGGAATTTTTATCAAATTTAAAAAATACATTTTTGTAGACATCGTTTAAGTTTCAAAAAAGTTTGATCACATTCAGGCTAAATATAGAACTTTTAAATCATTGGAAGCATCTCATTTTTTGAAAGTTCTTTTCTATTAAAATTTTAAATATTTGAAATTCACACCTGAAAATACATTATCATCTTACTTATATACTTATCTACCAGTATTAAAAAAATGTCCAAAACCGTTACTAAGAATTTTTTTATACCTGTTTAAAGTTAAAATGTTGATGAAAATCATTAAATTACACGTAAATAAACAATATTTTTCAATAGAAATAAAAAAATAAATAATCATTAATCCATTGAACATTTTCTTTCTATGGATTCACTACATACATTCCTATATCAATGGTTCAAGTTTCATAAAGATTAACTCAATTATTTTTACTTATGTTTAAATTTGAAATTACGGCTCTATCATAACTCTTTTTACGCATAATGTCAGATTTATTTAAATTTTATAATGTGAAATTTGTAATTTTAGGTTATAAGATATGACATTTTACACAAACCTTTTCATAAGTAGCTAGTCTTAGCTACGTACACTTAGATTTTTACTGTAATCGGTCGCTGTAATAGTTTTATTTGAGTTAGAAGTGTCAAAATATGATAAATTAGATCATTTTCAAGAATAATATCAAATCAACATGGATTATTTTTGTTATCATTTCAGAAATGTTTTACTGAAAACTTGAAAATGTTATCAATTTTTGCCAGACAGTTTTTATTTTTTTGAGAACTTAATTATATTTAATATAGTTATTAACATTATTAATCCATCAAATCGATCCTTAAAATGTTTAAAATCATTAATTTTATGAACTAAAATCATGAAGTAATAATAATTATTGAAGAACAATTATTATTTACTTTCGTCATCATGTACCGTATAGATAAGTTTCTATTATTACATAAGAATTGGAAAAATACGGGCTGAAATTGTTGTTGATACTGGTAACGTACATAATATTTTGAATACAATTTATTTTAGGATCCTTTTTACATCGCATTCTACAAGAGAATCCATTTTTGTTTTAAGAAAACTTGTTTTAGGCACCATGTATTTGTATTCCATAAATATCACTTCAAACTTCATACCGAACTATTTCAATTGAAAAGGCATTATTGGAAATACCTATAGTGGTCACTTAGAATTTAGAAAATAGGGAGTGTAGTATAGTCTTAAAAATATTCCTTGTAGTTGTGTAATTCTAATTTTATATATATATATATATATATATTTTGTAATTTATTTCGTTGCATTGAACTTGAAAATTTTCTTTAATTCCAGTATTCATTATAATCCAATAAATTCCTATTATACTTATAAATTTGATACAATGAAGACGGTCGAGGTGAGCTAGGCATCTCTGCGATTACATTATTTACGACCAATGGATTTCATAGTACAAACAAATAACAAGTTTACAAGTAAAGTAAGTCAACAGACATTTAAAATAAATTGTTAGCACTAACTTTAGTAGTTTTCCATGACAAATCAAATAATTTTTATTTTTTTTCTTTAGGCATATTACCATTCGATATAATTTCATACATTCTTTATATGTGTTCATTGAAAAGTATCGCAAAAATAAATAATGGTTGGAGAAAATAACGTACTCATAAACATGTTAGAAGGTGAAAACACTTAGTTTGGTCTTGGTGTGTATAAATGCTTAAGCCAGGTTATTTTATTGCTTGCCTTTTAGTGAAGAACACATCGAAGCGTATAGTATTGTGATTTTCATGTTTGCTCTATAGGACAGTGGATATGAATAGGTTTTTAAAGCAGTTATAATATATATACAATTCTACTGTGTATGTGCGTGTGTGCGTGTGTGTGTTTGTGTGTGTGTGTGTGTGTGTGTGTGTGTGTGTGTGTGTGTGTGTGTGTGTGTGTGTGTGTGTGTGTGTGTGTGTGTGTGTGTGTGTGTGTGTGTGTGTGTGTGTAACGCAAATCAAATTATATGTACCAAAAATGATATTGATTTAACACCTAGCATTATTAATTGTGAAAGTAATGAAGCTTACGCGTGAGTGAATGAACGAATAACGGGATATAATACAGCAACTATGTACATCAAGTGATATTACTGGGGCCTGGACGTCGATGAATTTTGATTATTTTTTTGTTACTTTTAGAACGTCCTTTTGTAATGTAAACGATGTTTTCTTACTAAAAACTGTGTTCCAACCACTTATATAAAATATGAATGACAAACATGTATTTTGAACTATTATTTGTTGTGATCCAAGGTTACTTTTAATTATTTTCTGTTTAGTAGTTCATATATTTGATTTTTTTTTTTTTTTGTCTCGTTTATTATTTATTTTGACTTTTGCGGTACGCGATTCGTGACGAAAACCCAACCACATCAAACAAAATGTGAACAAAATTATAAATTAAAATCTGCTTTGACATTTTAACTTCAAAAAATATTTTATCATACACTGATATATTTAAATTATTGCAAGAAAAAAGGAAACGTTTTAGGATATTTTTTGCTTTCTTGGCCATGTAAGAATTTTTGAAAGATATTCGGGGCATCAACAAACGAGCTCTTAT
Source organism: Therioaphis trifolii (assembly GCA_027580255.1). Lineage (NCBI taxonomy): Eukaryota > Metazoa > Arthropoda > Insecta > Hemiptera > Aphididae > Therioaphis > Therioaphis trifolii. The sequence goes on from CM050404.1 coordinate 60,040,173, forward strand.
TATTACTAATGTAATCATGTAAACTTGTACCTACTGCATGTACCATGCAATGGTTGTCCTAGTTATACCTGATATATTATATTTGTAAAAATATATTAAGTAAAGAAAAGAAGTTGTTTGATTATCTAAGCCCTAAGGTAAAAATACGACGAGCCATTGAGTAATTGGGCTAAATTATTTATTTACTTAATTTTACTGTTTAATGATCATTTATCTATATTTGTTTCTTAATTTTTATTAACACTTACCAACGTATTTTAGTCAAGTATACAATTTACCGTGATTTGAATTGCATTATAAATACACCATGGTTATCTGACATTTTAAAGATTATACCTAGTAATAGGAAATATACGTAAGGTAAACCAATCATCATAATCATTTCTATACTACTTGCTAATGGAACTTATACTTTGTTCAAGAAAATGCATTATAAATTATAATTAAATATTTAGGTTTTTAATGATTTTGATCGATAATATTTCAATTCATTACAATTATAATTACTATAAACAAATAGTTTATTCATTTCGCCACCGCAAACATTCTATCGTAACATAATAATGAAAATTACTTATGAAAAGTGACTGATTTTGTTAGTATTAAGCAATAGAAACATTTTAGTTAACATTAGAAGGAGGTATTTTTGAACACTGTTCTTCAAACAAAATAAAATACATATATGTTTACATGGAGGTAGTTGATGTCAAAATTATCATACAACTGTAGTATATGCACTTATCAGTGATACACCCCTATCTTCATTCGAGTGATCAAAAGATCATGAATTATCCAGTTTCAGTTAAGTACTAAAATTCCGATAGAACTTGGTCGTATCAAATCGTACGTGTAGACATGAACACATAATTTAAAATAAAGTTATGTCATTACTTGAAATAACGCATATACCTTCCTATGGTGATCGAGCAACACGACCACCACAGAAGACCCTTTTTATTTTCTCTTCTTTCTTTTTATAATGCACTTAATTCCCACTTAGTACTAACATTTTGTTCTGCTTAAAAATATTGACTTAACTAAACTGTTGTTTCTATTTCAACTGCTCTACTTTTAAATACTATTCATTTGTTTGATTATTTCGACATCAATTACATGTAAATAGTGGCAGACAACGAATATGAAAACGATTTGGCCCGGGAAAACTTAACTTGACCAGCCCCCCAAAATTGTTTACTTTCTGAACATATATATATATTAGGTGATTAAAGACATGCTAATTTTTTAGTTTTATAGGACATATTGACCTCAAATTTATAATAACTAAATAAAATAAATTTTATCGAACACAATAAAAACAGAATATAAACATCAATAATATCTTCAATATCTTTCTCTAAAATAGCTCTTAAAGTATCTTTCTCAACAGCCATAAGCATGAATACCTCCAATGTTTTTACAAATTTCAGTTTAAAAAATGGTCTCTGACATGTAACCTGTAAATATATTATTGAATGCATTATGTTACTGAAATAGCTACTGAAAATCATATTAGAATAACTTTTAGCCAAATTAACAATAAAATATTTAAATATTTATTCAAAAGTACACTTAATTACGCATATATTTTATTTTGTTTGAATATGAGTATTCTAAATGATCTCCTTATAGTTTTAACTAAAATGTTTTTATTACTTAATTCTAAAATTTATACAACTTCATATTTATATAAGTTAGAAAAACTGGAGTGAAAATAATATGTTTATTAGTACTATATATAGTGTTTCACTCACAAAGAGCAATATTGTCTGTAATATATTTCAATACAATTTTTAAAAAAAACGATAATATACCGCAAGGTTCTACTCTTTAACTCTTTTTGGGGAAGAAGTAGAAATATGATAAATAATTACGGTATGAACAAAAAGAAACATATCTCTTTTCAACGATGATTGTCTTCGAAGACGTTTCAGCAGCGCTTCTATATAGATAGTCACTTCATACTTGTCTCAAAACGCTACCTACACATGTATGGTGTATTTTATGTACCTGCCAATATGTTACTGTGTGTGCAGTTATTATTGTTATTAACATTATCCAACACGGAAAATTTCAACTTGTGTGGATTTATCGGATCATATACGGATGATACACATAAATAATATACCAGATAGAAACCTACGATATATAACAAACCACGAGTGAACCACGGTATAATGCACCCAGGAATATACATATTTAAAGTATATACCTTGCATTACCTATATTATATTAATATATCTGCATTGTGTGTGTGTGTGTAATAAGCTCATGCACAAATATTTGGTTTACACCGTCGGTGACGTAGGTAAAAATATACCTAAATAAAAATAATAATAAGGATAATAACACATAATATACTATTTCGGGTCTAATATAACATATGCGATAATATAACACACCCTCTACGAGATAATCACACTCATACCGTGATTACAGGGTGTCCCGCAAAGTATACATGGCTATAAACATATATATATATATATATATATACGGCAAATGCCCCGAGTGTGATGCGACGTGTGTATATTATCTACAGAGAACATAGCCCGCAAATTATATCAGACTGCCGAAGACCCGATCGTTTACTTACACACACACACACACACACACACACACACACACATAAAATAGTGGGACTTTCAACACCACCGCCGCGTGTTGTTCTAGATGTACCTATATATTTATAAATACTATACGTGTAAACATAATATTATATACGTCACCAGCCGCTGCTCCGAGGACAACGCGATGACGGTAGTATTACATACATATACCGTCTTGCGCATGGCTACACACAGACGTAAACGTGTGGTGTGTGTGTGTGTGTGTGTGTGTGTGTGTGCGTGTGTGTGTGTGTGTGTGTGTGTGTGTGTGTTTGTGTGTGTACGTAGTGGTACATATACCGCGAGTAATTGCGCCGAGCCGGGTGTCAATAATTACTACCCGAAAGGTGTTTGGATTTTTCGATCGCGCCTCGGGCTGTTGGATCAAGTCGCGCGCTCAGGTGGGAGGGGAAAGAGCGTGTGTACTTTTTTCACCTCTCTTTTTCTGTTTACAAAATATTTATCCGTCATTACCGGTTTCAGCGTGCGTGTGCGTTTGTATAAGCATGATGAACAACACTATACACACACACACACACACACACACTCAAGCGTCACTTTTATTATGTACGTATATTATAAATCTACCTACGTACGATGTGTACGAGTTCCTACGGATTTTGTTGTTTTTTTTTTTTTTTTTAGTTTTTGTTTCGTTTAATGTGCCGGTATATTATTTGATCAGATCGGAAAATGGCCGCCGGTCAAAGCCGACACTAAAATAAAAGGACTCGATCGCGCGCGCGCCGCGTGCATATTATAACGTGTGCGCGGTGTGTGCCAGCGCGCGTGCATACGCGTACGCGATCCTTCTTTGCGTACAGCTGCCGCCGCGACACGACCGGGCACGCCCCTTTCTTCTCGTTACTCTCGAGAACCTACTCGGCATGCGGTGGTCGGCGAATGCATTTTATTTTTTTATCATTTTTCCGGTCGTTGGTTATAGTAATATATAAGTATGTAACCCTCGTAAGTACTCCCATGTAAATATATTCTACCTAATATAATAGTTGATGATATAAAGTGAGGTACACCGTCACCACAACGGAATTAGCACTCCACGATTATGTCACAAACCATATTTTTATAAATATTTGTTTTCAAATCATACCGACGACAACGTGTGATGATTTGAATTTTATGTTCAATTTACGCCTTACAAGAACGAAAAAAAAGAAGTGGAAGTGGTAATATTGACGTGGCTTATCTATAATTCTCTACACCCAACAACATTATCTTGTCCAAGTACCGAAGAATACCTATAGCAGGGGTGGCCAAACTTTTTTCGGTCACGATCTACTAAAAATATACATCACCTTTGAGGATCGACTTTCATAGAAATTTTTTTTTTTATTATTGAATAACTATAATTATTAAGAAACACTGCACTTGCATAAAGTGCGTATAAACAATAAATAAGTATTATGAACGATAAATATTAATTACTAAAAATAATAAAATAATAATTAATAATAATTTCTGAAATCTAATTAACATATTATGACTATATCGATCTGGGCATTGTTGAAGAATGCATTTCGTTGACCAGTTGATCGTGATCTGGCGAATAGTTGTTAACTGCTAATCGAAGACACTGCTCCAAATGGTCATCAGAGAGTGTATTATGTTTTTATCATTTTCATGTGAGAAAACGCTGTTTTGCACGAATTTCTAGATCCAAAGTAAAAGTATGCATCTGCAAAGCTACATTCCTCAAACGCGGATAGTCTTCTTCACTCAGTAAATTCCAAAAATTTGTTTCAGAATCGCGAGCTTTGAGGAATATATTTGATTTGATTTTTATAGTTTCAGATTCAAATTTTGTAGAATCCATGTCAAACGAATTGCTTAATTGAGTAGAAATGCTTTCAATGTCGTTATTTTTCAAATTAAGCATCTGCGCCTACTAAAAAAGCTTGTTTTACTATTTCACCAGATTGAAATGGTTTTTTATTCTTAGCTAAACACCACTAATTCGAAATGAAGCATTTGTTGCTGCTTTGGATTTTAAAACTGGTTTAATAAAAATCAATCGTTGTTTGTAAATTTCAAGTTTCAATTTTTCTAATTGTTTTTTACGCACTTCGGTTTTAGGAGGGAAATCTATATCAAATTTTGAATGCGTAGTTCTAAAATGTCTTTCTAGATTACCTTTTTTTTTGTAGATATTGCTATTTAACATATCAAACATATACACTTTCAGCATTGTAAAAAAAAACCCCATTTCCCATTCTCGATGAAAATGATAGTTTTTTGTGTCTTATGTGCACTCATACTTATAAATTTTGAAGAACATAAATACGTTTTTAAAAATTGAATTCAATTGACACCGAATGAACACAGAGAAATGAACATGCGTGAACGATAAACATTTGACATACGAGTACGAAACCAGAATAAAAGATAAAAATTATACAGATAAAACTTATCGACAATTTGTTCACTACAGCCTCGATTAATTTTCGTGCGCGTGTCCCTAAAAAATAAATTCTAACAAGATCGACTTTGAAATTGTCTGCGATCGACCAGTCGATCGCGATCGACCGTTTGGCCGCCCCTGACCTATAGGTTATATGGCGCGGAATATGTCCGATTTTTTAAAGTTCACCAAAGTTAACCAGAATAAATACACATGTGTATACTAAATAGTTCATGGACCTTCTTCATAATTTCGTGAAAAATGAATAAACATTTTTTTTATATTAATTATTCAATAGTAAACATTTTTTTTTCGTTAGTTGAATATTAATAATTAATATATTAATAAATAATATTGCTAATATTTTGGATACTAATATCATCATACAATTCATCATACTCCAACTATGGGGCAAAATTGTATTTTCAAGTACTTTCAAAAATTACTTTTTTTTCTGTATGTTTAGGTTATTTTATTTTAAAATTCATTAATAATATGAACGTTTACAATGTTTTTAATATAATCATAAAGTCCATTTTCGATTTCTTCAAATGTAATAAGTTCTATAATGCTTAGAACTTAGAAATTTGAAGTATATAATTCTGTCACGTTTGCTCATAATAATATATAGGTAAGTACCTATACTATTAAAAAAAAAAAAAAAACCAAAAATTAATTTAAATAAAGTGAACATTTTTTATACAAATGTATCTTTAATAAGTAATGTTTTTAATGGTGAATAAAGGGAAAATAAAAAATAATACATTATCCTTAATTAATTCACATGCATGAAAAAACGCACATAAACGCGGTAGAAATTTTGTTTTTACCCAAAGAATAAAACATGTTTTTTTCAATCGACATCCCAAATTCTATGTTGATTGGATGTACCAATAATTTTATATACACATTTAAAGTTTAAAACAGTGCAACCGTAAAAATTGTATGAGAATTTAATTAAATAAGCTTATAAAATAAAATCCTGAATAATGGTTTTCAAAAAAATGTAAGTGTCGTAAGGGATATTAGATAATATTATTAATTTTCAAGTCTTAATATCGAAAATTAAAAATTTTAATATAAAAATAAGCTTTCAAAAAGCGATGTATTTTCAAGGTTTTTTTAATTTTAAAGTATTCAACTTTCTTTTAAACTTTTGTCAAGTATGAAGTATTGTATGATTAATATGATGAAAACTTCAATTTCTTAGCAACATTCATTTTGAAGGTACAGCCATAACTAAAATCGATTTTGTTAAAGTGACATTTATGGAAATTTTTTCGGTTTTACTCAATATTTCAGTCAGGTTTTTCTTGGAAAAACCATTAAAAAAAGATAAAAACGAACTCTCAAAATATCTACATCCGATTTTTGACTTACAAAGTCACTAGGTACAACTTTTGAATAAAGTTCACTGCTCCGAAAATTGTCTCTAGAAGAAAAAAATATTTAATTGTAAAACCGACAGATCCTTCACTTCACTCAAAATCTAAAATACGAACGCACAATATTATGTAAAGCATATAATATTCCAAGTTATACGCTCCGAATGCATAGTCGACAGACGATGGATGATTCACACAGGGCACTATGTATATAAATATTAAATACATAATAACGAGAGATCAATCATGACGATCGTTGCATGTGATTCGATTGGTCGATACGGCTGTATGGCAGGATTGAAATCACCGACCGCGGAAGAACAATTACTTAACCATGATTAGAGAACAAGATACGGTATTATTATATATATTATAATACACTCTACGTAACTAATGTACCTATATCGAGTTAATCGACAAGTTATGACGAGCTCGCGCTCGTATCATGTCGCGATTCTCAGTGAATATAATATGGATACGTAATAACATAATACTTTTACACGTGTGAAACGCGTAGATGTTATCGACGATGATAATATACATTATAAAGTATTCTCGTCGATGAGAGAGAGACAGAGAGAGAGTGACGTACATTCATAATTCATATTATACACACACACACACACACACACACACACACACACACACACACACACACACACACACACACACACATTCAGGTCTGTCATATGATATTATTTATATAATAAGATATTTTACGTATATGCATTAGATTTGGTTTAAACGTGAATTAGAATTGAAAGGCATCGCGTTTGATGTTTTGTTTACGCTTACTAGTGTAAAATTTACTACATTTTCCTTTTGACATGATGTGTAAAGACAGCTACAATCGCTTTTGGGCGCACGTCTGTAAATAAGTAGAGATACACGTGTATAGGTAGCTGTAGGTAAAGGACACTGTAGATTGTACGAGAAAAACATTATTCAAATAATATCGCTATAGACATTATATGTGTAAATATATATACATACATACATACATACATACATATAATGCCCTGTAAATTCATACAGAGTGATTCAAAAAATATGTTATAACTATTTATCATAATATGAATATTCAAAATTAAATAAATGCATACTATTAAAGTTTCTTTATTTAGAAGAATCTAATATTACAAGTAAATTTTATATTTTAACAGTCTTTAAGAGGTAAGTTTTAGGAATTACAATACATTTTTAAAACCAAATGGAAACTATATTTTGTTTGTCATATTTAAATAAATGTTGCCATTTTTAATACTTTTTAGTGATTGAAAAATATCAATTGATACAAAACTCTAGGTTTGACAGCAGTTTTAAGTTTTTAAAAATTTTATTACGATTATTGTGCGTTTGCACGTGTGGTCCTAATACACTTACCGTACAACGCCGTAAAATAAAAAATCGCTGTCATACCTGGATCTTTAAATCTATTAAATTTATGTTTTTTAATCACTAAAATTCCCTAAAAATATATCCTCTCTCACTAATTATTGACAAAAAATATAAGTTGCCCTTTGACTTTAAAAAGTTAACATCCAAAACTACTCCTTAAAGGTAAAATAAATATAAATATGAAATTTACTTTTCGTTTTAGATTTTTCTGGGAAAAAAAATGTATAATATACTTTTAATTCCACTTGGAATATTTATGTAATGAAATCGCTGTAACATAATATTGTTAAATCAACAAGTATGTATTTATTCACATAATATCTTTAGTATTATGCGGTATAGTTTATGTACAGGTTTGAATAATGTACATCGTATACACTCAATTATGTTTAGGTATACGTCATTTACATCGTCATCTATACCATGTGAGCTGTCTATCGCATATTCACGTATAATGCTCTACTCGATACGGTTGACAGGCTTTTTGCATAAATTATTAAATGGCTCCTTGGAAACGATATAAAATGTATATATACAATGTATATATATATATATATATATATATATATATATATATATATATATATATATATATATATATATATATATACCAACACACTGTGGACGTGACTCGCGTATACATATTATAGTCGTTAATCGATATTATATTATCATACATTAGTTGTACAAATATGTTTATAATATTATGCAGATGTGTATAAATAGTTTGTTAATATTATACCTTCATGTATGTATATTTTATGTATTTTTGTTGTTACTGTGTTCCGATATTACGCTGAGAATATATACAGTATATTTATAATAATACATATGTATTGCACATGACGATGAGGTGAAGAGAAGAAGTAAAAAAAGAAGACGTCATGATTATAGAAGTTTCACGCTAATGGATTTCACGGATATAATATATTATATACTCTTGTATGCGTTTAAAATATTTATATTCAAACGATTTCCAAAATCATTGTGTAATTTTAAAACCTTTCTTTCGGCACTACGTATACCAGACGTCCCTTGAATACCGAATGGACGCGTGTACAACACGTATATAATAATTATCATATTATACATGGCATATACGAGTATTGTATTATTACACCCGTCCAAAAAAGCCAAGAGGTGAATCCGAGATGGATCCCAGGTAATTGGGAAAAAATTCCAACTACTAGTTAAGTTCCAGGTAGTGACATATTTGAAAGTTCATCTTGGTTAAAAAAATGTAGTAATTTGGTAAAAAAACATAATTTTAATGTAAATATTAAAAAAACTCTTGTTTTTTATAGTAAAAATTTAACTGTTGGGTGCGTTCTGGTATTAATTGTAGATGTTTATTTTTGCCAACATTCGAGTTTACTTTTATTAGAAATTTACTTGGATTCAGCTTTATATTTTTTTTGTAAGGATATGGTCAGTTTGTAATTTAGTTTTCTTAAAAGCGATTGAGAGCTTTTTTGTACTTAGTGATTGCAGTTTTGCAATCTTCATTCCACTGTGAATTGTGATACTGTTCTTTTGTTTGGAGGGACGTTAGATTTACCAATATTGCTATATTAGCTGTCTTTATAATTAGTGTTGATAATTTGTTGATCAGTTCATTAATGTAAGTTTGGTTAATGTTTCTTAGATCTGACCTGTTCTGTAATTTTTTGAAGTGTGGGGATGTCTGCTTTGACTTCCTCGCACAGAGAGTGGATATTGATGGATTTGTTAGTGAAGTTCTCAATAATGTATATGAATTGAGAATAAGACATAGGGATTTCTGTATTATTTGAGAAAATGCCTTCAGCGAGTTTGAGTCTTCCATTGAGTTTTGCGAGAATGTTTTCAAGTGAGCTGCTTTTTTTTTTTGTTTTTTGGCTGAGTCGAGTGTTTTACTATGTGTTTTGTTTGAATCTAATAGTTTTTCTCTTATGGTTTTGGGCTGTTCGGAATTATCTTGTTGTTTGGTATGGTGGGTGGTAACTGTTGATGATGAAGAGCTACTTGGAAATGGAGGAGGTCTTTTGATTGGTTCTAGTGGTGGGCAATATTATCTTGGTCTTGCAGTCTTGGTCTTGGTATTGGTCTTGCAGCAAGGCCAAGACCAAGGCCAAGACTATGAATTGCTTTGCAAGACCAAGACCAAGCCTGAGTTTGCAATACCAAGACCCAAACAAGACACACACTACACAAGTCTTGCAGTCTTGCAATATTTAGTGTAATTTTTTTTTTCGAATTTTCCCAGAAAACACGTCATTTAGTGTAGGTTAAAAGAAATATTTTATAAGGAATATAATAAAACCATAATATTGCATTTGACGTACACGTTCCAGGAATTAAGAAAGTAATGAATTATTGACTTATTGAAAACAAGATAATAAATAATTGGATACTTTAAATAATATAAAGTGGTTTTGTAACAAATAGCAATACAAAACCTTTAATGGAATTATTTTTAGCTGTCGAATATGACACAAATATTGATGAGCTACACAATCTAGATTGACTGGTGACTTGATTGAATAGAAACTTACAAAATACATTTATAAAAAGTTTATTATTATTATAATTAACATAATTTTTTTAAAAATAGTGCAAAATGTAATAACTGTTTAATATGTTAGAATTAAATATGATGTAATCTCTCTCTCTCTCTCTCTCTCTCTCTCTCTCTCTCTCTCTCTCTCTCTGTATAATATATATATATATATATATATTGTACTGATATAGTTATATCCAGTGATGTTCCCATCATTTTTCATGAGGGTATACTATGATGAACGAATGAAGTTTTTCGCGAAAAATTAAGGCTATTTGTGTCTAATATTATTAGATGGTCATTGAATATGATAAAAATTCTAATACAAATTAATTAACAAGCGAAGTGGTAAATTTTTTTTCAGTCATATAGGTAATTAACAAAAACTGAAATGACGTCACTGGCGCCGACAGATCGGTAAATAACCACTATAATTTTATTTTTCATACGAGCTCCTATAATATCAAATAGTATCTATTATAATATTATACTGTTTTACGTCACTATTTTACATCATATTAAATATTGATGAATATCTACTAGCTGATAAGCTCAGTTAAATTATTTATAATAGAAAACAATGTTATAAATACTTTTATTAATATAAATAAATTCATGAAATCACTTCACCCCTTTTCAATACACTGACCCGGCGAACTTCGTCTTGTCACAATTTAACGTCTTCGGATAAACTCCAGAGTGATAATAAAACACAAATTTCAATGTGATTTATTTGAATGGAACCGAAATCAGTAGAGAGCGATATAAAAAAACAATGTTTTTCGATTTGTTTTCCTACGCAAAAATAAGCAACGAAGTTCGATTGGCCTTGCGCTTTATTGATTGTCGTTCCTCTTGCGTTTGATTATCACAGACATTCTGACTAATTATTGAACAACGTGTACGTCGTCCAAGGCTTTATCATCTAATAGGAGGCATTAGTCAAGCAAATAACTTCAAAACAAATAAATGCGTAAAAAATAAACACGTATTGTTCTATTAATTTATTGATTTATTTATTGTATTATTTTATCAGTCATATCCACAGTGATTACAAAAAGTGTATTTTTATTACACTTATGACAAGATATGAAAACTATATATACTTATACTACATAAGATAAATTAACATTTATCACCGAGGAATTGTTAAAATGTTCTTCATAAGATATATAATCAAAAATTATTATCATTAATTCATAGATTATACAACGTAGAGTCTATGTTGTTATATAACGTAGAAGATATATTATTATAACAAATAATATATATTGTTAAAATTATACTTAAATAGGTAGCCGGTACCAATGTGTACCAATTGTTTATATTTCAATTAAAACATACAAAATTCCAAAATTTATCATTTTTATTGAGTTAAATCGAAATCATAGAACCTTCACTTAGACCTCCTTTAGGAATAATATAGCCGACTTGTTTGGTAATTATTTTTGAAATGTGAATTGCACGCATAACGCAATATTAAAACTTTTAAATCACCAGCCGTTTTATGTTTTATCATATATTATGTAATATGTTTTATTCATGACGTTCGGATAAATATTAATTGCTACTATGCGTTAGTAAATTATCATTAATTTTTTCCCGTGAATTACTGGATAAACGAACTTCATGCTGGATTCTTCGTATGAACACATAGAATTTGTTCCGTATAGGCACTCAATGTAATAACAATAATCACAATAATAATAATAGATACCAACTACATACCAACAAACTAACAATTAAAATAGTTTTCGCAAAAAAAAAAAATATATATTACGTTGGATCATTTGGATCGACACTAATAAACATTAAATGACTTGGTTTTCTGAAATTAAGTTCAGAATTAGATTTCTTTAGCCACGTGCATTGTGCAAGATAATCGCGAAACCACGTACCGTGCAAATAATGTGACATATGGCATCTACAAATTATATCGTTGTTTAGATCATTTTCAATGTTTCATCGTTTAATATTATTTTATTTGATCCAGGCGTTTACACAAAGGGGGGGGCCCAAATTTCATGTAAAAGTAAAGAACAATGAATAATGTATTACTATTAAATTTAAATGTGTTATTTATGATAACGCGAATTAAAATTAATATACAAAAAAAATCGTACGCATAATATTTTTTTTTAAACTAAAATAGTAGGTACGTACAATAGGATATTCTCCGTTCCTTGGACAGGATAATAGGAATGGGTGGATTGAATTTTAAAGAAATTATAGATTATTTGTCTAGTTCAACGATTCTGAGCAAAGCTTTATTATAAAAATACTGCGTGTATATATATCATACCTTCAGTGATACTGTTTGTACAATGATCTATAATAAATTTTATGTATAGATAAAAAAAAAATCACTTTTAACAGTTCAACTATCGATTTTTAACTGAAACACTAAAAGATATAAGAATTTCCATAACCAGGTCTGTATTTACAGAAAAGTCCGTCAGGGGCAGCATGCAACTTGCCTCTCTCCGAAAATTCTGTTTTGAGAGTTTATTCGATATATTTTATGTTTTATTTTTTTCACTTCACACAACATTACAATTGGTTGCATGTTAAACCACACGAACTGCGTCACATAATCAACACATTAATTTTGTTAAATTTTTTCTTATGCTATTAAAAATGCACAGTAAAACTTTAAGTTAGAACTAGTTAAATAAGGAAAACACTAAAGTTTCTCACTTTCTATCTTACTTACAACCACAGTATATTAAATGATTGATTGCCTAATAAAGTATTAATTTTTCTTTTTAATAATAACTGATAGGCGACAGGCGTACAGGGATAGATGAAATTAAATCACACTTTATAAATAATAGAAATTACTAGTATATATCTCAGAAAAGTGGTTTGCAGAAGTTTTTCGGAGAGTTAATTAGATTTAAAAAAAGCATGATAAATCATTTTGATGTGAAATTACTAAGAGGAAGTTAAACTCTTAAAACGAGCTAAAAATCATTCTAAATTCATTGTAAATGAATATATTATTTTATAAATTACATTTGTAAACTATACGTAAATCTAGTCATAACCATAATAACGGATCCATGTCTATGTGTTTACATTATCAATACGTTTTGGCATAGAACTGGTCTACAGTAGAAAACAAAAGCATTTGTACACAATTATCAAAGATTTTTGCAGTTGTCTATTCTCAAATAAATTTACAGTTTTTTCTTTTATCAACATTCAACAACATGTTTAATGTTTGCCTTGTGTTATTGATTATTGTTCATGAAGTAAAATGAACTACTAAGAAATTTTCACATTCTAGATAATTTCATAATTGTACTGCTCCCAAACCTCTTTTTAATAATTCTACTAAGGACGACTGACCCTTAGAGCCCTCCTTTAAATACGAGCCTGGATGTGTTAGAATTTGTTTTTTATTTTTATAAACAGCCGTGTTTAACGACTTATTTAATATAATCTGTAGGCACCTACACACGTAAACTATTAAGTACAAATTATACCCGTACCCTGAAAACTGAAAAAATAAAAAATATTGCCCCAGTAACATATTATAATGTTTATGTACAGGTTTATATGAAAACGCGATTGTTGCAGTCGCATTGTATAAAACGCGATATATTCGAATGAAAACGAAACGAAAACGACGAGGGTACCAGGGATACCTACGTATACAATATGATATTATATTTATGTACGCGGTGATGCTTTTTGTTTAAATTCTCTCATTGTTTAATATATATTTATGTATGGAACCCGGAGCCGTGTATAATCGGTTCCCCAACAATCCCAAAACGAAAAACGTATTGGATAATAATAATAATAATAATAATAATAATAACAACCGTAATAACAATAATAATAAAACGCGTTCGGGGACCAAAACAAATCGAAATGGAACGGGCACGAAAGAGAACATCACACTCGGTGCCGCAGTCACACGGCGACTTTTCATTTCACACTCGCGCGCGCGCACTCGTTTGTGTGTGTGTGTGTGTGTGTGTGTGTGTGTGTGTGTGTGTGTGTGTGTGTGTGTGTGTGTGTGTGTGTGTGTGTGTGTGTGTGTGTGTGTGTGTGTGTGTGCATTTCGATCGCGTGTAATCAGAGTTGTAATACACACAGACAACAAAAGCCCAGTACAATAGTAATAATAATAAAAATAATAATAATAAATACGATTTGGTATACACAGTAGCCCTCTCGTGCGCTGCACGTACAAAATATATAATACGATGTACGTATGTGACGAGAATGATCGGTGGCTGTAGATGAGAGAGAGAGAGAGAAAGAGAGAGAAAGAGAGAGAGAGAGAGAGAGAGAAGACGTTCCATACAGATGGGTGTCATTCTCTCACTCTCTCACACATAAACGCTCACACACACACACACACACACACACACACACACATACATGCGTGCACATATACATAATATTATGTATTATATTATTATTTTATACGACCCTCGTCTACACACAACTACACACACGTATATGTATGCGATTCGATTCCCCCGTCACACATATGTGTACTGGGTGAACTTATTGCTCGAGGCGGCAGCAAGTCATTGTCATTTGTCTGCGTGCGCGCGTGTATGCGTGCGTGTGTACATGCCGGGGATGGGACCGGAGATAAACGAATTGGTCATGCGCGCAGTACCTATATGTATTCCGGTCGCGGTATCCGCGTAGAACAAAAGCCGTGCGCAGCCGCATGTTGTCATTGGCTGATTCGCCACGACACATAGTTCAATATTTACAATGTCTCTCGTCCTATTATTTATACGCCTATACATACTCGTATAATTTATCTACACGTCCGCGCAGCCCTCCTCTCTGTCTAAACTAGCGCGCGTGTGTGTGTGTGTGTGTGTCAAAAATCGACGGTTAAGAAACCGTCCCAAGGTCTTATACGTCATGTGTGTATCTATGTGTTTTGTGTTCACGCTAGGCGACAGGTACAATAGCCCCTTACCCCTCGGTTTCTTTGCATCAGCAAATAAATGTGATTTGTCACACCGGGTATGTGTGTACCTATATACGTATACGACAAAATCGCCCGATACACATTACACACCAATAAAATATAGGTACCGAAATACGCGCACAGTTTTTATCATATTATGTAAATTACAGTTAGTATATATTTTAAAGAAATACAAGTAATGCGTACTCAGAAGCCTATCCTGAGTTTCAAGGGAATGCGGTTTAAGAATAGGATGATACAATTTATTATTATTTGCAACTTTCTATATACAATAACTGCAATATGATAAATCAGCTGTTAAGGTATAATGCTAGTACAATGGTAATTTTTAATTAGGAACACACACATTATACTTGTACAGTGAAGCGTTTATAATCTACAACTTTACTGTGAGTAATCGGATATATCAAAATATTTTCTCAATGGGAGTTATCCACTTTTGAGGAAACCTTTACACGGGGAACATATTTTGCATATAATATGAAGAATTAAAAAACGTTCACTTTAAGGATAACGTAGTGTTATAAAGAAAAATTATTAAATACCCATATATTAGGTTATTATTATCATGGGGGGGAGGGGGTAAGACGGCAAGATTTGACTGTTACACCAGTACTAAAAATAAAAATTGCCTCTTATCAATGGGAATATGTGATGTTTATCGAAGGATATCCATACCACTTGATAAGATTATCGTAGGATTTTAAGACATTTTAATAAGAATATCCTTGGATAATCTTACAGGAGAAGGGGGGTAATAGAGTAAAATTATACTGCGAAACCAGTTTATTGTGTCCACGTCTATTTTTAAGAGTGTTCGATACTTAGACCTTATAAATATTTTGTTGAGGAATTTAGAAGTATCCACTGTTGGAAACGTATCTCCATTTCAGATGTGTCCATTAATAGATATTTAACTGTTTGTATATTGTATATATGATGATACGATTGAGGAAAATAATAATATTACAAACCTTTAATTGGTGGTCATACGCTTTAAACGTACAGGGCTTGAAAGTCCAACAACTTTTGGTGGAAAAATGATCAAAGCGTACATAGCGAAATTATAAATTCTTTTATATTCTAAATAATTCGTAGAATCTATTGATTATATACAATGATATTTATTCAAATTTCTTATTTATTTCTTTTTTTTTTTTTTTTTTTTTTTTTAAGGTATAATTCTTGTCTTATTTTCTTGAATTTAAAATGTTTGATATTTTGACTTGAAAGTCTAATATGACCTTACTTATACTCTCATCTATAGACTCAAAATTTTAATTTAAAATCGTTACTGATTATAAACGTTATAAGCGTTTAAACTAAATTATTTTACGATTTTTATGAAATCGATAGTTCTTACATAAACTTTTCACTTCAAATGTTTAACAAATTAACTGGTTCATTCAGTCATTATAAAAATTAGGATAAAATTTTGGTTAAAAAAATTCTTCCGTGTTTAGAAAAAAAACGATGAGATTTTAATAGAAATATTTAACAATCAGACTTAAAAATTAAAATGGTAAATATGTACTAGAGTTTTATTCAGAACCGTTTTTTACTAAATAAATGAGTTATCGTTTCTTTAAATTTCAATACACTCATCACCCTTATACCTTGTTCTAGAATCGAAGCGTGAAGAATAAACTTCCTCTACCATTATCTTACCCGTTCTTTTTTTTAATTTAAATATAGTATTATTATACATACTATTTTACTCTATTGTACCGCTTATTTAAAAACAAAAGTGTTAAAACTACGCGTATTATAAATAATATTTTTGACTTCGAAAAAATCTTCAGTCAAGTGGTATAGGAAAGTACATACATGTTAAATACAAAAAAAATATTGTACGTATTCATACGTCTCATAACTTTCCACGTGACAAAATATCATTGAAGTGTGAAGTGTGAACGAACAATACAACGCAACACTCATATGATTTATGAATTTGGAAAATTTAACAAGATTCAACGACTTACGGTACGAGTTTAGATAATTTTGAACTGTTTAAATCAGTATTGAGTTACTCAAAGAACTTATTTAGTTACATCAATGAAAAAATAATTCTTAGGATACAGTTAATCGAGATCATTGATATTGCCTTCCATCGTAATGAATCTACAAGTGTAAAGATATAGTGGTACAGTGGTCGCCGCTTATAGTGATCACATTCGTTCAAGAGTACTTTGATCACAATAACCGGAAATCACTATAAACGGCGACTCGAAAAATAGGTAGAAAATATCGTAAAAATAATTAATATAAAATTTTATTTATGTATTATTATTTTTTATTTATTTTATTTATTATAATTTCAATATTTTTATTTTTATTTTTTAAACATTTTATAAACAACATTAAATAGACTTTGCAACATGCAAAAATACCATACGTGATTTAACAAACTTAGGTTTATTCAAAAAAATCGGTAATGTACCCCCTGTTTTTTTGCTATGGAAAACATCATAATGTGCTCCAAGTTGTTCAACGTAACAAAGTAGTCTAGGCCTAAGTCGTGCTCTTCTAAAGCTCTTCTGAGTGTATTAATTGCAAAACGGTTTCAAACATGTACAAATGTACCATATTATGAAGTATCGCTCATTAAGTGGATTATAATATTAGATAAGATAAGCTCGATTTAAGTTCACGATTAAGATAATAGTCATTCGTAATCTTATTCCCTGTTTACAAAAAGAGGTGATAATATTGTAAATTATATTTATATTTTATATTTCTAATGATTATTTCTGATCACAATAACCGAAAACACGAACACTGTAAACAACAAAAAATTCATTTATAACGGCTGTTTGTTCCGTTCCTGGCATTTTTAATCACTATAAGCGGCTGATTCTTATAACCAGTGAACACTATAAGCGGCGACCACTGTATAAAGTACACAATATTGTATCAAAAATAAAATAATAATATTAGGGCATAATATACTACTGTAAATACAAAACATGTATTTTAAGTATTGATGTATTGTAAATAAGTATATTATGTTATACACAAATCGATTTTCCTCAACTTGAATAGTTTTCTAAATAATGACAGAAATAAAACCAATACATTTTATTTAATCTTCATTGTTTCGTATCACGTTGTCATTTTTTCCACAGAAAAAATTGTTTCACATTCTTGAGTCATTGTTTTCAACCGAGACCAATCGGAATCAAAACTTCATTTTTTTACTGTACCAATAACAGATTTCCAGCAATGGAAAAAACATATAATTATATCTAAAATAAAAATAACTTGATATAGTGATATGAAATATATATATAAACATTAAACATCTCTGATTTTCTGGTAGTTTGTTTTTTTTCTTTTAAATCCAATAACTTTTTTCTTTCACGATTTTTGTGAAGCAACGACTAATAAAATACATATTAGAATAACTTCTGTTAATCGCAATTCTATGACGAGAAACTGTAATGTATATGATTTACTATATTCAATTATATTTATAAGTTTTTAGAATTTATTTTACTATCACGGCGCGATGCACGTACAATGTAGTTGCGTGTGCGATCATAATACATTTTTATCACGTAGAACGCTAAAAAATTGTAAATCGCATAGTACACATTGCATAGTATAATAATTACGGTTCGCCAACATTTTTATGCCTAAAAATGTACACGTATTATCATATGCCTTAAACTACTAACTAGTGATAATAACACTGACGCATAATTAATATTGATCATCATAATAATCAAAATAAGAACTTTATTTTACTTCTATTTTAAACTCAGAAATCAACAATAATATTACAAAACACACATGATTGACTATTTGACAAGAGTATAATTACTTAATTATGGCATTCTCAATTTAATTAAAAAATAAGAATACACAAATAATCATCAAATAAACTTATATTATGTAAATGAATGGTAAAAACAGTGTGTATTAAAAACATTTCGATGTTCATTTCTTCAACGTCCGTTCATTGAACAACTTCCAAGTCTCTCTGTTTTCTATTCTACACGAGTACTGGACAACTCTCGAAAAAAAATGTGAACTTACAATTATGTTTTCAGTCATTCGATGTTACACATTTTCACCCATTTGTCAGAAACGACTGATGCAATTTATGCTGTTATTTCAATGTTAAAGTTTGTTATTTTCACTTATTTTTACATACTACTGTGTCCAAAAACTAAGGTGACATTTGACTTTAAACTGCGCGCGTCCAAGGGTTTGGAGAATAATTTTTTTTTAGGTTGGTAGTACGGTCAGTGACATCTATGTCAAATTTACATGTTAAAATATTCATTAGTGTTTAAGATACGCGTCGTTTTGTGAGCTGCTAAAAGTGAGTTTTTCGTTTTTTTGCGATGTCGAAATTTGTTGAGCAAAGAATTTGCATTAAATTTTGTTTGCGTAATCAATTTTCTGCTGCGGATACGTTGAGGATGGTGCAGAAAGCCTTTGGTGATGAGGCTATGTCTAAAAAAAATGTTTACAAGTGGTACAGTGAGTTCCAAGCCGGCCGTGAACGTGTCGAAGACGAAGAGCGTCCTGGGCGACCATCAACCTCAACCGACGAAGCTCACGTCCAACAAATCAAGGATTTGGTGTTGAAAAACCGTCGATTAACGATTAGAGATCTTGCTGATGCGATTAGCATATCTAAAGGATCGGTCAATACCATTTTGAAGGATGTTTTGGGCCTCAAGCGCGTCAAATCTCGACTGGTACCGAAAACATTGAATTTTTTTGAAAAAAGGCGTCGCGTAATTCGTAATCATTTCGCCAAAAACTTAACCCATTTCGTACCGCAACCACCATATTCACCTGATCTGGTGCCGTGCGACTTCTGGCTGTTCAACAAGCTCAAAAGACCGCTCCGGGGACGCCGTTTTAATACGATAGAGGAGATTCAAGCCACAGTGAAGACGGAACTGAAGGCCATCCCGGAAAGTGACTACAATCAGTGTTTCGAAGTTTGGAAAATCCGTTGGCATAAGTGCATTGCATCGGAAGGGGATTACTTTGAAGGGGATGAAATTGATTTGGAAGAATAAATAAAGAATTTCTAAAATAAATACAATGTCACCTTATTTTTTGGACAGAGTAGTATTTAAATAATCGTGTTAGTGCTTACAGAAAACTAACTGCTAACATTATCATAAAATTCAATACTATTTCATACAATAGTAATAAATTATAAATTTCAAATGACATTACCATCAGTTATTATTGTATGGTTAATAATACAATCAACATACATTTGTAAGACGGTCACAGAACATTGCAAGTCCATGCGGCGAAAAAAATAAATTCTTAGCGCCCAACTTTAATTTTGAACTTGAATTTCATCACGTATTCGCAACGTGCGTCAATACGATATGGATGAAGTTATACTACTTTAACGTAAACGCACACGGGGTACATAGGCACAAGATTACACAGTATGATACGTTATAGTGTTAATATTTAATAAAGAGTAAACGATATCGTGGTTCTTCTCACCACGGCTGGCCGGCGCACAGTATTCTGTGTTTAATCATGTGGAAAATATCATTGTGTACGAAACTAACCATAGCGATTTCCACCGGCGTCGTGTATTTATTATTATTGCCCACAGTCTGCACGTACCTTCTTTGTAATAGTATATACGTTCATTATTGTTGACGGTTTGATTTTCCACGATGGCATTGAAAATCGCGCGATTGGACACCAATTATTTGCGCCGGAGATTTTATTTTATAATGCTATTATGTATAATATTGCATAATTAAGACATAGGTATAGTCTGTACATTCGTCTACAAAGCTAATTCTGTGTGCAAAATATATGTGTAATACAGCGAGTGCCTTACTATGATCAACAATTATAATTTAACCCCGAGTTATATGAATAATACAGGGTGCGGCGTAATGGACTCCCACATTTCCAAGGCGAATTAAAAAAAAACTATACAAGATATGGACATTTTTTTTTTATTTATTAAAACTACATTAAATAAGGTTTTTTTTAAAAGTTGTTTGTTTTAAAATAATATTTTCCAAATGATTGCCTTTCAATTGACGCACATTTGAAGCCGTTCTAGAAAATAATCCGTAATGGACTACAATATTTCAAAACAACATTAGCACGTAGTTAAACTGATCAGATAAAAGCGGTTTGTTTCACTGGGTTAGGTCATTAATACGATTTTTCGTCGTCACAATGTCGTGGTCAGGTGAACAACGTGGTTTCGTTATCGAGGCGTTTTTCAAAAACGCCGAATGTGTGATAAAACATTACATGGCCTCCTCGCCTCCCTGATTTGAGTCCATGTGACTATTTCTTATGGGGATACCTCAAATATGAAGTTTTCAAACATCGACCTAGAATCATCGAAGAACGAAAAGAGACCATCCGTCAGAAAATCTCCGCGATTCCACTCGATATGCTGGCGAGAGTGATGGAAAACTTTCGAGAACGGCTCCATATGTGCGTTGCTCGTCAAGGCAATCATTTAGACGACATTATTTTAAAAAAATAACTTTAAAAAAAACCTTATTTGATGTAGTTGTAATAAATAAAAAAAAAATTCCATATCTTGTATAGCTTTTATTTAAATTCACCTCGGAAATGTGGGAGTCCATTATGCCGCGCCTGTATATACGTTTGATTTTTTTCCCCATAAACAGTTTAAAACATTAAGAAAAATTGAATCCGTCTGAACAAATAATTTGTATTTCATATACATAGGAGTATTTATTTCAGATTATTTGAGTAATATGAGCATTTTCAATGTTGAGAGTAGATTAAAGGTGATAGCGTATTTTCACGAGGTCATCCTGCTCCTTCACACTGCCATTCTAAATTTTAAGTGCTTATATATTTTATACTATTTATTTGACACAAACTGTTTGGATATCTAAATTTTAAAAAACATAATAAGAAGGTATTTCATAATATTAAGTTGTTTTAATAATGGTACATAAAAATTTAGTTTTATAATTACATTACATATTTTCATTGTCAACCTGTAATAACGATTGACACTCATGTTTCTTTGAGTGGTTACCGTTTTACACTATACAAAATACACGAATAAAGTATAGTTATATTATCTATTTATCAGACATTGCTGACGTAATATTGAGTGACTTTAATATAGTTACAACTTAGCTACTGGCCGAGTAAATTATCATTAAACGTCTCGCCCACTACACGTGCGTTTAAATTTTAGACCGATATCGATAGACAATAATACTAGGTTTGATTAATAAATCGATCATAACATGATTATTAGACACCACCTATCGTCGTCAAACGCGTCGACCCGTTTCACACGTCACGTTATTCACGCGTCAGACCGAACATACCATATTTATATGATATAATGGTACCTAAATTAAATAAAACTAACGTCATATGATATATTCATAGAAACGAGATTGACTTTCGAATCCGGCACGTCATTCAAAACCGTACGATTATTATGATGATGATATATTATAGTTGATGTAAACGACTATGCAGATTGATTTGTTTCGAAAAAAACGTGATTTGAATTTTGATTAATTTTTTTAAATAAAACACATCGATCACTTGCACATAAAAAATATATAAAATATGTACAGGTTTACTTAAATTAGTCAATTATGATTTAGTAGCTCTTCTTATTGGAAATATTTAATTATAAGATAATAACACTGTGTTCTGTAATGATATAGTATAAACTATTATCGTTAATTCGTATAAGGCATTTTTGTGTGGTATCTAAATATTTATATTATAATATATTGTGTAGGCATCTATATGATTGAAGGTAAACAGATTGGTAAAGTCTGAAATCCAATTCAAAATACGTCATGACAAAACCCACAAAAAATATTACAAGTGGGTAGACTTGCACATATATTAATTTATTAAATTTATACCGACCGCAGTAAAT
This sequence comes from Therioaphis trifolii, assembly GCA_027580255.1. Lineage (NCBI taxonomy): Eukaryota > Metazoa > Arthropoda > Insecta > Hemiptera > Aphididae > Therioaphis > Therioaphis trifolii. Next base: position 60,063,392 of record CM050404.1, read on the forward strand.
TTTTTTTATTAGTTTATTCAAATACTGGTTTGGTTGAAACTTAACTGATAAAAATAAGTCATATTTGTACTTATACAAATTTCATTTCACTTATGTTTGATAGGAAAAACAAAACTCTGTGAATATCAAAGAAAAGTGGTCTATAAACGCATTTATATATACAGTTTAATGTATTATTGTGGCATTCAAATTTTGGTTACACTTAGGTCTTGAGTATTAAACTACGAAACAATATGCCGTCATTATTATTATTTTTTTTTAGAACTATAAATGTGGTTGTTTCATTGCTGGGGTATGTATGAACGCATTGATATAATAAATACACACATACACACAAACACACACACACACATACACACACACACACACACACACACACACACACACACACACACACACACACACACACACATGTGAATATGTACATATGTGTGTGATGCACAATTGTTGTGTGAGAACAAATAAAAGTAAAACTTCCAAAGAAAAAAAAATGGTTCATACTAATAATAATGGCAAGTGCGAGAGAGGGGCTTGTGGAACTAATGGCCTCTCCTCTACCGTCGATGAATGTAGTATTTTCGCTTTTAGTAGATTTTCAAGAAAGGAATCAACGCCCCGTGACCACCGGGTATAATGCAAACATTGTGTTTTACCAAAGTCGTAAAAACGCATTGAGCAACGACCATGTGCGTGCGTGCCTGCGTGCGTGCGTGCGTGTGTGTGTGTGTGTGTGTGTGTGTGTGTGTGTGTGTGTGTGTGTGTGTGTGTATGTGTTGAGTTTAGTGTATGCATTATGCTATGGCATTTTCACAACTTGAAACAGATTTTACAGAATCACTGCGGCGCAGATCAGTCTCGCAAGTTAGCGGATTAAACCTGAATTGACTCGCAAAAACTTGTCAGTGTTATAATGCATGTTTTACGATTAGTGTTTTTTGTTTATTTATGACTTAATCTGTATTGTATGCGGACGCAAGGTCAAAAAAACATTTAAATGTCGTACGATATCAAAAACATAATTATGTAAAAAAAATGTGTACGTCTTAGCAATGAGGATATTTATCGCGGGGTCAGAAAATACAGGTCGTAGATAAATACAGGTCAACTGTCCAAAACTAAAACATAAGAATCACCATTCAAAAAATTAGTCTACTGTTTTATGATTAACTTTGCGTACAGTTAGATTTTGGTAAATTATTAAATAACAATACAAATACAGAGAAAACAGAATGATTTCATTCATTGTTTCAAACACCAACGAGGATATAATAAGTCGATTTCATAAATAATGATCGTTATTGAGTGTTTAGGTTCGAACAGACTAAGTACTTATCATACATACACAAAATATTAAAACATGCGTGAACGAATGTGCTAGTTTAGAGTACATTATTGATGAAATACATTAGTGACTCAACTTAGTCTATGAGTCTTATCAGTAATATTATTAAATGTACGTGTGCACGACACATTTAGGCAATACTGTAGTAAATCTAATGAAGCCACTGAAATGTATATAAGTATGTACAGGGACGCTCGGAGGGAGGGGCCAGGGGGGGTCATTGCCCCCCCTGAAATTTATCATGTTGGTAAAATAAGAAGTTTTTTTACATGAAGTCGGTCTCACACGACTAGGACACTCAGTGACTCTCCGACAATCATTGTACCATTAATTACGATATTAATATGTACCTACTCGTAAAATTAATAGTTGTACTTCACGAGTCACAAATTTTTTTTTTGCCCCCCCTGAGTGACATATCTGTGGGCGTCCCTGAGTATGTATATTTTGATCTTAATGTCATGTGTATTTTCGTATCGCATGCATTTTAATGTCAAGAGAAGCACAATGTTCTATTACAATATTATTGCTGTATAAGTTTGTGTGTGTGTAACTGTCGGGTTGTTTTGTGTAAATAGATGTAGGCATGAGTTTTCTACTGGGCGAACTGCACAGTAGTGATTCTAGCGACTTAAAGAAAGGGAACATGAAGCAAAATTTCAAAATGTATAACATACAATTTCACTTGTTATATGTATTATATACATACTCGTATAGATAATACTACTTTTCTAAACAGATTATATGTAGCCACATAGGTGTTTATAATTTATATTATTAAAATCTAGTTAACTTGATTAAATTACGGATGTAACAGACGTAATTATAAGGGATGACAAGTTTATAAGAGGTGAAACTGAAAATTTGCATAAAAAAAAAACTATATTTATATTTGTATCTGTGTGAGTTAGGTGAGCTAAAAATCTTTGTTCTAATCTAATAATGAGCTACAATTGGTGTTTTTATTTCATATATTTTTTATTTGTATACGAATTGTATATTAATAATTTTTATTAGTAAATATAAATGCATTTTTAGTGAAATTCATTCCATAAAACAAAAGTTGAACACAAAATTTATAGTTTAATAATTTAGCATTCTAATCTAAAACATATAGCGAACATAATGAATGTATAGTATATATTCGTTTATTATCAATATATTATTATATAGTATTTTAGTGCAATTTTTATTTATTTATTTTTTGATAAATTTAACATTATAGAGGATTTTCTGCACTTAAAGGAATATTATCCATAGATATTTCAAATCTTCAAATTTTAATATGAATCTATCTGTGTATTGTTTACTATCTGAAAATATAGACTTATACCGTAGGCCAAAATTACACATCGATGAAGTCGATGATTAATAATAGTATGACGAAAACATTAACTAAACAAAAAATTACAAACCTAAAACTAGAATTTCTCATTAAAGTTCTTTAAAATTTAACTGATTTAAATGTTGATAAAATTTGTTGTAAGCGAGACTTCTATTGAATTGATTTTAGTTGTTTGGTCATAACTCCAAAAGAAATGTAATTAGAAATTGAAATTATCACCATTTATCAATAATGCATTATTATATATTAATTAAATATGTCCATACATTTTGAAAACTTTTAGGCTAAAAATAGAACTTTGAAAATACTCATTTTTAAAAAAAATTTATTTATTATATATTTTTTAATTTTTGACATTAAACTTGAACATTTAATACTCCCTTACTTATACACTAACTTAATGATACGACTGAACATTTTTTTTAAATTGATAATTAAGATTTTTTATAAGCGTTCAACTAATTTGTTAAATGATTTTTACACAATTTAATTCTGGCATACATTTTCTATTTTAAGAGTGTGAAATTTAGTATATAAATCAAAACATTTTGATACAAAATAAAGGACCTACCGACAAAACACATCCTTAGACTCAACACGGTAAAAGATTATGACAGTATACCTGTATTGCTCTGAAACTTTACTCAAAATCGTTTTACTAAAGCAATGACAGTATTTCTTTAAAATTCAATACACCCGTCAGTATTATTTTGTCCGAGGGCCAAAGGCACGGAGAATAAGCTTCCATCACGATTATCACATCGGCATATTTTACACTTTTACTAAAATGTTTTTACCAACCCAAAGTATTTTCAGGAAGTATAGCGAATTCTTTATCTATTACCCATAGATAGGGATTCGATGACGGTTTATTAAAAACATTATAAAATCTTTCACTCGAATTTGTATGTTTGTTTTCGATCTGTATGTGGCGTATGTGTGTATGCAATGAGTCTACGATTATAGATCAGCTGCATATTATTATCATTTCAACGGTGGATGTTGTGGAAAGGCTATGTAATCATTATTATTGTTTTAATGGTACCCAATCGATAACTATTTGGTCATTGGCTCGTGGTGTATAGGCATTTAATCCAGAGGTGAAATTCGCATGGTTATACGTCGAAATTAGAATCACGTGGTTCTTTTTCGGTTCAGCGGTTGTGGATAATTAATCATGGCTATTTTATGTACTACTGTAACTTATGTACTTACAATTATATGTAGCAGCTGTAAATAGTAGATATTGTGGCTGTAATTTTTATATCATCAATAAATAGTCTGCAACCGTTTAATTAACTTATTCTATTTACGGAGGAATGATACCTCAGAGTAATATGATACCAATATGATAAGAATTTAAAATAGTATAGCAAAAATGTATAGGCTGTAACGGATAGACGGCAACGGCAGTACGCATCACTGTAGCAGTTTTTACTAATATAGTAATACACGTAATGATGTCATTGAGAGGGGAACAACATTCCCCCTTTAATTATTTTTCAAACATACAAATAAATTATCATCAATTAAATCAGATATATTATTATCGATTATTTAAATTTTAAATTATGAGTGAACGAAACGTTCGAAAAATGTTGAACTGTCAATTTATTTATTATTTAGTAACACTGTCATTTATAGACATTTATACTTTAATGAGCATGATTGAAGTTCAAAATTTGCCTCCCTGAGGAAAATGAAATGAATATACTCCTGATACCGAACCTGCGTCAGAGTTTTTAATATTAGAATAATTCTATACAAAGTATTAGTATTGATTCCACTCAACATTTACAGGGTCTTCATATGAAACCCTCGCTTATGATATAGTCGCAAACAATCTATAATCTATTTGTATAATAATATATAATATAAAAGGATAAACTGATTGCATCAACGCACAGCCTAATTCACTGGATCTAGAGACTTGAAATTTTACACAGATACATCCCTCATACAATGTAGACGAGCACCAAGACAGGATCATACGTAGCGATTTTAACTGTGTTTACAGTATTCTACATTAATGACGAGGGACGTAGTGGCCGATTGGAACTAGGCGTCACTGCTGACGCACACTGTCGCCTGTTCAAATTCGGTCACGGGCGGTTCTCTCTCTCTCTCTCTATCTCTCTCTCTCTCTCTCTCTCTCTCTCTCTCTCTCTCTCTCTCTCTCTCTCTCTCTCTCTCTCTCTGGGCAGGCGACTGTCTAGAGAGAGCGGCCGCCATCTCCCCTGTGCAGAAGACAACGGGAAACCACTGCACAGTAAACCCTTCCTTCCGAAGTAACAACTTCTCTTAGGTGCAAACCAACCCTCGGGTTGTAAAAAAAAAAACCTTAATAATACATTAATTTTAGGTATAGAAAATGTAGATTATATGTCAGAATAAAACAGCAGTTGTATAAATTTATGTCCATAGAGGAGAATAATAGCTACAATGTCCACGGGAATTATTTTTAGACATTTTACATTTATATCCTTAACCATTTTCACATTGAAAATTTCTATGTTTTGACATTACCGTAAAAAATTGAAAAAAATGTATATAATATATTTTATAAATACTCAAATTTAAAATAATATATTTGTTTCATCTCAGTTAAAATATTCGTTTAAATGATTAGCTTGATATTTATTATTTATACAGTTGAATCGTCATTATTGTACGAAAACGGATTTAGTATAACACACAAAATATATCAGAGGTCTTGATATTTATGTGAAAGAAGCTGTTATTTGTTCTCGTATTAGAATGGTCAATACGTATAATATCAACTAAAAATACATTTTAGTGTCAAAAATTAATTTGAAATAAATGTCATTGAAATGTCTAAAAAACAAATTTTCAGTTGTTATTTTTAACGAATAGAGATTTTGGTAGTTTATGTTTATGCCTAAACGTTTCAATAGGTTTCGGTACCTATCTATATGGTTGTACCTAAATAATTTTCAGATCAAATCTATTATAACCACGGTGTATGGAATTTACAATTTGGTCGATTAACGTTATTATCTCTAAAGTACGTTACATATAGGAGGGGGTAATACGAATCGCTAGAAGGGGTACGCATTCGCATCATCTGTGGTGCCGTGAAATTAATACATTATTATTCAATTTAATGTCTCTCCCACGGGCCCTCGGGGAAACGTACCTACGTTATAATACCTTTGTGTGACGGCGGCGCGGCGGCAACGACGACGGTTAAAACGCTTATACATTATCATCTCCACATTTAGCCGGCTGCACCTCCCTTCATTTCTCTTTCCATCTCTCTATCTATCAAATCTATCTATCCGTCCCGCCAACTGCATTTAATATATTTTTCTCTGTCTCTCTATCTCGTACCTATACGTGTCGTAAAAATCACAACGTAATTACCACCACCGTCGCCGCAGCCAACACAGCAATATAATATAAGGCCACGAACCGTTTAAGCGAGTATAATATGAATTATAGTTGTACATTTAATATACGCTTTTTTCCCTGTACATAATGTACATGAATTTCCCCTTGAGTCGTCGCCGCAAGTATCTATAAACGCTCGTGTGCGTGTGTATGTAATATCTCTCGCCCGTCTGTCATTCGGTCTTAATAGGTCTGCGCTCCCGTCCGTCGTCATCATCGCGTTCATACAGTGTATTCGTGTGTGTGTGTGTGTGTGTGTGTGAGTGTTTATATGAGCATGGTCTTTATTGCAACCACACGCCGACTCAGTCACACGTTTTGTATGCACATGTGCGAGTGTGTGTTTACGATGTCGAGCTGTACTTGCATATTATTATACATATATGCGCATTAATTTATATATTATACACACTCATATTATATAGGTATGCAAGAATAAAAACGAACGTGATAATAAATCGGGTAAACCGCGTAATTACACTTGGACTGGGCACAGGCATGCCCGCTCGTGCGAACTCGTACGCACACTCGCTCCACCGCCGGCTCCGCTCCGCACTTCACATCTATACTACGATAGGTGTAGGTACACGTTGTACGTATATACGCGGTGACGATAATTGTTTTTTTCTTCTTCTGTTCAGTTCAGTGACAAGTACAAATAGCTAGGTAATAACAATAAAAACATTAAAAACGTAATAATTGTTTTTTTCTTTAATTTTGTCGTTTTTTTTTTTTTCATTTCTTTCTAAAGACACTGGCGACCATTGCCACAGGCCACAACGAATCATTGTTGTAGTCAATTAAGCGACTCCTGAATTTTTCATCTTTTCTTTTTCCCATTAATCAGGGAAACTATTTTTTTTCTAAGATACATTAACAACAACATACCATATATGAGTACATGAATTTTATATGATGTTTATTTCAATATGGCATACATATATTATATTAATGCATATTCTTAACGAATCATAAACATAAATTAATAACGAAGTATTTTTATTTAATTTTACAGTTTACGTGCGTACGTGAAGTTTTTAGTATAACATATATGTACCAACCAACTTCATTATACGACTAATTTTCCATGACAACATATTCTGTTGTATGAAACTTTATAGAACTTGATAGCGTTGTTAAGTAATGAATTATAACGATGCATATACTAGTTTAAATGAATTACAATTTCATAACAATTTTAGTGGGGAAAAAATTACCAAAAAATATGTTTACAATGGAAACAACGACATTTTTAACCACGTTAATCAAAAATAAGATAGATTATTTTTATTAAATATAAAAAGTATCATATTAAATATTTAATCATTAAGTGAATTTATAGAATTTATACTGTAGGTAACACTAAGATTACTTGGCCATTTTATTTTATTTTATCCACTTTTCAGTGATTTCCCGTTACTATTATTATCTTTCTACTGTAATTTATAAAATACTGAAAAAATAAAAATAAAAACAATCTTATTATGACAAATAAAATCAATTGCAATTTCAGAAAATCGCAGAACAAAAATATTTTCTCTCTCATATTTATGGTAAATGTTTACATCATTCAGAAAATTGTAATAAATAGTTTATTGTAATTGGAAATAATTTTCATAAATATCATACAAAATAAGTTAATTGAATAATTTTATGTATCATAATAGTATAAAAGCATTGTACGTAAAATCACTCAGAGTAATGTATGGTAAACTAATAATTAATAATACTTGGTTTACCTTTTAAAGTTGTTTTCAAATTGAATAAAATTATACAGCCATCTTCTATTGAGTTCATAATACAGTTTATGCTAATATTATATTAGTTTATATTGGTGGGATTTTTAAAAATCGAAAAATACAAATAAATATCCACATATGACTATTTGCAAGTTGTTTAGCTATACCTGAACGGGATCATCAAATGTCTGATTACAAACCTATAAAAAAATATTGTCTATCATCCATAAAAATATTTTATTTATTGGCGTAGCTAACTATTGAAATTTGAAAAGTGGATTTTTATTTTCATGCGTTCTTAGTATAATAATTACTACACCGGTGCAACAATAATCCGAGTTATAGCTGCAGATTTGATTACAACAATGACGTTTTTGTCGAAAATTTTCAAAATTATACACAGTAGATAATAATAGTTATAATTGTACGATAAGCTAAAACGTGTAACAATAATCAATACCATCGTACACTTATACACTTAGCAGTCGAAAGCCACAATAATTTTTTGGGCATATATATTAGCTCTTTAATTTTTCCCATGCAATATTAAACAATCCGCAGTGACAGTAATAAGCGAACGTGTTTCACCGCGGTCATGTTCATGCATTATATTTTATTGTACAATCATACAGTAAAAATGTTATATCCACACACATGTGTGTGGATATAATAATGTCTTACAAGGTAATAAAATTACTCGTTATGTTCTCGTACAAGGTGGTGTATTTTTTATTTTTTCGAAATAAGTAAAAAATTATATATATATTTAACACCCATGCCTATATACCTAACCTATAGGTAAGTGGAGATATGTGGATAGTCTATTGTATACACATTACACACGCGTGAGCGAGTGAGCGTACACACTCACAATATAATTATTACACTGTACAATCAAACAGTATACGCGCGCCAGTTCGGCGAATAATAATCAAAAAAATAATAATAATAACAATTTGTTTTCGTTCATTATGCAACCAAATAATAGTAATAACAATAATAATAAACCCAATCACCACGATATGGAGTCGGCAGTACCGACTATGATATGCTGCACATTATATACTCTCTCCGCTCGCGCGAGAACTCTCTGTCGGTGTCTGGGTTCTTTTGATCTCATTGTCTATGAATTTGTAATTTGTTTACCATTGATTATTATTATATTGTTCTTTGTGTGCCGTAAGTATATATGTGTACGTGAGCCGTCGCCGCCGAACGGTTCTGTGCTACAATGCGAAAAACGCTACCCTGATTCACACATTACTATTGTAGACGTAAAGTTATAAAATGATTCATAACCAAAAACATTACGTGTACGATCATATTATACCGTGGTATGTGCGCGAATGTGTTGTCTGCGTTAGATTATTCCTAAGACTGAATTAAAATTTTGTCACCAGTAAGCAACACAATAATAGTTTGTTACCTAATTTTGATTATTGATATTTAATGAAGAGTATTCATGGAGTAGGTGATCAGTTCATGTCTCATAAACTACATTTCGTAAAAGTTATAATATGTAAATTTATAAAATCAAATCATAAAATAAGCAATACTTTATTTGTTCAACATAAGGTACAATTTGTATGTATTTATTTATTTAATCAGTTACACCAGGCAGAAATTTACATTATAGGTAATTACATTTATTACAAAATTGTATTGAGTAAGACAAATTGCATAACATGAGTAGGTTTATAAGTGTAATGATAAATATGATTAAAAATAACCTGTGTAACTAAGGTAATATGGTACATTTATTTGTTTACGCTTAAAATCAAACATTCAAGAAGTATTTAGGATGCGAAGCATCTTATGGATAAGACGTTTATAGCCGTAGTTAGTACGGTATGACGAGACGTATAGAATAGAGAGTGGTTTCTAGTTTTGCAGACAGATAAAGAAGATAGAAGAATATAGGCGTCAATTTTACCATTTAGCAACGAGGAGATAAAATGAATGTCAGCTTCAGGACTCCTAGAAAAAAAGTGTAGGGATACTTAGTAATGAGCTGATAGAAGAGTATTCATGGAGTAGGTGGTCAATCTGATGTACAAAGTCAACATAAGAAACGAATTAGTTCAAGCACGTATCCAGGATCAATTTTCGGGGGGGGGGGGGGTTTAAATTATTTTTTTTTCAATATTAAATCTCCAGATTGCGCTCTAAATCTCAACAATGATCTGAAATTTCCATCATTGTTATCATCACTGCAACTAAAAATAAGTCCACTGTCATTATCTCCTCTTAATGCCATTTCCTGACGACCACAAAAAATAATTGTTTCAATAATGGGAACTAGTTTAGCACGATTTTCCAAAACTATGTTTTTATGTGCTGAATTGATAGCAATAGAGATGTAGGGTTTTTTATTATCCATTATTTGAACCCCTACCCCCCCCCTGTATACGGGCCTGAATTAGTTGTGTAATGTATCAAAATCCTAATCAATAAAATGTTCATATAGTGTTAAAATGAGGTATTAGTGTTTTTATTTTAAATTTAGGATACAATGTCTCACCGTCAAACAGTTCTTTGTACAAAATATATTTTGTTTTCATTATAGACTTTATCCCAAAAATTTCGTCGTACTCCTTGCGATTTCGATATACTCGTGTGTATTTTGTATGGATTCCACGGGTAAATGGACAATAATATCTTTTACGGGTGCTATTTGAGCCTACGCCGACCACAATTTTTCTCTCAAAATATACTTCTAAAACATTTATTTGAAATGAATATACTATAACACAATACACTTAGGACAACAAGAACAAAGGAGGTGTCTATTAAAGTTACTCTCCAAAAACGTTTAAAATTATTATACGACTGATAGACTAAATAATTAATTAATTATTTAGAACATTTTTCGGCCATTTTCATTCAAGTATACGAGATACATTTTCAGGAAGTGAAAAAATATGTATTGAATATTAAGAGCGTATTAAAATGGTTATAAATAAAGACCGAATTTTCATGCGTTAATATATTTTTAAATAAGATGTTTTTATACTTCATAATTTCATCAAAATTATCTTTTATGTGCAAGAAAAATATTCTTTTTAAAAATATATGGTATTTCATAAAAATGAATTAAATAGTGAAAAAAAAATCTCATAAAAATAGTAAGATAGTTAAATTAAATGTAACTTTCAAATAACTACTTAAATGGCCATACTTAATCATATTTAATGATGACGTTATTGTATAGGTGTATTTTACTTACATACTCAAGAGCGAAAAAAAGTAATTTAGATATTTTTTTACTAGATTAAGACTTTCAAATTTTAAAAATATATATATTTTTTTTAAACGACTCATTGAGAAATATCTTGAATAATATCACAAATATGGGTTCGTTTTTTTATTTATGTCTGATTTTTTTTATTATATCATTTTTTTTTCTTTAGTTTTTTCTAATTTTTCGATTTTAGATTCTGAACGGAGTGAAGAATGTATTGATTTTACAATGATGTGTGTTTTTTTTTTTTTTTTTTTTTTTTTTTTTGTGTCTGTCGACACGATTTGGGGCAGTAAAAATGCTTCGATTGCCTTATATAGCAACTTTTCTGAAAGGAAATTGAATCTAGTTGGTATTTTGGGGGATCAAAAGTTAAAAATTTTCAATATTTTTTTAACGCGCCGGGAAAAAACCCTTAAAAAATGAGGGAAAAACGGTATATTTTACGCAAAACCAGTTTTCGACAAAATCAAATTTTTTATTTTGCTATAACTCAAAAACTAATCGATGTAAATACTTGAAATTTTCACCAAATGTTTAGATTAGCGTTCTCTATACACCGTTAAATTTTCAAAGTATTTTGACTTTTATTGAGCTAATTATAGACAATTGAAATTTTCAATTTTTTTAAGTATTTTTTTTTAAAATAACGATAAAATTTTTTTTTTTTGCCAGAAAATCTTGAAAATTTAATACAAGGTTTCTTATAAGTTGTTCCATAACTGATAAAAAAAAATCCAAAATCGTAAGTCACAATTTTTTTTTATAAGTGCTCAAAGTTCCAATTTATACGAAATATGTAAAAATTGCGAAAATTTGCAAATAATTTTGTTGTTGAAAAATCGTAAAATTTTTTTCTTTTATAACTAAGTTTTGAAAATTTGGTACAAGGTTTTTCATTAGTTTTTCTTCAATTATCTGCAAAAAAAACTCTACCGGATTCAGACAAAAAAATTTTATGAGTGTTTGAAATTTAAATTTTTACAAAAACACGTTAAACAACGGTTTAGCCTCAAACGGTTTTTGCTATTTGTTTTTTTTTTCAAAAAGTATAAGTTGTAGAAACTTGAAAATTTTATCAGTTGTTTATATTGGCATTTTCTTTATATAATTTTATTTTCAAAAGATTTCACTCATTTTTAATCAATTTATAGGCATTTGAAATATTCGATTTTTTTTATTTTTTTTTTTATAAATGTTGATAAAAAAAATGTAGCTCGGACGAAATACTTGAAATTTTAATAGAAGGGTCCACATAAGTTGTTCAAACTCCCATTCAAAAATTATAAAAATACATAGGCACAAAATTTTTTTATAAGCGTTTATAAGTGCTAATATTGACAAAATTCGTCAAAATCATGTATATTTGCTATGTATTTTGTAGGTAAAAATTCATAAAAAATTTTTTATTAGAAGCTAACAATTGAAATTTTAATACAAGGTTGGCCATAAGTTCAAACAGTCAATATTTGACAATTTTTACAAAATCAAAACTTTACACCTAAAATAACAATTTACCGTAAAATAATTTTGGATTTATGCTATTTTTCTTTAAGTACTCGTTATAGAAATTTTAAACTTTTACTAAGTGCTTAAATTGGAATTTTCTTTCCATAGTTTAATTTTTCAAATATTTTGCTTATTTTTAAACTATATATATATATTATATATATATATATATATATATATATATATATATATATATATATATATATATATATGTATACATTTGTAACTCTGTCATTTGTAAACTTGTAAGAGTGATTCAAAAATTATTCAAATACATAGGCACAATTTTTTTTTTATATGCAGTTGAAGTTCAAAAATCGACAACATTTGTAGTTGAAAATGTATAAAAAATTTCTATTCAAAGTTAAGAAATGAAAATTTAATACAAGGGTGTTCATAAGTTTTTCTTGCAAAAAGTATAAAAATATCATGATCGGTTCAATTAAAAAATTTTAACGGGCGTCTGAAACTGTAATTTCTACAAAAATTCAGGCGTTAAATTACGATTTACTATAAACATGTTATTCACTGACAATTCATCTTCGTTCAGAATCGTTTTTTTTTTTTTATAATATAAAATAATGTCCTAATCTATCCTATAATGCCTAATCTATCAATACATCTCGTGTATCCCACCCAACTCCTGTATCTCTACTCATCACCATAATCTTGTCCGAGGAGCGGAGCGACGATGGACGAACTTCCACCACCATTGTCTTACCGGCTTTTTTTTTTTTGTATTGTCTAGATTTTTTTGTTTTATTTTTGGAAATTTAGTATAATTTATGGGTTTTTTTTATGGTCTTTGGAATTTTCAGTATATTCTATGGAAATTTGCATATTGTTATGAACCGTTTTTCATGATCAATAAACGGTTAAAACTTAGAAAAACTATAAGTGTGTATATACAAAGGTTACGGAAGTTGGGCCCCGTGTTTATAATATACCAACTAGTAATATTATATATCGTCGAATTGACTTGCTTGGCTTTGTATCAGAGGTAATCGTATACAAAGTTTAAATTTTAGTATTTTTTTTTCTGTCCATATTTTATACATCATTAACAAACCAAAATAACTTTATCTTAGTGAGTGAAAGAATATTTATACCTAACCATTCCGAATTAATTTTTGTTTTCTTTCGTATGTTATGTTATATTATTTCATCATGGATATTGATGAGTCTCATTGTATTATACTGAATAAACGATATCAAATATTTACGTAGGTATTTAAATTTATTGAATTTTACAAATTACGATACTGGTAAAGCGAGAACCCTTGTCAATGAACTAGAAATTTAGTTACTCATTAGTATCAAATGAATTACTAGCCTAGTAATACTAGGTATCCCATTTGATATGGCTTACATGTTTTCGACAAAAATTAAAGTTTCTAGCATGATTTCTTTTGGAATTTTTGGCTTCACTCAGAATCTGAGATAGTTGATATAGTGACTCAATTACCGGGTTAACATTTAATAAATTTAAAATTTTAGTAGCCCATGTGTAACTGCATTTACTGAGTGCATCATTTATAAACCTTAAAGTTTAGTGGCCCAATAATCGGATATTTTATTAAAAATAGGTTAATTGTGGTCCAATTTCCAGACTCCCAACCCAAGATGAATGCCGAAGCAATTGACCTGGTTAAAGTATATTTTTGGAATAGAACCAGCTGATATAGAGAGAGAGTTAGTTTTTTAAGCCGATTTGTTTGTATTTATTTTGATTCTTTAAGGGCTAAGCAGTTAAAACCAAATACTTCAGATTTTAATTTTTCTAAATCATTGAAAACGAGTGAAAAAGTTTATTCATGGAGTGTGCGATTTCCATGCTTTATGCATATTTAAAATAATGTATTATTAAAGTACAGTATAGAAACTCAATTAACCGTCCCCGTCGGGATCAGGACTACGTATGACGGTGAACAGAAATTTTTCAATAAACGTGTATATTTTACTACGTGTGTATTATAATAACAATAGTAGTGTAAAATAAGCGTGTGTACATGTGTTTAAACAAAAATAATACCAAACATACGCATATCTACAACACAAAATGATTCGTAATTTTCTTTTGTTTCTTTGAGGCTCGAGCTTTTTGAGCTGAAATGTTCGGTATTTTACGGAAAAATAAGACCTACTGTATTTTTCACGACCATGACGACGGATAACAGAGAGTGACGCTTAAACGAGTAATGGATGATTTAGTTTCTACTGTATAGATATAATTAATTTAACATCAAAATGTTTAATTTGCATTGATAAAATTCCATTAGATATATATTATATACAGTGTACTTCCCATAGGATTTTAAACGAATAAATAACAACAATTTCATATTAATCATACTCTTATTTAACGAATAATTACGAAACATCATAATATACAGATATATACTACCAACATCCCAGTTTGGGTTTTCAGTATTATATATAGAAACTACAACATTTGGTGGAGGGAGGGCGAGAGAGTTGAAGAATATTTCAAATAGTATGTAGATTTTGCTTTGAAAATAATGTTTGTATATAATAAATGTGAAACTAATGATGTCACTTCGAATCCGATGTCTAAGAAATAGTTTAGCCACAATGAATGATAATAACGGTCAACGGATATTAACGGCTATAATAAACACGACGAAGTTATAATAAATTTAAAATTAAATTTATAAAATAGAGTTTCACGTGTTTGGTCGACTGTTGGTATAAACATAAAATTAAATGATATTCAAAAAATGTCATCAAAATGATAAAAATCGTCTGTAAATGAACGGTGTCCTTACAACTTTTTTGAGCAATTTATTTTTTATGTCAAATGTTATGGTTATATAACTATGTGTAATACATAGTAAAATGTGTGTAATACACAAATAAATTAAGTGATTATAAACGTTCAGAAAGGTATACATTCGTACGCATTTGAATGTCTTCAAAAACTGTAAAATTATCACTAAGAATATTCCAACGTGCTTACTTTTCTAAATTATATAATATACATTGTATTGTAAACGTATCTTTAGAATACCTTTATTTGACTCCGTTTGAACATCAAAAATTCATTCGTAAAGTCAGTATTTTCGTGAGTAACAAAAAAGAATCTCGTTCATTTTAATTATTATGTATTTATGTAAATTGTAATAATAAATAACAAATAAACAAAAAATAATAAATAAACAAAATTATTATTTTATAAATTTATCTAAGTCAATTAAGGAAAAAAATCAATCGTGGATTATTAGAGAAGATATTAGAAAAAATCAATAATTTTAATGTACTAATGCACATTTTTTTCAAATTCGCTGTGAATTGTTTTTACTTGTTGGTGCTTTATTTTTTTTTTTTTTTTACTATACAATACCTTTAAAAAATATTTTATAACATGTGTGGCTATGCAATATGTATTTTAATCATGTAATGACGCAGTAACGCAGACAAATAATGTAAGTTGATGATGTCTAGCGTTCATTTATCGCCCGCAAGAGCGTAGAAAAAACTATCTACAGCCTACACGTTATACGTGTTAATACTTTTATACGTATTTTATGAATTTTCAAAACATTTCCTGCAATATTTATTACTGTAAACGAGAATTCTCGCAGAGATTATACAAGCATTAGAAATGAAAAGTCATATTCGGAAACTATATGTATATAAATATTATTTTGCTGTTATAATATTTAAATGATTTCACTGGACCGCGTACAATAATATATGAATAACAGCTTTTATTAATAATAATATATTAGATACACGTATTTTTTTTCGAGAAGAATACGCTACAATCACCGTATTACAACGATACGTACATATACATATATCGACCCTATATCATTAGAACGCACACGACCCCGTGGTGAATTATCTACGCGTTTGAGTAATATTCGCATTACCATATCCATTATTCCGGAATACTATGGTAACGCTACTGCTCAACGATAATATTTTGTCATTTAAGACCGCGCAGGTACAGTTGTTAACGTCGTCATACTTCACCGTGATTCGTTCACACACACACACACACACACACACACACACACACACACACACACACACACACACACACACACACACACACACACACACACACACACACACACACTCAAAACCGCTGCCGCCTCTAATAAAACACCCCGATAATTCCACGAAACACCGCGGTTCGTGTTTTCTTTCCCGTACAGTAGTATTTATTAGGTATGTGTACTTGCGTGTGTATACGATTTATCTATACGTGCTACCTAATGCATAGTCACAGTTTATACCAGCATCTATTTTTCATAATAATACCGTAACAGTTTTTTTTTTCTTTTTTAAGTGATAAAACCCATTCTCCGGCGCCGCTGAATGTGTATAAACGAGCTGTATAATTGAAAAGGAATCAAACGAGAAAATAAAAATAAACGACTCTTGATTCACTGACATAATACATGTGTGGTGTGTGTGTGTGTGTGTGTGTGTGTGTGTGTGTGTGTGTGTGTGTGTGTGTGTGTGTGTGTGTCTGTGTCTGTGTCTGTGTCTGTGAGTGTGTGTGTGTGTAACAATTTTATTTATTTATGTATAACGCACGCCTCGAAAATTATTATCACCGCCACCGGTCTCCATTATCACTCTGTATTAATCGGTTATTTACAATGCAGTTGTTGCCCAATAAAATATATTTCGTGGACACCAAATATGCTAGAATGCGTGTACGACCGGTGCAAAGGATAACCAGTGAACGTATAAACCTCGCAAAGAAACGACGAAACGACAACGGTAAACACACTAGATTTCCTTTCGAATGCAAATGACGTTTGAATAAATTATAAACATTAATAGTGTGACGATCAAAGTCGTTTTTTCGACAAGTACTAGCACAAATACATACTACTGTATATTTCATATAAATATATATATATATATATATAGACCTATTTTTTAAATAAAATTACACACGAACAAAAAATATGAGTGCATAAATTAGTTAAATATACAGAATAGGTAGAAATAGTACTTATAAGTTTTAAGCTACGTCTTTATTTCTTCCATTTAGTTTTGTCAATTAAAGTATCAAAATGTTTTGGTACATCGAAATATAATATTTAGTTGTTTGAAAATTTTCTACAAAGTTTTAGGTTCTAGTTATAATATAACAGTGTTTTAAAATATTGCAGTTCAAACATTTTAAATCGTTAAGTAATATGTTGACCAAATTACGTACCTATGCATTATGCGATGATCTACGTCATAACTGTTATGAGCTCGACTGTTCATTATAATTTACTTAGATTTTTACTTTTGTCTTTGAAGTTAAGTTCATTGAGACACAAGTTATTTGGCGTTTTCATCTGTGCGTAGTTTATTATTAAGCCGAAAAGACGTGATTTAGGTTATTTAGAGATAACAAAGGCTCGGATTTATATGTATTTATGAAACCAAAGTATGTATTTATACTATCAAAATATGTACATAAATATGTGCTAAAAAACTCAAAATATGTATTTCACTAATATGATTTATTTTCATATGTTAATATAATTTTCATAATATTAATTTTCTTCATTCCAATTTATAATAACATGCATTTTAAATTTTCAAATTCAAAAGATCTTCAATTTGGTCGTAAAACTACTTCATACCGATTAAATGATCTTTCGACTTCCACCGATGTTAATGGACAGTATTGCATTTTGACAATGTCTAAAGGAGTGAGTTCTGCATCCAAAGAAACTTCCGAAGTGCGATCAGCGAGAAACTTTTGATAGCTTTCATTTGTGCAAAACCAAATAATTATGAAGAATATTTTTTACTTTGGTATTTATAATTTCGCTAATTTTTCCTTGTACTTTTTGGAAAAATGGAATTATTGATAAATATGTAAAAACATGTACTTGTGGCAAAATATGTAAAAATATGTGAAATAAAATATAGTCCATTTCATTGGAAATCCCTTGAAACAAATTTATCACTTACCTGAATTAATTTTATCAAGTCACAGTAAAAATATGTATTTACATATGAATCCGAGCCCTAGTGATAACAATATATCCACTTTTTGTATGTAATATATATATATATATATATATATATATATATATATATATTTAAAACATACGTTATAGATGATTTTAGCTTTTGAATTTGAAAATACACTAAACCGTACAGCTATTAGTTAGAACTGAGTCGGTCGTAACACTGATTCGTCGACAAAGAAGTGTAAACCGTAGTCTTTTTGCTTCTCCAAGATAAACCACCTACACAAGAAGTACATATTATAATTTCCATATACAAAGGTGGTATTGGATTCATATTATATTTTAGATCTTAAAGCGAGGCTAAATTATACGAATTCAAAAATTATGAAAATACTATTTACAGCTGTAGACTTATGATTAGATATTTTCTATTCTACTACAGTTTCTAGTTTCCTACTTCATGACTTTATGACCACTAAGCAATACTGCATGCGTAACAAATTTCAGTTTTAATTGTACATTGTTGCTCAAAAATGATTTTATTGGAAGTCAACCCTTGTTTCATCAAGATTCCAAGCGTGACGTAAACGCCAACAAATTGTTAAAATTGATAAAATAATGACTTATTTAGCTGAATCATTTATGACCTCGAATCTACCTATTATGATAATTAAATTCTTAAATAAAATTAACATTTTTTTAATCTGATAAATGTTTCTTAATGTTATTAATACGAATTTTTCATTAGGTTCTATTTGTAATTTATGACTTTAATTTCAAAACTGTATTATTAAAATTAGTAAAACTCATAAGATAGGATATCATTATATTCAACTACAGCGTAAATTGTTTTGTTACCAATGAGGTGATCCATGAAATATATACTTCAAGATTAACTTCCTGTGGAATTTTGAGAATTATTCGGTTTCGTGAAAATATTTAGTACGCTCGTCATTCCGTCACAATCCATACTCCTAAGAGTAGATACATATGTGACTTATAATTTTATTGTTGTCAGTCAATTTTATTGTTTTGATAACTTAACCTACAAATTACTGCCCATGAACTTCAAATTCTGGTGCTTAATCATGGTTGTGTATAGATAAAATATAAAACCCTCAAAACCGAATGCTAATTGACAATTGTATCTTAACATGAAGGCACTCGTAATTGAACCATAAATATTATAATAACTCATAACCATTATCTCGTTGATTTTAATATGTTTAAGTTAAAAAAATATCCATACCCATAGACTTCAAGTACTAAGCATTTTCTAATGTCCACATAGTTTAACCTTTTACCAGAAAAAAATCTAATAATTATATATATACGTATATATTGTGATGGATGCTGTTGGAATTTGGAAATATATATAAGGGAACTACATTCAAATAATAGACTGAAAATACTCTTGATACAAGCAGTAAACTGTGGAAGACATAGTAATATACCTTACTTAAATACGTTTCAATATGATTTAACGCGATAAAGTACCAATGATTTTACCAATGTAAAAATCTAATTTCAGAGAATCTAATGAGTTTTATTCTCCGAAAAAATATAACTACGCTTAAATTTCACTTCAAAAATTTAAAATAAGTCGGAATTGACTGAAGTCAATAGTTTGATGAGTTATGATTGTTTTCTTAAGACTCTTAAAAATGTTACGAAAAAATTGTGCAAAAAAAGGTTATGAGAAAAATTAAAATTAGATTCAAACACATTGATTGTATTCGTAATCCATGGATAATATTTAATCACAGATCAATAAACAAGTACAAAATTAAAAAAAAAATGTATTTATAATTCAACTGTCTTTTCACGAAAATATGTTTTTGCATTGATTTAAAGTCTCATATTTATACTGTGAAATAAAATATTCTAAGGTAGAACGTAGGTATAAAATCATAAGATTGGAAATAATTACTTCTCAAAAACTTTTTTGTATTTTGTAATTACTGTGATATTGTGACAGATTAAAAATACATTAGAAATGTTACACACAAATTCATGTGAATGATCGCATTTGAGAAAATAATTAGAAATATTTAAATGTACTCGTTTCCAATACAATAGAAGATACTCGATAAATATCGTCTTAGATTGCGATCAGCTATTATAAAAATCAATAAAGAATCTGGTGACTGGTATATATTCAAATCGTAGACAAATTTAAATTACATGTTACGGAATGTTTTCATTGTTTTGTAAAAAACGTAACATTGTGTAAAAACATGCGTCATTGTACATCGAAGATTGTAATATATTTTGTAGTTATATGATGACTTGATAAATACTTATAGGTAATTATACTCGTATTTAGTAAACTTGTATGAGGCAAAGGCGATGATTTTAAATTACTGCGAACTTTCACTTAAAGTTGAACATCTACATTTAAATCACTGCATTCAGACAAAAATAAATACTTTGACAAAAGCAATATGATTGTTCGTAAAAAATCAACTACATTCTACTTGGAGGCCAATATTTGATTGACAAATGTTTTGTTGGGTTGCATATTTTTTGAGAGTATTTTTTCGCACATGTATTTGTTGAAAACGTAGTTGGGAAAATATTACATCAGACATTTTTCCGTTGGAAAATTATATAATCGGAACAGTATTAGTTCGAAAATATACATGCTTTGAAATTAAAACGCCAGGAAATAATTTTCTGAGTAACATTTTGCTGTACAAATATTTTATTTGAAAGTATAAATTGGAGCTGATTTAAGTTTAAAACGCAAAGGACCGTCTCATTTCAGAAATTCTTCCCAGCCGATCGTGAACTTATTTCACACCCACTCGCTTTGAAAGCGCATTTAAATCGGTAACAACTCTCGACTTGTTGTGAACGTTCAAAAGATGTGATTTTTAAGCGTGATACTCAGGTTTCTAAAGTTGATAAAAAGAACCAACGTTGGCCTCCCGTAATTTATATCCAACAAAATACGCTTCGAGAGGAACATTTCATCGAAATAAATTTCTGAATAAATATTTTTCCGTTAAAATATGTTTTCGAGAAAATATTATTCAAACGAAATATGAATATTTCATTGCGGCTCATGTGAAATTCAGTTCTAATATTATAATATATTTCCAACAAATTGTTTATCTTACAAAATTCGATTCTAATCATAAATTTTCCAACTTTTTACACACCCCTGCTCTACTCAATATACAAATGTTTGCGATAATTTCAGTTAATCGCGTTTGTTTCGCGCTAATATTCGGTACGTGTGAAACTACTCTAAAATTTAAACGAGTTAACGTGATAATATAATATCGGCTGCCCTATAATACCTACCTTGACGCGTAGGTTGGACTATTGTTTGCAGTTGTATTATATTATGAAAGTTTTTAAAATTACATATATGAATATCATTTTAACTTACGATAATTATCGTTACAGTGCATTGTGTTTCGACGAATAGATATACCTACTTACATTAATGTGCCTAAGTCTATTATAGAACATATTTCATTTTTATATTACGTTGGTATTTAGCATATTCAGTATCGTTAAAAAAAACATTTATACAAAACATGTCTGTAATATTGTTTTTATTTTAAAGAACGCACTTCGTACAATAGGATATTATTCGTTTCCTTTCCTTAGTTAAACGAATTTGAGCAAAGCTACAGTATGAACATATAATCATTTTTATCATTTTTGGTAGATTTTTTTCATCAAATTAGTTTAAAGTTTTCTCATCAAACAAAAGAAAGATTTTTTTTTAATCAAAAGATTCAAAACATGTTTTCCTATCTGTATGCAAAGTTTCATTATAATTGGATGTAATATTTTTTTAAACTAACACTTAAAGTTGAAAACGCATGTAAAAGAATCGATTCCTATTGATAATCGTATAATGTTTTATTTAAACGATTATGAAAAAAAATTCTAACTCAAGATTTTTTACATTTTTTTTATATCATTAGTTTAGTGCAGGGGTCTCAAAACTTTGTTATTCGAGGGACACAAAAAATATCAAATGCTCTTAGCGGGCCAAAAGTTTATCCACACATATAATTTTTAATTTCATGAAAATATAGGTATACAAATATAAGTTTACTTTAAATCTTTTTCTAAAATATTGCCTACAATATACTTAAATATAATTGGTATAAATTTAAATGATACTATATACATTGTTACTTTAATAATTTTTGAAATATTTATTTTTTTTTTTAATGAGAAATATAAAATTGATGTTTTTCTATTAATATTTGATCGAATTGAAGTTGTATGTTATTAGTTCCAATATTCAAAATTGTCTACAAGCGTTTTTCAATCATGGTCGATCTATATTTTGATTTGATGTATTTCATTTTGGAAAAAGTTTGTTTATAAATACATATTCGTCAATGGTTTGTGAACCAAAATATCATCGTTTAATTAATAATTATACCAAGGAAAGGCTAACGTGTAATCTATATTTTATTTATCGTCCTATGGTGCTACGGGCCGGTTAATACTTATTCGCGGGCCGTATCCGACCCGCGGGCCGATTTTGGAGACCCCTGGTTTAGTGCATGAGTAAGAGCATATTACATTTTCAGAACTTATTGTCAAATATTGAAAAAGTTATTAAAAACAAACTTGAAAGAAATTAGTCAATTCCGAAAAATTGTAAACTAATTTACTTAACTGCTTATAAAAAAGAAATCTTGACTTAAGATTTTTGG
This sequence comes from Therioaphis trifolii, assembly GCA_027580255.1. Classification (NCBI taxonomy): domain Eukaryota; kingdom Metazoa; phylum Arthropoda; class Insecta; order Hemiptera; family Aphididae; genus Therioaphis; species Therioaphis trifolii. Next base: position 60,086,624 of record CM050404.1, read on the forward strand.
AATTTGTTTTTGTATTGTTATTAAAGAATCGAAAGTCATATTAAATTTTCAAAACTTTTTGTTAAATATTAAAAATTATATTAGAAATAAACTTAAAAAAAACAAGGTATTTTCAAAGTTATATTTTTAGTCAGAAAGTTTTCAACATTTTTTTCAAAAACTTTTATAATGAGTGTATCAATATTCCACTAATATATGGTGAAAATTTCAAGTTTCTATCATTACTACTTTTCTAATTATGACTAAATTACTAAAATCAATTTAGTAAAAGTGTCGTTTGTGGCATATTTTAGAGTTTTTTCTCTGTTTTTCGGCAGTTTTTCCTCACGCCTGAAAAAACTATTGGAGTAGAAAGAAAAATGACTTTACTAAAATATCAACCGGATAAAATCTCTGATCTATAAAGTTGCCGGATGAAACTTTTTGAGCATTATTATTTGGTATCCAAAAAAGTGTTTATAGCAACAACAAAATTAACATCATTGTAAAACCAATAGATCCTTCGCTTCAGTCAGAATATAAAACGATTGTGTAAATTGAATCTTGAACGAATAGTTTGTTTATGGTGATAAATATAAAACGTAAAAGTAAGTTGCACGTAAAAATATGTGTTTCATACTTTGATACCATTTGTTATATTATATTAGTTACGGTTTTAAAAAGTACTTTCAATAAATCGATATTCGTAAAATATTAAATATATACGTCAAATTATTGAAAACAAAGATTATAATAAAGGCACACTCGAAATTAATACGTACATTTTCGACAAATTTAACTTTAATTTCTAATCGCAGTAAGTAATTCAAGATAAAATATCTGAAAGTTTGAAATGAAACCCGCGTAATTCGGTGGAGTGTATGTATGTATGTATGTATGTATGTATAAATTCTAGGGTAAAAATAAATTCTATAATCCAATGCATGCTATCAATATGTTTTTATGGCAAATGTTTCATGTATAGCTTGAAAAGATCATGAATGTGACATTAACCTCGCAAAATACAATAATCAACTCAAATACATCGCGTGTTTGAAAAAAATAAAATCTGTTGCGTACAAATAAAATACCACATGTCATAATAATGATATAGATATTTCTACTATAAGTACACGCGACGCGCGTACGATTGAGATCTACCTATATAACGTTAAAAGTCGTGATCGAATTAAACGTGGCAGCGGAGACTATTTAAATAATATATATATATATCCGTGACGAACGGATATTTGACGCGGCTATGTTAGCATGTTGCACACGTGAATTGCATGTGTGATAATGAGTTTGTGCGCGTGTGTGTGTGTGTACATATAAAAATCTATAGGTGAAAATAATTTGCATAAACAACCGTATTTTTGCGATCAATTGAAATCAATTTTATACACTGTTGCATCGTGCGTTCATTGAAATATATTTCCGACAATAGAGTTCTATAAGGGTCGGAATTATATGGAGATCATGCGTGGTTTTAATTAAAATACTATATATTATATCCACGTTGGTACGATAAACCTGAATTATAGTCATATGCGTATAGTATTATAAGTTTACGAATCAATGTATACCATACAAAATATTAACTACCCAATAACTCACGGTAAACACACTTCTTTTTGTATTCGTCAAATTATCCAATTTTAGTCAATAATCTAAAACAAAATGGTTCGTGTATTATAGTGTTGATAGTTATGCAGTATTGAATCATAATAAAAATATAATTATGGTCCGTACGATTAACGTAATGATGATTGATGATGATACTTTCGTAAAAAAAACTTTAGTAAAAACTGGACACTCGAGTATAAAGAAAATAATTAATAATTGAGTTAAAAAATAATACATATTTATTTGAATGAACCTATATTTAACATGAAATGAATATATATTTGAAGTCATTGCTTTCATTCAATACTTATTGTAAGTGTTGTAGATTCCTAAATTATTATTTTATTTAACTGGATTAATGCATACTTATAAATACGTATTTGTTTTATTTTAATTAAAATGCGTTTACAAATACGTAAGTACTCATTTAAATTTTACATTTAACAAAATAATTAGTTGTATGAATCATTTTCGGACCAGAAATGAAAACACTTATTTTATTTGTTTTCGACGTATTGAAAAATTACGTTATAGTGAAATTTCATGCATATTAATCTTTAAACTTTTCTTGGCTTAAAATCTTGAAAAAAATTGTAATAATAAAAATAATAATGAAAGGGTGAAAATATATGAAACCTCTTCAAAGTTCAAACATGTTACAATGGCTAGTAGAACAATGTACTCACCCCTTTATATAGTCATTAATGATTTTAAACCATCGGAAGTCAAGATATTATTAGGTGTAGTGTCCTGATCAAATTGTGATTGATTACCCACGTTCGGGGGTAAGAACGAAGGTAATAATAATATTAAAGAATACGTTTTTAAGAGTTTTAAGGTTTTTATTACATTAGTTTTTGCCCCCCACCCTCTCTTTTAACTTCTCTAGTCATTATTTTAATTCGACCAAGGTTCTGTAGAGTCAGTTGTTAAAAGATTGTCAGATGATAAATCGTCGCTAGCGTGGTAGTAACACGTTCACGGTAAAAAATCAAGGAAAAGGCAGCTGAAAAAAATATTGTTATAATCGATGATTATATATAAAAGGTGTAATTTTTATCACTGAATATTAAAACGCTTCCTAATTGCGTGTTTATAATTTTCGATCGAAAAATAATAACCGAATACGGAATATAATAATACTATTGCGTTATTAATACAATTATTGTAAGGCAATATTAAAATATTATAATTATAAGTAACATAAAAAAGGCGCGGTTGATTGGGCGGTAAATAGGCTTACTGCAGTAACCTCTGATATCCGGATTTTCATAAAATGTTGATTAAAGTACTTGATACTTATGTAATAGATTTTTTATGTATCAACTTAATGAAACTTAAGAGTATAAACTATAAATATTAAGAAATTGTATCATACAAAGTAGTATTAATTAACTGGAAACCATTTATTACCTAGTTAAATTACCTATACTTTGATTTTTAAATGAATTATAGACAAATAACATGTTTGCGCGCAATTGCGACCACGCATACTCACACACGCGCACAAAAACAGCAAAATAGATAAAATAATCCAAAACAATAAAAAAGTGCTTGATTTGTCTTGAATATACTGAATATAAGGTGGCGGCTGAACTGGATGAGTATTCACAATAAGGACACAAAATAGCATATATATCACATAATATGGTGAGTATGTGTGTGTGTGTGTGTGTGTGTGTGTGTGTGTGTGTGTGTGTGTGTGTGTGTGTGTGTGTGTGTGTGTGTGTGTGTGTGTGTGTGTGTGTGTGTGTGTGTGTGTGTGTGTGTGTGTGTGTGATTGCGGTGACGGTGGCTTTGTGAATCAAAGTCAGGTGAATGTGTTAGGGTGTAATGTAGCAATTATTGTAACTCCATGTATTATTCGAACAAAGTCATGTATACTCACCAGCCGTATGCGTATGTATAATTCGAATGCAATGTCGAAGCCACCACCTATTCCGCTCTGAGAATCTCGGCCACCTCTTAACACACATTGCATGTAAGAATATATACTTACAATAGGCACAAAAGACAAGTTAACGCGCACCCTGCTGAGCCAAACACACAAAATCCCTTTGACCGACACCGCAGCCCGACTGACTGATGCCGTTATAATATTTATCATACACACGCATTCACACATACACACACACACACACACACACACACACACACACACACACACACACAACCGCGCGCGCGACTAACTACACGTTACACATGATACCACGCGTATATCATTTGTATAATAATTTATATTTTTTATTTCATTGTATACCTATTACCTACCAATGTACAGTGAAACCTCCCTTAACGGGCGCTTCTAAATAGTGGGCACCTCCAAATATCAGACGTTTTTATGGGGACGGAAACATTTTCACCTATTTTATTTTAGATTCTGAGTGAAGCGAAGGATCTTATGGTTTTAAAATGATGTTTATTTTTTTATTTTTTTTTTTTTTTTTATTTTTTTTTTCTGTAAACAATTTTTCGTATAGAAATCCTTGTCCAAAAGTTTCGTCCAGCAACTTTTTAGATTCGAAATTGAACTGAGATGTTACTTTAGAGTGGTCATTTTTCCAAAATCTCCATAGTTTTTCCAGTAATCAAGAATAACGATCGAAAAACTGAGTAAAACCGGTAAAATTGGTAAAAATCCGCCGTAAACGAGATTTTCACTGTTCAGATTTTAGGTATTTAGTCATACATCGAAAAGTATTGAAGCTAGAAACTTGAAAATTTTATCCAATATCAAATACATACTTTTTTATATTGGACGACATTTTCAGAACAATTATAGCACTTTTGACTTAAATATAGAACTTTTAATTTACCAAATTGTTTGAAAGTTTTTATGTAATATAATTTTAAATATTTGACAAAACGTTCTAAAAATATAATATGACCTTACTCATATACCTACCTAATTATCCTAACAAAAATTCAAAAATCGTGACTCAGGATTTTTTTTTATACACACTTTAATAAATTATTATACGATTTTTTACGATATTTACATTTTTCGAATCTTTTGGTGACAGAAAATTTCTAATGAGTTATAATTGTTATAACAATTATTGAAGTTTAAATGATTTATATCTAATTGAATATTTTATGAGGGTTTAATTACAAAAAAACTCACCAAAAATTATACAAATAACCGTAAAATACGTAAACAGTATTTAAATAATAATATATTATATTACACTGAAGCTTTACTCAGAATCGTTTATTTACTAAAGAAATGAGTCATCATTTCTTTAAAACTTAATACATTCATCACCAATATCTTGTCCGAGGACCGAAGGGACGAAGGACGAACTTGTACCACCATCATCTCACTTACCAGCTTTTTTTCCCCTCTGAATATCGGACACCTCTAAATAACGGACAATATTTCGTCGCGGTAAGTCTCTGGTATTCAGAGGTTTCACTATATATACGTGCACGTGGACTCGTACTTATCTTATAAGTCTCATAATCGTATGTGCTTTTATATTACAATTTATAATAATAATGTGAATAATGTTTACCAAATGTTGAAAGTCTTTCACACCTTCGAAAACGTATTTATAAAATTCACTTTTCATCAAATAAATAAAAAAAAAAAAAAAAAATATATATATATATATATATATATATATATATATATATATATATATATATATATATATATACATTTTTTTATCAGAAAACAATCAAATTAAATAAAAAAATACAAATTTATAGAAAGCTTAAATGCTAAAGCTAGCTTCCAATATAAAGGCAATGATTTGGGTGATGATTATTTCAGAGTTAAAGTTAAGTATAGAAAAAGGGTTTGATGTTATATTAAAGATTTTTAGGAGTTTAAATAAGATGATACATTTTGTGTGAAGGTCAAGGGAAGGACAGTCAAAAAGAATGTGGGATAAGTCACAAGGATTTTCTGATACGTGTAGGTTGTTATGTTTGTATGCGTGTGCAGGTAAGAGTGTGTGGCCTGAGCGTAGGCGATTGAATTGTACGATGGTTAATCTAGGTAATTGGAGATTGTTCAACCAGGTTTTGAAAGGGATATTAGGTACAATATGTTTGTACTAGGCGGAAAATTCTGCTGGGAGATTTTACCACTTTGATGACCATAGGTGTTTAATATGGTGACGTATAATTTGAACAAAATCAGTATGAGGAATTTGTGTAAGAGAAGGACTGATTAGTTTGGACGTTGATTTGGCTAGACCGTCGGCTACCTCATTTCCATGTATTCCTATATGATGTATATATATATATATATATATATATATTTATTTATTTATTTATATTTATATTTATATATGTATGTATGTATGTATGTATTAATAAGGTACCTGTGAATAATTTTTTCTGTATTCATCAGACGTATTTTATATAATGATAAAACATAGTTCCATATAAACGTGTCATAGTGATTTAAGTTAAATGATATCGTATGAAATAAAGTGATATTCACAAGACATATGTTAACGATCAAATTTCTTCAATCGGTTTTAGCATAAAACTAAAGGTAAGTTTTACACGTTATGTATAGCATCGTAGATATAAGGTCAAACTACAAAATAATTTTATTTTCACCGACTATTTACAATTCAAACCACCATTTTTTTATTGTCATAACACTGAAACAGTTATTTCTCAGCCTAAAAGTTACATAATTCTATAATTAGGTAAGCTATATGATATTTGTGATATTGCACCAAGCGATGTGTGGTGTGATAATTTTTTAATATAATATATATTATTTAAAAACGCCTTATAATAAATTATGAATCCGATTCAGTTTTATTTCTCTACAACTGTAGTGATGATCAAAATGAATTTAATCGATTCCTCTTTTTATCCTTCTATTATATTTACTCGTAACTCGAATAGCGTTGTAATTCATGAACCAGATAAAAAGAGCAGCGATCTGATTTATATATTTATAAACATATGTATAAACACACACACACACACACACACACACACACACACACACACACACACATTGTATATACACATACATAGATACATAGGTACATACATACATATTATACATATTTACTCATTTTCGGCTGTGACAATCATTGAAATAACAATATCATATTTTATACGTGAATAAGCATCCATCTGTAAACGTAATGGTTGAGAGTGTATCAAGAATTATTTAGAACATAATAATGGCCTGTGACACGATTATCGATTGTAAAGATACACCTATACTAATAATCAAGACCGATTTTGAAATTATCGTTCAGGAGACTTACAACCGTTTTACAGAGGCGTTTTCTTTTATCTATTAAACCGTTCAAAATAGTATATTATAATGCCAATATAATATTATACTAATATAATTTAAATTTAGTAAAAATGATTATTTATGGAAGCTATCAAAAATCTTTTTTACACCCTATCATAGAAAAAGGAGAATATAGAATAAGAGCCAAACGAAAAATTTACCAAATTTACCACGATTTCATAAAATGTATTCGAAGCAAAATTACTAAATAACGGACACTCAAGTATCTCATTAAAACTTTGTTTGCTATTTAGAAGTCTCGATAAAAATTTAAAGGATTGATAGACTTTAAAATTATATTGTATATATTATTATATTATATATAAATAAATATATATAATATAATATAATTATATATATATATATATATATATATATATAAATATATATATATATATATATATATATATATATATATATATATATTAATTTATGAGGATTTATCTCCAGCTCAATTCGTTTGCAACCACTCAGACCCTTTTTAGATAATAATCAACAATTGTCAATTATGTATGATGGTATGATAGTTAAATGTAAATAATTAAAAACTGTTTGTTGTTATGCTTCATGAAATACAATATTAATTATCAGGCTAAAACAGAAATTTTTTTATTTACAGTATAAAATAAATATATGTATCCAAAATTTTTTTGTACCTATTACAGAGTATATTATATGACAATGCAAGAATTAATAATTTATTGGTGTACCCATGCAGTATAAAACCGGAATTAAACATTACTACAAGTTCAATATATTTATTGTATAAACTGTATTTTTCTAACGTACCCGGTGGCCCGAAATTAAAGTTCTGAAAATTGGCTCGTTGACTGAATGCCACATTTAGGTTATACATTAACGTATAAATCGAGCCCTATAAAATGCATATCAATCGCGCGATAACGTTCACTCGAACACCCTATATCGGCTGGGGTAAATTTTACTCGTGTGATAATTTCGCCGCGTCATATCATATCCCACACAAGTCACTCGCATAATATATATATATATATATATATATTAGAGTTGCTGGATGAAACTTTTGGACAAAGTCAAGTTGAACAAAAAGTGTCTCCAGAAAAAAAAACATCATTGTAAAACCATAATATCCTTCGCTTCACTCAGAATTTAAAATTAAATTTTTATATTACTCCATAAATATGTATGAAATTCATTATAAATAGTGTTATAGTACATCGACAAAAAGGATCCACATGGTTGTAAACAGATTCTTCATTTGTATCATTAAATGTTTATCACTGTGATGTTCCTAAATGTAATACACATTCCACTAATTCAAAAATAAGAATAACTTGAAATGTATGAAATACATATTACGAATACACTGAGCTAAAAAAAAAAAAATCGTTGGAGTACCAATGATATCTCTATCAGGGAAAAGTAACTGCAGGCAGTTCCCATACCACTCTTGTCTGGCGCATTGTTACTTATTAAAATTCAAAAATTAAATTTACATCTTAAGACCTTTTTTTCCCCGCGTCGTTATGTATATGTGGTTAACCCGTGCATTACAGATTGGTGTAAACAATAAGTGTTATACTCGTAATAACACGTAAATATGTATAATGTACATCAAACTATAACGTCATAAAATGACCGGGCGACGGATTCACCGACGGGTTTTGTACGATTTGACGTATTCGTGTACGTATATTATACGCACGGGTTAACCTAATCTCACACATGGTTTGACGGATAATTGACAACGGTGTGTCTTGCAGGTGATCCGAGACGCGATTTCTTTTCAGACGTCCATCTCGACCCTTAGCTTGCGCGCGGTCGTGACACATTTTATACGCGCGCGTACGTATGAGTACAATAAATAGGTTACACCTACATATACAGGTGTATAGTATATCATAATGTACATTGCTGTGGCGGCGCGAGAGGGTTTTTGTGAGACAAATGTCTCACAGCTAAAAGGGGTGGTGGGTGGGTACCGAGTAGGTACCTATAGTGGATAGTCAGTTCTGAAAAATATTGAGTGACACAACGCATCAAATAAATAAATATATAAATAGTCATATTCACTATATTAAATGTTCTCTCAAGTTTTGACGTTATGAGTGCCTTTCCGAATTTGTATTGTGCTTATAAAGCATTATGTACAATTCCAGCCTCATCAGCCTCAGCAGAAAGAAGCTTTTCAAAGGTATAATAATTGTATTACAATTTTTTCTGTAAACTGATTATGTTTAAATTCTAACTTTGTTCCATTTAGGTTAAATTGATCAAAACTAGACTTAGGTCGACAATGTCACAACAAAGGTTGGAGAGTTTAATGTTGATCTCGTGTGAAAGAGACATACCCATTGATATCAATGAAGTTATAAACAAATTTGGACTGTCATCAAGTGTATTGAGACAAGAATTAATGTTTGGATAATTGTTTTAATTGAAATTACTATAATATGATTTATTAATAAAGCAGTATTTATATAATTTATAAAAGTTATTTTTTTTGTAGTACCCGCAACATGAATTTTTAGAAAGGCTAATTTGATATAGAATTATAATAGAGGGTGTGGGGTGCGTAGCCCCCCACGGCTCTGTGCAAAATAAAAAGGTGGGTCGTGTGTGCTGCAGCTAACATTTTCTTGCCTCACTGTCGAAAAAGTTCGCGCCGCCACTGGTACATTGTGTTTATGAACGTGCATAATATGGAGTTAGTGTATCTAGTGAACGGCGACGACGACGACATTGCCGCGGATCCGATTCAATAAAAATCTGTAACAATAATGATAATTTATATCGTCACCGCTAACCGAATGAGTTGTACCACGCGGCTGAAACATGTGTAAGGACGTCATCGTCGTAACAAAATGTATGGTGAAAATATTCACAAGTCTTTTTCATACTTAATACATTACATCAACACGAATATGTGATACTATTTCAACAATTTTGGACACTGTATTTGTATGTAATAATATGTCTTAGGTATGTCATAATATGTCATAGGTCAACGCTAATCACGCTCGCTGTTTCAAAAAATATGCCATGCAATGTGATATACGCTCGTCGTGCGTGAGTAACTAGTGTAATAACTATAAGACCGGATTCCCGTGCAATCGCATCTTTTTATGGCGTGTTCAAAATTCAATAGAAACAAGCTACAAATCCAAATCAAGAGATGTAGATTAATTTAAAGAAAGTTTTATGTTGCACAAAATTGCACGTTTCAGGATTTTTTTTTTTATAAACATGTACTTCTGTACAAAAATTTTTGTATTTTTGTATTATTTTTATCAGTGCTATATTATATTGTTATACAAATATTGGACTTTTATATCTAGCAATATAATTATATATAACTATATGTTACGACGTAATTAAGAAGATGCTTTGTTTTACTTAAAAATTTTCAGCAAATCTAAAGAATTGGTATGTAATATAGAAGATGACGCCCATATGCCCAAAAAGTAAAATCCATTTTGAGTACTACATCAATAATTATATCTGATTTAACATTTATTCGATCACATTTGTCCGTGTTCCAAATTCAATTACAAAACTGAAAAAACAAAATTCTTCTTTAAATTATTAAATAAGTGTAAATGGAACAGTAAGAGATGGACTTGAGACAATTGAAAATGAAAAGGGACAAAAACTATATGAAAAATTCAAATCAGTATTTATTCAAAATCTCGGATACAATATTTTAAAACTGTACAACGATTCAAAAAAATGGAAATTACGTAGATTTAAAAGAAGATACTTCTATTATAAGCTAGGTACCGCAAATAATGCCCGATAACAAGTGTCGACGTAAAACGTGTATTTTCGCTGTTAAAACACATATTAAGTGACAGAAGACATAATTTTAAAGAAAAAAACTTAGAATTGTTCATTATTATAAATGTTGATCAAATATCATAAATAAATAAATAGTAATAAGTATAATTAGTAATTAATAATAATATAAAAAAAATATTATTAAAATTAAAATTTGAAGTACCTATATAATGAACATTTTTTTTTTGTACGTTTTTGCACATTTTAACATTTTAATTGCACATTTTTTGGATATTAGTTGCACGAAAATCCGGTATTTAGACTAATAACTATTTGAGGACCATTGCATACATACGAATCAGTGGACGTACGCATGCGTAGTAATGATAAGCAACAACACGGTATAGAATCGTCAGAAATCGATTACAACAATGAAACGCATTATACCGCCGTGACCAAACTAGATGGTGTAATCCGTCGTGTACTTATACATAGATTGACGCGCGGTGCGTCGCATAGAAAATTTAAAAAATGTATTTATTGCCCTCCCCCCTCCCGGTTTGAAAAAGTTTATAAGTTCATCTAAACCATAAAGAATATGCATTATAAATTTGTGTAAAATGATATACTTAATAAATTGTGAGCAGCGGTAGTACATGTATAACAGTGGTGCATTTCTCGGGGGTCGTAAAATCTGAATAGGGAGCCACCAATTTTTTTTAATTTCAATGAAAAAATGATCTTGTATCGATGGTATGCATCGTAGCATCGTATATACAATATGCATGTATATTGTATATACATAGAATATAATATCTATGCTATTACAAATTATAATACATAAACAATTTGTTAGGGGATCGTCTTATGGAAATAAAAAAAAAATTGGGGTCCAAAAAGATAGCGCACCATTGATGATTCATACAAATAGGTTCTGATAAAATTTAAATAAGATTACGTAAATCGCATAGGTGAAAATTGGGGTGGCTTCAAGAGGCAAAGTGCCCCTAAAGGTTTAAAGTAGAGGTTTTAGCCCCCTTAACGAGCTTTCTATATTAAGTATTAAAAAACAATTGACTATAGAGATAAATAATCAAGACTTAGTTTATGGTTTTTCAACTAAAAACCATTACCTATATTATATTAAAATAATTGAGTTCAGAGTATTTACAAATCTGATTTTAGTTTTTTTTTTTACATTAATTCTATGCATTTTATTGTGAATTTCATCAAAAAATGATGAAGTTGATTCGTTTATTTTTATATATATATATATATATATATATATATATATATATATATATATATATATATATATATATATATATATTTAATAAAATGAGGTATAAAGAATTAATTGTGATTTTTTAAAAATATTTTCCCAAGAAAGGCAGGTACCAAACTAAGGAAGTACTAAGTATTAAATGTAGGTAAGTTATTTCAAAATTAATTGATTTAAAGTCGTAAGTGAAGCAAATGGCTTCGGTCTTATGAGCAGAAAAAACTTAGCGCTCCCAGTTTTACATCCCTGGTAAACCGCTGAAAAATGTATTAATTTGAAAATAAGCAGTACTTTAACTGCCGGCCAAATTACAGAACTCGCTAACCGGCAGACTGCCGCAAGTGTTCATCGTAGATCGTTTACAAGCGTCCGATATTTTACATAATCATAACATTCATAACTCATAATGCATATCATATCGTCTAAATACGGTTAAATTTTTGTATACAATAATATGTCGAAAACAATTTGATTGCAGTAAAACATAAATAAATAACTCGATCAAGTCTCTTATAATTTATTAAAATATTCTCGCAGGGACGACGAGAAAATAATAATACACACTCTATAATATTGTAGATCCATACGCTATGACGAACTAGAGCTTACGATCTTGCACAATAAAGTGCGATGAAAATTTTGTTTTTGAGTGAAAAACAATAAACACGTGCTTGTTTAAAATCTTTACGTGGGGAAGAGGACAATGATAAGTAATAGTAATAATACGACACGGTATAAGGTATTATAATAATATATAAAGCGGTCCCGGTGTAATTGTTCCGTTTGAACCGTAGCTAACGCGGCACAAGGAGCGCTGACGATAGGGTGAAGGATAAAAATTGTTATTTAATTAGAATATTATTGTATCTGTCGAGGGCGGTTTGTCGTGCAGCAGCGGTGAACTCCCCTCAACCGGAACTCGATTCGTCGTACTTTATCGAGGTCATTATTGTCGTTATTATTATTTGCGAGCGGTGCGCGCACACAGACGCACAGACACACACACACACACATATATATAAATGTGTGTGTGTGTGTGTGTGTGTATGTGTGTGTGTGTGTGTGTGTGTGTATACGCATCTTCCGCACAGCCTTATAAATTATACTCGTATATAGTCATGTATGTATATAAATATATATATATATACTGGGGAACGCGAGTATAATATAATGGACGGATGGGGTGACTATAGAGCGTGGTGGTCGTTTTTTTCTTTCATTTTTCATTATTATTATTAATATTTTTTTTTCTAAATAAATCGGGAACACGCTTGGCAAAAAAAGTAAAATAATATTTCAAGCTCGATTTAAAAATAAAAGCTATGCCGTGTACACGCCGCGCAGCATTTTCGTATATATCGTGGAGCACGCACGCGTTCCTCTTCTCCCATTTCCACTACCACCACAGTCCCCGCATCCACGAATATATATGTATACATAATGATACTATATAGTAATATAATGATAAGTCACTTTACGTTCACGGCGTGTTGAACACCGAGCCACTGTGGTCGCCCCGTAAATGAACTGTGTATAGGATAGGTACTGCAGAGTTGACTACATCGTCGGAGGAGAGGGATTGTGGGTGGAAAAAGGGCGAACTACTCCGCAGAAAAATTTTATTCCAGTTGCATTTAAAACGGAAATGACTTTTTAGCGGTAGTCGTATGGGCTTTTTTCCCCGTCTCTCTTTTCTTTTATTGTTCGGTTTTATACGTGACTTTTCAACAGCCGTATATACACATATAATATAATAATATATTTATACTTTATAGTTTATACATGGTATATAATATTTAAGTATGTATAAGCCACGGCCTAAAATACTAAGCCCTCTGATACACTTTGTGTCCCCTAAATTATAAATATGTGTCCCACATTTTATAACGTGTTTTTAGTATTGATTGTTTAAAAAACAAATATTTTGGAATTTCAATGCAAATGTATTATCATTTCTTATCTAAATATTAATCGAGTGCAATGTTTTTCATTTTAAGTTGTTTCATATTAAAATCAATAAAATATTTTAAACTTCCACTTGAATTTATTTTGTGTATTTTTATTCCAAACGTCATATAAATAATACAAATATGTAGGGTAAGTGGTTGTAAAGAGAGGGGAGTATTTCGGGCACTACAACAACCACAGGTTAATATTTACTAAAGAAATTTGTCAAAGGTAACAATTAAATTATAAAGTCTATTCTCTGAAATTAGATGTATTTTTGGCCCTGGTATTAACACATTAATGGAATGTATAAAATATGTATAAAATGATGTTATTGTACGGAAAATAATGGGTAAATATTACATATATATCATCGTTTCCGGGATCAAAATCCCACGATATTTAAATTCGTGGAGTCTAATATCGTCATATTCACGTGCGCCATCGTGTCATTTCCTCAAGTTTAGTATATCAAGTATCACAACCGATTATAGGTATAGCTACTACTGAGTTGAAAACCCGATTTTATTTTGTTTTTGTTTGTATATTTTTTTCTCATATCAATGATATATATATTGTTTATGCATCATTCAACCAATCCTTTATTAATATCAAAATATAATATTATTAAATATTTAATCACTGTGTTTACCGAGTTATAGTTTTTCTGTTCAAATCATATTACATACCGTAGTATCTCGATAAAGGTACCTCATTTTTTTCGCTTATTCCTCATAGAAGTAGTCGTCCCGCCCATTCGCGAGTGTTTGATGACCCTCCCACTCGATTCTTGCAGTGTAGTAATAATAATGGACACTGCTGCTGCAACAACTACAATACATGGTAAGATAGTGCAGAGGCGTAGATATAAAAATTCGGTTCTGATGCAAAAAACTTTAAAAGGCCAATTGGATCTTTTTTATTCAATGTAAATGTGGAAAAATACAATTTGGTTCAAAAATTTCGTTTTTTAAATCAAAAACCCTTTTCAATACTTTTTCTCTGCTGAGCCAACGGACGTCTGTAAAACAGACTACATCACCTTGTTCAGCATCTATTTCACTTAAAAAGTTTTTAAATTCTCTATGATTCAATGCTCTTGATCAGATAAAATTTACTATTTTTACTACATCTTTCATAATAGTTTGAAAACCAACATACTTTGCACATAAATTTTCTTGGTGGATAATGCAGTGATATTGTATCGGTTGTAAAGCATCACATGTACCTACTCATTTCTTCTTTAATTAGCGTTACGAGCCCTTTATTTTTTCCAACCATTGATGGTGCTCCACCTGTTATAACTCCAGAAAGGTTATTTAATTTGATGTCAAAACGGTTAAGTGTCGAATTTAATGCATTAAAAATATCACAATTTTGTGTAGTGCCTTCCATTGGAAAAAGCGCGTCTAATTCTTCAGTGATATTAAAATTAGAATCGATAGGTTTCATTAGAATTTTAAACTATTGCAGATATACCTACACAAAATAAATTCAAATATATGAATTATTCAGATTATATGGCAATAAATATATCCTTATTCCTTGAGGGATATCTTTTACCTACATCGTACCTATATTGTAAGATCTATAAACATGTGTGAGTCTATGATATTCCATGATTCGTATATTAATAACGTGTCTGTATAATAATAAACTGCAAGTCACTGCAATAACTACAGATAAACAAACAGATAAAAAACAGATAAACCGAAATAATAATATCATTGATATATAATATATAGTACCTATACAGTGTACACTGCAGTAGCACGTATCATTAAGGAAGACAAAGTTTAAATGGTGTGCCTATAACATAGAATAAATAAGTGTATTTATATGTATATTTATAGGTTTCAGTCTATACGTAACAATATATAATATATTAATGTAGCTATATAGATGTATGTTCTTTACCTTAGAATACCTTTTCGGCGCGGTTTTTACGGTTTTTACGCCACTACGCCACTGTTGGGTGTATACAAGTTTATGAAGTACACAATATACATAAGTAAGTTTTTATACTACATGGTAAACCATCGATAGACAATGTAGGTACCTACCTAAATTACATATTTATAAATTATACATTTGAAAATGCATCGTGATAAATGATTTCCATTTGGTTTGTTTCATCATAATTATCGATATACGTACCTATGTTATATAAATATGTAAATATACTCGTATAATATAGGACTTCTCAAACTATAATTTCGTAAACACTAATTTTCACACGTATCAATCTACACTTTAATATAATGTTCATATTTTTAGCTTTAATCAATATATAAATATAAGTATATACATATTACATATTAATACCATATTACATGCTGATACGCTGTGCTGATCGAAACATTACAGAATTTTATAAATCCTTGAGTAATCTTATAGATATTAATGGATATAATATTATTCAGTGCCAAATATTGAAATCGAGTTAGTAATATTAAATAATTAAATTTCATCACTACATCAAATGCACAATGTGTGTTTATTTTTTAACGATTAGTTACGTTCTCATTTTACTTTTCTATACATATGTATAATATGCGTATTGCATAAAAACGTAAATTATAATCCATTCTATTTATTATTGATTACAACTGAATATCATGTTTTTTTTTTTTTTTTATTTAATGCAAACATCTCTATACATTCAATCAATAATTATTATATCATATTATTATAGGTCATAGGATATAGTATGATAGTGATTTCATATTATCCAATGCACTAAATTACCGTATTAATTTACACGTACCTAAAAAATCTTAGTAACATAAATGATTAATCGTAGCTTGTATACATATAAGTTATAGGAATCTGTTTAAAACTTAAAATCTGGTACATCTAACTTTCCCTTTTGAATTGGATGGTTTAAAGAATTTCAAATCCTTATAAAATTATTTAAATATCTACATAAACGATAATATCATCAATAAAATTTTTATATAAATTTAGCTGCTTTATTATTTAAATATTTTATTTTACACATATTTTATAAGACGTTTTTCAAAAATCTTTAAGTGATTTTAATTTTATAATTTGTGCTTGATATTTACATAATAATATTTACTAATTACTTGAAACAAAATATTCTCCATTTTGCTTACAACAAAAAACAAAGAAAAACTTAGCAAAAAAAATCAAATTACAGCACAAAAACAAACTAATTTGACGCTTATGAGTATTATTCGTCATGATGTAACTATTAATATTGATTAAATTGAAAATTGTTTTAATAGATCCAAGTGAAACATTGATTTTTTTATTTCATTTGAGTGAAATTCATTAATTATATATGTAATATCATTTATGATTTTAATATAATAAAATTTTATATTATCATGTGATTATATTATTCAATATTCATCTAATAGATATAGTATATGAAGTTCGATATAGTCTTGTATAATATGCTACTAAATTATCATAGTTAGTTACTTTGTTAATTTATTCAATTAAAAAAAAAAAATACTACTGCTATGAAATTTATTGTTTATTATTATGTTATGGCTATATATTATTAAATTATCTTTAGGCGATTAGTAGAGAAACAAAATTAAGTCAACCCCTAAACGAATTTACTATACGACTGTATATTACTTAGTATATATAACTACACGTAGCTAAGTATACACACACTGATATACTCATAGCTTATACGTATCTTGTAACATTGCACAAAGAACTATATACATATGTTTATCATATTATAAATTATAGTGCACACATTATGATGTATAGTGTATACCTACGTATCTCACGTGACCAATTAACGAGAAAAAAATGTCATAAGAGCCACGAAATGAAAATATAATGATAATAATATACATTATCACGGCAACATAAATACCATATTAATATCCAACGATATTATTAATATTGTAATCACATTATACCTATAATGTATATACCTACCAGCTACTTTGGTGAGAACAAATGTAGCGACAACACGAAGCTGCGCCGCGCAACACAATTAGCTACACGCGCGTGCGGTCCGCTCCGGGCGCACATATGTCAGCGGTGGCGGGCAAAAGAAAATGTTTTGAACATGGTACACACACACACACACACACACACACACACACACACACACACACACACACACATTGCTAATCTATACGTACACGTTTAGATTTTCTCAGCGTGATACTGCTCTTCGATGCGACCGCGCTTGTACGTGTAGTATGTTATTATTATTTAATTTTTTTTAATTTTTCATTAATACGCAGTGACAGTCAGTGGGTGGCGGCAGCGGCGGCGTTAACTCAACGACACAGGGTCCTGACGCGCAGGACGGTTGTATGGCCAGGGAGAGGCGGTTCTGGAACCGATTATTACAAATGAAATTTTCCCATTGTTGTGTTTGCTTTGATTTCGTTACGTTTGAAGCGATGAAATGTTTGTTGTCTCGTTGTACTCGTCGTGTACGCATATTATACATACATACACAATATTCATATATCATAATACACACAAACGGCCACCGCGTCGTCGACGATTTCAATGCCACCGCTATTATACCGTTTGTACAAATCGTACCATGTACACACACACACACACAAATATACACGTGCGTTGGATAAGAAGAAGAAAATAAATTTAAAAAATAAAATATAAAATAATCTTCGATTGTTATTACTAGTGTGGAAACGGTCACCATTATATATATATATATATATATATATATATATATATTTATATATATATATATATGTGTGTGTGTGTGTGTGTGTGTGTGTGTGTGTGTGTGTGTGTGTGTGTGTGTGTGTGTGTGTGTATTATATGACTGTGTATACACGTGTATATATATATATATATATATATATATATATATATATTATATATAAATTCAAGACTATATTTACGAATGTACACCGAGTCAACGTGTAAGATGACGACGACTACGAGGACGATTGTTATTACTTTTATTATTATTGTTATTATTATTGTGGTTATTATTATATTGTATAGCCTGTCGTTATTGTTATTATATTTATTGTATAACTCTTTATTGTGTGATTCTGTAACACCTCACACCTCATTACCTGTCCTAACACGGCGGGCTATCATTGTCTGTGTACAGTCTTCTGCGCGCAGGTGTCTTTATAAGTGTTGTTGTTTTATTTTATTTTATTGTTTTTTTTTTTTTTTGTGTTTCTAGTGAAAAATGTACACAGACGTAGGTAAGTATAACGTATTTGTCTTTCCCCCGGCCGACTTGGTAAAATATTTGTCGACACGGTGTCGTCGGATATCCGCCGCGGCGCACACGGTTTGAGCAGGATACATACATTTTCCGGGGTACCGCGAGCGGCTCGGACACAACTCCACCGCCACTTCTGTTTCTTCGGCAGTGTTCCTACGCTACCTCTTTCACCCGCAATCGCTCTAGTTTTTACATGCCAGTTGCCACTGTATATAAACCCATACTTTCGTGTCCTCTGTATACGTGTGATTTGTTGGCGTATATGCAGCTTATGCATCTGTTATAGTCCTTTCGTTAAATTAACCACTACACGATATTGACATTACTGCAAGTACATATACATTTATAATATTATAATATATAAATATTATTATTTATATATTATAATTGAGGTACATCTATATCTATGAAGTTTGAGCCAAAAAAATATGTGTGCATACATTATACATCTTTATGAAGTTTTACACACTAATATAAACTTGTATTCGTATAAATTATGAAGATGTAAGACATGAGTTATGGCCTAAGTGTATCCGTTTAAGTCATGTTTCTTGATTTCTAAACTTTTGATAATTCTATAAACGATCAATATAATATATTATTATCGTGTCAGTACAATTAAAGTTATGTTTTTGTATGGTATTGAAGCCAGATTGTATTACAACAAAGATGATACACGAGAACTTTATAAGATATAGATCTAAGCAACTATCTCTCTTTCTCTTTCTATATATATATATATATATATATATATATATATATATATATATATATATATATATATATATATATATATATATATTTATATATAACATAGTACAACAGTATATTTTAATAACACAATATATATATATATATATATATATATATATATATACAATAAATATAAGTATTAAGTCCACAAATAAGTCTCGAGTATGTTATACTATTATATAATTATACTAAAAAGATTATCATTGTTATTGACACAGAGTGAGATTGTTTTGATAAGAAAATATAAATCGTTTTGATATCACGAACACGATGACTTAAACATTCAAAAACGATGTTTGTATATTGTAAAAGCATAGAATATTGTGATGTATAAATTGTAGGTATACGTATACTATATAGTATCAGCGATAATGTCTATGCGCACAACGTAAAATATTTTCGACGGGAAAACAATATCAAATCTTATGTAAATATTTATACTCGTAAGTTCTTATATACGTATAACATATTTTGTGTATTAAATATTATTAATGTGCACACATTATCTGCATTACACATAAACTATATTTTATTATTTATATTTTTTGCTTAGAATTTTATAATATCTAACAACATTGCAAATGACGATTCGTCTATAATTGTTATGCACTTCTTTCGATAAAATGTTTCAAGTTTATTCTGCGAGGATAAAAAATTGACTTTTCACAAACGTTTTAAACAGATGCTTTGAACAATATAGTTATATATAGCATAACTATGAATATATTACAACCATTGTATACGATATTCCAACACCTCTGGAATAATAAAAAATCGTAATAATTGTGTTATTGTACGCCTTAAAATATTTTTGTTAAAAAGGTTTTCTCGATGCATTAAATATCCAATTGTCAAGCTTGGCTTGCCGTGGTAGCAACAGTCTTTAAATATCTGATAAAATATTATGTCCAAGCGTTATTATTTTATGTAGTTGCATAACGTCCGTCAGTCGGTCATTATTATGTGCCGCTCGTGCGTTTTACAGCCATTTTATATTCGTTTGAATTCAATTTTGCGCAATTTTAGTGATTAATTGAATCCTTTGTATAAATATGAAGAAATTAGACGTAAAATTATGAGCCACTCAAGTAAAAAAAAAAAAAGACTTTGCCGCAAAACGCAAATAATAGCTCAATGAATGTGGTTGAGTAACAATAACGAACATAATAAACGTAACGGAAAGTAACGATAATAATAATAATGATAATAATAATAATATTATTATTATTACTATTATTATTATTATTCATAACTATCATTTTTGAATTGTTTGCTTGACCAGCGAATTCTATTACACATCTATCTATCACCATCATAGTTACACACATTTTAGGTTCATATATGAGATTATGAAATTCAGTTTTAAGTAATTCGTTAGTATGGGTATTTTAAAAATGTTTAGTAAGTACCCATATAAAATATATATGATTTATGTACGCATGACTTCTTATAAAGATAATTACTAGATAATAACACACATTATTACGTGTAGTTACTAGTTTTGACAGAGCATATGTCCTGTGAAGGAACTGTAAGTGTATATAGTGGTGTAGTGAAGTACGTGCTTTTATAGTAATCACAATTTCGAAATATAAATGTTGTAAAATGTATTTAAAAAATTAAAAACAAAAAACAAAAATAAAAGTATTTTGAAATTTTAAATTGTGTACCCCGCAAAATACTAAACATAATAATATACTTAATAATTTATATAAATAAATATATTTAAAAATGCACTTCTTTAAGATGAAATATTTCAACAACAGACATTTTTAAACTTTTACCATATAAAAAACGTATACCTTGCTCTTACTATACCTACACAATAACTTTCATATATATATTTATTTATTTATTTATTTATTTATTTTTTACGGATATTCTTTCGTTTCCTACCTATGTTACCGATTTCATGGTGATTTTGGTAGTGGTCGAAAATGTTTAGTTTTTAATCATCGGCCATAATATATAAATTGAAATGATCTCAGTGGTCACATCATCGTTGTCTAATTGTTTGAACTCTCACAAAAGTATTCATAACATTATCTCAAGCTAATAACTAAATCAAATGTCAACTTTAATCATCTTTTGAACAAGTATATTGAAAATCCATAACTCCGCACTTCAAAAGAAGATAACTAAGAGACATTATACATCAGTTAAAACAAAGATATGAATCATCGACTTTATCTTCTATTTTTTCCCTTTATTAATTAATTTAAAATAACTGTATAAATAAATGGTTTATTTAAATTCCCGACCAATGAAAGAGACAACAGCATGCAAAATGAAAATCTTCTTGCACATATTAGTTGTGTCAATGTTATATTATATTCTCGTGCGGCTGTGAGTTCTCCACGTTTGCAAAATCTGCGTTTGTAGCTCGAGTACATAATATTATAAAAAAATCATCATTACTCTATGAGTATCCGTATTATAGAGGTACCACTATATTCAATGCGTACCTTCTGTAAGAAAATCAATAAACTTTTATGAATGTGCTATTCACTTACAATCGAGTTTGTTTTGCGGTTATGTGTTCAGAATTCAATACAAATCCATGTCTTACTACTCAATTGTCGCGGTTTTGTTTGAATTATGTGCGATGGTTTAATCTTCTGTGAAAAAAAAAATTGCGTTCAAGGTTCTTTTTCAATAAATCTTCCATTATTGTGTAGACATAATATGTATGTATACGTACAGATATTCTATATGAGATTCTCGTAGATAGGGTGATCAAGTCACACTTGTCCCTACCTCGAACTCTCGACTCTTATACTACCATGTCTAATTTTCGATTTGTAGATATATATAATCGACTAATTTTATTATTATACACATATAATTGAATCTAAATTAATTTGAAACTGAATACTTATAAATATGTTCGGTACTGGAATTCTTGTTGATACGTATATGTGAGCAAAAATGTTATGCCACCCATCACTTCATCGAATTTTCGGACGTCCTTGATCCTGTGACTGACAATGAATATATTTTCCCGATAATTTCATATTGTCTACGAACATTATAAAAATAATGTAATTTTTTAATCTGTGAACGACTTTAAATAATATACATTTATATATATAACGTGTACCTAGGTTTTTGGTATAAACATGCATGGTGTTGTGATTCGTACTAAGTAGATATAACTGAACATAATGATAACGGTGATAGCTCGTGATGATAATATACTTTGAATTGAGTTACTTACGGTGCCTTATATCAATATCGGTATTAATCAATGTAAAAATATATAGTAGAATATATTTTACAATTCTTATGAAGCACAATTCACTTACGTTCAACATGTTATATATGTTTCACAATTTTTGGTCACATAACTAATATATGTATGTATGTGATACATGGTGAAAATATATTCATTCAATTAAATGAAAATATTCAAAACAAAAATTTGGTTAGTTCAAATTGCAATAATAATTCAACTAGAAGAGGAATTAAACTTATGAAGTGTATAATCACTATATAATAGGTACTAATAATTTTACTATTTGACAAATTTAATAACTTTTGTTAAACTCATTCTTTTAAACAACTACTTATTACTATAAAACTAGACTACAGGGTAAAAGTTCAAAGTTTATTACAAAAATTTACGACTATTAATCTATTGCTCTTAACTATAAATTTTAGATTCTGAATGAAGCGAAGGATCTATTATATTGATTTTACAATGATAAGTTTTTTTTTATGCATGGCATCATTTGTTTGAGAAGACAAAGAGTCAAAAGTTATGTCAAAAACGTTATCTAGTAAGTACTTTAGAGGGATCATTTGTATTTTCATTATGTTTTCCAATTGTATAAAAAAACTACCTAAAATTGAGTAAAAATTGTGAAATTTGGTGAAGATAAGATTTTCATCCATTTTTGATTTGGTGTAATTATAAATCCAAAAAAAGACATACTTCACGCCATCGGGTATTTTGCGCTATTCGGATAAGATAAAAGAGATGGGTGTACTGAATTTTAAAGAAATGATAGATCATTCTTCAGTTAAACGTTTCTGAGCCAAACTTCATTATTAAAATAAATATATCGTTTATGCATTTAATTATTTTTAGATTAATTTTCAGAATGTTTTTTTTTTATCGAATTCGTTTAAAGTTTTCTTATTTGACAAATGAGAAAATATTTTTTACCAAAAAAAAGTTTTTAACAAAAACATGTCATTCTACCAGTATCCAAAGTTTCGTAATGATTGATCGAACGGATTTTTTTAAATAAATATTTTAAGTTTAATATTGATATAAAAATTGTGAATTCCGTAAAAATCGTATATATAATAATTTACTAATAAAAAAATGCCAAGTCGCAATTTTTTAAATTTTTGATTATCATTGGTTAAGTGTATAAGTTATAATTTATAAGTTACCTATGATTATATTAAATTTTAAATTTTTATTAGGGATTAACTTTAACAATACAAGATATTATTTTGTATGAGCTATAATATTTTTAGTACGAAAATGTCAATTTTTTTAAAACTTTCGTAATATGTGTTAATATACCATACATATATGGTGAAAATGTCAAGTTCCTAGTATCATTATTTTCCGAGTGATGTCTAAATAACTAAAATATATTGAGTAAAATAATTTTATAGCAAATTTTACCATTTTTACTAGCGGTTTTTCGACTATTTTACCTCACATTTGGAAAAACTATTGAAATCAGAAGAAAACGGCTCCTCATGGAATCATCTGCATGAAATTTCCAATAAAATTGTTTTTATCTATATTGGACAAAGTTGTGTGTATCAAAAAGTATCTCCAGGAAGTACAATCCATATATAATTCCCGATCTATCAAGTTGCTGAATGAAACTTATAGAGCATTATTATTAGGCTTTGGGACTTCTAGCATTTGCATACTTTTGTTAAAAATAGCAAAATGCGGAATAACTTCATTTCTTGGTGCCATGATATCAGATCTAAAATTTGAATGTGCATATTTTTGCATATTTGATAGATTTTACAGGAAAGTGCTTATTTTAAAATTGTCATGTTTATTTGACATATTTTGAAAATTTATTTCAAATTTAAAACTAAAAACTACAGATACACATATTATGTAAATTATATAACTATATGATATACATATTTGAACCGATCGAAAAACAATAATAAATTAATTCTTCCAGTAATATGCTATCTACAAACTACCACTCACAATTTTTGTCTAGGTATAAATAATCCTATAAACTCGTATCGACCGTATCGCCTGCTCGATATCGATCGATAGGCGATAGCCAATAATAGTTATTACTTTATATTACATACTATTTCATTAAATAATTTCGATTATTTATTCTATGTTCAGTTCAGTCGATTATTATCCGTCGTTATTTAGCGTCTCACGTGTTTTCTCACTAGATTTTTATACTCAATAAGTTCGTAATCAAAATAGACGTCAATAAAACCAGTGGCGTATTTGAGGGGGGCGATAGGGGCGATCGCCCCTCCCGAGAGATCTTTGAAAATAATATTTTATGATTGTTGAACTTATAAGTGTATCTAAATATTTTAATTAATAAATAAATAATATTTTTTGGATGAGAAATTTTTGTGATAACTGGCAACTGATAATACATTTTATATCGGATAAATCGGATTACTGATTAGTGATTGCTCTATGATACGCAAAGATGGAACATTTAGCCCGAGTAATGGGTGACGTAGTCGTACCAAATGAATGATGGAACGTAACGTCACCTGTCGAAATGGTTACTCAGGTGACCATTTAGGGTCACGATAGGTCATTTCCATAGACATAATAGAATGTCTATGGTGTCTGTTCTATTATGTCTATGGTCATTTCGTCACAGTTTTGCCAGGTCTGGGGAAATTTCCTCTTTCTGGGGATTTTTGGTGTATTATTTGGTTTTGGAGATATTTGTGGGGAATTCAAATATTCTGAGGAAAAAGTGCTAAGACTGGAGATTTCTTGCATTTTGATTTTTTACCATGTTATGGAAAATTGTATACGTTGTTATGTTGGTCATAAGTCGTAAACTCATAATACCCTACGGACTTTTTGCCGAAAATGAAACGTATAAGCAATGACCATAGATATACAACACTTGTGCGTGGCAATATCTATGGCAATGACCAAGAAAATGCGACGCATACATGGGTTATAAGCGAATATACTCTAGATCCTATAACCTAAAATTGTTATTCGTCGGCCGTCGCTTCTTACTCGTGCAGTGCGTAACTTGAATTATTTTGTTTTTTATTATTGTGGTTATAAGCGACAAAATGAGTGACAGTGAAAACTCTAATGAAGGACCATCGTTTAAATGGCCTAAAAAAAAATCATATAAGCATACGTTTCGTCAAAGTTGGTTAAAGTCCATAGAGTTCAAAGCGTGGTTAAAAATTCTTTAATAAAAATGCTTAAATAAATAATACAAATGCGTTGTTTTTTTATGTCTAAAAAAATGTTTTTAATTGGTGGGGGTGGTTTACTCCTCTTAATATCGCCCCCCTAGGTGAAGGCTCAAATACGCCACTGAATAAAACTAAAGTAATTGTTGAAATGTTGAAATACATTTATTAAACCAAATACCTTTTAAAAATTATATGTATTAAATCATTTTCAATTCAAATAATAATATTTTAATAAAGTAATAATATTAAATAATAATATAAATTAATATGAATTCTAGTAAAATAAATATTTAATTTTATCACATATTTTTTATAATTCATTTTTTTGGGGGGGGGCATATCTTAGTGCATATTTGGCCATTTTTTGGTGCATTTAGGGAATTTTTTTAAGCTAAAAGTCTCTATCCTAATTATTACTATCCGAAAAAATGATTATAGAGACAAAAATAAAAGGAAAAATTTACATAATTGTAAGACTAATAGATTCTACGCTTCAGTTGGAATTTAAAATAATGGTTCACATTACTCGAAAGATTCATCAAATACCAACAATACTCTTACATATACTTGACAAACGTTTAAAAAAAAATTCACCCTATTTGAACAACTATATTAAATCATTTGAAGCCACTCATTTTTTGAAAGTTTATTTTAATCAAATGTTTGATCCTTGATATAAATACCTGTAATTTTAATATTTTATATGTAATAGTATGCAACTATGTGTTATCACTTTAATATGAAGAACATTTCAATGTTCTAGCAACACAACACTTTTGAAATTATTTAATGTTAATTGAAAATTGTTTGTAATCAATTTTACTGTGTTTACTTTTTGCAGTATTTCCTTACCTTTGGAATATATTTTGAGAAGAGAGGAAAATGAACTCTCAAAGTACCATCTATAACCAATTTCTAATACACAGAGTAGTTGAACACAACTTTTAGACAATGTTTACTGTCCCATAAAGTGTCTCCAGAATAGAATAAAAAAATAAACATCATTATCATTATTAAACTAATTGATACTTTGCTTCATTCAGAATAAAAAAAAACTTTTTGAAAATAATGAATAGAATAAAAGTTATTGGATAGTCAAGCAGATCTGCAACACTCTGTACACTGATTTAAGAAATCTTAACTTTTTTTCTGAATAATTATTAGTTCATACGTGATAATATTGTTTGAATTCATGAATTATATTTTGCCTTATTCGTAGTGTATAACGATTAAAAAAACCTATTATTATATTTTGTTATACTCTTACATATAGGGTCAAATAAGATAAATCTGCTGCTAATTATACCTACATTTAAAATGTACAAGTTAATTAACAACGAATAAATCGGCTTGGCTAAAAAAATTGATGTAACTATATGATGAAGCTTTTAATTACGGGACATTCGTACTTGAATACGTGATGAGTTGGTATTACAGATACCTATTTATTATGCATACACTAATATATTTTATTACTGTGAAGATTCAAATTCTTTTGCATACCGTGAAATTATTTTCCGAGAAACATATTTATCATTATCTTATTGTACGAATCCCGAGAAATGCGTTGGTACATGAAACAATTATTCCAAGAAATTCGCCTATTACCAGCAGGATTAAGTGATGGGTATTTTTTTTATTCAGAGGTATCACGTATACCTATGTATTATAAATTTCTGCTCAGATACCTGCACACAATATATATAAAGTGTTGTGATTATATTATGTTCGTAAGAAGCCGCCGCCGTCGTCATCGATGTGCACCGTGATTTCGCCATATTATTATAAGAGTTTAACCGAATCGAAAAAAAAATTAGCCGCGCGTTTGCCGTGCGGCGCACGAATTCTCGTTATGCGTTTTCACGAAAAACTAATTTAATATAGCATACGCGCGCAGGTCATGTTACATTATTATTATTATTACTCTTAATGTATAATAATAGTTACTCGTTTTTCTCTCGTGGAATCGACTCGCACTGCCGTTTAAGTCCAATCGCAGTATCTAATATGCGCATAAATACATACGAGTATACGTCATGAGGTCGACAGCAATATTATTGTTGTTATTACATACCGAACTGCAGTATAATACAATGTAACCGTCGTCGGTGTTATAACTATTCTTGGATGAGCCAAAATCGTAATCACAATAACGATTATAAGTAGACCATTATATGGACTGTATTCTAATACTATTGATACTTTTCCGAAAAGAGCTCCTCGAATAAGCTAAAAACCATCGCATTTAATTCTCTATGACTTTGTGTGTCTATGTCTATCTCTTTGCCTCTTTGTTTATCCCTATTAAAATCTGTAATAATGTTACTGTAGAATGTATACTATTATGGACATACGATGCACTAGCTGCATTACCTAGCTTCATTCGTGTGCAATTTTTGCTTTCCCTTCTCACAAATAAAATTCTTAAATCAACATACATAGTTGTATTTTAAAGAAGCAAAAAATGTGAAGTTAATATTTATAATTAATCAAATGCTAAATAGTAGTAGTAGTAGCTGAATAACAAACAAACAAATAATTCTAATATTTACAAATGATTATTTTTCGATAACGCAATTTACATAATTGAACTAGGCGTCGTTTAAATGGGTCTCTGTAAATTGCGTCACATTTCAAATTTTTTATGTAAATTGCGGCCCGGGTATATTTTTGTACATATGCCTATCTAACTATTTCTTATTAATATGTAAATTACGTCTAAGCCTTTTTTCCACAAAACCAATATCTTCCTTCCCATTTTTCAGACTTAGGACTATAACTATAACAGACTTAAAACTATCTATACAAATATAATTATCCTCAAATTTCAAAAAATACTTACACGTTTTAACTGTGCAACACCAACGTTGAATATCATTGTTTAGAAATTTATGAAAACTAAATTTGAAACCATCAACTATTTTCAACGTTTTATTCCTTTCACTTTTCATAACGTCCATTTTTATTAGATTGAAAAAAAATACTGTAAACTGTAGAGCAACCACAGATATATAAAACAACTAGATAGCCGACTCAACGAATAAAATTGAAGTCTAGAATCCATATGCGAACAGGGCAAAATATGATTGATTAATCCATGATATTTTATATTATTCCATGAAATATAATTTTTCTGTGATTGAAACCAAAGATATAATATAAAAATGTTGTTTTATATATCAGTTATCTTTTTATATGGATTCGGATTGAAACACAATTTTTCGATTATAATTTATAAACTATAAACTATAAAGTGCAATTCAAGTAATTCAACATCATGGTGGTTTCTTGTTCTGTGTCTGGTTGTGTCAATAGGAGACTGAACGGAAGCAAAGTTCATTTTTTTTCGTAAGTTCCCGGGACGCAATTTACGTATGTTTTAAAAATACTCGGGCCGCAATTTACGTATGTTTTAAAAGTACACGGGCCGCAATTTACGTATATTTTAAAAGTACGCGGGCCGCAATTCACATAGTATATGACCATGACCGTACTTATAGGGACACAATTTACCGACTCCGGTTTTAATATTAAGTGATCAGTGTTTTTCCATACAACTCTAATATTAAAAATAATAATAATTAAATTATGATATTAATTTATAATTAATAATTTTGGACAGTGTTTATTTACGATAGAGTGCGTAAACAATTATAACTTAAATGAAGAATAAAATGAAATTTTAAATAATAGTTCACTCGTATTTGGTATAAACTTGCAGAAAAAAAAATCGTTAAATTATTTAAATGACACGCTAAAAACCGTAAATTTTAAATACAATCCTCCCTCTCCCTCACCTCAGACAAAGAGAAATGAAAAATCAGTCGAAATGGTGACATTTAGGAAGGTATTTGAAACAACTCTATGAAAAAAAAATTGAAAAAAGTTAAATAGTGTCGTCATAATATTGGAACATAAAAAAGTCCTGTTATTTTATATATATATATATATATATTTATATCGTAGCCACTTCGTGAAATCGAACTTTTCATGAAAAGATGACCATTTCATGAAATGGAAACGGATATTTTACACTTCGTGAAATTCGAAAATATTTCACAAAATGGTCATTTTTTCATGAAGTGGTCACTCCAATTTAACATCGTGTAATTTTTTTCACAATCCGGTGGTTCACTTTGTATAATGGAATACAACATTCATTGTACACGTCAAGTTTGATTATATTCGTTATTATTTATTTAATGTATTTATTAAGTATACTTATTTTTAACTTTAACAATACTATAAGTTATTTTTATCTATATTTTATTAATTTAACTTAACATTATAATATTATATTTATAACTATTTATATTATATAAATAATAGTAATATATTGTTCATATTACAATCATTTTTTTATTTATTAGAACAGGTAAATGAATTGTGACAATGACTGTATTTTGATACACGTAAGTTTCTCCATCTGTTAACATATGCAATTTTGCTTAGACCTTAATTATCATTCAGTTCTTTTTGTTTTGAAGTAGTTGGAGCCTATTATATTCAATATTGTAGAATGTATAACACAAATATTATAAATTATAACATTAGAGTGTAATTATAATTATGACAGTAATTACATCTATTTTTTGATATTTTTATGTTATTTCATAAAAACGTGCAGCCACAAGTAAAGATAGTTTATGACAAATCATTAATTATGTAATTTATTCATGAGAAAATTTAATTTATTTAGACAGCCTTGATGTTTGTTGTAAATCACGTGATCATTTTGTAAACACACACATACACACTACACGCGCATTATAAATATCTTTTAGATCGTATTGAGATCACTTTAGAGCCTGAACTCTTGCGAATTTTATGTCCATCATTCGTCGTTTGTTTTTAGTTTTTATCATTATTCGTATTTCTGCATTTACTTTTAAACTTACTTACGCAACGAGTGCTCGTATAAAATTCGTCTAATTGTTGCTACTACCATCAGAACAAGATTTTTTTTCCTACTAAAGGACAAATTTTTTTTGTGACACTTTCATAATTACGTATTCACACAGATATAGGTAGAAACATGTGTTAAAATAATTTATTATCAAACGTGTTTTATTGCGATAGCACTATTGCCATCATTTATTTAGCTGTTGAAGTTATACTTTAAACGACATTTATCATCACGCATAAGCTTTCGACTAAGTGGTCTTTATACTTGACTTGATAATTTTTTTGAACCTACGTAAAAAACGTGTTTTGGTTGTATAAAAAAAAAATCCACATAATATATTCGTATAATCTCTAAAATTATTTTAATTTAATATAAAATATTATTTTCAATATTGTATTTAATAGGTGTTTTCAAATAAATATGATTTTGTATTCGGTATAACCATCTGATATGTGCTAGTTTTAATAATATACTCATAGCGTTAGGTATTACACCTAAATTATACTGTTTTTGCTTGATTTATATGTAACTATAATAGTTATTCGTTTCAATATGAACATCAATAAAGAAAAACTACATTTATAAGACCTAACTGAATGGAAGGAGAGCTTCACTTTAAAATAGGGGAAAATCAAAAAACTGCGCCTATTAAAATCATGCCTTCCACAAAATGTCTTGTTATCTCCACTGTAGTCATCATGTGAATCATCGTGATATCAATTCATTAAATAACTAAATTACTAAATTACTAAATTGCTAAATTCATGTCACATACTCACATACATTTATGTATAACAATATAATTATTTTATTTTAAAACTTTCATTTTCTCCTTTGTTTTTTTCTTCTCCACTCTAGTGTATTACAGAAAATAATTGTATCACAGTATTTAAAACCATTGTAAAAACAACATGAAAAATTAAATTTTATTAAAGAAAACAGATTTAAAAAATTTACACGTTTAATTTTTACTACGTCACATTTCGTTGGTTGTACTACAAAACATCTATTGCACGCATAATACACCGCGAATCGACACGGCCGCGGTTTAAGTGATTTACTTGAATTATTATATTATATACCTCTGATGTAGCTCTACCTTGAACTATGTCCCATAGTACAATCATTACTATTTCATTATTTCGATTATTTTCAAACTATTAGTTACACATTAACTTGCTGTTACCGGTCTGATTGGTTGTCACTGCTGTTCATACGTCTACATAATAATAACTTATGATGTATTTATTTTACAGATGAACTGAGAAAAATAGGTATACTATTAGGATAGGTGCACCTTATCGATATATACACATATATTATGTCCATTATTTACATAAATTACTATTACAACTTGAGACAATTCTAAATTTTTTAACGAGAGAAATTCAAAATAAATTTTAAAAATTTTATTACATTCACTTTTTCAACAGTTATATTAATGAACTTAAGAACTAGACGGAAATCAAGGTATGAAATTATTTTAATTTTTTTCTTTCATTCATTTTTTTCACATAATCTATAATTATAATTGTTATAATAATAATAAGCGTAAGTAAAGAAAAAGTAAATTACGATTAGAACAGAGAACAGCTTGTGAGAAGAGGCTATTCTTTGACGGAGCTTGGTGAAATAATCAAAACAATTTTTCTTTTACATCATAAATAGGCTAGGTGCTCATTCATAATCGTATTTTCATTATATTAACTGTCGATAAGTATGAAGAACAGGGGCGTCATTTGGGGGGGGCAGGAGTATGCATTTGCCCTACCCTAGATTTCAAAGTAACTTTGGGCCGGCTGCTTCTTTCACATGGGCCGGCACATGGGACATTAGAACACATAATACACAATAATTGAACATTGACAAATTTAATATAATATTATATGAATATCTTATTTAGAAACTGTGGTTAATGTTATAAAAAAAAAATATTTGTCTTTTTCAGCATAAAATGTATTTAAAAATATTTATATGTTTGTTTGGGGGAAGATAATTATGAATAATATATATTTTAAATTATTAACAAAAGTGAATGAAGTTTTGGTTTATAATTTATGTCAATAAAAAAATAGGTGTTGAATTATAGTTGATTAATGTTGCGAGCGAAGAGAGCGGTTTTTTTTTGTGTAGGTACTTAAAAATTTTACACTGATTGGGCCGGTCATTATTATGCCCTACCCTATCATAAATTGAAATAACGCCCCTGATGAAGAATACTCATTGAGATCATACAATTTTGTTTCAAATGTCTATTCTCGAAGTTAATAAAACTGTTAAGAATGTTATTAGTTTTCACGTTCACAGGAGATTATAACAGCTGAATTACTTACGTGCAATGCATATTTTACCAGAAAGTTGAAAGATGTTCCCGTTGGTAAAAACGTCATACAATTGAGTTATTTTATAATATATATTTTAAGTATTCTATTATTTCTAAATCAAAATTTTTTTTTTATCTTGCTAAATCTTATAATTTATATACTTAGTAAAGGTACCTATATTATATCGTCAACGTGTCGACATTGCTGTGTGACATGCATTTTCGTATCATGTAATAATAGTATAGTCCTGTTATGGAAAAAAACTATTGTACATATTGCCTCTCTCTCTCTCTCTCTCTCTCTCTCTCTCTCTCTCTCTCTCTCTCTCTCTCTGTATATATATATATATATATATATTTTTTTTTTTTTTTTGTTCGAATGCGTAACAAATTGTCGTACGAAAAATAATTATTTGCCGGGTAATTGTTGGTTTTATATCCGGCAATTGATAAATATAGAAACATAAAATAATTATTTTATTTTATTTTTCATGGAGCCCCGAGGTAGATAAGTCGCGAATAGTTCATATATTTACTCCATTGACTAAAAAGTTGTGAACCCTTTCATTTCGTATGACGCGTATAGATTTACCAAAATTACATTATTTTTCGGTGCACGGTTTTATTGCTCATTGACATGAACGAACTCGTACGTGCGTATACATGTAATGCAATACATCTGAATTTTGATCTGATAAAACGTATTTATTTTTTTATTTTTTCAACCACTGCCTACCCTCTTGCCACCGCTTGGCTTTCTGCTGTAAGGAAATCTCATAACATAACAAATTATACGGTTATTTTGTCATTATTATATTAATAACACGTCGGTTGTTGCACTCGCTTTGTTTTATTCTACGATACACTTACACGTACTATCGGTATACAAGTATTAGTATTTTGTCCGTAAATTACTCAAACTTTAAACTCTAAATCCGTATTTATTTTTCGTTTTAATTCACCATGCACATGAAAACACATACTTATAAAAATGAAATAATAATAATAATAATAAAAATGAAAAATATATTTCATGTTATTGGGCAGTTTTTTTTTGTTTCTACGCCAAAACGTTATCGCACACCATTCGTTTTATATTATTTACGTATTTAAAACCACCAGAAGTCATATAAAGCTTTTAAAACCTATTTCGTCGTCTCTATTGTTTTCACAGCGATGCGTATAGTTAGGATTTATTCACAGAAAGGGTCAAGATAAAACGAAAATATTTGTAAACGTTTTATTACTGGATATATAAAATTAATTAAGGCGTTAATTTATACACAAAACATCTATAAAAGCCATTAACT
The DNA here is from genome assembly GCA_027580255.1 of Therioaphis trifolii. NCBI lineage: Eukaryota > Metazoa > Arthropoda > Insecta > Hemiptera > Aphididae > Therioaphis > Therioaphis trifolii. The sequence continues at coordinate 60,121,419 of CM050404.1, forward strand.
TGATATCACTATATTTTTCGAGTTCTTTTCAACAGTACTAAACATTTCACACCAAGTATTTTTGACATCGTCAAATGTTATACTAAAGTCAGGTTCAACAATATTAGGTACATACAAGTAGACTTTATAGTCTATTTTCACTGATGGCTGGTGGTGTTTCAAAATTAAATTATTGCCTCTTTAATGTTGAGAATAACTATTCACTACTCAGTGTACTCGTATTAATTGCAATAATTGAAAGTTTGCTCTTTTTTGTTTTATATTTATTATAATATTATGTACAATATCCATGCAGGTATAGACTCAAAAGGGAAATAAATTGAAGGAGTGATTTTAATATTATCTGCCAAATTTTTACTCAACGAACTAATTAAGATAGAAAATAGTTAAACCTCCATATCAATTTAACAAAAAATTATAACTATATTACTAATTGACATAAGCTATACCACTTTTTTGTCATTTGTTTATTGTACAACGTGTAGTACATTTGTGTAGAAAAATAAATCTACAGCGTTATTGTGATGTCCTATAATATTAAAATGGTGATAATTTTTTTAGAGTTGTTTAGCCCTCCGTGATTCACCCTAATTACACCTACACTGCTGCACTGTATTGTATAATATTATTTTGTCATGTGAATTATATGTCATTGTTAATATATGACATCATTAATTACCAAAAAAAGTATGCCATATAATGGCTGTACTTATAACCGTTTCCGATCATGCATATGGTAAACATCAATAAATATTTTGTGAACTTCAGAAGCTTTAGTCAGTAAACAATATAACAGTTTTATGGTACTATAATAGAAAAAATCAAATGTTTCCGTTTACGTTATACATAATACCTTCAGCATCAAATACTATTAAATATATATTTTATAATAAGCAGACAACAGAGTGATTTTTTTAAGCATGTTTATTCAACTCTATATGTAACACTCTGTGTCTATTTTATAAATTTGAAATTGATTCATGTAAAATTTAAAATAATAATAGTATTACATTTTTATAAACAAAAATATTTTTTTACTATTTGTATTTACGTACGTATTTTTTTTTTTTTTTTTTTTGATTTTTAGTTAACTTTATGGTAGCAACTATTTATGACAAAATATTATAGGAGAAAAATTTTTTTTAGAATTTTTCATTTAAATTTATGTTATTACACAAATATTTTAAGTCATACAAGCGATATATGTAGTCGTATAAAATTAAGTTTAAAGCAGTGGAGTTATACCTATATATTAGATCATTTTTTTAAGTACCCCGCACTTCTCAGTTCTCACCACTATTCTCAGCTGAAAACTATAATATTTTCTGGGGTTAGGTTGGTCTTATTATGAAAATTTAAATATCGAATTTTGTAAAAAATATAAATTATTTTTCGTAGTAGGTATAATGTTGTAAAATAAAAGTTACTATTAAAGAAAACTTTGAAAAAATTGAAAAATCAACTAGATAAAAACAGAAAAAAATTATTATTTCATTAAAATGTAAGTAGCTACATAATTATTTAAAATTTTACATAAAAAATGTAATGTATGTATGCATTACATGTGGTTTAAAATGGAATAAAATCATGCTAAAAATCACCCTGTATATATATATATATATATATATATATATATATACTACATACGTTTGTGTTATATGCAATATATAAATAATTAATTATAACAGCACACGCGTAACAACCACTCGTGTTTTGTGGTTTTGTATGTATGTATATATAAGAAAAATAGGTAGGTACACATAAAACAGATTACTGTTTTATCACGCGAAGTAGAAATGACAGTCAAAAAAATATCAAATAAAAGATGTCCACATTAAAATATATTGTTACATTACATCATTACTATGTGATATACATAATGTGTAAAGGTATAATATCTATAATAGCTGACTAAACGTAAGCTTCTCCCAATAGTTAGTCTCCTACTATTCGAATTACGGCAGTTCGTCTCGATGCCATCCTATAACCCGAACTCCGTTCTACGACGATACAGTATTTTATTTTTAAATATATTTGTTAATATTAACTAGACATTTAACATTTATCTTAAACTGAATCAATCTACATTTATATGTAAAATTAAGATCTTATATTCCATTAACACTCCTGAGCTACGGTTTAAATATATTCAAAAGACTAGAATCTCTTCCCTAAATATTGTATATTTAACTGGTCATCCCCGACCACGTTACACCACTCAAAGTGAAAAAAGAAAGATCTACTCATTGAACCAAATCTGCCAAATCACTTGTGCTCTGTGAATACGCCTATGTAATTATTTAATATCACTGGTTGCAGTTGTTCCCCGAGGAACGTACGTTAAACGTATGCATGTATTGAGGAATAAAAAAATTCGAATCATTTAAAAGAGTAAATAAAGCATGGTTTTTGTGTATATTATGTTGAACCTAGTGAGGCTATACAAGGGAAATTTCATTCAAGTAAATAAATAGACACACTTTTAATTATGCATTTTAACTAACAACTCGATTGTAAGAAAACGCTAATAACTAATATAATTATTACTCAGTACGCAGATATTTAAAAAAAAAAATGGTATTTGAAGTCCTATCTTGACAACAACAACAAGTTATGAATAATAATGCATAAAATCGGCCTCATAAATTTATCGAGATTTATTTTAAATTTGAGTAGGGAGAACTCGAAAGTTTTTGTACTTTAACCACATCATGTGGTAAATAATATTATCATTAAAAAGAACATACTTGTATGTAGCGTTGTGTACAAAAAATACATTTACCTTTTGAGGTGCAATGATACAATTAAATGGCTGAAATCTATGTCAAATTCAAGATCATAAAGATCATTTATTATTTAATAAAAAGTAAAGAATTGTATTGTATTGATTGAAAAGAAAGGTCTGAAACCATTTTTTGAAATAGTAAATCAAAACGAAATGTTGAAATTTAATTTATAACTATTCTTCTTATTCTACAATATTGTCTATTTACTGCCTGTTAAAATACATATTATCTATAATTATGAAGTGTGACCAAAACTCAGTGGCATGGCTGGAACTCCCAACTCCATCCTCACAGGGAGCACTGTGATTCTAGTGAAACAAGGGAGCTCTTGATCTCTAATGAAGGGGAGCCACATTTCAAAAAGTTTACTATATTTTATTTCAAACTTTGAAATTCAAACATTGCTGTAGCTTTCAAAAAAATCTCTAATAACTAAATTAACAATTAACTTAAGCCGTTTCAAGAAACATCAATGATAATTACAAAATTAAAAAAATACCTCACTATCCCGTTTTCTCAATACATCTCTGGTTTGGGATTTTTAATAAACATATAATAGTGAACAAATAATTAGATTTTATGACCTAAGGTCTAATGTATAAAATAATAAAATATATTGTCTAAGTATGTTAAAATATACTTATAAGAAAATCAATTTGTAAATAGATATACTACAAATTATACGTTATTGATAATGTAATAGATACAGTATCATATTTTTAATTTTATATAACTAACTTTTATAGTAAAAAAGTTACATTTATCTAGGAATATATACTTCTTATACAAGTTTAGCTCAGTTTGTATATTAACTCGTATTATTATGCTTATGCATCATTATAATTTTATTGGATTTTGCTGAAAAAAATAAAATAAATGTAAAAATCAAAAGTATGGTAAAAAAAAAATTGCAATACAGCAAATTACTTTGGAATATTTATAAATCTTTTCTAATATACATTTCGACAGTTACAGAAGTTTCAAAATATCTGTGAAAACATTATAAATCCTGAATGCTTCAATGCATTTTGGAAAGTACTTTAATAATCAGTTCCAACACCGAAACTCAATGCATCCAGACAAATTAAACTCGTAATTTGTTTATAATTTTCTAGGCTATCATTATAAATTCGTTAAAAAAAAAGTTTTAATTAAAAAGAAATAAAGAATGTATTTAATTATTTCGGTTTCATTATTACGATAATAATTGTTTTGCATTTATTAGATTTGTATAATATAAACGAGTTATCGTTTTTGAGTGAAATTCAGATATACATACTAAACAAGAAGTTTTGAAACCATTATGACGATAATATGATTTCGTATATAAAACAACCTCGAACCTCGGATTATGATTTTTTTGAACACGTTTTACTCACGCATAATATATTGTTAATGATATATTGTTCAACTTTAGTAAATATCTATTCAATAGGGCAAGTGGTATTTTGATGATTTCAAACTGTGTGTCATGTGTGTAGGTACAATACGGATTCGTATATGAATTGCTTTGTGGAACTGTTCACTGGCTATTCTTGAAAAAGCGACATCAAAATAATGATAACGTTGTTACTGAAGTCATCAAAGTGTAATGGGTCTAAGGGATATATATATTTGACATTCTGGCCGCGTAATAATTCGATACCCTCTGCAGTTAAAACCAGGAAAAGAACCTCAAACAATGAAAAGCTACGCTGGGTGGTGTTAGAATTCTATTGTCACTTTGGTTTGCCAAATTGAAAACCGTAGTCGGATGGTTTTTTTTTATATTTTTTATCACGAGTTGACTAATCGTAGACGGGGACAAATACTTTTTATTATTATTTTTTTTCATTTAGGGTTTTTTGTTTTTGTTTTTTTTTTCAGTGCAACGTATATAAAAACTGTATACGGAGGGTGGACACGTGATTTATTCCTGGGTCGTGTGCAACAGACAAATTGCATGGATTGGTATAGACACCAACGTTGGTTTATATATATATATATATAATAATACATCAGACATAAAAAAAAACTCGACCCAAAACATTTGGCTTTCGGAAAAAACCTCAAAATATAGATTCAGGTTAAATTGTAAAAAACAGTCTAATTATAGTTAAAGTATAACGTTCGATAATTAATTTTAAATGTACAATTACAAAATTCTATCGAATACAATACGCGTTTTAAAATAAATAGCATATCTACCACGGCTTCAGTTATTTTAGCCATACTCAAACATTCAATAAACCCTCAGTAACATAAATAGTAGCTGATGCTACAACACATGAGTACATAGTGTATTTTAAAAATATTCAACCTTGATAGTTGATAGTTGTGAGAACTGAGAATATTAATTGCACATTACGAAATCACAAATTTATCAGTCACATTTTGTATATGACATTAAATTGTATTATGCATTTTTAAATTTACCAAATTCCACAACCCCGGGTTTCGATTTAATAAGTAAAATGTATTTGATAACGTAAAATCAAAGTGGTGCTATATAATATCGATGTGTAGGTATATGTTAATTAAACATAATATGATCAAAATGGAAAAAATAATTCACTGTAATTATTAATTTCACGCGCAATTATCTCTTAATCTACGTTAATTACAAATCGATTACAATATTTTCTAATGGGTATACTATGAATATAATATATTACATAAACTCACACTTTTCATATAAACTACCAATATAATATATGTGTATACGCTATACACATATTTAACATATTGCGTAAACAGGTATTTAATATTCCAATCTATATAATAATATACGTATTATGATGAAACAATTTTTTTGATAGTGAGGAACATACCCAATAACGCGGCGAATAAATATAATATCATTGAATAAAATCAATAGTAACAAAGTTGTTATTATGTATGCATAATATATAGCATTAACATGTTATACGATTTCAAATGTTTCGTCAGAACCGATTTTAATTTCTTCTCTTTGACTTTTCTTGGACTATGTAGGTATAAAGTGGCATTATTGTAGTAACGTAGTTCAATGTTAATTTATCAATCATGAGTCTAAAATTATTTTTTTGAGAGAGACTAATAATTTAATAACAATCAGACTGAAATAAGTAACGTTATTTATAATAATAAAAAAAGAAAAATGTACGAAATATTATCAAATCTAGAAGAGAAATACGTACGTATGTACAATAATAATATTTTCCTCGAATTAAAACAATTGAGTTTATATTTTTCAGTCAAAATTCTATCAAATTACTTTCACATTGTAATAATAAATAACAAAATAAACATACCTGTTGCCCCACCTGTAGTCGACAGCGATTATGTTACAATTTATCACAAAACATTAAGTGTGTTATATAGATCATAATATGGCTCACTAACATGAACGCTGCATATTATACACCGTTGCATTTTCAATAATAATAAAACTGTTTACATGTACTCGTACAACGTTTACGTTACAAGGGTATAATATCATAGATTAATGTTATATCAAATTGTGTGTGTGTGTGTGTGTGTGTGTGTGTGTGTGTGTGTGTGTGTGTGTGTGTGTGTGTGTGTGTGTGTGTGTGTGTGTGTGTGTGTGTGTGTGTGTGTGTGTGTGTGTGTGTGTGTGTGTGTGTGTGTGTGTGTAACGTTTTAATTATGATTTTATTAACAACTGATGTATGATAATTTAATGAATATTACACCTATTGGCTATTACCTACCAATTATTACCAATATTTATGTTATTATTATGATTATTGTTTACTGCACTATAATAGTATTAGTATATATGCGTTGTGTAACGTGACATTTACGGTTAGTTAATCTAATGAACAGTGTATTCTGTAATAGACCATATTACGGGGATCACTCAATGATGTAGAGCAAAATATTCATTTTTAAATAACTGCAACGTTATAATAGGTGGGCCGATATAAAACCAATTGTTTTTTTTTTTTTTTTTGTAAATTGTACTAGAATATTTTCGTTTCAAGTTATACGTACATTGTAATACAACTTCGTGTCTATGAATGAAATAAAACATGCAAGAGCCAAAACGTTTCGTAACAGGGTACTATAATAATAATTATTGCTATTGAATGTTTCAGAAGATTAAACGTTCAAGTCTGAAATTTGAAACTTGCCCTGTCCCTTACTCGTCTGACAATATCATAAAGGTAGTGATCATCTTTAAGTGATGTTTTGTTGCGATTCGTGGTGAAACTGAACGTGAATAAAAATCAAATAACTATGAGCGTTCGGCGCACGCCGTCGTCGCAATGACTTAGTGGCATTCGTTTCGCAATTAATACACTACCTAAGCTTAGTAGAGGTTCATTGTGTATAATAAATTACTAAGAGATCGCCACGTACCAGCCATGTATAAATTGTCCTCCGAAAAGTTTGAACACGTTTACAAACGAATTTTAGATTCCAAGTGAAACGAAGAATTTATTGATTTTACAATAATGTGTTTTGTTTTTATGTACGAGTAGGTATGTTATTACTTTTTGATGTAGAAATATATGTCCAAAAATTTTTATTTAGCAACTCCATCAATCAGAAATCTCATCTAGTTTGTACGTCAACAGGTCAATTTTCTGTGTTCTCAATAGTTTTTCCAAGCATATGAAAAAACCAGTTAAAACTTAAGTATAAATTGGTAAAATTTGATGCATACAAAATTTTCATAAAATTCATTTGTTTTAATTTGGTCATAAATTCAAAAATAATAGTGTTAGACACTAGAAATTTTCACCCAATATCAACATAATCTTTGTACAGACTTGATAAAAATTTCGAAAACATTTTACAATTTCGAAGCTGTATATGGAATTTTTTTTTCTTTTCAAAATGTGTTTTTATACCGCCCAGAATGACCGTAATGGCCCGGCTATTTGTATTTGTGTACATCACATTGATAGGAAATCGTACATATTACACCCCAAGGCTGTGGGTCCCAGAAAAAACGACGGATCGTCCTTATTCACATTACACGCATACATACACTCACTTGGTTGCACACAAGAGGACGCGCGAACACTAATTCACGATTTTCGGACGTCGTATTCACTCGGAATGTTAACAAATTGCTTATTTTTCGGTTTTTCGGTTTGCACCAGCCCCGTCGGCGTCGTATGTGAAATGAACCGAGACAAATTTTTCCCCGCGTTTATTTTTTCGATTCACACGTAGACGAAGCAATCCCTGTTGTAGCATCCTTAAGTGATGGCAGGCTGCAAAAAGAGGTGGTGGGTGTGTACAATCGACATACATATATATATATCGTCGATTCGGCGTGTGTGCGTGTGTATAATAGATGTGCCGCGGCGATGTAACACCGAGAATTGTGCATGCAAAGAAAGACTGAAAGAGAGAGAGAGAGACAGAGAGAGAGAGAGAGAAAGAGGGAGTGAGAGAGTGAATCCCATCCTTAAAAATCATCAACACTATCATTGTCGTCGTCTTGGTTATTTATTTATTATTTTTTTTTTTTTTTTTTTTTATTAAATTTATAACAAACACCAAAGCGGCACCGACAAAAAGACAAGCGCACACACACCTAAAGGCACGCAATAATAATAATGATAATAATATAATGTATTATTTGTTATTATACGGTGCAAATTGTGTGCGGAGCGAACCCAAAGGACGCCGCCGTCTCGTGTATGTATACGCGCGCGAGTGTGTATGTGTCGACGACGACGGTGGTAGACATGTATTCACCAACCGATGTTTACCGCGCGCCCCGGGGGGTTTCATCGGGATTTTTATTTATTTCATTTTTTCCTCTTTCATTTTCTCAACGAAACGCAGCATACCTTCACGTACTCACACACACACACACACACACACACACACACACACACACACACACACACACACACACACACACACACACACACACACACAGTCGTTGTTATATAGGTGTCAATGGGCCGAAGAATTGGCTGCCGAAAATAATTATACCAGCCCGCAGTATAATAACGTAATGTGTATGTGTGTGTATGTGTATACCCACCCCTTTCACGCGCGCGCCATAAGGTATGTTTACACTAGTGCGCTTTTTCTTGCGTTAGACGCATGCGTCATAGCGCACCACGAGTTGCACGAAAAAGCTTGCAATAACGCATGCCCTTTCGAGTTGAACGGCAACATTTTCGTGACGCACGCTTAAGCGCAAGGACTTCCGCGCTCAGTGGGAATCCATTCAACACGCCGTGCATTTTAGTCTTTTACCTATTATTTTGAGCCATTACTTTAAATACCTATTTGTTTTTTATTAAAAAATGGCTGAAAGTGAAGACCAAAACCAAACATCACGTTTCATTGAAGAATACAGGTAATAAATTATTAAATTAATATTAATATTTAATTTAATGCATTTGTTTATATTAATTATTAGTTTATACATTTATTTAATTTTATTTACATAGTAATTTAGGTAACTGAGTATTTATTTTGTTTTTTATTTTTAGATCGTTTCCGCTACTGTGGGATGCCAACCATAAATGGTACACGAATAAAATTAAAAGAAACGATGCCATTGTCAAGATCGGCACAACATTTAATATGGACGTGGCAGCTGTAAAATCTAAAATAAAAAGCTTGCGATCATACTTTTCTAAAGAACGACAAAAAGTACTTAAAAAAAAATCTGGTTCCGGAACGGAAGAAAATTATTCTTCCTCGTGGTTTGCATATAACTCGCTGCTTTTTATTTCTGATTCAACAACACCAAGGGAAACTAGGGATAGCGAGGAAGATGGTAACCCGACAAGTGTTAGTAATAATGAAAACGTAAGTTATTTTATTTTTAAGTAATTCTATTAGTAGATTTTGTTATTCGTTTATTCCTCAAATTGTATTATTAGATTCTGCGCGTTGTTTTTTATCTGTTATCTGCGATAACCATACAAAATACTGGGTTTATATTATCATTAAATAATTTATATTATCTGTAAATAAATAAACCATGTAATAATATAATATAATTTTACACTATATTGTATAATAATAATAATAATAATAATAAAAAATAATATAATGCACATAATAGTACGTATAGTACGTAAAAATTTAATAATATATAATCAAATATAATATAATCAAAAGGAGAAATAACTCAATATTTCTGCAATCCTACTGTATTTTGTTTACAAGTATATATCCTGAAAGGGAACTGATCCGATTTCGGACATGAAATATTGCATAAATTCTTCCCTTACATTTGTTGCTGTTGTCGCTGGTCTTCGTGGAATTGATCGAAGTGGCATCAAACCAGTGTCACCAGAAGTGATTTCTCTCCACGATCCAGAAATAATTTCCCCTGTACATGAGTCATAACTATCGAAACACCCTGACGTTGAATAAAATTGTCTAGAATCGGGTTGCACTCTTAAAAAATTGTGAAGGTAAACACAAGCCAGTACAATATTAACTATTGTGTCTTCAATTTTTATTTCTATCGGCTTGCGAAAAACTCTAAACACAGAAGAAAGTAATCCAAATGTATTTTCTATAATACGACGCGCTCTGGACAACCTGTAATTGTATACTCTTTTTGGAGATCCTTTGTTTAAATCTGTCTTGTAAGGTTTCATAATATGTTCAGTTAGTGGGAATGCATCATCGGCCACTAAAACATAAGGAAGTGATAACGTACGACCAGGTAGTGGTTCATTTTCTGGCAAATTAAGTTCATTTTTTTCGAGTTTATTATAAAACGAAGTATTTTTAAAGACACCTCCATCTGAAATTCGGCCTTGGCATCCAACGTTAACGTACAAGAAACGATAGTTTGCATCAGCTATTCCTAATAAAACAATACTATTTGTTCCTTTGTAATTGTAAAACTCACTTATCGTATTTTCTGGTTTTTGAATTACCACGTGTTTGCCGTCAATGGCACCGAGGCAGTGGGGGAAATTCCATAGCTTATTAAATTCGTTTGCAATAGATTTCCATTCTTGTTCACTTGAAGGAAGCTGTAGGAAAAAATGATTTATTATTATATGTAATAAGTTGCAGGATCTACAAGATAAGAAATATGTGACAATCTGCAAAATACTACAACTAATGATTATGAATTCATACAACCCATAAGGGCAAAGAGGAATTTAAAGAAAAGTTTTCGAGATGAAAGAGAAGATGAGGCTTACAAATTTATGAAAAAAGCAGCTCACGAAATATCGGCAAAAGATGAATTTTGTACATTTGGCACTTTTGTAGCAGATAATGTGAGAAAGCTTAAACCCATCAACCAAATTTTGGCCAAACGTCAGATTACCAATATGCTTATGGATTTACAAATTAAAGAAATGGAAACGTGTGAAAGACAACGTTTGATAACTGAATCGTCAGACAACTCAACTGGGACATTTAATAGTGATACCCAGTCTTTTACAATTGACGAGTCTTCAAATCTTGCAGTGAACACAGTTCATCACTTGACTTCACATGACAACATAAACAACTCGTTCCGTATCGGTGAATATTTATCATTCAGTACAGCCAATAATGACATTTAATGTGCCTAAATTTTTTCATTCTCATTTTTTAATGTAATAAAAAGACCTACCTATGTGTATTTAATATTAAAATGTTTCCTATGCTCTACTTATTGTTAGTTATGATAAGAAAATATTTAAAACGTATAAAAGTATTAATAAAACAATAATTTCAAGATGTAATAAACAATAATATGTAATTACTTATAACTTATGTCAAATTTTATTTTATGGATACATTTACTTACCTTGATATAATTCTGTAGAGCATTTACTATAGCTTTCAAAACCGTGGGCAACATAGTCGATATGAATGGCTTGGAAACTTTAAACAGGTACATTAAAGAGGAAAACGAATCTCCAGTTGCTAAATATCTTAGTGTTATTAACAACCTAATTTTAGCTGGAACAGACTCTCTAAAATGAGTGTTTTGTTTTTCTATTTCTGGTTCAATTATTTGTAATATTGAGTAAAAATTTGATCTGGACATTCGCGTAAAGTTTTTAAATAAAATATCTTCGTCTAATTGCAAATCGTCTATTATTCCAAAATTTCGAGTTTTTAAATAATTTTTAACCCACAAAGAACGTTTTTTCTTACGTTTTTTATTTGCACTCGCAATCATTAAATAGGCCGCACTGACACCAAGAAGTACATGTGCGTCCGACATGCTTTTTATTAACAAGTTGGAAAACGACTGCTTTTGACGTCGCTAGTGTGAACAGAAAAAAGCATGCGTCAATAGCATTCAATAAAGGCATGCACTTGGTGAAAGTAGAATTGAATGTTGAGACGCAAGTTGAATTGAAAATTGAAGAGGAAAGCGCACGAGTGTAAACATACCTATACGGACACAATCGTCATCCTACTATACTCTTTCTGCCTCAAATCCTCTGCTGACGTGAACTTCAAATGAAACTGTGCAGCACACATCGTTACGACGGACTTTTTATGTAATTGATGTCCCGCTTGCAATATGTCAATGATTTAAGTCTTCGTAAACAAATATACATTTAATTTCATATGATATCATCAATACTAAATACTGTTTATTGTTACTTCTCAATGTTTAGTAATCCAAATTCACGGAAGATCATTACTTTTGAAGGTTTACGTCATTGATTGTAATACATCACGCATTAAATTGATAATAAAACTTTTTATTAGGTATTCATATAATCAGAAATTTCATGTTGCTTACACTTTATAAAAAAAGTTCATTTATGGGCGTCTTTCATCTATATCATCTTTTTCCAACACGGTTTATTTTACTTATTTACGATTTACCTAATCGTAAAAGTCATGAAAATGCAAATTTTATCAATTCTCACTGCTTAAAGTTTATCTAATTTTAGTCGTTGGACGAAACAAAATGAACTATAATATTTTGGGTACACTGGAGTTACACACTCGCTAAAAAAAAGTCTGTTTTGATAACATCAGAGATGTGCTCAAAGTATCCGACTCCCTAATAACTTTCAGTAAAACATAAGTGTTTTAGCTGGTAAATACTAAATAGACAAATTAGCCATTCTGTTCTAATAATATATGTATTATACAACTAACCTTTAAAAACGAGTAGGTACTAATGAAATAAACTATAATATTATTAACAAATCGTACAAGATAAACGATCATATCTGATCAACATGATACATTAATCTAACAAAAAATTGTCGTAGAACTTGGTCATAATGATTAAATTTATTGATCCAATGAAATTTTGATAAATTTCTTAACCTAATTGAAAGAATTCGCATTGTGCATTGTGTAGATTACATTCAGTCCTTACAAACATTTTAATATTGTTTATTTATTATAAATATTAATTTTTACTTTTGATTAATTTATATAAATTAATTAAAAGTGACAAAAATTGTACATGTAAATTTCATTTTAAGTATTATATACTTGTATAAAGCAGAGCCCACGTAATTTAAAAATGACTTGTTTTTTTTGTGCAATTTGAAAAAGTTTATTCTAAGTCGAAAATCAACACGACTCGCGTTGTGTAGTTAATTGAAAACAAACCGCAAAAATTTTGAAATTCACCTCAGTAATATTGTTATCAAAATATACATATAATAAATTTAGTATAGTGACTCTTTCAATCAACCGAAAACAACACAATTTCAGCTAATTAATGAGCTGCAATACATGTTAACTAACGTGATGTGTCTTAAACAATTACACGTGTCTATTACATGGAAAACATGTTTCCTTTACTTGTCCTCATCAATAATCAACTATGTAACGTGAAATAAAATTCATGAAATGTTCAAACCTAATAATAGTTTTTGTCGGTAAATTTATATTTACGTTTGTAGTACACGTGTTGTTATATTCATAAGACCTCGGTTAATTTTTTTCTTTTATATATATAACACAACTCTACGTGTATGATAAAATACATTTTTAGCCAGCCGAGTGCAGCGACCAAACGTTAGAAAAATAATCATAAATCTTTCCCATATTTACCGATCTCTCTTTTCGAGATTTACAGCTACTTGCGCGTTGTAAATTGTATTTCATTGCAGAAGTCGGTCTCAACAAAAATATATTCCTCACCCATATAATATACATCAGAAAGACGAATAAAATATGAAAATATTGGAAAAGTTATTCTATGATACAAAAATACATTATTATGGATATAATATCAATTTTTATTTTTATTTTTATACGCATTCTCACGGCTGTATATTCACGATTTTATACATATATATCTTCTAATAAAGTTCTTTATGCATACTAACATTTATATGATTCACAGATTTAGACTTCAAGCAAAGGATTATTACGCATTGTATATGTATTCAAATTTACACATAAACACACACGCGCGTGCACGCTCGCGTATTTATATTATGAATCTTATAATGTAGTAGTGAGTAGACATCGCGTGAAACAATAAATACTATAAGTACTTCTATGTATATTAAAATAAACATAAATAAATATCGAAATAGGTATAATGGACGATATTTTAGTTCTTAGTTTTCATCAAATTCGTGCGAATTGTTAGTTTACGAAATGCTTATTACAAAACCGAAATACATGATCTATGAAATCTATGAATGTATTTATTTTATTTGATACGAAAATAATAGTTCGTTGTATATATATATATAATATTATATTTACAAAATGTTATAAACCGATACTATTAGTTTAGCAATGAAATAGGTTATTGTATTGTCCTTGATTGGTAACAAATATTGTCCTAGCATATTTATTATTAATCAACTGTAGTATGAAACAGCCATTCGTTTTGCTTTAAGAATATTATACAGATAAACTTGGTAACATATTATTATTAAGACCTCAAATTTAACGAATTTTAAGGTCACGTGAAACAAATTAATTCCGTCTTTAAATTATATTGGTTATACATTTTATTTGTATTAGTTAATTTATGATACTCATTTTTGTCATAAACAAGTCATTGTTTAAATTGTACTAACACATTCGACCCTCATGAAATGACATATCATAATTCTCAAATAATATTATATTCTCGACATTATAACGCGTAGATGTTTACAATTATTGTTTATCATGGTGCGAATAAGTTGTATATACACATCATTCAAGCGATCTCCTCCAATAATGCAATATTAATCTATGTGAATACAATAGTCTCAATATATATGCCAATTGAAATATTGAATATTACAGGAATAATATTCTTATTGATACAAAAATAGTTCTTCATTAGTTTCGACTTGTCAATACCAAATTTAATATATCATAACGATTGTGTGTGAGTCCATACCCAAATAGTTTCGTAACACATCAACAAAATCACCGGCAAATAATACAATAGTTACTTAATACATTACAATATAGATTTTATAATAATTTTGATAAAACCAATACATTATCATGGAAATAACCTATACATTTTCAAACATTTTTAATACTTACATTGTTATTAAAATGTATTTGAAGATGTATAACGTACATGACGTATATTCAATATTACCTATTAAACCAAACACTTAAACACCGACTACAACATATCAGCTGTACGTATAGGCAGCAACAATATAAATACACACACACACACACACACACACACACACACACACACACACACACACAAACACAACATTAAATACGAATATAATAATAATAATGGTCGTTTTAAGATTATAAAAGGATTGTTTAATCCATTAGGCGACTTTTAACTGGACAACATGTAAATTAACCGACAACAAGAATACCACACGTGTTAAGATGATATATCACTCTTTTGATTCGTATTATTATCATTATTATTATTATTATTATTATTATTATTATTATTATTATTATTATTATTATTATTATTATTGTATAGTTGTTATTATTATTACAATAATACCGGTGTATAATTTCAATAGCGTTCCATAACAATCCATTAACGGACAGATTGAACCCTGCAGGCGGTTTTAATAGTCATAATGTGAAAATGCATGTATACCTTCATAAGTTCAAGAAAAAAATATATTAATAAATAATGATAATAATAATAAAAAATAAATAGAAAAATCACGTGTCATCAAATTAAAAAATAGTCTCCTTGTCCTTACTCTTAAAATTATTAATTATTATAATATTCTATAGTGATACATTTTAAATCTATTTTTGAAAGAGACGCTGAAGTATTTGTATTTCTATTCAGTAGGAGTTGCAGCTAGTTACACTATATTAATACACACGTTAATGTTCATACTAATATTTAAAATCAAGTTCGTCATAAAATCAAATTACTTTAATTCAATTTCTATGATGCCGCATGTTTTATTTATTTAGAAATTTGCTATACATTTCATACATAATATTAGATTTTTTCTTAAAAATATTATTTCTGAATAGTTACTTGGTGGTCTAAAAAGAATATTCAAGTAGATTACTCAGAAAATAGTAACTCTCCCAGATTTATTAAAAATATAAAATTAAAATTAATTTTTAATTATTATTATATGTAAGAGTAAACTTATGTTTGTAAGTACTAAGTATGTACTAGGTTTCGTTTTTGTTTAATAAATTATTTTAATCATATTTGTATTGCGTTTTTATTGTCTTAATACTTAGAAATAAATACGAAAAATCATATCAAAAACAATTTTACATTCAAATTTCATATCATTCCAAAATAATATTATTTGAAATGTTTGTGTTTTAAAATTGTATTAAGTAATATAATATTAACGCTGTATTTGCATACAGTTAAGAGGATCTGGAGGAACTTTAAACCTAATTAAAATAAAATTAAGATTTTTAACTCGATTTTTTAAAATGAGACTTCACAGTCACATTACACAACTACACTGGGTGGCCCATAAAAAATAATCTTCTGTTATTAAGAGAACTAGCTATTATTATACTAAGGAAAACATAATTATTGTAAACAGAAACGTATGAAAAATGTAAACGAAAATTAACAGACAAATATAATTGTAAATATAATTTATGTTAGTCATGTATGAATAAAATATATTTCTTGAAAATATAATGTCATTTATTTTGTCAAAATGTGTTATTTTATAGAAATAAAACATAATAAAGGGTCATTTTTGCTTATGGAGGCTATTTTTAGCATAACATTGCGGCCTTAGTGACCGTTAATATGAAGCTATCTAAACCATTGGATAAAATCTATGTAGCATACGGGTACAAATTAATTTTTAGATCCGATCAACATTATCGCTTTGTTGTAATTTACAATAACTATATATTATTTAAAGGTACCTATTAGAAAAAAAAATAACTATATTGATAATCGTAACTTATCAGTATAATTTGAGTACCAATGAAAAATTATAGAAAGAACAGATCGAACGATAAAAAGAAATCATAATTAACAAATTTCACGCTCAAAATTGATCAGTACACTTTCACATTTAATCGCTAGTACTTATTGAACTAAAATATTGTTTATATCAGTTTACTAGTATAGCACATAATTCGCATAAAAATCCATGACCTTTCAGTGTATAATTTTTAATGTGATTTAAATTTAATAAAACGAGAGAAAGCATTAATACTAACTGCTATGTTTGCAGCAAATATCTTCTTATCGGTTACCTACTAAAGGAATTTCAAAATGAAAAGTGGTATCTAAGGCCAGTGTTTCTGAAGCATTATAATTGAACAATTTCTTATCTAAGTATGCATTAAAATTGATAAATCAAACAAAATCTACATAAATAAAGCGAATCACTATTATTGTACTTGGTATCTTATAAACAAAATTCTTGCTACGATAAAGATTTTTCTGAAATATTGTGACCAATGATTCTACATATTATATTATTACGTAGAATAGCATATTGGTATGTCTTGCTCTATTCGAAAATGTATTTCAAAAACATGTAATGCGTAACACTAAATGTTTTATCAAACGAATTTTCTTTGAACACAAAATCAATATAATGTATACTTGAATAACTGAATATTAAATTGATGAAGTCTTCAGTGCGTTCAATTACTGCCAGTACTAATATTATGGTACGTATTATTTATACTTATACGCATAAAGGCGTTGTAAAATTAACGAGAAACGTTTCAAAAAAGAATATCGATGATGTAAATAAGGTAAACCGTAAAAATTAAGTTCATTTACAAAAGAACACTATCGTTTCAAACACGAAAAAATGTTAATTATGGACCACGGTCCACGGTGTATACGGCGTCGTATACGTTAAAGAGTAATAGCAATATTATTATTTCATGGTAAATCGGTATTATTGTCGGCGAACGTCCTGTCTATTATAAATTCCTATAAATGATGGTCAAGATGAATAACGTATGTGATATATCTCAAGGGGTATAATCACTATAAACAACGTATAGCCATATATATTATAATCGAGATGTCTCCACCATGTCGTTAATGCGTATTATTAACTATTATTCCAACGCACGGATAATGAACGGCTTCTGTGAAAACTTCTCGGTTCACGCGAAAGACACGTGAATGAAAACACACACACACACACACAACACACTCATTTCAGACGATATAATTATTAGATGAAAAACCGCGGGAACGATAATCGTTCCAAAACGACTTTCCAGTGAGAAATGAAAAATCGACTTAGTCAAGCCCCCGCCACCTCTCATCGCCTTGCATCACCTGCGGTCGTCGTCATTTGACCGGGCTTCGCGCGCATATGCGTGTATTTTTTCTATTTTTTTTTTCCTTATTTTTTATTCCGCCGGTTTGCCGACCGGCCGGAGAAAAATACCAGTCCGGGGAGGGGGGAGGATACGCACACCACGCACACGCACATTCACATTCGTTTACGATCACAGAGATGTGCCGCCATAAAAAGCGGTTAGGTACTATTAAGAAAAAAGACAGAGAAAGAAATATGTGTGTAGGTGCCAAACCGTGTACGTTATTATATATATACGCGTGTGTGGTGTGTATAAAAAAAAAAAAAAAAATGATAGGTTTTAATATTGTGTGTTCGTGTGTGTATGTGTATATACGAGCGCGCGCGCGCGACTACGATAGGATGGGTAATGAAACAATCAATTCTGGACGATGAAGAATCGTGTCGGGCGAGAGGGTGCCACGCTGTCTAGTGGGTTCTCCGGACCCGCCGTCGCCGCAGCTGACGCGGTTGCGGTATACCGTACGTAATAACAATAATATTATTATACATAGCGTCTCTCCGCGGGTGTACCGTTTACGCCCGTATACGCGCTTATGTACGCGAGTGTGCGTGTGTACGTGTACGTGTACACATTTACACGTGTATAATGCTGTGCCCACGATAATAATATCAGATCCTATAAATATAATATATATATATATAGGTTTACACGAAACGCGCGCGTTTGATATACCCGCGGTCTGTGAGAAAAATACACGACGAGAACAAATATATAATATCAGATGAATGCAGTTACCGCGAGTTCGATTTTATGTAGGTATACCTCGTGTACGCTAATGATATGCAGATAAGTGTGCGCGGTGTACGCACAAAGACGCAATATTTGTAACTATATTATAATACGATAGTATTATCATATTATATGCTCGTACGTACGCGCTATTGTATACCTACGATATTTTTCCTTATGAATATTTGGCACATTCGAGTAGAATGAAAAATAATAATTACACTAGAGTTTCTTTAATTTAAACTCGACGGCACAGAGCCATACGGATAAAAACGGAATCGGTTTTAAAACTAGTGTAAAACCTGTTTTAGAGGGGCAAAACTATTCAAATCAATTGATACGGTTTATCGTAACAATAACTTTTTACAAACTCCCTTGATTTTTCAAAAACACTATTCAAATAATTAATTTAATTTTTTTTTTTTTTTTTAATGTTAAGGTATATTAAATCTGCAATGGTACTAAAATCGTTTGGAAAACTATTTAAGTAATTAACTAGATAAGTCACACTCGTGCAGACAATGTTGCATTTTTTAAATTTACCATTGAAGTGCGAAGAAATTCGGAAGTTATTGCAATCACGGGTCTCTGTAAATTGCGTCCCATTTCAAATTTTTTATGTAAATTGCGGCCCGGGTATATTTTTGTACATATGCCTATCTAACTATTTCTTATGAATATGTAAATTACGTCTAAGCCTTTTTTCCACAAAACCAATATCTTCCTTCCCATTTTTCAGACTTAGGACTATAACTATAACAGACTTAAAACTATCTACACAAATATTATTATCATCAAATTTCAAAAAATACTTACACGTTTTAACCGTGCAACACCAACGTTGAATATCATTGTTTAGAAATTTATGAAAACGAAATTTGAAACCATCAACTATTTTCAACGTTTTATTTCTTTCACTTTTCATAACGTCCATTTTTATTAGATTGAAAAAAATACTGTAAACTGTAGAGCAACCACAGATATATAAAACAACTAGACAGCCGACGAATAAAATTGAAGTCTAGAATCGATATGCGAACAGGGCAAAATATGATTGATTAATCCATGACATTTTATATTATTCCATGAAATATAATTTTTCTGTGATTGAAACCAAAGATATAATATAAAAATGTTGTTTTATTTATCAGTTATCTTTTTATATGGATTCGGATTGAAACACAATTTCTTGATTATAATTTATAAAATATAAACTATAAAGTGCAATTCAAGTAATTCAACATTATGGTGGTTTCTTGTTCTGTGTCTGGTTGTGTCAATAGGAGACTGAAAGGAAGCAAAGTTCATTTTCTTCGTAAGTTCCCGGGACGCAATTTACGTATGTTTTAAAAATACTCGGGCCGCAATTTACGTATGTTTTAAAAGTACACGGGCCGCAATTTACGTATGTTTTAAAAGTACGCTGGCCGCAATTCACATAGTATATGACCATAACCGTACTTATAGGGACGCAATTTACTGACTCCGGCAGTAAATGTCGTGGTAAATGTAATATAGTATACCACAATTGCTGTCATGGCAGTGTTTATATTATAATTATATTAATTTTCGTAGCCTTTACTTGGACCCGGTGAAAAATCTGTGTATTGTATCGCAATATTGTACGCTATAGTATTCCTGTTACACTCTTACACATAACAACCGTTATAAATGCTAGACACAACACCCGATTCAACAAATATTCCACGGGTAGTAAGTAGAAATAGTGACCCGTGAGTATCTTATTAGCAGAGTATACTGTTTTTAATCAAACACTATTCTTCTCAACGATATTTACGCTATAACACAAACTCACGGTTTAAATTCAATACGATTTCTTGTTTTGAAAGCACAACTAAAACCGATCATTCTTATTTTAATCCACAGACGATTCGTAAATCTTAAGTCGAGGGCTCTCTCTCTTTCTCTCGAAATACAGTCTTCGCACTGTAAACTTTATTTATACACAAATACAACAAATATGTATAAACACTATCAAAATAAATAAATTATGGTCTATGTTTATACAATTTATGATGAGGTATATATTCGATGCGCTAAGTTGATGTTATAGATAAAATCTAGATCAACGTGACATTGGTACCTATAATATGAGCTTCAAATGCACCTCTATGTAATTCTTTGATTCAAAAAGCTTATATTAACTTTCAAGGCAACTGCTATAAACAAGTAAAATAATTATGATAAAAAGTTGACAGATGGATTCATAATAGGTACATAGTACGCTGTACACAAACGATCGAGTATGTTTTATATTTTTAAATCTCTATACATCGTGGTTTTTTAAGGGACCTATATTACCAGTATTTGTAACGCATCTGGGAAATATTTTGTTTTCGTTTCCAGAAAATTGGCTTTATTCTTTAGGGGTGCCATTTGTTAAAAATCAAAAATACACTATTGCACTCCTAGTATACAATATTATTAGACACTGGCCTATCCAAAATAAGCATGAATAGAGTGTATGATATTGGAATTTGAAGAAATATCATACAATTTATTATATAGAATTAAGGATTCTATGTGCTCTCTTTTTCCCCTCTTTATAGCTTATAGATATGGAATATATATTGTAATAAGTTCAAAGTTTAATGTAAACTTAACATGGTGAGTTTAAAATGTTTCAATGACTTGCTTGGTATTATGCACCCCTGTTTATAAAATGAAATGACGCCTCTAATATTGTGATATTCTACACAGCGTTATGGCCGAACCAAGTGAAATACAAGGTGGAATTTCGACTAAACCTCGTGAATCGTAGTTTAAGAACATTTACGTAAAAAAATATTGTTTGAAAAATACAGTTAATACGCGCGAGTACAGTCTATTTTTTATTAACAGACCCCCTGTGGGGTTGGGGATTAGAATAGACCCACAGTAACTCCTGCTTATCGTAGAAGGCGATTAAAAGGAGGTAGCGGAGGGCAGCAGTAACCGTTACTACCGACCATTGGCGAGTTTTATAGCAGAACTAACGGCAATGGAAGGATTTGACAGAGGCAGTTTGGACAAATTCCAAACACTGGCCTGTCAACTGCGATGTGGAAGGAGAAGGATACCACCACATTAGAACTCCTAGTAAGCAATATGATCCGAAGTTATGAAGAGATGGAAGTTACTAGACCAGATATATTCGGAAATATCAGTTGTCTCGGCAGGAGAAGAAGCAAGGCTTCTCAGGTCGTCAGCAAGCGAAAACCTTGCCAAAACATTGGTACGTGGAATGTGAGAACTATGTTAAATACTGGAAAGCTGGAAAATATTAAAGTTGAAATGACAAGGCTAAACATAGATATATTGGGTGTTAGTGAAACACGATGGGCAGGAAATGGAGATTTCTGGTCTGATGATTACCGTGTTATTCACTCTGGAGGTGAAAGAACAGGAAGAGCCGGAGTCGGAATAATAATAAACAAGAAATGGGGTCAACAAGTGATAAATAAGATAGCGTACAATGACAGACTTATAATGGCGAAATTTAAAGCTGAACCTAGCGATATCGTAGTAATTCAAGTATATTTCCCAACAACTGAAGCAGAGGACAACGAGATAGAAGAAATGTACGCAGGACTCGAGGAACTCTGCAAATTAGCGAAAGGAAGTGACAACTTAATAATAATAGGGGATTGGAACGCTGTTGTAGGTGAAGGTGCTGAAGGACAAGTTGTAGGAGCCTATGGATTGGGTACTAGAAACGAAAGGGGAGACCGACTTATAGATTTCTGCAAGCAATATGACATGGTCATAACAAATACATACCAAAACATCCATCGGAGGAAAAGATATACGTGGAAAATGCCAGGGGACATTGGACGATACCAAATCGACTATATATTGGTAAGAAAACGCTTCAGAAATCAAGTTTGGAGATGTAAAACTTACCCAGGCGCCGATGTGGACAGCGACCATAACCTCTTAATGATGAAAAGCAATATTACATATAAAAAACTGAAGAAACCTACTCAAAAGGAAAGAAGATATGACGCAAATAGGCTAAAAGATCATAATATAGCATTAGCCTATGAATCATGCATCAGTAAAACATTCAAAGCACCATCACAAAATGATTCAATAAATACAAGATGGGAAACAATCAAAGAAACTATACATAATGCAGCCAATAAAACCCTTATAAGAAATACGTTAGATCCCAAAAAACCATGGATAAATGAACAAATTCTAAGAGATATTGAAGAAAGAAGAAAGTACAAAAACTCCAAAGACAACCAGGGAATAAGAAAATATAAAGAACTTAAAAACAAAATAAACAGAGATGCAAAAGAAGCAAGGGAGAAATGGCTGGAAGATAGATGTCATGAAGTAGAGCTATTACTAAAAGAAAACAAAATGGACCAAGCATTCAATACAATAAAGAAATTTGTCAGTAGTAAAACAAGAGTTAACATCAAAATAAGAGATGAAAACGGAAATCTACTAATAGACAACGAAGACATTGCTAGTAGATGGAAACAATATCTTGAAGTTCTGTATCAGGGTGAAGAGATAACAAGCCTACATAATGAAAGTAACCCAGATAATGAGGGTGCACCAATCCTAAGGGAAGAATTCAACCAAGTCCTTAAGATGATGAAAACTAGGAAATCCCCTGGTGTAGACAATATATCAACAGAACTGATTCAAAATGCAGGTGCAACAATTCAGAACGAATTATTTAAATTGGTTAACGACATTTATATATAACTGGAGAAATACCAGAAGATTTCAAAAAAAACATTATAATTACTCTCCCCAAGAAAGCAACGGCTGAAAAATGCAGTGAATATAGAACCCTGAGTCTAATGATACACTCGGCTAAAATCCTAATAAAAATAATAGATAACCGGATAGAACATAAAATTGAAAGGCAATTAAGTAATGATCAATTTGGATTTAGAAGAAATAAGGGTACTAGAGAAGCGATCTTAAGCCTAAGAACATTAGTGGAAAAACAGATTGAATTTAACAACGATACATTTATCGCATTTATCGATTTGGAGAAGGCATTTGACACAATTCCCTGGAATAAACTTTTCAAGACATTAGAAGAATTAGGCATTGATTACAGAGACAGAAAATTAATTTACAACATATACAAAGAGCAGTTAGCTATAATAAAAGTGTCAGACAAGTCTGCAACAGCCAAAATAGGAAAGGGAGTAAAACAAGGGTGCCCACTGTCACCAAAACTATTCAATATTTACGTAGAACAAGCTATCAATGAGATTAAAGAAACATTCACCAGAGATAAAATTGGAGTGATAGTAGGAGGAGAATTGATATCATTTTTAAGATTCGCCGATGACATAGCTCTTGTTACAAGTAGCGAAAACGATCTCAAAAGAGCGTTAGAAGAAATAGCAAGGTGCTTCCAAAACTATCACCTTAAAATCAACTGGAATAAAACAAAGGTAATGATGTGTCAAAAAAAGAATCGTATTCATAGATTGAGAATTAAAATTGATAACCACAATCTCGACCAAGTGGAAAACTTTAGATATCTAGGGAGTATAATTAGCCAAGATGGAAAATGTACTATGGAAATAAAAGCAAGGATCGCTCAAGCAAAAACAGCATTCATGAACAAAAGAAACCTACTGTGCTCTAAAAACATGAGTATACGTATGAGGAAACGGCTGATAAAGGTATATGTGTGGAGTGTCGCACTTTACGGATGCGAAACATGGGTATTAAACAAAGCGGAACAAAAGTTCCTCGAAAGTTTCGAGATGTGGTGCTGGAGAAGAATGTTGCGAGTGAGCTGGGTAGAAAGAAGAACAAACGAAAATGTTTTGAACGAAATAAATGAAACAAGGAAGATACTTAACACCATAAAAGAAAGAAGATGGAATATGATTGGTCATGCCTTAAGACACGAAGAAGAACTTTTGTATATTATAATAGAAGGGAAGATGAATGGCAAAAGAGATCGAGGACGACCAAGAACGTCTTATATCAAAAGGATGATTTCCGATGCGGGCCTAGCAAACTATAAGGAGCTGAAGAGGTTAGCTGACAATAGAGATGAATGGAGAAAATTCGGAAAATTGCAAAACCAACCTTAGGGTTGAATACAAAAAAAAAAAAAACAGTCTATTTGTTTAATACACGAGCAACACGTGCCCTCGATCTCGATTTCTTTTCGTGAATCACGCTGCAGCATCAATCACGGAATGTACGGTCAGAACTTAAACACAGTGGCAATTTTTTTATAAATACGTTACATAGTTGCACTATCTGTAGAAATCGTGGCAAACTCTTAGGTGATAATTTTTAATTGAAACATTGTGTGTGTGTGTGTGTGTGTGTGTGTGTGTGTGTGTGTGTGTGTGTGTGTGTGTGTGTGTGTGTGTGTGTGTGTGTGTGTGTGTGTGTGTGTGTGTGTGTGTAACATATACTATGGTTTAAGATTTGATTTAATATATTTTTATCAATATATATGTATATGCCATTTATGCATACGGTGGTGCAGGTTATTGCAGCAATAAATAGCGCGTGGATTTTGTACATTAAAATTATTATTTCTATACACGGAGCACATTACCTATTATTTTGTTTTCCTTCAACCGGCGTGGTGGATGGTTTACCTATCTTCGTTATTTTGACTTTTTTTTCTTCCATTCCTTCTTTATCGAACGAAATCGAGATCGTCTCCGTCCAATTTCGGTTTTCGGTGTAATCGTTTTTGATGATAATACAACGTAATTTTGTACATTATTATGTTTCAGTATAGTATATACTAAGTGGTATATAGGTACGTGCAGTAAAACGTCTGTAAAACACACACACACACACACACACACACACACACACACACACACACACACACACACACACACACACACACACACACTTGCAACCAAAACGAGAGCTGTAATATGTTATATATAATTTTCCTAGAGACTTTGATTTCAATGAGCTCAACGCGTTTTTGATTAGTAGGTAATTATTATACAAAAAACACGAAATTCACTTTAACCGCGCGCGCGCTGGTCGCTCTTTTTATCGCGTTAACGATTTTACCATTGTCAAACACGGTGTTCGCGTGTCGATCGCAATTATTTTTTTTCTCGGCGTAACGCCCCGCGCGACGTATGCATTAGGTACGATTGTTACATTTCAAGCGCGTATACACGTAATGAATAACATGACAGTTTTTATACGATATGTCGCGACCGCAAATGAAAATAATAATAATAATAGAATAAAACCGATGACAATCGCTGCACAATGACAATCGGTCGGGTTCGTGTCGTCCGCGTGATAGTAGCGGTGACACGTCATCTCACTCGGATAACTCAGTCGACGGTATAGTATAAATTGAAGGCAAACGCGAAATCGATAAATGATTTTCAACAAGAGTTTGGACAAAAATTTCAAGCAGTGTATACACATAGGTACCTATCAAGTACCTATTCAGAACGGCGGCATTTATTATAATATTATTTCTGCCTGTTCGTTTCGTCGCACTCGGATAAATAAGGCGTTCGCGCCGTAATCGTTTTACGTGTTCACGCGGTAACGGTGATGATAATAATAATCAATAATATGGCAAACCGTTTGTACTGACAGTGCTGTAGTCGTTGTTGCGGTTGTAACACCAATTTTGGAATGAAAAACAATTTAGTAAATTGGATAATATAGTAATGGACATGACCATTCTCATCTGGACGTTTAGTCTATATATATATCATTTACTACACAGTACGCACACGATGATGCGTGATGTCATCTGGACAGACCTAAAACGATTTGTACGTAGACTTCTTACCAAGTCCGATACTCAAACCGTTAAAAAATTCATCATTTCGGGTTTCCATAAAAGCATTGCAATTGACGATAATTATGATAATTAACGTGAGGCGAGGACAGAAATCAAATCTATTATGTGGTCGTAGAACTCGCTATACAAAAACACTGTTACGATATTATTATAATTATTATTTATAAATACTACATCTATCTATCTGAACAGGTATTAAATATTGTTTATACAATTTCACGTCGTACATTAAGTATGTGTGTGTGTGTGTCGCGTTACATTATAGAAACTATATCGATGTACACTTCAAGCTAGGAATAATGGATGAAATAAAAATATATTTGCAAAACATCAGAGTGGAATACCGAAGAAAGTTATTCGTGAGAGCCGTAGAGTTCAACAAGTGTCCGTGTATTGTGTTTCCTTTTGTCGGTGCCGCCGCCGCTTTGATCGTGTCACGTTAAAATGTCGATAAAAATAATAATAATAATAACAAGGGTAATTATAACGTACAAACGTGTTTTTATAGATGCTCGATAACACTAGTATGGAGAAAAATGAAATAAAAACCTAATCTTAGCCGATATTGGTGTTTTACCACCCACTCTAAATCCTAGCATGCCAGACTTGACGGCGCGGCGTCTCCCGGTGACCCCGACCCGCACGATCGTCCGTGTAAAATTCAATGAAACTCGAATATCATATTATACGTATTTAATTTGTTATTAGGTACTCGGCTGCACCGGTCGAATTCAACGTAAAATGGAATACGTCATGAAGAAAGAACAAAAATAATTACATTTTATTCTCGTTTTAACTGTTTTCCGTGTCAAAGCGAACGGTTGTGCCTAATTGTTGCTATTTTAAAATATGCGCGTAATTTGTGTCAAACGATTTTACCACTTCCGATTCATTTGTTATATACTCACTGTTCATAACACAATAAGTGTGCAATGATAACAAATCGCGGATAGGATAACAATTAAATAAATCATTAATCGGCAAACTCATATTCTAATTTATAATATTATATAATTTAGAATAATATTATACTTCAAAATTTGGCTATAACGGGTAGGGTAATTTTATTCGGTAAGCATGAATAAAGTGAGAATAAGAACAGCTAAACATTTTCGAGGTAAAACACATTTAAATCACTGATCAAAAAAAAAAAAAAGCCGAATTGTTAGTCTACAAAAAAAAAAATTATAATAATAATAGAATCGTATTTGAAAATATATGAAAAAAACATGAAATGAATTAAAAATAATAATCACATTTTTTTAATTGTCGATTAAAGAAACCGTAAACATTATAAAAACTAACGGGAATTTCCTGGTTTGGTTTACTTAAAGTAATGGAACTCAAATTCCAATGCGTTTAAGAGATTGTTAGATTATATACTATAACATTGAAATACGATTTAAAGTTAGTACATTACACAGAAGGTATTAACAATATGTGTATGATATTTTTTTCAATCCCGTTTACTGCCCTCCTTAGCTTAATCTCAGTATATGTCATAACTCATAATCAAATTTTTTATGTTTATGTATTGTTATTATATAAAACCGTAATTTTATTTCCCTATTTATCATGTAATTGATGACTACATGGCAATCCGGCTAAGCAAAAAAAAAAAAAAAATTAATGTGAAATTTAGAATATTTTTAAATTTTTGCAAAGGACAGTCGCAAGTTTTTTTTTCAATTATAAATAAAGGCCTCGACAACATAAGTCATTGGCCTAGAAAGAAACAAAAGTAGTTATATAAACGTAGTTTAGCTAGGTGGTACTATAGTGAATAAAGTGTTTTTTTTTTTTTTTACATAGATAATTACAGTAGAAATTTAAAGCTACATGGTGTATAAAGGTTAGATCGTTTTGTATAAATTTGTGTCTTTGACAAATTGTAGTGTCTTGTGGATATTTAGTGGCTCGTTGTTGAGACATTCGAACAGGCTGCTTGTAGGTGTTTGATCGAGACTGCTAGTCCACAAGTGAGTCGCAAGTTTAAACATCATAATTTGGTCACATATTGAAGGAAAGATTAAAAATAAATAAATATATATTGATATGAATATAATTTCCAGTTGAAGCTTTATCGGTGACATGGAAAAGACTCAGGAGTGCAAGGAATTACCTTGATCAAAAATCCAGCAATAAGAACCCCGGGTTTTTATCTCCCGTGAAAGTTATGGTCAACCCTGAATAGAATAAGAACCGAGCTAGACAGAATTAAAAGCTTAATATATAAATGGGGAATGGAACAATCATTTATTTACTGTACAGTAATACATTTATTTTACTTATTATCTGAATTTTTGATCCTACTTTTAATCAGAATATTTTCTTGAGAATTATTCGAGTAGATATCATATATGCTGATACGATTCTTACTATACACTACCTATATACAGCATTAGAGGACTCTATTTAAATTTTGAATATTCGTTGTGTAAATAGTGTAATCAGTTATCACTTGTTAATATTAAAAAACGACTGAAAACATACTTAAGATCAACAATGGCTGAAAATAGACTAAATGGGTTAGCTTTAGTAAACATAAATAAAAAAGAGGTCATTTCAGAAACTGAAATTATTGAGGATTTTGTAGAAATCTCGTAGATTGGTCAAAATAATTTTACACAATTGTTACCTACTATAGTTTTTATACACTTATAATTTTGTTGGGATTAACTTGTTTTTCTTATTTAATTACTATTATTATTTATTATTATGTATATATATATATATATATATATATATATATATATATATATATATACATATATACATATATATATATATTAACTTAATGACTGACTAAAAATATAAATAAATTATTTGCATTAAAACGTTAAATATTTGGTTTATTTTATTTTTTGTTTTTGGTAGGATTTTAGTTGGTATTTTATGTATATGGTAAAATGTTAGACAGTGTGTGCCCCCCCCCCCTAAAAAAAATCCTGGATACGCCACTGAATTTTGGTGTCTACTTTTTGATCTTGTATTTACTTATTTTTACGAATTCCCGTTTAATTATTTTTAAACGAAAAAAAAACAAATAAATAATTGCAGAATATACTTACTTACAGTATAAAATAATTAAATTACAAGTATAAATTTACTTTATACACATTACGAATTACGATACTAAGACCCAATTGAAATAAGTTACTATCAAAACTATTAAGCGTTTTGTTATTTATTTGGACATAAAATATGTATTAGAATAAATAATTAGGTGTACATACATAGAAAAAGTATTTATTCATTTATTTTCATATACTTGAGTACAAATAATTAATAAGTACCTACTAATGCTCTACACGGTCCAGTCTTTTCGGTCTTTGTGTACAGGACCCAATCACGGTCCGGTCTTTTTTGGTCTGCGTGTATTATAATTTAAAATAGTTTGGACCCGTCCGATCCGCCTTCAATTTCAGTTCGACATAAGTTTTAATGACAGAATCGCAATCTAGTCTGGTTTATTTTAACACGTTATACAATATAATATGTAGAATTACAGCTCGGTCTTATTCTTATAGATTTTTTTTTTAAATCTGTACAGTTTTGGTCTTTTCTAGTGCAATAAAAAAGAAACAATCCGGTTTAGTCTGGTTTAATTTTCTTTTATCGGTCCGGTCCGGTCCGGTTTGGCTTATTTTTATTTTATCGGCCTGGTGCAGTCCTGGAATTGGTTAAAATGTATCAGTCCGGTCCGGTCTAAAAAAAACCGGACCGTGCAGAGCACTAGCGCCTTCTTATGAGTTATTAATTTACAATCAATGTATACAATTTACATAAGTGTTTTATACTATACGTTTATTGTATAGTTACGATGAATAGTTCCATAAAAGAAAAATTATATAAGTGTCGGCAAACATTTTAAAGTAGTTAAAACAGCTTATGAATTAGCTAAATATTGTTATGTTTTTATGAGGGCTTAAATTGTTGTTGTTCCATCGCTTCATTGATACTTCTATTTCTAAAACGGTTACCAAATGTCGGTATTCATTTAAATTTTCAAATAAATGATCTTTGAGAGTTAATTTGTTTTCCTGGTGTAGATACTATAATATTATACACCTACTTATGCATAGACATAAAACTTCAGTTGCCAATATTTTGTCAAATAATTTTATTCGTGAAAAAAGAGTATTAAAAATCGATTTACACGAAGAAGAATCAATACAACTCGTATATTAATGCATAACTCATGAATTCTTTTTAGAACGGTGTGAGCATGTTTGGTTTACAAAGAGAAATAATGAGTTATGAAACTCGCGATGAATGGACACGTTCGATATTAGTTTATGATTGTATATTATATACACATGTATATGTATACGCGTGTGTGTAAATGCATTTAATAATATAATACATATGTGGTGTCGGTGTGTTATTCTCAAAGGTTAGTAACCGCCAAAAACATAATCAGGCAGCTCCGACTATTGTTTGAATGGTTCCCGTATAATTATTGTTCGACAATCATTTGATGCCGTTTCTTCAATCGTCGTGTGTGTGTGTGTGTGTGTGTGTGTGTGTGTGTGTGTGTGTGTGTGGTGTGTACATGTAATACCCACGATGAAGAGTAGATTTATACAATCATAATAATAATAATAATAATAATATTATTATTATTATTATTATTATTATTATTGTAATTGCGTTTGTTATTATTATTTTTATCGATGACAAATCGCATACTAATGGTTATATATACACTCAGTCGTATTGTCTGGCTGTCGGCCGAGTGTTTTGTAAATCGTTTTGTTCTTAAAACACCGACCACAGAGCGCACAGCATGAGTGAATCGCGGAAACACACAAACACATCCTACAAAAAAAAAAACAGTATTATAATAGAACATGCGCGACTGTGATGTTTATAGATAAAATATTACCAATAGATTGATTATCGGACCGAATAGGAGTGCGCGGTTGTTATATGAAACCTTCAATTTAAATATTAGGTATACTCATGAACCGTTATATCGTAAGTTTATACGTCATAATAGGTACTATAATACTCACGTGTGTAATAAATTCATACAGTGTTAAGTTAAAATGACAAATACAACGATATAACACATTCAAATGTAAATATTGATGTTGTTCAATACGATTTTCGGGTACCTTAAAGCATTCAATAAAATGTATCTTCAATACTATGAAATGCTTGATCCAGATGCTAGTCGTTTGCGTCGTCAGCAAATAACCTTCTGTAATCTGCAACCCCTGTCGTTCAAGTTACTGAAAGAATGAACTCATGCCAAGACAAAAATTATTAGTAAACCTTGTATAAATAGCATTTTCCCAACTACCTGCGTGTATTGTCAAAACGACGTTCATAATATAAGCGCTGTATGATAATTTATTGAATCTCGTCATCATCGCACACGCAGGTAAGTACTTACATATATAATAACAAAATTGGTAGTATATTATTACACGAATTCAAAAATCTACCACTTTTTCATTTAGATGTATCTGTGATCCGCCTTTTTATTTTGATATTGTATTAAATTTACATGCATTCATATTGATCTGTATAACTATTTGTTATAAGTGCGCAAACTTTCATGGCATGTGATTAGAAACATCGGGTAATAAATTAAAATGTATTTACTATCAATAATACAATAGTAAATACATTTTAATTTATTACCCGATGTTTCTAATTACATGCCATGAAAGTTTGCACACTTATAACAAATAGTTATACAGATCAATATGAATGCATGTAAATTTAATTGTAAATGCCGTATAAAATCTGAAAGTTGGTAAGTCGTTGCATTTACACTCTACGATTTTGTTTTTGTTTTTAATTTAATACTGAAGCTCTTAACAGCCTCTTCTTATTTATGAAGTTTATTTATGGACACCTATATATATATATATATATATATATATATATATATATATATATATATATATATATATATATATATACAAATTTATATTGAATATATTATTTTTAAACAGATAGATTATATTTTATTCAGTTTAACAACATGTCATACTTCCTACTTCCCAGTAATTTCATGTACACTGACAATAAAAGTACGGGGTATATGTATAGGTACTATAGGTATATTTAAGGTATCTACTTAAATTATGATTGTAATTATCTCATTTACATGTTATTATAATTAATAATTATAATAGTAGTTTGCATCAGTGAGATAGGTAGATACAACTATCTAATTGTAACTTATATTGTAGCAGCTTTTCTTAAATGTTTTTAAATAAGTAATTAAGTTTGTAATATGCAATAATATGTAAGTACCATGTACTATGTAACATGTAGATGTCTAAATATTTAAAGTAAATGTTAATTGGATTAGCACATAACTTTTACTTTATAACACCTATATATTGTAGATGTAAAATAGGTATATTATAATATATTTATTCTAAAATGAACAATGACATTATTTGAATGGCCATTATATCATGATAATGCATTAGGGGTTGATTTTGTTATCTGCAGACATGTCCTTTTAATTCCTCACTAGTTTAATTTAATTTATAATACTAAGTGTTATTATTATTGATATAATGATTAATGTAAATATAAATATAAAATGGCATTTTACTGTTATTATTTAAAATATATACTACAAGTTTAATAAAAAAAGGCATAACCAATGAGATCTCTACGACAACTTTCTTTTTTAATTCTATTGATTCACGTAAACGGCAAACTATTTCATGCACCATCCTCATTGATTACACCTCTTATCGGTTCATATTATTATGGTTGTAATATATATATATATATATATAATAATATAGAGTGTACAATAATACACCCGTCGACAATAACTAGATTAAGATGCAAGAAATATAAGAATGTCTAACCTATAACTATATCAAATCATCACGTCTGATTAACTTTGAAGTCATATCACATCTCTACATTGTAAGACACCAAGAATTTTCAGTTTATAACATGTCATAACAATAAGAAAATAATACATGTTATCCGTAATACAATTATTATTATGTACAAATCTACTTTGATGTTCCGTAAAATGGTATTCAATAATATTTCATTATTCATTAGTCATATGATAGCATACACCGAGAGGGTCTAATTAACATACTGACAGAGCTCCATTTCCCACACAAACTGATAAATTTGATCAAGTCAAGTATTATGAAAACATATTTTAGGGTCAGAATAGGAAATATAAAATCGGAACAAGTACAAGTACGGACAGGTCTAAGGCAAGGAGACTCCTTATCGCCTATACTATTTAATAACGCATTGGAAAAAGTTATAAGAGAAATTAATATGGGACAACATGAAGGAGTAAACTTACAAGGTCACACTATAGAACTGTTAGCATATGCAGATGACCTGGTACTGATAATAGAATCACAAAATGAACTTAAGTCGCTATTTAGACGACTAGAAAAGTCGGCAGCAAAAATAGGTTTACGCATCAATGAAGAAAAGACAAAATATATGAGTGTAAGGAGGAAGAACAATGCAAGATTAAACCTCTCCCTAAGAATATATCAATATAATTTCGGCAGAGTAGAACATTTCAAGTATCTGGGAACGATACTAACAGAAAATAATGATAGAGCAAAAGAAATAGAAGCGAGAATACTGGCTGGAAACAAATGTTTTTTCGGATTAGCGAAACTATTAGGTGCTCGATCCCTATCAAGAGACTTAAAGAAACAGTTATACACTACATTGATAAGATCAGAAGTTACGTATGGAGCAGAGACTTGGGCAATTCGGAAAAACGACGAGAATAGACTCCTCTCCTTTGAAAGAAAAATACTGAGAAGAATTTTTGGACTTGTAAAGGACAATATAACAATATAATATAATGAATGGAGGATAAGAAAAAACGAGGAATTAAAACCACTGTACCAAAAACCAAACATTGTTGAAGCAATAAGAACTAAAAGACTACAATGGGCAAGATATGCCTAGAGAAACAAAGACCAAGTAAATCGTACGGTCCTGGAAAAGAACCCTACAAGAAAAAGACCCATAGGAAGACCGAAAATGAGATGGGAGGATGTAGTGAAGAAGAACGTAGAAGAACTAGGAGGAGGGAATGATTGGAAGGAATGAGCAACAGACCGAAAGGGATGGAAACCTGGATGTATGACGGGATGGTCCTAGAGGCCGCAAACTCAAAAAAAAAAAAAAATTCATTAGTCAATACAAGACAATAAAATTAATCATAACATTTTTGTGTCAATAATGTCATTGATGTAACATTTATTACTTAAAATCATATAATGATACGATTTTTAATACTTTAAAGGTGAAATTATTATTTATTTTATTTTTATTTTGCATATGACATCGGCTATAATATCCTAACTTACACTATAAAGCAACAGAAATAAAATATTAAATAAAATAATAATAATAATAATAATAACAGTAATTTTGTTTTTTATTATTATTATTTATCCCGCGGCTACTAAGGCCATTGGGTATTGAGAACAATTAGGTTAACATATTAATAATAAAATGAAAAGGAGCAGAAAAAAAAACATTAAAAAAAATAGAAAGAAAAAAAAAAGAAAAAACAAACATTAATTATATTAGTGCATTGTGATTTTAAATTTTGTTGATTAGATTCGATGATGAGATGAATTTGATTGTGGCTGTTATTGAGATGGAGTCCGGGTTGAGTGCTGACGATAGTGAAAAATAGTAAATTATAATAATATATAATATTATAATATAATTATAATAAAATAATAAATTATTATTCAATATGACAGTTAGAATCAATAAAACCATTGGCGTCTTTGAGAGAGGAAGTGATTTTAAGTATAGATCAGAGGTATTCAAACTTTTTATCCCATGGTTCCTTTGTGTTTTCACAATACTTCGACGATTCCTAAATTATTGAAGACAAAAAACAATGGTTATACCTATATTTATATATGTATACGTTAATTTATTTATTTATCTACGACACTTATAAAGTAATTTATAAATAAATTTGGAAGTAAATAAGGAAATGTAGAAAAAATTGAAATCAAATATTTTTATATTATACCCAAATAAATCATATTCATACATGCATTGATTATTTTATATTAATTTTTGGTTTTCGGTTTTTTGACACATCTCCTCTAACTTCTACGATGCCCTTACATGGAAAAAAATATTTAGTCGATTGAACTTTAATTAAATGTGTTCTGAGTATTAAACTGAGTTTCATATGACATGGCTATATTTTTAGTTGTTAATTCCATACTGTTATAGTTGTTAAAATAAAATAAACTTCAAATAAAAAAAAGTTTGGAACATATATTTTTGAACGATTTAAAAGATATTGTGTGAATGATCGTATATTGTCATTAATCGTTATTAAGTTATAAATTCAAATATTTATTCTTTCAGTGAATTAATGGGGACAAAATGTCAAGAAATTATCATTTTACATTTAGATAACTTTGATTCCATCCTTTGAAATTATTTCACATAAATAATAATTATTTAGTCAAAAATACAGAATTCATTAACGTCAAGATTTTCATCATCTGGCACACGCTACATGCATATAGCATACTGTACTAGTTATTGATAACAATTATTTTAGAGTTAATTACGCTGTACTGCAGTACCAACCGTACTTATTTGTCTCCACCTCTTAATGTATAGGTATAATGTATATGAGTGCACTACGTAAAATATCAATTTCGTGTTGTTCCATTTGTAATCTCATTCTCATCTTTAGTCTTACTTTTTTTTCTTTGATCATTGCCTACTCACATACCTCCTTAATGGTCTACGATTCTTCATCTCACACGATGTATCCAATTAGTCTTCATCACTTTTGTTACCCTGTACTTTGTATACAAACTACTGCAGTCATTTTTCCTACTCTGAAACGAACATGACGTCATCCCAGACCTCTATAGACTCGTGGAGCGCATCTATACACTCGTAAAATCCGTATTTTCTTCGATGATCTTTCGATATGTTATTATTATAAATCAATACTTCGTCGGTGAAACCCAAAAATGCATAAGGTTTAATTTTTTTGATGGCCTGACACTTTGATCTAGCTCAATCGTAGCGTTTTTGTACTTAAGTACTTAAGTAGATGAATACAAGTGCAAAATTAAATTTTATTACCTGGTGCAGTATTACTCAATACTTATTAAACTTAATATTGTATAATATATTTGTCTGTCCCTAAAATAACATTAATCGATTTCACTTGAACTAAATATTATTTTATGTACAATGGCTAACTTCTGTTGGTATATAGTTTATTATTATGCCTTGGTCATTATTGTTAACCGATTTATTTTTATTCAAGGTATATGTAATTTTAAATTTAAGTAAAATATTTTGAATAATATACATATATTAGAGTTTTCTCTACGATGTGTGCCAATGGCGTACACACGTATTTTTAATAGAAGGGTTTATATTAAAAATTATACATAATATACCATTTTAACATTTTACGTTAATCCATTTGCATACAACCATTAAACTCATAAAAAAAACAAACGGGGTAGGGATGACCCCCCACTCGTGTGTGTGTGTGTGTGTGTGTACGTGATGCTTAGTTTTCGATAACATTTAAATTACCAGTACTTAAGCATTCAAAAATTAATTAATTAAATACCATTTACTCTAACTAATAAAAGTTTCCGTTATATATTGTGTAAAATAATTTGTAGTTCAGATATAGCGAGTGGTTACAAACCAAAATATATTTGGGATATACACTAAAATTTATTTGCGCTTTTGGATTGCATTAAAGTCACATTTTGCGATTATAATCTGTATTCGTACATCGTATACGTTATTAACATTTACAATGCTCGAGGACGAATTCGGTAGTATAAAAAGGCTATTACAATCGTGTTCCCAGAATAAGCATAAATATATGCGGGGTGGCCAAGAAAAGCTTTTTTTTTTTATTAAATAATTACCAATCAAAAATAACGTCAAATTCTGACCAAATAGACGTAGAAGAAAAATAAGTGATTTTCTTTTAATAATAACTAATTTTGAATGTTATGGGACGCATATTAACAGGTTGATCTAAATCAGAAGAAAATTTAAAAATGTTCATTGTCTCATTAGCACGGATCACCATAATTACTCCACTGGTGTTCCATATAGCATATAATATATAGATAAAAATAGGTTTTGAACAAAACTATTTGGTACAGTGATTACATGTATTTCACAATAGTATATAGTGTCATCCACAACATCACGTAGTAAGAACGTAATGGGTACGACTTCGGAAAAAAAACAATTATCACGACTTATTTCTTGCAATTAATTTGCATCACTCGACCATTCAATTATTTGCTGGAGTAGATTTCCTGCGTGTATTAACCGCGCATTATTTGACCATTGCAGACATTAATTGTGTATATGGTTATAACTTATAAGGGTAGTTGAATGTAAAAACAGAATCTCTGATGTCATTAACAAATCGTGTGACCACAATATCAGCAGAGATATTCGTTTCACTTCTATATATTATAATATTATACATGCACTTGCATGATAATAGTAACGAATAAAATAACAATGTGTACTACGTGATAACAATATTATCGTTTTAGATGTATCGAGCTTTGTTAAAAGCCATCGTTGTGTGTGTGTGTGTGTGTGTGTGTGTGTGTGTGTGTGTGTGTGTGTGTGTGTGTGTGTGTGTGTGTGTGTGTGTGTGTGTGTGTGTGTGACTGCCTTAGCAATGAAGACGGCTGCTGCGGCAATGTAATCGATGCGCGAGAACACCGATTAGGCGGTGCAGCGTGCGAGGCTGCGGGTGCATAGATGCGTGTAATGCGCTGCCCCCATACACTTAACACCTGCTGACGCCGCCGATGGATTATTAATCGTCCACCGACATCATAAATACACTGATACGTTGTACGTATATATTTTTTTTCCTGTTGTTCGGGTAATTTCATCGGGTTTTTATTTTTATTCTTATTATTCTTTCATTTCATTTCGTACGGGACGGACAGAGAGCGAGAGAGAGAGACAGAGAGAGATTAAAATAAGGTAAGGTAACTTCTACATATATACTTATATATGCGTGTGTGTGTGTGTGTATGTGTGTGTGTGTGTGTGTGTGTGTGTGTGTGTGTGTGTGTGTGTGTGTGTGTGTGTGTGTGTGTGTGTGTGTGTGTGTGTGTGTGTGTGTGTGTATTGTGTGTGTGTGAGCGGCGAGAAAAAGGGAAGAAAAATAAAAGGAGCGCACACCGCGCGCGTACACATAAAGAAAAACACGAGTCCATATTATAAGAAATCAGCCGCGCGACACGGTGTGTTGGTCGTTGACAATGCAGAGCGGATTGGGCTACTTGTGCGTGTCAAGTGTGAGAAAACCCACGGAGGCGCCTCAGTCTTTCCATGTATGATATGTATATACCTAGGTACATTATACATGCGGTACGCGATGCATGTGTAGTGTGTACGTGCTGCACCAAACACCAGTAGTTGGTATATATGTAGGTATCTAGTAGGTAAGTGATACATCGCTGTGAACAAGAGAACGTATACCTCGATATGGAATGTAAAATGCATAATTACGTAGTTAAATTTGAAAAGTTAATATACATGAAGACATTGTGTGCCAAATTAATAGAGAACATCATTCTCGTAATATGTATACGCTTTAATTAAAACTTGTAAACAATTTGTCCTACACGCAATAATTATACTATTCAAATCAGATGTGTACTAGAGTTTACTACAGCAAAAAAAAACAATACGCGTGGGTAGACAGATGATGCCCCATAGAGATTTACACAATGTGATTTAAACTTAAATTATTTTTCACGTACAATTTAAAGACCAAAACTATACATATTTATGAAAAAATCAGTTTTTAATGTTTTTATCTGCCTTACTTTTTAGTTTTTTCATTTTCTTAAACGGCAACTCTAATGTTCATATCATTATATTATAAAAAATCATTTTTTTTTTTTTTAAATCGGTTTTTTAATAATATTGGACTAATATTTTATGAAATAAAAGCATTTTAATTTTAGAATAGTGATGTAGAAAAGTAAAGATATCCCGAAAATATGTGCTGTCACTAATCTTTTTACCTATTCAACATTTAAATGTATCACAAAATTTCTTAAAATTAACAAAAAAAAAAAATTAACCATCACACCTGTATTTCTAAAGATTGTCTTAATCCTGTAGAAATAGATAAGATGATATATATTTTTTTCTTAAAATTTGACAGGGATTCGGGATTTATAAATGGACTCATTCGTTTTTATAATTTAAATCTTATAGAACTCAAATCGTTCTAAACTATTTCTTTGGAATTCAGTTTGTATGCACCTAATTACCAAACGTAATTTATATTTATATAGCAACTATTCAAATTACTTTTAATGTATTTATTGTTTACTGATATTATTAAAAATAAAACGATTGTATTGTAGTTTCTTATTATATAGTAAGGTCATAAAATTCCGAAAACTAGTGACGCTTTTAGAAGAAATCCTAGCAAACCGACGCTTTCAAGTATACTCTATATCCTATCTTTGCGATTCTCTTACTTCCACTACTTTTGATTATAATTCTATTTAAGTTAAACCACTATTTTATATTTTATATTTTATGTACCTATTAGTTAATAATACTATTATTTGTAATTTTATGATTTGTTATGATATTTTAAAAAAAGTTGATTTGTGTAATGCCATGCGAAATAAATAAATAAATATAGTAACTATAGTACTATAGTAGGTAGTTAATAATTATTAATGACTTAATTCATTTATCTATTATAGGTAGGTACATTTGATAATATTGAGATGTAATTATGTAAATATCAGTAAGAACTTAAATGTTAAAATATAAGGTTTTTTCGTTATTATATTCTTTATAATTAGCACATACTCGCAGTTCACCTACAAGCCAGATATTACGAGGAAGTCGAGGATTATACGATAAGGAGTAAACGCATTTTGCTCGTAATACATTCATTTAGCACCAGATGGCAATTATTATTTAAAGTCAATTATGCCATACTTGTCAGATATAGTCATTATTATACCTAACCTATAAGTATATAGATGCAACCCAGTTATTACAAAGGAAATTCTTGGCTCTAGTTATTATCATTTAAATTGCAAATGTACTATTACTCATATATATTTCAATTATTTCAACATAGTCACATAAATACATATATAAATACTCATCATAGTCACTATAGTCTATAATTCTAAGTAGCATAAATGAACAGCAGGTGAGACTAAGTTGGTACGATATACCTACACCTATATTTTATGCACGTGTAATTAAATTTGTGAAATTTATTATTGTTGCAAACGGACACGTGTGTGTAAATTAAAAAAATGACTACTGAGCATATAATTTCTTAATTACGTGTTGTATAAAACGAAAGTTTGTCGAATTATCTTCTTTAAACATTAGCATTCAGATATACTCACACCATATTATAATAGTTCTATTATCTACATACATTTAATTTAACATAATATTTTTTTTTTGAAAAATCAAAAAACCTTAAGAAAACTTACAACCAAATACATTGTTAACTAAGCACATTTTTTGTAATATAATTACGTTATGAACGGTACATCTTATTTATTATCAAATTATTTTTGCTAATTTATACATAAAGTTTAACCGATTTATACTTGAAGTGATTACTAGCATCCGAATATCAACCCCAAAAATAGACTAAACTAATATGAATAAAGAATGTATTTCGCACCACGAGATGTTTTTCGTTTCTCGAACAAGATAATGGAGATAAGTGTATTGAATTTATAAGAAACTATAATAAATAATTTCTTCAGTTAAACTATTTAGAACAAAGCTTCAGTGTAAAATAAAATATTTATTGACGAACCATTTTTAGTCTAATTATGTGCAGATTTTTTTTATCAAAAATGTTTACAATAATTTTTTCTACATATAAAATAATTTTATTTTTCTTAAATATTCAAAACAAGCTAAGTTTAATCTAGTTGCTAGATGAAACTTAATGAACTTAAAAAAAAAAAATAATAAACAGAGAAAATAAATAAACACCATCGTAAAACCAATAGATCCTTTACTTTATTTAGAATCTTAAACTGTTTATCATAACTATTTATATGTATTTATTGAAACTATATATACTCTTCGTCATAAATGAATAAATATAATTATTAAATAGGTATACATTACTTAGATATCCATCTACTAGACATCCACTAAGCATAGACGCATAGTTATCTGACGGAAACCCGTGACTCCAAAAATAGACCTATTAATTGCTTCCGGGTACATAAAGCTAAGACTGTTGTACTGATAACATTGGCTTAAAACAACGAATATTCAAATAATTCGGTAACTATACGTCTTAAAAAGTGTATGATGTGCATTTGAGGGTGAGTTATCTGCCTTAGAAAAGATGCAGCGTAACACGAGCATCCGTTATTGCGTATTCCCGTAGATTATGACGCTGCATTCGGAGATATCTACCTACTGTATACGCAGGAATTTTGCTATCTACATACAAATGTATTTATAGAGTACAATATATAATAAATATAAAGTTTATATTTTATTTATTGTTGCATTTAAATGTTTGTTGATACTTGCGCGAGCGTATCAGCCAGTCAGTCGTAGTTCGTTCGTTAACATTTCGTTTTTATCTTCTAAGTCGTCCTCTTTCACACACACTCTCAAACACACACACACACACACACACACACACACACACACACACACACACACACACACACACACACACACACACACACACACACACACACACACACACACACACTGAAATTCACATCATTCGAAATAGACGGCCATTTTGTTTTTCTTTATTTTTCCGTGTGTGCATATGTCCATAGCAACGACTGCCGCAACGTAGCACGCGCTCGGAACAAATCGAAATCATCGGACGTGCCACCGCAGACCGTTTTTTCTTTATATACGTGCACTGTACGCGAGTATACGTGTATATTATATGCCCAGTCACGTCGAAGGTACCTAATACTTATAGATATAGTTTTCGTCCCGGACAGTTTTTCTATATCACATCGCACGCTGCCACCACCGTCTACATATTATACACCTACATTATTGTGTTATTGCTTTTTTTCCATCATCTCATTTTCCTCGCGCCGCTCCACCCGTTCTCGCGTGATCTAATGATATGCACCATTTCACTGTTGGGTCCGTTGCGCTCAGACGCGCCGCGTGACCCACCGATTCTGCTGTGGCGGCGGTCACGCAGGTCCAACAGGGTTGAAAATATAATATGATATACGTGTCGTGAAGAGAAAGAGAGTGAAAGAGTGTGGCGGGGAGGAGAATAAAGACAGTTAGGTCGGGGGAGACTCGGTCGGAAATTAAACGGTTAATCTATTGTTATACTCTGTAGCCATATAGTGACGATTCCGAAACGTTAAAGAAACAGAGAGAGAGAGAGAGAGAGAAAGAAAGAGGAGAACAAAAATTAGAAATACTACCGATCCGAGAAAACGGATAAAACCACTGCCGCGTGATGCAGGCGGCACTCCGTAGTAAAGCGGGGCGTGCTCCACCGCGGCGAGTTCGATTGAAACGCGGCTCGCGCGTGTATCCAACCAGAAGTCTAAACCCCTTACATTACAGTATATTATTAACGTAACGTAAAACACGTGCGTGCGTTACCGACCCGTATAGTGTAAGACGACCGTCGCTGTGACCGGATATAATAATATTTTTGAAACGGTTTTCGTTCAAAAGAGACCGGACGTGCCTGTGAATACGAATATGCAGTTATACTTGTACGCTCGTAACCATTTTCAACGAGAAACGCTTTATCTTTATTTGTAGATATAACCGACGTTTGTTTCGTAAAATTGGCTAATAATTTCAATGAGATACATCGTGTAAAACTAATATGTATTGTGAAATCGACGTTTAATTGCACACAAAAGCGTACTCATTTTGTCATTCTATGTTTTTTTTTTTTTTTTTTTTTACTGCGTATTATTTTCATTGGCCTATAGTTAAATTAAATGGCATGAGTATGTACGTGAGCTTTTAAATTCTAACATTTATTATTTTATTATCTACGACATAAAAGAAGATGTCCTGCCATGACTGATTCATAATCAATTCACGGCCCAAACTATATGATAGGTATAGTGACTTGAAAATGTCAGAATATGTTTGTATTATAGTCTAGGCGTATAATAAGAAAGGATTTTGAATGATTTTGATTTTAAAGGATTAAAATTGGTAAGAAAACAAAATTTAAGTAATTGAATTTTTTCAGCTTTTTTTTGTAACTGCCGTCTTGTGGCTCTATTTCCTATGAAGTGTACGCATCTATGTCGATGTGACGTTATATCACGTCATCGTTGTTGAATACTGTGTTCATGTCTTAACTCTTAATCCACGTATAGATGTGTATTGTGTAATTACATTATTACAACCAAAATACTGTAAATTTTCATTAAATAATTTCAAACTTCCAGTAAAAGACTGCGTCTAACTAGGAATATTAATAATGGTCATTTCGATGAATATATTCACCTGTTCAAATCAAAATTCGATCACAGTACCATCGGTAAAAAATAATAAGTGCCGAATCAGGTGTGAAAATAGGGTACCAAAATGTAAAGCAAATTTATTTTAATTGCTTTATTAGATTTAGTGTAGCGTTAAAAATATTTTAAAATGTCGATTGAAGAGAATATTGTAAACGGTTTGTTGACACCTAAAATAGATGTTCTTATTATTGAAGACTTCCTATCCTCTACAGATTATGCTCGTGAAATGTAAATTCATTCAGCCTATGGTGATATTTGCGAATTGGTCGCAGTAAGTAGGATTTATCCATATTTAGTTGAAGTTTATTAAAACAAACATCTTTATGC
The DNA here is from genome assembly GCA_027580255.1 of Therioaphis trifolii. Lineage (NCBI taxonomy): Eukaryota > Metazoa > Arthropoda > Insecta > Hemiptera > Aphididae > Therioaphis > Therioaphis trifolii. The sequence goes on from CM050404.1 coordinate 60,166,265, forward strand.
AAAATCCGGTACAGATACAATTGCCGTAAAAAGCTGCGCTTAACTGGGGATATTAGTGATGGTAATTTTATTTTGATGTATATATTCTAATAAATTTCAGTAATTCAATACGACATATTAAACATGAAATTTCGAAAACCTTTTGACCTATATGAAGCTGAAATTTAGCAAGTGGGTAATTTATAGATAATAGAGGTTAGTTGAGAACGGATTATTGAAGTTCAAACCTTAAAGGGGTTAAAAAGGGTAGTAATTAATAACGTTATTTCTTGGTCGGTTTTTTATGATACGTAACGTATTTCCTATGTAATACAAATAATGAAATAACTGTTACCTCATTTTTTGAAATTTATCTTTTAAGGGGCTAAAAAGAGAAATAAAAGTAAAAATGAAAAATATTTCTGTGATGGATTTTCAAAATTGTTTTAAAGAACAAAACATCATATTTGATACGATTTTCTTGAATAATTTCTGAGCCATTACTATTGAAGCTACACGTATAACGTTTGAGCACTAATTTATATTATTATGATCCAAAGAATTGCTTAGAAGGGTTTTTTGTTTTTTGAAAATTTAAATACATATACCTATAAACTATACATATATATATATATATATATATATATATAAATTATGTATGTATATATATATAAGTTGCATTTACTGCGAAACCGTATTATGAAACTACCCACGTACATACAAATACAGGTATTATACCTAAGTTATTTTTTCATTTGTTATAAAATCGATTCAAATCGATCGCAAAATTAGTCGTAGTAATTATACGCACAATTAGTAAAAAAAAAAAAAAAAAACGCCCGTGGCGACGACGACGCTCGTTACCTTTTTAATTAGGATTTTTTTTTTCATTATTATTATTATTTGCCGCAATTACAAAAATCAGTTTTCACGGAAAATCTATTCATTCACTGTAAATGTACCGGATCGAATAAATTATGTACGCGCAGCATATCGCACGCACCCGAATCACGCGGCGCGTGATGTCTCGCCAGGGCGCGAGCGCGCGCGTAGGAGGTTGGATTATGCTGTCACCGTGTCCGCAGTATACATAGGTATACAATATAATTTAGTTCGGTCCGTGTAATATAATGGCCGAGGCTGCGACAACAATACCCCGTATTCGATCCGCAACGCGTCTCTAATATATTATATAGTCGTAATATAACAACGCGCAATTATGTACAAGTATAATAGACATTTACGTGCATATTATTATGGTATATACTTGTATATTATATATATTTAAGACGACTTGTACTCGTATACGAAATAAAAATAAAATTAAAAAATTATAATAACAAAGCGTGTTAGTATAATGAGTATACAACACGGTAAAACACTCGATAAAACGCGTCCGCCCGCGAGTCGTAATAAGAATATTAAATGATAACGCGATCGTGTCTACAAAAATACAGATGTGAAGGAGAGTAAGTACCCCGCGGAGGATGTGACCGGTTCCCATGACGTGCACTGTAGGATTTCCGGGCCATTGGATTTAAGAATAAGGTGAACGCGCGAGACGACGACGCGTCGGTGACGACTGCGGTACGCTTGTACAACAATAATATTATTAAATATAATAATATATATATATATAACATAATATCCTTGTGGGTGCCAGAGCTCGTCTATATAATTTATAAGTGTGTATACGACACGTCATCGGCGAGAGACAGAGACAGAGAGACCGTCAACGCGCCAATTAGGTGCAGTGCAGTACTAAAGGTATACGCTACGCCTCCGCGCGGTGCTCCCGAACGGTAGCAGCGGGTCTCTTTTGCTCTCTGACTGAATATCTGGTCGGCCGGCGACAGCTGCTGTCGATGTCATCGTACTTAACCACACCACGCAGTATACACCAGTGCAGTGTTTTTAAACCATTTTAAAGCTACCGCCCTCTTGAACAGTACCTACGCAATGTTTGAACGACCCTCGATAACCTCTATGTGATAATCCCATAACTAAGTGTATGGGAAGACGGGCAAGAAGAAACTGATGAAATGTAAAATTAAAATGACCTATTTTTACACATGTTTTAATTTTTTTTTTTTTCCCCCAGTAATAGAAATTAGTCTAACTACATTTTCGGAAAATAACAATTTCAAAATTTTATTGAAAAAATAATATAAAAGTATGTTTTAATAATAGATTTTAGTTTTTAGTTCTTTCTTGAAAAATATTTATAGGTTTGTTTGTTTTAATAGAAGTGATTTTTGATTGCTGAATTTAAAAAAAAAAGTTTAGCTATATGGTGGAACTTTTTGGTTTTTTTATCCAGTTTTTCGACATTAAGTTTGATATTCGTTAATGATGAGTCGCAAGTCTTCTCTTTTCGAGATATCGATTCGGTTGCTCTGTTATTTGTAATTAAATATGTTATAGTACTGAACGCTTGTTGCCAACCCCCTTACATCCAAATCAAGTTCGCTGCCCCACAGTTTCCCTCTACTGCAGCCCGATGAGAACTTCTGGGTATATAGGACAGATAAATATTGTGTTTTTTTTTTTTTGGTACTTACGCAGTGATGACTGAGTACAATCCGCGTAGTGTCACTGTGGCATTCGTTCGACTGCAGAGGGACATCACTATGATATGTATATAATATATATATGTATGTATATAGATACCGCGGTACGTGCGCGTGAAGCCGCCCTCGACCTGGCGCGGTGTCCCGTTTCCGCCACTCGAACGATCCACTTCCTGTACTTATTGAATTATCAACACGTCACGTCGATTATTATATTATTACTTCGCATCGTCGCACCGCCTTACGTAGATAATATACCCGACGAGCGCGTACAGATGTTCCATTCGACAATGTCGAAGACGTGACGTATTTCCGAACCGTTTCCCAGGCTGTCGTCACCTCCGTATCGACTCCTCCACTCGTAGAAACGCGTATAGTCAGATACGTACCCGAGGTGTCTCGGTTAAATTACGTATCTGCGGGTACGGGTGATAAATTACAATGAATCGCGCGGTTACTGAAAACCACGAAATTATTCCGCGCGGAACGGTCATATCCCGCGTCACAACGGGTACGTATAATAGTAATTAATTATGCCGTCGAAACGCAATAATAACTATAAAACACGAATACTCGAAAAAATTCACGAATTTTCAGTCGTGTCCTTTTAAATTTCCCAGTTTGTTTGGTCACGTTATATCGAAAATATATGCATCGAGTCACATTGTATGTACATCGTTTATAAGTAATTCAATCAATTAATCAATAATTATATTAAATATTTTATTATTCACTATAAATATTGATATATAGATACCTACTCATTCGAATAAAAACTTAATAACAAATAGCATTATCTATTGATGCACATAATACATAAAAAAAAAAATACACACAAGGCGTAGGTACAGTCAAAACCTATTACATGTTTCTAAATTTAGATTACTATTAATGCTATTTGTATGATTCATAATAAACAATTATACTACGTTTTTCATTTTAGTGCCTAGAAAACTTCACACCACCATACTCCACTTTGATTGTAAATTGAACTTTCTACTAAGTATTAGGTATATTTCTATATTCATCAACACTTTCTTTAGATAATTAATACTTTTTTGCAATAGAAACAATTAAGTATATTCGAAAAAAATTGTCTTATATTATGTAATAAAGAGGGATAAAGTGAAGAAGACCTCAGATATTTGGATTAAATGCAGCTATGCAAATAAAAGAGTTTTTGCTGAAACATTCCGATCATAATTTCATGAGAAGAAGTGATCATAAATGGACCATATCCTACAGTATAACAATAGGACGAACTAGGAAATTTTATTTATAGATAACCTTTAAGTTATGAAGACGAAGAAAATTCACGGAAAAAACAAAAATTAAAAATTAAATTAAAAAATATATAATATGGTATGGAAATAGATATTTTTTCAACGAACCTAGATACATCGGTAATTTTTGTAGTGTATTTATAATAATATAAAATGAACAATATACGTGGGTACTGCTTATTTAAAACATATTAATTTCCATACCACGCCCTATGATCTATATAAAAAAACATTACAGTATATTATTATAATATAATTAGCGACAAAAGTAAATAATATTCCCTATAACCATGAGATAATTATCTACTTCACGTTATACCTATGTTCTGTGGACAGTTATAGATGAAATATAAGTTATAATTGTTGTAGATGCGCTGTTGTTTTTTCAATGACAATAATATTGTGAAAACCTACCTATTCATGTAAATATTTAATTTTTTTTTCTTTTTAATTTTTTAAAAATATTGCGATATATGTATTATAATTATGAATCACTGTAAATTAATTTACTCATTTACCTGTATGTAACAGCTACTTTCGTGTGATCTTAACATAAAACTCGAGTAGTTGATTTAAACGGTATTGACAGCGTACAATGGTTTTCGATTGGTGTTGAAACTATGTAACCGATTCATTAACCGCTGTCGATCCTTAATCCTACACTACACGTCCGCGGACTGTGGCAAATAAGTAAACCAATGATTATATACGAGTAGACGATAAAACATGAATCCCTACATAATATAATAGCCGTGTATTTTTATTGATGTAGTGCCGTCAAATGTTTTTAACGTCCGCTTCGTTTTATATAGGCTATTTGCTAGCGTATACAACGTTTATTTTTTTATAGATATAGGTATATTTATAAGTGTAAAAGTTATTAGACCGACGGACAGGGTATATCATATTATATATTGCGCCCGTGGGCCCGAGCTAATAAGGAATATTACAGAGTCGCGAGCAAGTGAAACCTTTATACCTACCGAACGAACCTTGCGGGCGTGCTGTGCCCCATAGTAAATACGCTATACGAAATTAATTTTATAAACGGAACGGCAAGACGGTTATTATCAACACTATAATATAATGGCATAATAGGCATCGAAATGAGTAAAAACTACGGCATTTCATACACTGCACTGTGATCGTGTCGTTATAATAATATCATACACCTATGCCCCCGACACATATAATACAGGTATACGATTTGTGTGTGTGTGTGTGTGTGTGTGTGTGTGTGTGTGTGTGTGTGTGTGTGTGTGCGTATGTATTTATCATTTTAAGTGCTGCAATATAATACCAGCTATAGTTCGCGGGAACACTGGCTATCGAGATTTAAAAAAAAATTACTTAAACGACTCAAAAGATGAATTGTACGGCCATAATGTATCATGCGTTTTAAGTTTCATTGTCAGGCAGCAGTGTGAAGGATACCTATATAATAACATGCTACTGCAAGCGTATAAATGTATATATAATATTATTATACGTGACTTAAACGCTCGGTAATACATGTGACAAATATAATCCTATAAACGCGGGGATTTGAAACGGCCGTTGTTGCACGCAGGCAGTTGATGTGTCAATGCGGTTGGTCAGAATACATTAAATAGGTACGGGCAGTGGGTATATATAGGTACACAATACAGGTATTATAATAAACTGAGGGAAACTCGTTTAAAGAATAATATATTATAATTGGTATACTGCAGCCAAGTGCGTATCTATACCAAATACACGCAACGCGGATTATGCGTATGGTAATATTATATACACTGTACTTAATATTACATTATACGCCGACTGCACTTAAATACTAAATCGGTGTTTATACATAAGCGTAATAATAATTATTATTACTGAGGAACTCGTGTTACCAGCAGCAATGTGTACCTACAGAGAGAATACGGATATAAATATTATGTTTTTTAAAACCAACAAAATCGCGTTTTAAATTTTAATACGGGTTAACAACTATAGTCGTAGTACTTAATGCAATACCTGCGCATCAGCCATGTTAGTATATACCTCAATACATACACATTATATTACGTCGCCTAAGTCCTACGTGAGCATGTACGTAATATTCACTGACTTAACATGTGCGTAAAAAATCATTACATGTGTGTTTCACGTATACAATTATTAACGATTTCTCTAAACCATTAGCGGCACGCAAAATCCATACCCGTGTAAACACACGGTACAAAAGACACCGCTGTTTTAAATATATATGCAGATGAACAGTATATAGTACCTATATGATATATGCATATAATATAATATCTACCAAATTAATACTACTCGTGTAAATCTATCGGTGTGAGTATGTATATTCACTTTAACTACCTATGTATGCATATAAATCATCAAGGTACTTATAGGTATAAACACGTAAAGTGAAAGAAATTCAATTTATTTCAATAAGAATGTACATACATTAGAATCGTATTAAAATAAATGACGGTGATTTTCAACACGAATTAAATTACAAACGTATAATAATGTCAATTTTTTTTCTTTTCGTGCATAATACCTACGACGATCGAAGAAACGTGCACGAATTTCTCCACGGTGATTCGTTTAAAAGACGAATAATCGCCATTCGAATGCCACTTTTGTATAAGAAAAACAATTCATATCATATAACAATAATATTGTAATACTAAATCGTGAACGCACGTGTATACTTTAAATAACATGCAATTGAATTTTCAGTGCGAGTACCTATACACGTAATTCATGAATTTATATATATATATACTTATACTTTTTTTTTTAAATTACATACAAAACGGTAATAGCGAATAAATACCTTTATACATTATACGTGATGAATGCGATTTGCGATTCTCCCGCATGCTGATCAGGCCTATACAATCGTTATCGGTTGGAATAGGTACCTATACTGTATAGGTATATATTCAATATCGCATTATAGCAGCTTATTATAGGTCGGTAAAAGTATCTGTAAATAGCTTAAATGTTTATAAAATATAAGTACCTACGATCTTTATTTTCACGCAGTGATCGCAATAAAATAATAAACCACAAATAGCGACGGTAAATAGGTGAAAAACGTAATGATTTCTTTATAATAACATTCGTGACTGTGACTAGGTACCTATATATATGGTTTAATTGCTCACATTTTTTTATAAATAATTTTATGTTTATAATATATACATATACATAAATATCATTAGGTAATTGGATATTGCATACATGTTATTTTATAGATGTGAGTTCAATCGTTTTGAGAATGTTGTTTAATATCAAGTAGGTCATAGATGGTAAATATACAGGGTGGATCAAAATATTGCACTTTTTGAAAAAAAAAACCTAAAAAATAGAAGAAATACCTGAAATAAACTATATTAACAAGTTATCCAATCATAAAATCTTACCATTAAAAGATTATGTTTAGTATCATTTACGTACCTATGCATTCTTCTTCTATGGTGTTGAAGTCGGTAGGTCTTCATCATTCAGTTCTTAGTTTCAAATCATCCAGTGCCATCGGTCAATAGTCATAAGTTGTAGTCAGTTTGAGATCTTACTTAAAATCACAAACAAAAGCCACGAGCAATCTCAACTGACACTTTGCTGTAGTGATAAATGAAAACCCTTAACACTAGAACAGAAGAATGCGTACGCACATCATCTGCAGGACTTAATTTTTCAACTATGAAATTTTTGGACGTTGATCTTGTGGTCTGATATTTACATTATCGGTACAATTTATTAAGGATATCAATTTTATTCTTTTTTTCACAAACGTACATATTTTTTTAATTCTTATTTTTCAAATCGCTCTGCTCTATCACACATGTTTTTGTTATACATTTATAGAAAAAATGTATTATTAATCCGTATATATTATAATTTACAATAACATAAAATATATGTAATAATATCCAATAGAGTGCTGTAGGTATGCAATTGTGTATTTTATCTAAAACGTGCACATGTATATTATAATATACTGTACCATAGACGATTTTAAATTGTAAAAATAATATATGACACGATATAATATAGGTACCTATTATAAACGTAATCCGCTGTGTTCTGTGATTTTGCAGTAGGTATAATACTCATCAACGAGCGTCAGTATTCATAATTATAATGTTACGCACAGATACTGCAGAAATCATCTATGATGTATTATAAATATTCTTATAATTTATTATTTTATATTGATTACATAAATGATACTGATGAATATATTTTTTTAAGTTTTATGTATACCTACGTATCACGAGAACTAATGCCGTAACTAGACCCTGACGAAGCCGCGAGCAAATGCGTGGTTTTAATTGTATGCGTCGTCCGTTATTCATCCGTTATAGGTTATTTCAAAAAAAGAAAAAGGGATGATGCTGCAATAAATTGTGAGTGCTCAGTGCTTACGTTCAATTTTACCGTCATTTAATATATACATTATACAAAGTTCTAAGAAAATCCATAGCCTTGACATTTTTTTGTATATACATTGATGTGACTGCATATCAGTGCATATCACTACAGGAAAGCTAATAAACTGTTTTTTTAAATGAAAACCCATCATTTATGATAGGTATATGATTTATGTGATAAAATGCTTACACACATCATGCGGGTTTTCAGTAACTTTCTCAGAAACGATGTTGATGTCAATCTCCATGTTGAGCCAGAGGTAGATATAGGTTTTATGCGGTCATAAGTATAATGGATTTACTACCCTTATTTTAGGTTAGTATTTAATTGAGGAAGTTCTAAGAATTTTCTTGTGAGTACAAAAAAATGTGAAAATACATAACTACATTTAGGAAAAAAATGTAATAAATTATTGTTTAAGCACTTCAAATATATTTTAAATGTAATAAAAAATATATAAATAATTATTGGTGCATTTTATAAGAGAAATGTAAATAATATTTTAAAGTTCTCATACATGTACCTATAATAGATAGACATATGGATGTCGTACGAATATCACATATTTATATACTATTAAGTTAGAAATATGGAAACTGTTATAGGTATTCTAGGCATAGTAGTTATACCTAGGTATTTATTTTTCTGTTAATAATCATATTTACAGTTTTAATCATAAGGATATTATTACAATTTAATGTGTATATTTTGATTATTAATACGCAATATGCTCTCACGAGGTATGTAATTACGTAGGTGATTGAAAGACAAATCTACCCATGTGCAGACTATAATGTTAAATTAAAAAACTTTAAGTGTACTCCTAGATCCATTTTTGTAAATGACAAATACGTGACAAGTTGTACCCATCCGGACTATATACTTGAAGTTCCTATATACATATACGTCATATTAATATCTATTAAATTTAATATGTAAGCTGATTTTCTAAGCGTTTTCGTAACATTTTAAACTCTGTTTAGTGCACAAATTCGAATATATTTATTACTAGTACTTTTCATATTACAACGTTTAAAACACTATAATACTTTACGGTTAAATTTTTGAGAAAACATAATTTTTATCTTAATAATTTGCTGTAAGTTTATATAAGAGATAATAGCATTTAAAAACTGATAACCAAATAATATCAGCACAATTTCTCAAGGTACTCTTATGTCTCCACTCTGCTATTCATATCATCAAATATTTTTAGATTTTTATTGATTCTACAATGAAGTGTTTTTTTTATACATGCTATCACTTTTTTGGGTAGCAACTATAGTCAAAAAATGTCATCTAGCAATTCTGTAGATCAGAAGTTTCATCTATTTGATACATAAAATAGGCAATTTTTCTCTATTCTCGATAGTTTTTCAAGAAGTAATGAAAAACTGACAAAAAACCGAGTAAAAACGGTGAAATTTGTTGTGAAAGACATTTTCACTCGATCAAATTTAGTTATTTAATTGTAACTCGAAAAGGTATGCTACTAGAAACATGAAATTTTTGCTATTTTTTAATAACATATTGTTACATACTATACGAAAGTTTGAAAAAAAATGACAACTTTTGGGTTAAAAATAAATAATTTTCCAAAGTTTATCTCAAATGAAATTTTTAATATTTGATAACAATTTCTGGAAATTAATTATGATCTTGCTCATATGTTTATATGTTTCACTGACAACACTGAAAAAACTAGTCGCATAAGATTTGTTTTTTAAAGTTTAAATTAAAACTATGAAATAGAGTAAAAAAGATAAAATTAATTTATGATATTTAGCCATTAATGCAAAAATAACGGTGTCAGACACTTGAAATGCTCACCATATCAAGTGGAGATATTAATGTGACCCTAATACAGACTTAATATACATTTCGAAAACATTTCACCATTTCCAAGTTATTTAAAAACTTTTAAATAATTAAAAATATCTCGTTTTTCAAAAGTTTTATCTGATACAATTTTAAATACCTATTTTATACAAAACCTCAAAATATATTAACATCTTAATCATATGCTATACTAATTGTACTGAAGGAATTTCTAAAATCGTTACTCAGGATTATTTTTATATATTATTAAGTTAAAATGTTGACAAAAATCATTAATTACAAGTAAATTAGCAACTTTTTTTAATAACAATTTTATAAAATTTGAAATCATCAATCTGGTACACAATTTCTCTCACAAATAAAATCGCCAAATATTTTCTTATATGTGGTTCTATTTTTATAAATATTAACTCAATAAATTATTATTTACATGCGTTTAAAAAAGGAATTACGCTTGAAATAACTCTTTTTACCTAAAAGATCAAATTTATTTTTATTTCATAAAATTTGTAATTTTTAGTTATAAGATCATACAGTTTTACAAAAACTTATTTATAAGTAGCTCATACATTTAACTAACAATACTGAAACAATATCAAGAATCGTTAATCAGGATTTTTTAACTTAAAATAAGCATTTCAGTAATTATTACCTATACGATTTTTAAGGAATAGATTTGTTTACATAAATTTTCAACTTTGAAAATTTATCAAAAAAATTAATCCATCATAATAAAACTCTGGATACAGGTAGAACAATATGATTTGAATCTTTTGGTTAAAAAAAAATGTTTCTTTTGTTCGACTAGAAAGCTTTTCACAATTTGAGAAAACCTACAAAAATTAGACTACGATTGGTAAAATATGTAAACGATAAATTTTTTTTTATACTAAAGCTTTATTCAGAATCGTTTAACTAAAGAAATTATGTATCGTTTCTGTAAAATAAATTATACACCTATCTCCGTTATCTTGTCTGAGGAGAGAAAAATACCCCATAGTGCGAAATACGTCCTTTTATCTTTGAAATTATTAGACGAAAGAAAAAATATTAAATATCAACATTTAAAAAAAAATCGTTTTTATAGATACAGTATTAAGTTATAAACAGTAGTTTATAGAAGTTTATAGTAGTTTATAGCAGTTATTTAGAACAAACTTAACTTTAAAAACAAACCACGAATCAAACAAATATTTATTCACGAAAATATAGTTCTGCGATAGTTTTGCATTGGAATTGTAAAAGTATTCAAAACTGTGCATTATTGGTAAATGGTTTAAACTGAAATGATGCATACTGAAAAATCTGTGTATACGTTATATGATTTTATTTTCATTACTCATTTTACACGTATAACGTTATTTCGCAAGAGCAACTGAATCATATGATGTGAAGGTAGAAATATTAAAATCTTTGTTATATGCATAGGTCCTAAACAGCTACATCCATAATGTATGTAGTTAAAATACATAGAATATATTAAAGTTAAAGCAACTATATAAACGGTTTTGTTCGTCTCCTAGTCAAAAAACTCCGCGTCGTCTATATTATGTTATGATATATTATTTAATATATTTTTAAACGAAACTTCACGATAGGCTTATTAATGTATAGTATAACTGCTTCTTGTTCTATTACGTGTGTGTATAGGTGTAAAAACTATAGGTGTGTGTATCTGTCGTTGCTTAAAATAATATTTAAGTGCTAAAAAAGAAATTAATCAAGCGCCGCGATAAGAAAATATAAACGCCGACAAATATGTAATTTTCCGAAATCGCCGTGGACTCAAAATAATATCTAGTCAGAAAAATAATCTAAACGACGATATAATATATAATATAACACATTGAACGCGTGGAACCGCTTTGAGTGTGGTATGCCTAAGGCAAAGCATCAGTTTTATCTGAGTTTATATATATATATATATATATATATATATATTATATATATCATATACCGTGCATTATAATATTATGTTGTATATACGAGTAAGTAATGTGCAGTGTGTATATACACTTTGTGTGTGATAGTAGGTAGGTACACACAACATGTAATGACACGACGTGTAAAGAAAATAATTACGTTATATTATAAATATATATATATATATATATATATATATATATATATATATATATATATATATATATATATAAATGTGTACTTTTATAAAATGATATTTTTTATCATACGCATTTACACACATTTGGCGATGCATGGCATCAATTTATTATTTTACTTAAATCGAATGTACCCTGAGATATAATTTAACTACCGCCGCCATTGCTGCCGTGTACGCTGCCTATATGATGCAGTAGAAACGTTCCGTAATTAATATCATTATCCTGATTGTTGTTTTATTTTTTTTTTTTATTCCACGCATCTACCGGCGTTACTTTATTATGTCCACAAATGTGGTGCGCACCTATATACCTACGCCAAGCTATAATAAGTATATCATATACGTAAACAGTGCTACTCTACATGCAGTATATATGGCTACAAAAACATTTGCCCATAGCTCAGAGCAAACTAAAACTAAGTAAAGCAAAAACACGACCAGAATAAAAGTATTTTTTAAATTTAAGTAGAATCAAATTTAGTTGCCATTAACAATATTATAGATAGTTATTGTAACTTTATTTAATCAACCCGTTATAAAACAAATTTGTTTAATACATAATTTTATAATTATTATCGAAATTCAATTTTAACCATGCATTATTAATGCATTCTATGCACTTTGTTTACATAAAATTTGGACACACTTCGTACCATGCATGGGTATTCTTAGCTCATCATAATGAGATAATGTTGATGGGTGTATTAAATTTTGAAGAACCGATAAATCATTTTTTAATCAGATGATTCTGAGCAGAGCTTCAATGTAAAAATATAAATTTATGTATTTGATTACTTTTAAACTCATTGTCAATATGTTTTTTTCTTTATCAAAACCGTTTAAAAATTTTCCACTGCACAAGCAGACATTTTTTTCACCAAAATATTCACAACATGTTGCTCGTGTATCATAATATTCATTATAATTGAAAGGACGAATAATTTTTTATAAACATTTAAAGTTAAAAATTAATGTAAAAACAATCAATTCCGTAGAAAAATTTTAGTTAAACACTAATTTAAAAAATCCTGAATAATGCATTTTTCAATATCATTGGTTTAGTATATATAATATATACATATATTTTATGTGTATATATATATATATATATATATATATAGTAGTCACCGCTTATTGGACTAACTGTTCATTGACTCATTCGCCTATATTAGACTCAAAACGGCAGGTTCAGATTTACTCATATCCTAGCACACAGCAAAAAATTTGTCTATTCGACTCGCACGCCGGTTTATAGGGTCATTTGAAAATTAGATAAAGAAAATGTGTACACTTATTGAAAAAACGTGATGTAAATGCGATAGAAGTCGGTGCCGGGATTTTGCTTGAAACACCGACTGACCTATCAACTAAACTTTATAATGAATGGTTAAATATTGTGACGAAGAAGTCCAAACTACCGAATTCGTTACCGAAGAAGATATATGTGGTAAAATACAGTCAAAATGGCCAATAAAGAATGTGGCTGGTGATAATGACGAAGAGAAACCTGATGAGAAACTACCATTAACTAACCAAATGCTCGAAGCTCTTCAAATCATACGTAGAGGGATTCAGTAAAGGGGTGATTATGGCGTATTTGAGCAACATAAATCCAACGAAGATATGATTATGAAGTTGACGAAAAGGGAAAATCCAATCGACCCTAGATGGATTTTTATTAAAAAATGTATTAGCCTTAACATATTTACATATTATTATATTTTATTTTTAATTACGTGTAGCTAGATTTTTATTTTTATACATACCTTGAATCTCAATGAATATATTTTAAGTAAATAAGTTTTTAATTTTAAGCATTTTTAACATATTTTGGGGGTCGTTCGCCTTATCAACTCATTATGTTAATGGACTCAAATGGTCAGGTCTCAAAGAGAGTCCAATAAGCGGCGACCACTGTATATATGGGATATACATATATATATGGGAATTTTTATCAAAAATTTAAAAAGTAATTTGAAAAAAATTTTCAAAAACGATGTATTTTGAGTCATATTTTTAGTTTGAAAGTTTTCGATTTTTTTTCTTGAAATTCTTGTTAAGTAGGTTTATAGAAAAATGTCATTAATACATGATGAAAATATAATATTTCTAGTAACATTGCTTTTAGAGTGGTGACAAAATAACTAAAATTGATTTAGTAAAAGAGTCTTTTACGACAGATTTTACATTTTTACTTGATTTCCTTGCGCCTGGAAAACTATTCAGGAGAGAGAAAAATAAACTCTCAGAGTACTATCTACGTGTGATTTTCTACCTATACAGAGTTGTTGGAAAAACGTTTGGAAAAAGTCATAGTTACATACCAAAAAGTGTCTCCAGAAAATAAAAAAAAGTAAACTTTATTATTTTTAAACCAATAGATCCTCGCTTTACTCACGATTTAAAACCTCTGTAATTATCAATGAATAATATTAATAATAATTACAACTAATATTTTTATTAAAACTGTGGGTATTTATAAATTAATGCGTTTAGCCAAGACATCACATTTTGTACCTACATCAAAAGTATATATATTAACAAATACATTTTTGATGCAAGTTTTGATCAACCCATATAGGTTTAACTACTACACATTTACCTATATGTTCATATTATGCGTATCGCGTGTGAAAAGTTATAGATTCGGAAAAAATGTATTTATGCTGTGAATAATTTAAAAAAAGATTATCGGGCATATACGAATTGTAAGATACTAAATTTATCGGTAAGTAAAAAACCTGAATCTTTGCGTATCTACGCACAGGAAGCATCAAATGTATCTTAAATTATAAATTTAAGTATAGTATTAAGTGATAGGTATAGGTATAGTATATTTTAATGTATCATAAACATTGTTTAGTTAAAGATAGGTTAATTTATAAATAATATGTCAACTTACACTAAAAGGTTATAATAGTGATCACTGCTCGTTTAATGTAACACGAGTTCGAAAATTGGACGATGAGTTAAATTAAATAATTAAAAAATATTAGGTGTGATAAATTATTATATCTAATCGTGTGCAATGTGACGAAGCGTATTTACTATACTCACTGGACCATTATTCCTTCTGTGACCACGTCTAGTGTCACAGTGTGACCAAATTTATAATTAATTATCTTTTTGTTCATAGATTGTGATAATGGATAATGCCATATTTTTTATTTTCTGACACAAGTTTGTGAAAATGTACAACGCATAGGTATATAAAGATATCAAAGGTATCACTCAAGTACAAGCAGCCGCAAACAAATATCTACAGAATCAGTGATTTATAACACCAGCGCTTTATACAATTATGATTTTTTATTGTAGTGCAGAATACAGAAACACAATATTATATAATTCTGGTTGGTAAGATGTTTGATTCTACGTACTGCAGAGTTTAAAATGAAAACAAACGTGTTTGACGTACAACATACAAAAAAAAAAAAAAAACACACTTTAAATGTGTAAGGCCGAAACTGCTAGTGTGTGTTATAGGTATAATAATATGATCACTTCAATAGTATGTACATATTTTAATATACAGACGCACAAACATATAATACAAAATAATATAATAAACACAACTAGTATGATACACGGTTTTTTTCCGTATAGAAAAAATTGTAAAAACAAATAATTACATTCTGACCTTCACGGTACAGAATATACGATTTTGTTTGAAAGCTTTTTTTTTCGTGTCTTCTCATAGAATGTACACATCATAGTGCGACATACGTAATAATACTAATAATAGTAATAATAATACAGTATATGTGACCGAAACGTTTTTGTTACCTATTATATTATTTTACTACTACCAGAATTAATATCTCGTACATTATGTACATATATACATACCCCCATATGTCGGTACATCTATTATACACATGACGCGTACATATTTGTACAATACTCGAGTGTATACTTTATATATATATGGCTACACATATACCTACGATGATTTTTTTTTTCAATGTATTTTTCCTGTATTTTACACACTTGCACACTTATATTGTTATTATCATCCACAGCGATGTAGGTACATATAAATAAATAAATATATATATTCATGATTTTAGCAATCTTGTATATAATATACCAACAGCTCTTCTACTCGATTAGAGACGGCAACGCTGTAAAATAATATCAACGTCAACGTATGGATTCATCACATAAAAAAAACTTAAACCATACGTATATATATAGATCGTATTAATTCTTTGATGTGATTTACGTATATATTAGAATATAAAGTATATAGCGTAAACCTATTATACTACCTTAAGTCCTTATATTGTGTAATATCGTGTACGTATCATCATTATGATCAGAGCCGGATTAACATAGGTGCGCAAATGGAGCTTTTGCTCCAGGGCGGCAAATTTTTTGGGAGCAGCGTATAACTTTTGTAATACAAATATTAAATATCGTGTATATGTTTCGTTATTCAAATTCATACGTGATTAAATCGAGTAATATACGAATACGATTGGCTATTTAAAAATGACATATTATTTTCATTATAATAATATATTTTATTTTTAAAATATAAAATTATAAGCTATAGCACTGAATAATGTATCAACAATATTATAAGGATGTACCAGTGACATAGTATAACCATGAATGTAGTGGTATAAATCACAGTTTACATAGGTACAATTTTGTAAAATTCTGTTATAAATAAACGACTTCTGTAGTTTTGTCTAATCGATTTTCTGTGCCGCGTTTGTTAACTACGCATTGTATCGTCTTATTTTTGTTAAAATATACATACCTGCGCCTATTATATGTATACATAAAATATAAAACAATCAAGATTTTAAACTTGTAGTAGTTATTTACGTAATAATATAAGGTACCAAATGTATTATTTTTAAATTGTTTAACTTATTCATACAATATTACATGAAATACCTACATATTATATATTACGGCTGTTTTAAGTTTTTAACGACTTCTTGATAAGAAATTTCCTATCAAATATATATTGTTCCAGGGCGACTCTGAACCTTAATCCGGCTCTGATTATGATTTATGTCTAACGACGGTAATTGTGCATTTACCGACAATCATACTTACTGACATTGTTTGTATTACCTATATGAATTTTTTTATACATAAAAAAATATAAATTAATTTTCGAAAAAATCAAAATACATCATCTGGTCTTTAAAGTTACTGGATGAAACTTTTTAAGCATTATAGTATTACCCGAAAAAGTGTTCATAGAAACAATAGATACTTCGCTTCACTCAGAATCTAAAAAAAAAATATGATGTTTATATTATATTTAACCATTATTATTTTATTATATTAGTCTGATTGTCAGTATGTTTTTTTTATCAAGTCTCTTTCAAACTTTTCTCGTATTTAAAGTGAGAAATTATTTTTTACTTAAAGATTCATAACATGTTATTCTATCTGTATACAATGTTTTAAAATGATTGGATGGACCATTTATTTTTTTAGATTCTGAACGGAGTGAAGAATGTATTGATTTTACAATGATGTGTGTGTTTTTTTTTTTTTTTTTTTTTTTTGTGTCTGTCGACACGATTTGGGGCAGTAAAAATGCTTCGATTGCCTTATATAGCAACTTTTCTGAAAGTAAATTGAATCTAGTTGGTACTTTGGGGGGTCAAAAGTTAAAAATTTTCAATATTTTTTTAACGCGCCGGGAAAAACCCTTAAAAAATGAGGGAAAAACGGTATATTTTACGCAAAACCAGTTTTCGACAAAATCAAATTTTTTATTTTGCTATAACTCAAAAACTAATCGATGTAAATACTTGAAATTTTCACCAAATGTTTAGATTAGCGTTCTCTATACACCGTTAAATTTTCAAAGTATTTTGACTTTTATT
This sequence comes from Therioaphis trifolii, assembly GCA_027580255.1. Classification (NCBI taxonomy): domain Eukaryota; kingdom Metazoa; phylum Arthropoda; class Insecta; order Hemiptera; family Aphididae; genus Therioaphis; species Therioaphis trifolii. The sequence goes on from CM050404.1 coordinate 60,184,335, forward strand.
GAGCTAATTATAGACAATTGAAATTTTCAATTTTTTTAAGTATTTTTTTTTAAAATAACGATAAATTTTTTTTTTTTTTGCCAGAAAATCTTGAAAATTTAATACAAGGTTTCTTATAAGTTGTTCCATAACTGATAAAAAAAAATCCAAAATCGTAAGTCACAATTTTTTTTTATAAGTGCTCAAAGTTCCAATTTATACGAAATATGTAAAAATTGCGAAAATTTGCAAATAATTTTGTTGTTGAAAAATCGTAAAATTTTTTTCTTTTATAACTAAGTTTTGAAAATTTGGTACAAGGTTTTTCATTAGTTTTTCTTCAATTATCTGCAAAAAAACCTCCACCGGATTCAGACAAAAAAATTTTATGAGTGTTTGAAATTTAAATTTTTACAAAAACACGTTAAACAACGGTTTAGCCTCAAACGATTTTTGCTATTTGTTTTTTTTTCAAAAAGTATAAGTTGTAGAAACTTGAAAATTTTATCAGTTGTTTATATTGGCATTTTCTTTATATAATTTTATTTTCAAAAGATTTCACTCATTTTTAATCAATTTATAGGCATTTGAAATATTCGATTTTTTTTATTTTTTTTTTTATAAATGTTGATAAAAAAAAATGTAGCTCGGACGAAATACTTGAAAATTTAATAGAAGGGTCCACATAAGTTGTTCTAACTCCCATTCAAAAATTATAAAAATACATAGGCACAAAATTTTTTTATAAGCGTTTATAAGTGCTAATATTGACAAAATTCGTCAAAATCATGTATATTTGCTATGTATTTAAAAAAGTATTCAATACTTCAAAAAGTATTTGAATACTTTTACCCGAATCCTTTTACTCAAATACTTTACAACACTGACCATGCCGTATGCAAATGCGTCCTAATTGAAAAATAAAATACTTGTTTCAAAATAGAATATATTACAATATTTAAATATAATATATCCTAGACTATTTTTATATGCGGTTGAAGTTCAAAAATCGACAACATTTGTAGTTGAAAATGTATAAAAAATTTCTATTCAAAGTTAAGAAATGAAAATTTAATACAAGGGTGTTCATAAGTTTTTCTTGCAAAAAGTATAAAAATATCATGATCGGTTCAATTAAAAAATTTTAACGGGCGTCTGAAACTGTAATTTCTACAAAAATTCAGGCGTTAAATTACGATTTACTATAAACATATTATTCTCTGACAATTCATCTTCGTTCAGAATCGTTTTTTTTTTTTTTATAATATAAAATAATGTCCTAATCTATCCTATAATGCCTAATCTATCAATACATCTCGTGTATCCCACCCAACTCCTGTATCTCTACTCATCACCATAATCTTGTCCGAGGAGCGGAGCGACGATGGACGAACTTCCACCACCATTGTCTTACCGGCTATTTTAATATACATTTTTAAAGTGACGTACACATAATGTTTAATTAATTTTTACGGAATCTATGTAACATAAATGAATCGATATCAATAATTGAAAACTTATCGTTGTGCGTCACTACTATTTAGGTATAATATTTAGGATTGTAAAATCGTTATAGAAACAGAATACTCATACCCAGAATAGAATATAATACAATTCTATGTATCTATATATGTATATAGAATAATACGGTAGAAAATTGATCAAACAGGAGAATACAAAATAAGAACGAAAATATTATGAAATTAAAAAACTTTTCGTAGAAGAAGACATTACGTACGAGAAAATATGAAACAGACACTGAAAGTAAGAAGAACGAATTGGTGGCAGACGTTCGATTGGAGATTTAGTGAAATAATAAACTAAGTATGAAACTGGTAACCACAAAGTAGGAGACCATAAGATAATTCGAAAAAAAGATTGATAGATAGTCTTATTAATCAAGATTTCCGGTAACTTGGGATCAATAACCGGATAAAGATGGAAATAATTGAGACGGTCGAAGGATTTTTCGTGGACAGACTTAGATTTCTTTAAAGCTGAAAATAATTTAGTGGATAGAATAGTTCTTCCCAGCAAATGTTTGGTTATAGTGAGTAATGCTGTTGATTTAAGTATTATTTAATTAAGATATGGAACGAGTATATATCCACAGCAACAATTCAAAAAGGCATAAGCACCAATATCCATATTATACTCAGCTTTCAATTGATATAAATTATTAATCAAAAATATAGTTGAATGATCATTTAAAATAAATTATAACCCAACTTTATCATTAATTTCAATCGAAAAAGAACTCCTGCACAAAGAAAAAAATAATCCAAAATTGTATGATAAAGTTATAATGAACACATTTTTGAACCAAGAAAGACGAACGGATTTTATCTATAAATAAATTTAAGATTGTAATTTTTATCAATAAAATACCTTTTTAAAGTTTTAAGTTGAAATTTTATTTCAGCACTTACCCAATACAAAATATCACCGCAACTGCATTAGGTACCTACATTTTATGGAAAAAATTGTTGTTAAAAATAAAGAGTTTTTTCTTCGAAATTGCACATTTATTTGACGAATATGTTTTACACTGCATTTGATATCAGAATTATGTTTCGATATAATGTATAACTACATTCTATACGAACACAAATTTATCGTTCAAATGATACTATAATATAATAGGTATATAAATAAGTACATTTATATTTTTATAATTTTACACGATGAGGTGGGGTAATATAACGTAATTTAAACAAATAAAAGTATAATTATAATATTGAGTTTTTACAGTAAAACTATAGGTATATAGGTATAGTATACCTGCGCAACACGGATCCCCGCATTAAAAAAAAAAAAAAAAAAACAAAAAATAAATAAGTACATAAATACCTAAATATTGTCACTGCATATTAAAAACTACATCACAGATTAACAAATATTAAAAACTACAATTTTTTTCCCCTTTTTCATTTATAAATAAGTTCAGTACGTATTTTCGTTTAAAATCACTAAGTAACATAATATAGTTAACGTCTTACAAAATATATTAGGGTCGATGGCTAATTTGTACATATACCTTAAAAATAACGAGAAAAAAAACAAACAAATGAATATAATATTTAAGAACAACGATTGAAATAATTTAATACTACAATGTATGTGTATAAATTCTACTGTAAAATACAATAGACGAATATATATAAATATAGGAAAATCTACTGAACCGTCATATAGCGAAATATATATATATATATATATATATATATATATATATATATATATATACCTAAGCACACGCGAGATCATTATTACATATTATAATTATATGCAGTGTATATAGTGTGTATATTAATATTATCGCGCACTCAGGACGAATAACATTATAATATATAGTTATCAAACGACAACAAAGTCCAGCCTTTCGTAAGCATATTTATATTATTATGTGAGTATACTCACGAATATATTTATAACGATCAAAAGGTTACCTAACCTAACCAGTGGCTTAATTAAGAACTCGCTCTGGGAGAGAAAAACACCTTTATATGTTTTAGAAAACAAGTTATTTATTACTCGTACTATTGAATGAATAAAGTAAATAATCGTAGTATCATATAGTAATGGTTACAGAAGTTGATCCAATTAACTGAGCTTTTTGGAGGTATCGATAACACATTAGGTACATCAAAAGGTTTAATTTTGATATGCCGTACGCACCAAATACTCGTGTAAAATGCTCGAAGGGATTTATCCCCCCCCCACCACTCCTCTCTTAATTACGCCTCTGGATCTAACGCCTATATGTATATGCGAAACAGTTGGACCCACGAAAAGGGGGCAGAGGGAACTCGTATAACTATATATACACATAAGTAGGTATACAACATGACATGTTATTATATACACGAGATATTATATACTATATAATAAATTTACGTACACACATCAGTTGTGCGGGAAATAAGACGCGGCGGCGTACCGTAAGTATTGTTGTTGGTGCTGCTGTTGCAACTGGTACATTTGGCCTTGGTGGTGCAGGTGGTGTTGCAGTTGTTGTTGCTGCTGCTGGTGATGATGGTCTTGGAACGCGATCGCTGCCGCGGCCGCGGCGGCCGCGTGGTGCAGTCCGTACGGCATCATCAACGGTGCTGCGTACGCGGCCGGGACGATCGACGGGAACCGGCGCAGGATGTCGTCGTCGTCCGTGTCGTCACCGGCGGCCGCGGATAGCGACTGCGACGACGGCGGCGGGGGCGACGGCGGTGCCGCCGATTGGTCGGGCCCGATAAGGCTCTCGATGTCGAAAGGTCTCTTCGCCGTCGGCTTGGTGCACGTGACCTGCACAGCGTCCGCGGCGGTGATCTGATGGCGGTGATGATGATGATGGCGGTGACGGTCGTGCTGCGGCTTGTGGTCCGGACGGTGACGGTGAACGTGCGCGTGAGGCGCCCCATGTACCGACGTCGGCGGCGGCGGCGGACTGCCGGCCGACGACGAACACGACGACGACGCGGAGGACGCGCCCGACGACAACGACGACTGTCGCGGCGAGCACGAAGACGACGCCGCGGCCACCGCGGCCGACGACATGGCCGGATGGTTGCGCTGCATGTGCGCCAAATTGTTGGCCAGAGCGATAAGTTCGTTGTCCAATCTGTCGACAAAAAAAAAAAATCAAATGATTGTTAGTATTATTATTGGTAGGTACCTGGTTATAATTTTAGTCACATGATATAGTAATGATAATATTAAAAATATCTGTCATAACGCGATAGATGTCATAACGGCCGGTTAATTTCTGTGTTCTGACGATACACGAAAATACACGTTTCTATTGCGATGAACCCTTATTTTATTGAAACCTCGTATACGCGGGACGGAAAATTATAATGTATCATCAAAATCATAAACATATAAGGGAAAATATTCAATTATTTTATCGTGAACAAAGCCATCAGCGCGCGCTAGAGATAATCATCGTACGTCACGCGTATTTAAATTATAAAACTATATATGACAATTAATAATAATAATATGCAGCGTATATGTACCTATTGTGCCCGTACCTGTCTTTGTCAGACTTGACCAACTTGAACCGTTTGCGACGCCGTAACAGCGAACCGTTCTCGAACATGTCCAGGGCGGCCGGGTGCAAGGCCCAGTACGCGCCCTTGCCAGGCCGGTCGGGCATCCGCGGGATCTTTACGAAACAGTCGTTGAACGACAGATTGTGCCTCAACGAATTCTGCCAGCGCTGCGTGTTCCGTCTGTAGTACGGGAACTGGTCGCTGATGAACTTGTAAATGTCGGACAGCGGGAGCATTTTCTCGGGCGAACTCCATATGGCCATGGCGGTCAGCGATATGTAACTGTACGGCGGTTTTTGGTCACCGTACGAGTCACGGCTTGGGCGCGGCATTTTTTTTTTTTTGTATTTTCGGCTAGATTTTCAGTCTGCGTACTTCGGCGGCTTTCACGCGAAAGAGCGCGATATATTCTCCGTTTTATTTTCACCCCGGACCGCCGTCCGTGTGTGTATTCAATCGGATTTAATATTACCGCCGACCTTTTCTGCAGTCACGTAGATAATAATATAATACTGGCACAAAACGCGAATACGCGGGACGGTGACAACGATACTGCACTTTTACGGCCACTCGGCCGAAAGATATCCCCGTCGGGACGGGTAACACAACGTCGTCGTAAATATCGTCAGTCCCGTGGACGTCGGAACCACGCGCACATCGAACGTACGAGACCACTAATCACGGCCGGTGACGAACAACGACGACAGCGGACGACGTTTGTCGAGACGACGTGCGGCGTGACGCGAAACAATAGTGACGGCGTGCGAGTGCGGACTGAACGGACGCGCCCGCGTCCGACACCCGGAGTCGACGGCGGCGGCGGCGGTCGGTCAGGTGGAGGTGACCGACCAATGGCACGCCGGCCCGCCGCCAATGGCTTGGGCGTGGCCCACTACACGGTCGCCGCCTCCCGTTTTCCCCGCCGCGGCTGGAGACGTAATTCGGAGATGAACACAAGCGGGCCCGCCGCCGGTGAGGGTGGGGGAGACAGTTTTGTTTTTTATTCCCATCGTCTTCGTCGTCGTCGCGGCTGGCTTTTCTACGTTTCGCCACCGCTGCCAACGTCGGCCGCTGATATAAAACGAACGTTTACGAAGACTTTGGCAGGAGGGCACGCGAGAACCACCGCCGAATTAACAGGAAAAATACTCAGACTCGGGAGTTACCTAAATTATATTATTTATAGTGTTTATACCTACGAGTACATACGTTATGTCGTGTACCTGCGATGCTCGCCGAGTGTGTACACGTCATGTTGGTACGTTTTCGTCAGTTATTTTTAACAAGTAGATATAGATATAGGTACTATATCTCCGTAATGTGAATGCGATGTAGTAGTTTCACATGTAGATAGGTGCGTGCGCGCACGCGCCCGTGTGTGTGTGTGTGTGTGTAAGTAATAGTATACCTACAATTATCGGACGCCGCAGTATAGTTCAATGAATTTCCGCTGCCCTCTTTTCTGTTTACTCATAAAAATCGTTAGTATTGTTACTTGTTTTTACTATAAATGAAGTAAAAGTGCAATACATTTGAACGCCGATTTTGACTTATAGAACTCTATAAATTTTGATTCTACTACAATACAATATATACCTACAGTTTAAATAACTTATAACAAACCAACTAAAATATGGTTATGCAAATACTTTTTAATGCTATTTTAAGGTATATTACCTACGTAAGTAGTAAGATTAAGTTTCATAATGTTGTAAATTAAGTTTTAGAAATGGTTTCAAATTAAAACTATATACCTACGGTGTAGTTGATATGGCTCCCAAATAAAAGATATATAGGTACTTGAGTTTATTATATGGTTTTATATTGAGACTTTATTGGAATCGAAACAACTGTGATTATAGGTACTTATAAGTAAATATGTATAAAAAAAAATCGTCTCCTCTTCTCAGAGAGTCGAGCCCGTAACCCTGCAGGACTTAACAATAAATTCTTTACTCTATTTCATTCTAACGCCTTAATCTGCCTAGGTATCTAAATTGTACCGTATTTATACCTATCAGTTTAAAACATATACCTATCAAAATCATTAGCTGATTATTTTCTAAAAATAATTCATTGAATGGGTCATTTCAACATTATTCTGTTGTCATAATAACAACAAAACTAGTTTGAAATGAATTAGCTCATGTTTTAAAACATTGCAGCATACCTACTTAGGTCGACATTTTATTGGAATTGATATCATTGACATTTACAGTTGATATAATCAATAGATATTTAACATCCTTGTTTGGAGTACATTATTTGTATGTGAGTACAGTGTACACACTAACGTATAGCTGGTATTATCATAACATTGTTATTTTGTTGTTACAACTGTTGTCTGTCACAAATATAATAGGGACATCAATTCACAATAATTTAGGTATATTTACAATACTTACATAAACATAAGTACCATTATTGTGTATATACGATGTCATGTGCGGTGTTTTCGCACACTCAATTGTGTTTAAATAATGAGATACCTGTTAGGTTAGTACCTACCATTCGAACAAACTATACAAAGGTCACGTTATTAGGACAACCATACATTTAGCAGATAACTGTATACTATACCTAGGCATAAGTTATGATAATAATAATAAGAGGTAAATATAATATCTACTTATTTTGCGCCGCCTAGTCGCGTCGGCGTAAAAAATAAAATACATTCTTCGTAAACGTTTTACCTATTTTATGCTGCGCTGCACCGTATATACTTGTACATATATTACACGTATACCTAGCCATAAGGTACCTACACAGGTACTATACCTACGTAGGTATAGTTACGAGTATTGCATTCTTTCCGTGCGAGTATGTATTACTATAATTTTACCAACTCATTACATACGTATTATATGTTATATGCGTATTTATAGTATTGTTTCGTTTATACATACCAAGGTATATATGACAGTTATAATTATGTGTTATGGAACTACCCATTAGATGTATGCATACCTACACTACGCAGTCTGCACAAATACTAATTTCATGTACACTTATAATAGGCAAGTACTACATTTATATATCTACAGAGATACATACCATCACGGTCGTCCTCTCTTATAGTAATATACAATAACATTAATTATTATCTATACGTAATTGGTAAAAATTATGAACGCGTGCAACGTGAATAAATAAAAATATTTGCAGTACCTATATATAAAATAGGTACCTATACCTCTTTTAATATTCATTTTATTCTACGAGTTACTCATGATGGTTCATATTCTTACATTGCAGATAATTGTGTATACAAATAATTACATATATATAGGCGTGTGTATCTTTATAGATTTATATAATCATATGTATTTGAAAATGAGCATCCATTAGGCTACAATTCACTCTCATATTTTAGATACATACCTATAATAAACGAATAGGAACTACTTGAAGGCTAAAAAATTCTTATAGGTTATTCGAAAAAATATAGGTAAGTACAATGAGTTATTAGCGATTTTCATCTGGAATGGCGTGAACTTGAGTTCGTGTATAGATGTGGAAATATCATAAAATTATCGAAAAATATAATGAGATTGCCACTAATTGCTGTATTTATTGGTAATATTAATGATTTGGAAATATTTCAAATGCTATATGGTTTGCCACAATGATAAATATTATGTTGCATGATAAAACCGAATGCACGATGTGTATTTTTTCGCTGTAGATAGGTATGCAGGTTTGTATACACCATAAAAATAACGAATTTATTATGATCGGAATAACATTTGCCTATTAAAAACTGAATACTTAGTCGATAAAAGAGTGAAAGTACATACTTATACAGGTACTGAATATAAATTTTCATAAAAATTAATATGACATATGTGTCTTTCGCCAAATTAACATTGGATTAAATATATAAATGATAAAACTAAACAATAATCATACGCTATTAAGAAAAAGTCGCCTATATTGGAACATTGTAAACATTTTGTAGTTTTTCTGCAAATTGTTAAAAGGAAACTGCATCAATAAGATACTTATACCTTTATCTAAGTTACAATTTCATATAGTTAATTTTGTGTTATCAGTAAATAATTATCTTTCTGATTTAATAATCTATATAAAAGTTAAGATTCTGCGCGCTTACATACAATATATTATAGGTAGGTATCTATATGAGATAGTCATATAATTACGAGTAATCTAGACAAAATATTTTAACTGATTTTAAGTATAACAATAATACGGCTAATGCCATTTGTATCTCGCGAGCGCGCGCGTGTGTGTGTGTTTGTGTGCAGAGAGATACTGAAATCCATTAACTAAATGAATTTAAAGCTGCAATTTAGACGTTTACAACTTGAATCATGCAGAATTGATCATAATAACATGCATATGATGTCCACCTCAGGTTCTCAAAACGACATCAACTATCTAAATACGTTAAAAGCTCGATCCGTGGTATATGGTTCACTTTATATCAAAGTATAGGTAATTGTCGATAAATCTGAATAAAAAAAAAAATGCTGAAATAGGAATACCTATACCTAAAATTATAATAGTGTAGCTAAGTGCAAATTTAAGTATTTACGAATCTAAATAGAAAGGAAAAGTCTTCTATACGTACATATATATATATATATATATATATATATATATATATCTATATCATTATCCATTGAACGATTACAATACGAGGTGATTGCACGATAACCCGATAACCCGTATCTTATTATATGACCTTAAGGTGACTAACCTACCTTAGTGTGACATAAGATTATATTGAACCGACTTAACTTTTATTTTTAGAATTATTCACTATTTACTCTCATAGGTTTCTACAAATGATAATATTCGCTATCTTTTGTGATGTTGCGTGCAGATAATACCTACTACAGTCTACTGGAAAGTGCAGTGATATACAGTTATTACGATTAATTCATTTAAATTCAAGTTTTTGAATACTTGTATATTCTAACAAAAATAACACTCTGTCGACTCAATATAAAAAAACTTGTGAAGATAAACAAATTCTGGTTTAAAACTTGTGATATCATTTGATGCCTAGATACGTTATAAGTACATTAAATTATTAATAACCCCGACGTATAATTTTTTTTTTTTTACGTATGATTGAAAATTAGCTTCTACCGATCAAGTACATCAAATATTATAAGCTATTAGTTTAACAAATTTCAAGCAGACAGTTTAAAAATCCATACAAATATATTCCTTGATATTTATAATTTAAAAATATAACTTGTCCATTAAATATTATTATAACATTTAAAATTGAATTGATTTTAATTTTAGCATTTTCATGAAGGTATAATCAGCGGGATATGTTTGTTCGGATATCACTAATTTGTGTTTTGTTTAAACCTATTATAAATATACATTAATGTTTAACACACACACGACACACACACACACACACACACACACACTTATTATACATTATTTTATATTTAACCCAGAATATTCAAATATTAAGTATAGACACTCGTATTATTGTAAAAACTATTTTATTAGATTCTGAGTGAAGCGAAGGATCTTATGGTTTTACAATGATGTTTATTTTTTTATTTTTTTTTTTTTTTCTGTAAACACTTTTTCGTATAGAAATCCTTGTCCAAAAGTTTCGTCCAGCAACTTTTTAGATTCAAAATTGAACTGAGATGGTACTTTAGTGAGGTCATTTTTCCAAAATCTCCATAGTTTTTCCAGTAATCAAGAATAACGATCGAAAAACTGAGTAAAAACGGTAAAATCGGTAAAAATCCGCCGTAAACGAGATTTTCACTGTTCAGATTTTAGGTTTTTAGTCATAAATCGAAAAGTATTGAAGCTAGAAACTTGAAAATTTTATCCAATATCAAATACATACTTTTTTATGTTGGACGACATTTTCAGAACAATTATAGCACTTTTGACTTAAATATAGAACTTTTAATTTACCAAATTGTTTAAAAGTTTTTATGTTATATAATTTAAATATTTGACAAAAAGTTCTGAAAATTTAATATGACCTTACTCATATACCTACCTAATTATCCTAACAAAAGTTCAAACATCGTTAGTCAGGATTTTTTTTATACACACTTTAATAAATTATTATACGATTTTTTTCGATATTGTCTGATTTCTTTTAAAGTTATTTCTAATAAGTTATAATTGTTATAACAATTGAAGTTTAAATGAGTTATATCTAATTGAATATTTTATGAGGGTTTAATTACAAAAAACTCACCAAAAATTATACAAATAACCGTAAAATACGTAAACAGTATTTAAATAATAATACATTATATTACACTGAAGCTTTGCTCAGAATCGTTTTATACTAAAGAAATGAGTCATCATTACTTTAAAACTTAATAAATTCATCACCAATATCTTGTCCGAGGACCGAAGGGACGAAGGACGAACTTGTACCACCATCATCTCACTTACCAGCTTTTTTTTTTATATTGCATTCGTTATTATTTTTTCCATTATTATCAAGTATCTACGTGTATATACTTATTTTTACTACCTATCATGACCATCATCAACACGATATTTTGGTATCATTAAACCAAAACCATTTATTTTCTCGTCGTACTTACTGGCAACTAGTCTTTATAATTTACAGTCACTGTCAGATTATCTTTGATGACATATAACTGAAAGTATTGTGTAGCTTGTTACGGAAGGTTTTAGTACAAATAAACAGAATATAGGTACGCATATCTTATGTTATTTTGTTAATCTTGTTCAAGTTAAAATTAACAGTGGAACGTGGTCGGCGCGATGACTACTACCATGAATACATATTTTGTACGTGGATGGGAGAAAATGCAATACTTCTAATTTTAATATTAATGATTAATACAAATACCAAATCTTATAATCGAAAATTACAAATTTAATGAAATGAAAATAATAATAAATCTAACATCATACGTAAAAAAAAGTTGTTGGATATGTAGGCTTTTTTATGTCCAACGATTTTGAAATTTTTTAGTTTTGTTAGCTAGGCACATAAGTAAGATGATATGAAATTTTCATGTTTTCATGTCAATTATTTAAATTGTATGAGATAGAAAATTTTTAAAAACGAGATATTTTCGATAATTTAAAAGTTCTCTATTCAGCTGGAAAGAGGTCAAATTTTTTTTAGTATTTTTCGAGTATACGAAAAACCTTACAGTTAATATTTGGTAAGAATGTTGAGTGTCTGGTACCTATCATTTATTTTTTATTTATGGCTCAATAACAAAAATTATAGATTTCGTTCTATTGTTATTTATTACAAACTGAAAACGTGATAATATATATGTATATATATATATATAAAATAAACATTATTATTAAATCAATACATTCTTCGTTTCACTCAGAATCTAAAATGATCATTTTATTTACATTATTTTTGCGTTTCTTTCATTATAAATATACCTAACCTAATCAAAATGGTTAAATATTTATCGTTCAAGGGTATTTTGTCAAAATAATTAACAATCAACATTGATCAAATAATTATGTTTTAAATACACATAGTTTGACCGTCTACAGATTGAAAGTTCTATATAATTTGTATTTTCTAGAATTCTCATAACAAAATATTAAACACAAATTATTGTTAACAGTAAAATTACAATACCTATAGTTACTTTTTTTTCTTAAAATTCAATTGCAATATCTTGATTTGACTTTAAATAAAATATGTTGAATATCTAATATATTTATGAAAATTAATTTTAAAAAATTGACATGAATCATCATAGGTTACTATATATTTATGTAATAATTTCATTAATTTAATAAATATTAACAATTATACTTATTTATCACATACTTTATAAAAGTTTAATGATGCAATCATGATAGTACCTATCTATAATATGATTAAACTCCAATGAAACTTAATAAAATAACAGTAATTTGGTAATACATTATAGGTACATATGGGAATGTACGTAAGAACAAAATTAAATATACTGCGTTTGTTTTTGAATTTTAGTTAAGTTGATACGATTTAATACTTTGATTTAAAAAAAAACAATTACTATAGATTGATACAAAATATAATTATGAAATATGGATTTTAGTGCTTTTACTTATAAATACACTAATTAAATATCATAACAGTACGCTTTGTTGCCTATACAAAAAATGAAAGGAGTTGAAAATAAATTATTTGATAATGTAAATTATCAGCAAAATGATTAATTTGAGATACGAATATTGTAATAACGGTATGATTATTAGTTATTAGACTAGTTACTATACTGACAAAACTCGTATATCATTCTGCCTGAAATATTTTAACAGAAGCAAATGAACAAAGCGCTATTTGTTTATTGCGTTGTTATTCATATTAAGTCCAGTAAATTTATTATTTAACGAAAATAAAATTGACTAGATAGTTACTATATACTACCATGGAATATAAATAATAATTGTATTAATAATCAATGATACTATATAATAACCGCTCTTTTATTTTTTCGTGCAGTGTTCTATAATTGACCATAATAATTGTTTTCATTTTTAAGTTTAGATGAATAGATTTACTGAAAGTATACAAGTCCTGATGACTCGTAAATAAACAAAGACCCGGACTAATTACATTATTTAACTGCTATTTTATTTAACGTTTTTGTTCATTTACTTTACTTTATCCTGTCAATTAAAAATAAAGTTAACTTTGTACAATTTAAACGCAAGGTCAGTACTGGCCACTGGATCGCATTCCCTTTTAGTGAAAACTTCTTCAAGTCTGCAGTTTTATCAATACAAGAAAAAGAAAAACTAATCGAACTAAAACAGACTCTTTACGTGAGGCAGCATTTGAAAAGAAGTCTATTATCGCCTTTTGGTTGATGTGAAAGAAGAATATCCTGAGTTATCATGCAAAGCATTCAATGTTCTGCTACCATTCACAAGCACTGTGTTGGTAGAAAGGGCCTTTTCTGCGTACATGTTCATAAAAAATGCGTATCGTAATAAACTCTATGTAAGTTCAGACTTACGGGTTTATTTGTCATGTGTGGAACCAGATTTTAAAAAATTAAGTTCAAGCAAACAAGCTCAAGGTTCACATTAGAATTAAATTGTTAAATTGATATAATTATTTTTATGTACACTGTATGGAGTAAACTAATTAATATAAATAATATAAATAATAATAAATAAAATTAATATTATTATTATTTTCCGTTATTTATATTCCAAATTGATATTTGGGGTACGTGAAATAGTGGTGTTAGGTCAACTGGTACGTGAATGAAAAAAGGTTGAGAACCGCTGCTTTAATACATCCGTAGCGTCATTCGGAATCCAGAATTGTAAACATTCTATTTTATAATTTGTCATCTATTTTAACCCATATTAGCTACTATAATTTGTTTACAGTACTTAAATATGTAATATGTTTGTATATACATATATATATATATATATATATATATAGATATATACAAGTAAATCAAGATATAAGTAATTTACGATAATTATTATGCATGTATACAAAAAATGTTGTTCAATATTTTCATATTAAGTATATTAAACTTTTAGTACCACCTAGTACTCCAATAATAATAGTTGCGTGATGTGAACAAGTTTTAGATACAACGCACTTTATATGCACTTACCTATATAATATTAATACACGCGTACCAATTCGTTTTTTTCCTATATAATTTTAGCATGTCAATATTAGGACTCTTAAGTAATAAGTTGCGTGTTTAGTCTCTAAGGTAGGTAATATACAAGATCGTTAAATGAATGTTTACATAATTGAAAACATTATATACTCACCCTAATATTGTATGTACACCCATCTCTGGGGATGTAATTTTATGATTTTGGGCCATTACAGTACGTTTAAAAGAAATATTTATCATGGTTTAATCTAATCTATTAATAAATCAATAACAATTTAAAACTCTAAGATCAAAAATACATAGTTACATAATTTATGAGAAATGTAATTTACTTTAACCTCATACTACGGTAGTAATATACTATATCATAACACAAAGTTGTGTAACGTAGTAATTTTGTAACTTTGATACTCTCAATAAAGATCTGACATTTATGTCAAGAATAAATTATCCTTACGTATAAAAATAATAATAAGTCATTTATCATTATATAATTTCATTAAGTTTCCGGCCTAAACCAAGTAAAAAACGTTAAGTAAATCACTTTTCATATGTATCTATATTTACCCACTCATAAATAGAAACTAAATAAATGATTAACGTTTTAAAATGACTATAGGTAATTTTTATTAAAAAAATGTATAAGAGACGTGTTCTTATACATATGAGTACTCGTCAAATACTATAAAGACCGTGTCAAATGCATTAGAGTTATCATTTTCTGTGCGCTTGTGTGTGAACTATGTATTATAGTGGCGTATTTACGAGGGGGGTTTCCGGGTCTCGACCCTTCCCAGAAGTAAAAAAAAATTAAGTTTACGTCTGAATTGAAATGAATTATATCATAATACAGTTATTATATCTACATGATACCATATTCAAATACAAAATATATTATAAAATTGCATTTAGAAGTCATAAATGGCTTACTTCGTAAGAATATATAGAGGAAGAAAATAATCATTTACCACCTATAATATTATAATGTATTTATATATATTTATATTTTATTATGTTATAACCAAGGCTCGGGATTCGAAGCACATAAATAAGCACTTAAAAACATTAAAATAAGCAAAATCAAAAATGTTTACCCCCTTTAAAAAAATATATAATCCGTTGCCTCAAAAGTCAAAATCTTCCAACAATTTGTATTAAAAAATAGGTATTTGTGCACTTGTGACATATTTTTAGACTTTTTAAACCTCAAACACAGAATGATTTTTTTAAGTAATCTTCATTTTGTTATTTAATACATCAAAAAATCATAAGAATATAAATCATAAATCATAATATAATTATTAAGACCACAACAATTTTGGGAATGCCCACGCCAATGCGTTACGTTGAAATTATAGTCAGCTACGATCGACACGGCAAATATATAACAAAAACAAACAAATATACGAGTTTGGTATATTAACTACGAGGAAATAGAATAAAAAGGTAAACAAATATTTCTAGTTGGAGTTGTAATACAAGTACACATTAGGAAATTTAAATTTTCGTCAACCCACGTCGTCATTTCATCGTTAATTAGAAAATATGCGATAAAAGCAGAAAAAACTAGTTAAAAGCAATTTTTTCTAAAACCAACGAAATAAGCAAAAATAAGCACACACCCAACATTATCTTGTGCTGAAAATAACCTTTGGGTGAAACTATCAATATCTAAAATTAGTCTTCACTAAAATAATTTCAGCGGAAAATGAAACAAGTCGAAAGTCATCTCATTTGTAGTTGCGGTGTCCTTCGGGGATTTTCTTATTTAATTGATTGATACTGATAGTTCTGGAGTCAATTTGTATCAGGTCTGTAGGTGTATCGCAAGTTTCTATATGGTGTTTTTTCTTTTAGTTACTTCGGTTTGGAAATGTTGAGGTAGGATTGGCACTGGTTGATCACAATTATTGTTTTAATTATGTATCAATAGACAGCAGAGGGTCAAAATCGGACGGCGGTATTCTCCAAAATTGTGAACTTGGACAACTTTTGCAAAAAGATCTGCTTCTATTAGGATATTGCGTTGTAGGCGATGATGCGTTTCCGTTGCGACATTTGATGAAACCATATAAATGTTACAGAACATCTCTTACTATACCCCTGAAAATTTTTAATTATCGCTTAAGCAGAACAAGACGTACTGAGAAAATGCTTTTGGAATTTCGGTAAGCAGATTTCGAGTGTTCGATAAAAAAATGTATTGCAATTTAAGAACGGTAAACAAACTTGTACTTGCTGCGAGCGCTCTTCATAATTTCCTACGAAAATCGTCTTCCTTTACATACTTACCGCCTGGGTCTATTGATGAAGAAGACATATCCAGTGGTTTAATAATACAATGTCGCTGGAGAGCGGAAATAATAGAGTTTCGAGATTTGCAAAGCCACAGCGAAAGAGAGCATCAGACTTGGCCAAAAAAATCCGCGATAATTTAAAAAATTATTTTTCAAATGAAGGAGCTATACCTTGGCAATATAGGCATATTTACTAATACAAATGTAGTTATTATTTAACTTTTTAGTTTTCTAGACTAGTATAGTATCTGTTTAGTTAATTATTTTATATCATATGAAAAAATGTATAACCATTGTATGTAATCACATATGATATAATAATTTAAAATTAAATTAACTATAATTACAGTTCATATAACAATATTATTTCGGTGTTTTTTTTTTTTTTTTTTTTTAATAAAATAATATTATTTACTCCACTTTCTGTATTTTCCTGTGTATAACCTATTTTGATAAACTTGATATTTTTCATAAATGAATCCATCAAACTATAATGTACACATTTAATCTCATTAAAAACTTGATTATTTAGTAAAACTGTTATTTTGACTTAGTTATAGATACAGTTGTTTTTGGTGTACCCAATGAATTGGAAATCTGTAAGTCTATTTAAATAGTTGAGTTAAACTCTTCTGGTTTAACTATGAAGAAAGTAAACTGAGACATAATTCAACTTAATTCAATGAATATTTATATTAATTCATTGGTAATATTCTGATTATATTAACTTGAAATAGTGTAAAGAAGTGTGACATTCTAAACTGTCATTTCTTAAAATTTTTATTATAATTCTTATATTGTTCAAAATATTTTATTTTTCAAAGTAAATTTGGTGCAAATTTAAAAGAAAGTAGCTTAATGATAATTATAATATTGCCTTTATATTTCTTCAATACTTAATTTTAAATAAAAAATGTCCATTTAAGAATATACATATAAAAAGTCAGACATACTTTTCTCCCTCGGTGAATGCTCCTCTGATGAGATAGTGAAAATAGGTGTTTTGAATCTTAAAAAGAAGGTTAATGATTTCTTAATGATGACACAATGAATATAATTAACTTCTTTCTAACCATTGTTCAAGTAAAATACATGTACCACAGATTCGACCTAAAACATGAAAATAAAAAGCCTTGAGTTATAAAGATATATATAATATAAAATCAATCATATGTCTCTAAACTAACCAGGAGCAGTAGTATCAAAACACATCGCTTTTACGCAATCCAGTAATCCCCATGCTAGGTATTGATAAATAGCTTCTGCTTGAGCTTTTAATGTGCTTTTTAACAACTTAAGTGATCCTAATATAATATAGGTAAATGGTAATAAACTATAAGTTTATTACTATTATTAGTTGTAACAATTGGCAATCTATTAACAGTTTGTTTTCCAGTTAAATCAGAGAGTAATTTACCGTTTCAGTTGCATTTAATTCAGATGTTGAAAACATTTTACGAATATCATTTGCTACAATATATGTGATTGTTTGTGATATCATTGTATGGAAAACCTGTTTACAAATCACTAACTTCAAGTACTTCTGCTACTGCGATTATTACACGCACTGCATCTCTGTCACTAATTTTACAACGGTCAAGGGCAGAAGGTTATTTTACTGTCACGATTTCTTTTCTACTTCGTATTTTCTTAGTGATGGAAATTTGAGTAGGTAGAGTTTCTATTGCATTAGAATTAGATTCTGTAGAAGGACCCGGAAAAGTCTATTGCAGTAGTATTTGGAACTTTGTTGGAAACATTTTTATCACTGAATCAGTAGAATATTTTTCACTTTCAGTCTATAAAATATAAATGATTTAATAATTTATGAAAATTACAAATAAAGGTATACTTAAAAAAATTAAACTAAGGTTTGTTAAATGTAAAATCACATTGTTCATAATGACGTTTTTTAACATTTAATTTCTCTTGTCTTTCTTAATTTTTTTAAACTTTTCTCATACATGCATAATCTACACCAGATAAATGTCCAGGCCTGTTTTAGGCGCTAAACGATAAAAGGTTTTTTGACTTCCTCCAAATTAATCATTTGAGGAGCATTGGCATGAGCTATATCAAATAAACCTTTAAATTTATCAGACATGAAGACTTTTTAGGTTAAATGTATAAAAAAATATTCAACAGAATAAATTCAACTCAACAGAATTCAATAGGTATTAGATAAAACTTTTTCAAACCTGTATATTGTAGATACGTGATGCTGGCACCCGCATGTTGTAAATGTGACTCGGAAATCATGTCAGTATTTGTTATACAATTTGTACAAATTTGTAACCACAACTTCAAAATTTGTACACCCCCTCAAACCGTCTAAAATCAATTTTTTTATCGCGGGTGCCAGCGTCACGTGATTCTGGCACCCGCATTTCGAAATATTTGTCCGATTGACTCGGAAATCATGTCAGTATTTGTTATACAATTTGTACAAATTTGTAACCACAACTTCAAAATTTGTACACCCCCCCAAACCGTCTAAAATCAATTTTTTTATCGCGGGTGCCAGCGTCACGTGATTCTGGCACCCGCATTTCGAAATATTTGTCCGATTGACTCGGAAATCATGTCAGTATTTGTTATAAAATTTGTACAAATTCGTAACCACAACTTCAAAATTTGTACACCCCCTCAAACCGTCTAAAATCAATTTTTTTATCGCGGGTGCCAGCGTCACGTGATTCTGGCACCCGCATTTCGAAATATTTGTCCGATTGACTCGGAAATCATGTCAGTATTTGTTATACAATTTGTACAAATTTGTAACCACAACTTCAAAATTTGTACACCCCCCCCAAACCGTCTAAAATCAATTTTTTTATCGCGGGTGCCAGCGTCACGTGATTCTGGCACCCGCATTTCGAAATATTTGTCCGATTGACTCGGAAATCATGTCAGTATTTGTTATACAATTTGTACAAATTTGTAACCACAAGAAAATATTCCCATAAAAATTTTCAAAATACCAAACGACAATTACACTAAAATAGTACACATAAATACTACACTTTTTATGATTTGTTTTCGGTCGATAAACCGCATAAAACACTGTATATAAATACTACTTGGTTTCTTTCTATTAAATCGGACTCGGTATAGTAAAATATAGTATAATATTTTGTAAAATTATTTCATTTCTAGAATTTGGTCACACTTGTTAAAATTGACACTATGTTTACATATTATCATCTTTAGATAATTTACGGTTATAATAGGAAAGAGCATGTTTTTTTTCACTATAATTTATGATTTTTTTATCGTATTTTTCGTATTCCTAGTGAAATTGTTTATTATCTACTATAATTACCTATAATAAATAGTTATTCATCGTTAAATCTAATTTTTTGATTATTATGCCACCAATTATGAAGGTATGTATTTTAAATATATATTCACTAAGAATTAGGTATACCTAGGTATATTGTTTTTAAATAGAAAATAATCATAATTTATACCATAGAAGGGACGAAAACCAAAAGTGGATCCATCCGTTATTGATAATGAAATACTCAAGTACAGATCTGAAATTGTAGGTGAAGATAATAAAAGTAAGTGGAATTTTTGTAGTTTGTTTTTCATTCTTTAACGGATAGGACTATTTTTCATTTAACGCAATTATATAAAATTGGCATATATGAAATTCTGTGAAGACACTATTTATCATTGATATCAACCAATAAATATAAAATACAGCTCTACTTGAATAAATGTATTTAATATATTTTATTATTTACTATTCATGTAGTATCTCACGAACACGTTTCATGGTAATAATGATATTATAATATCTAGATTCTAGATGTCTATAGTCTATTCCACCACCAAGTTATTTTAATACTACAAGATGCCTACCTAGTACCTACTGGCACCATTGAACAAAATGACAATAAGTATTTTGACGAATGTCAATTATTATAAAGATATTTATAACCGTTTATACAATCACAGAATAGATTACACGTATAGAGGGATAATATATGGGAAATATATGATGACGTTAAAAATAAAGTCCAAAGAGTAGCATCATCTCACAAAGATGACATCGAAATATTATTTTATACATTATAGATAAACCGATATATTTAAGTTTAAGACAATTATTTTTGATAATTATAATAATTATTTAATATTTAAATAGAAGTGTCACAAATTTCTCTACACAGGTTTATTTTGAGTGAATTAATAATAATATTTGTAGTTTCCTCATTTTATTTTTTAATAATTTTGTAGTTTAATTTTAAAAATAAAGAAACAGTTTAGAGAAAATGTCAGTTCATTATGTTTAAACTCTTATGTTTTAGTAGTTATTGTAAAATAACAGTATCAAAAAAATTGTGTACTACTTAGTATGAATTAAAACACGATTCAGTTTTAACCCTGACGTTTTGATACAAAGTTTTTTTTTAATTTTTAGCTAGAATAATCCTAGATATTGGAAAGTTTCTTTAAAAAGGAACTTGTTCCTTCCGGTTCTACCAATATCCGGTATCCTAGATATTGGAAAGTTTCTTTAAAAAGGAACTTGTTCACGTTCACTAAGAAGTGGATCTAAAAAAGATGAAAAAAAGGGGATAGTAACAAAATTGTAAAGTTGTTATAGGTAAAGTTAACATTCTCTAGGCTTACCTTGATCTAATCCTATTTGATATATAAAGTTCTTAGTCTTAAATTTAGAAAATAACTCAACAAATTTTAATGAAAATGCAAATTTAAGTAGACCTGTATGAATGATTAGTAATCTTGTGTACGATTTTCAGTTTTTGAAACAATATGGGTATTGAAAATTTTATGAAATAATTATGAACGAAAAAAAAAATACTTATGATTTTATAAGGTTTAGGAGGGTGTATACATTTTGAACTTGTAGTTACAAATTTGTACAAATTGTATAATAAATACTGACATGATTTCCGAGTCAATCGGACAATCATTTCGAAATGCGGGTGCCAGAATCACGTGACACTGGCACCCGCGATAAAAAAATTGATTTTAGACGGTTTGGGGGGGTGTACAAATTTTGAAGTTGTGGTTACAAATTTGTACAAATTGTATAACAAATACTGACATGATTTCCGAGTCACATTTACAACATGCGGGTGCCAGCATCACGTATCTGTATATTGTTACCGTATAATATCGGTTGTTCTCGGCGTATCACAGCGTCGTGCTTTAGTAGCGCAAACTCCGATCAAAGATGAGACTGCCTGAATTTAAGATAAGATCTGATTTCTCTCTACCCTAATTTTTCGAATTGAAGAATAATACTACACCATAGAAGCGATTTCTTCTCGTTGTGATTGTAATTATTTGTAGATCGTACAGATAAAATATATTGTACGAGGCCAATAAAATCGTTGTGGTTTGTGCCTTTTAATATTTTCTATGCAAAACCAACGAATACTTTTTAATGAGGTTTCACCGTATATATTTATCAACAGATTTTATAGTACCCGAAATATATTTTAAACAACCACAATAATAATGATAATATACTGGCTGATACAATTTGTCATCAAAAGGTATACGCACGTATCTGGTCTGAATAGGTACGTTGTTGACTTGGGATTAGAATGTCAAAATATTTCAGTCGAACGATATTGTTTGTATTCGTGAATAGTTAAAATTAATTTCCGAAAAGTTTTTTTTTTCTGTCGTAAGAAGTTATATTTTTAAGTTTTTAAGTTTTTAATTTTTTAATTTTTTTAATAGTGCAGTGCTTCAAAGTAAATTTATGAACGCGAGTGTATTTACTTCAATGTTATTCATCACTGTAGTCGAATGGTGCTGAAGAGAGTCTAAGTCAAAATTTGGTGATCGTAAAATTTTAACTTTCATTTATTAATTGTACTCTTAGTTAGTTATAATTAGTAAATAGGATATTGTAATTAGTTGTGTATGGTTTTAGTGAAATTCTTTGTTTTATGTATATTTTATATAATAGTTATAGTTATTAGTTAGAAATATGGATTACTACGGTTTACTCGTGTGAAGCAACAAGTAAAAATGGTAATGGCGTTGTGAAAGACTAGTACGTGACAGTGTGTGACCGAATATTTGTATGTCTTTGCTCCGAAGTCAGGCCAGAGTCGAGTTCCATGCTCATTTCTAATGCTGTGGATTCAAAAATAGATTTTTAAGTGAGTAGTTAGTGGTTGAATGGTATTTTTCGAGACGATACAGTCATGGGATGTAAATCTTTCGCATAATAATGGAATAAGTTCGAAAAAAGAAACGGATCAAGTCACGGGAATCTTCTTGTAGGAAATCGTATTCAATTTAGACAGTAATGAGTCACTGGAAAATCAAATAAAAGGTCGATTTTGGGCAGAAATTACATAGTAGTGAAAACAATGCGTTGTTGATACGTCCCACGATATTTTCCGAGTTTGTCGCGCGTTTTCTATTTGAACTCACAATAAATCATCCGCTAGTACAGCGATCCATTCGAGACGTAATAAATTTAAAGAATTCGATTTTGAGAACACTAAAATCGTCGTACCGGTCAATAAATTCGTGAAGATAATTTGAACTTTTGAATATATGTACAAATTTTCGTATCAGTGCAATGAAATTTAATTGTGTTTGGATTTTATAAAAAAAATGTCAGTGAAATTCACACGAAGGGGTTTATCAAATAAATAAATTATTAAGGACGACAGTATTGAGGGAAATCCAATCGCTAAACAAGACCTACTTCGGGAAGGCCAAGTCTCTATCCTGGAAAATCTGTATGAGGAGAGTGGTTGAAAAAAAGGAAACTTCAAAAGTGATGAGGAAGAAAAATGGCAAAAGACGGAGATCAGCGGCGGAAAATTTTCTTAAAGCGACGGGGGACCGAAACAGGAGAAAAAAAAGATAATATTTAAATACCTTTAGTTTAAGTAGTTATTATTTAGTTACTATTGTATAATTAAGTCGTAGTTTTAGTTAATTTAAAGTGGAATTAGGCCTAATGAGCAAAGCCCTATATTAACAATACATAAATAAATAAATAAATAAAAAATTATTTTATCGATATCCTATCGAATTATTAAAAAAACAAATATTCACGAAAAAACGTATTGATAATAGTATATTCATATCGACCGTTCATTTATTTTGCTTTTATCTTTCTTAAGAAAAAAAACATTATGATACAACTTTATAGACCTATGTATTATTATGGGTAGCGGCTATGCTCACCGGGGACACCACTTAAAAAAAAACGCGCCAAATGCAATACCTCATGCTCAAAAATAACGCACGTTCTACTGTTGTGTATACATAAACAAAAAATAATAATAATAATAGTATACATCAAGTGTTATTCATTGAGCTAAGGTGGTGAGGAAACTTGCACATTTGTGTCATCGAAAATATATATTATGTAACTATTCATCTATTGCATTAAATATGTAAATAATGGGCAAATAAAAAAAAAGAAACTAAGAGTTTCGATAAAAATGGGCAATATACATTTTCAACACTGTGTAATGAGTCACCAAGTATAATTTCCGACCTTTTTTTGAGTGACGTCGATTCAAGCACAGAACTTCTTAAAAAGAAAAAAAAATCTACAATTACAACGTATAAAGAGAAGTTATGTTGTTTTCGCACCCGACTTTGGTTTGTGTTTAAGTTTTATTATGACTAAGGAGCTGATGTTTATGCACAAAAAAATATACTTGCAATTACTTTCTATAAAGTATCAACATATTTTGCTTAAAATGAATTCAAAGTATGTATCAATAATAATTAACAAAAATCAAATTAATACTAAATAATTAATTTGTTTATCATAATTTTATTTATTTTTCAAGACAGATTTAATGGTGGCGGGGACGAATCGGTAGACGTACGCGAGACAAAATTAGTATTTAATACTCTGGATCGTCAATAAAACTCGTCGTGTTATGTTTTTGTAAACGTATCGCGGGGACTCAAATATTATATTCGTGTGCGGTGATTCCAGGACCGGATTAAGGGGGGACCGAAATTGACTATGGCCCCTGGGACCACGAGAATTTGGGGCCCACATAAAAAAAAATGTAGTCTTGTATTCCACGTAATTCGTAAAATTACTTTATAAAATTCAATTTTATATATTTTTTTATTTTTATTTTTTTTTCTCACCTGTATAATTTAACTACCAAAGTACCAAACTTTTTCCAGTTTGGGGGTTTAGCGCAGGGCTAACAACCCTGCCTTAGAAAACAATATTGTTCAGGATCTATCAATAAACTTGCCTCGGAACCGTGGAGCTTTGGAAAACAAGACAGGAAAATGGAAAAATGGCCTATCTTTTGGAACATGGAACATTCGCACACTTTTTAAACCTGGAGCAGTACAATGCTTAGTTGAGGAGACAGAGAGGTATGGGCTAGGAGTGGTGGCCCTACAAGAGATAAGGTGGAACGATAACGGAACTCTAGATATTCAAGACACAACGATCTTCTACGGCGAATGTAACAAACATCGTCAATTTGGAACAGGCTTCGCAGTACATAAATACTTAGTACCGTCAGTAAGGGAATTCAAAAGCATTAACCCAAGGATATCAGTACTAACATTAAAAGCACAATATTTCGATATTACATTCGTGAATGGGCATGCACCCACAGAAGAAAAAACACAAGAGGAGAAGGACGAATTCTATGATAATTTGGAACACACGCTAAATGAAATCCCACGAAGTAGAATTAGGATAGTCCTAGGAGACTTTAATGCCAAGTTAGGGAAGGAGAACATATTTAGATCAACGATTGGTAACCACAGCCTTCACGACATAACTAGCGAAAATGGGCTCAGACTTATAGACTTTGCATGTGGTGGGGGACTTATTGTGAAGAGCACAATGTTCCCACATAAAGATATCTATAAGGGTACATGGAAGGCACCGAGTGGTAGATATGTCAGTCAGATAGACCATGTCCTGATTAATACTAGGTTCAGAAATTGTATGCATGATATAAAAACAGTCAGAGGAGCTGACTGCGACTCAGACCACTACCTAGTTAAAGGAAAACTGAAGGTGAAACTCAAGAAACTGACATCTAAAAAAGGAACGTTAGTGGACAAATATGACGTGAATAAGCTAAAAGATACCAATATATGTAGAAATTTCAAGCAAAAATTACATGAAACAATGAACAGTTTAAACATAAATCAAGAAGAGACAATTGATGCTAAATGGAAAGCGGTTAAGGATGCTATAAAAACGGCCACAGTCACAGTAATAGGCAAACAAGACAGGACAAGGAAGCCGTGGTTCAACAACTCCTGCAAGGAAGCATTTAATAGAAGGAAAGACGCCAGGACCCAAATGCTCAACAATCCCTATAATAGAGAGAAAGTGATGGCATACAAAGAATGTCAAAAGGAAGCAAATAATATATTTAGATATGAAAAACGGAAATATACATTAGATGTATTAGAGGAAGCCGAAATTGATCACAAAGTAAATAGAACTCGACAATTATACCAGAAGATAAATTCAATTAGAGGAGGGTACAAAAAACATGAAAAGTTCCTTAAAAATGACGATGGTTCCCTTGTGACAGAACAAGACAAGGTGTTGGAAAAATGGAGACAATATTTTGGATTATTACTTAATTGCGAAAACCCAGTCAATACATTTGCATGGATGCCAACGGAACCTAATGATACTGATTGTCCGCCTCCAAGCAAAGAGGAAATATTACAACAACTTAATAGACTAAAAAACCACAAAACTCCTGGGGAGGACGGGATCCAAGGAGAAGTACTAAAGAACCTGGATGACGGAACAATAAATAGAATACATAGTATTATAGAGAGTATCTGGCATGAAGAAAGACTTCCGGAGGATTGGGGCACCGCATTACTGTGTCCTATTCACAAAAAAAATGATCCACAAGAATGTAGTAATTATAGGGGTATAGCATTACTAGATACAACGTATAAAGTCCTAGCATATTGTATACTGGATAGAGTAAGGCCAATAGCAGAGACTTTACTAGGAGACTATCAGGGAGGTTTTAGGCCGAATAGATCTACAACGGATCAGATTTTCGTAATAAGACAGATCCTCCAAAAAAGTTGGGAGTATAATAAGGATGTACACATATTGTTTGTAGATTTTAAAAAAGCTTATGATTCTATTCATAGAGAAAGCCTTATAAATATACTCAAAGAATTTAGATTCCCAAGTAAAATTGTAAGCCTCATTGGAGCCAGCATCAACCAGACGGATATAAAGGTTAAGATAGCGAACACAACATCTCAGCCTGTGAGGGTGACGACAGGTCTCCGGCAAGAGGATGCGCTCTCCCCAGTGTTGTTTAACCTGGTACTGGAAAAAATAGTACGAGAAATGAACGTTTCAGAAGGAATTGCGCTGGGACAAATAACAATAGGACTTTTAGCATACGCGGACGATATAGCTCTCTTAGGAGATGATATTGAGACGATAAAAAGGCTGGGAAAAAAACTTATAAAGGCTGCAGAGAAAGTGGGATTAACCGTTAACGATGATAAGACAGAATACTTAACTGTTAGCCGAAATAGCAGAAATTACAGACTAGGACAACATATTGAATTAGAAGGACATATTTTTAAGAAAGTCTCACAATTTAAGTATCTCGGATCTATTATTACTCAAGACAATGAACTTAAAACAGAGGTGTCGTCGAGAATACAACTAGCTAATAAGGGATACTATGGGTTAGAAAAAGTACTGAAATCTAGGACCCTCTCTAAAAATTTAAAAATAAGAATGTACATGACATTATTACGACCTATTGTCATGTACGGATCTGAGACGTGGGCACTGAGAAAAGCCGAAGAACAGAGACTAGGAGTATTCGAAAGAAAGGTTTTAAGAAAAATATATGGACCGGTCTTTGATAACCAAACAAATGAATGGAGGAAATTGCATAATTATGAAATTCAAATGCAGTTTCAGAGGCCTGATATAATTAAAGAGATAACAAAAAGAAGACTCATGTGGGGAGGTCATGCATGGCGTAAGCAAGGATCTCTTGTTAGGCTGGTAATAGAGGAAGAGCCTATAGGGAAAAGACCTTTAGGAAGACCCAGGTTGAGGTGGGAAGACTGTGTAAAGAAGGACATAAAATCGATAGGACCAGGAATCAGATGGAGAGAAGTTGCTGAGGACAGGGACAGATGGCAAGATTTGTGTATAGCGGCATGGTCTTAAAGGCCGAAGCCAATAGAGAAGAAGAAGAAGTACCAAACTTTGACTTTTGTCATTCATGATTTTGATATCTCGTATTTTATGTCATGATAATATTTTATGTTTTACAGATGAGAAAAATTATTTTTTTCTATAAATAAATTTTGTTATTTTACTATGAAAATTGATTATTGATGTTACTCGCTAGAGCTGTCTCAAACAGCAGAAGACTATAAAATAATATGATACAAAAGTAGAAAGGTATACGTAAAGGTCACCCAAACACATAACAGTATTTTAATATCACTGACCCACACGCATCATACCACTTTGCTCAAACATATAACTATTCTCATAAATTCGCCCATTCGCAAATGGTTCTAATAAGTAACAGGCATTCAAACTCTTTACTTTTAACTATGCCATGCCTGATTCCTTATTGATCCTCCATGCATTTGTTTTGTTATTTATATTATCTACCTCCGTGTATTATATATAATCATTCCAGTAACAATGAACAGAGCCAGATGTACAGATAAATTTTATCGATCTAGTATTCGACATTTACTATTGTTATAAGCAAATATGCTTATATTACAAATACTCGACCACCCAATACATTCTTTATTATTATTACTATTATTTTATAAATGCAGAATAAACATTTTGTACATGAAACATGAACAATTGACACGACCGAGAGTGGGACAGTCAGTCAGCCATAGAACCAACAATATGTAAGACCGTTCGGCAGCGGTTCGGCTCTGCCGCCGGCGTTAGTCCGCACGGCAATTAATCTTAATAATAATGTGTAAAATCTATCGTGACTCAACAATAAAATAACTATTCTTACAAAATCCAGTGTTAAACCAATTATTTCACCCGTCTTTAGACCATTTACTCTTTTGTAGTGCGTAAAAGCGCGAACTCATATAACGTTACATGTTGTCCGTGGGCTCTAGCGAGCTTAACCGTACCGGCACATAACACTATTATAATCTATTTTATTTGTTTTTCTTAATGCAACTGCTGATTTATTGTAATTTAGACTCGACTTACTTTCTAAAAAAAAAATATAATAATAATAGACAATCATTTTACATAAAAATGTATTACTCCTTAAAATATTTTGGTTATGATAAGCATCAACTTAAAAATCAAATAAAATATGTTTAATGTTAAATCATAAACCTGAATATTATATATAATGTATTGGTTCTCTTATCAATGTAATAATAATTAATATGTATCACTTCCAGTTATTGAAGAACTCAAACTACTTGTTAAGTTTTAATTTTATTTCTCTAAACTTTGGTTAGAGAATAGTGAGGGAAGTTGCACATCATCCAGCATTGTATGAAATATTGTATTATTCATACACAAACAAGATAAGTATGTCTCAATTTTTCAATAGAAATAATATGTAAATAATGTTATTCAATTATTATGAAAAAAAACACCACCTATGTACATTTTATTTTACTTAAATATATTATACAAATTATCTTTACTAGTTGCACTAGCATTAGTTTGTGTGTAAGTTTAATTTAGATTTATGAGTTTATGACTCATGATAATTACTATAAGAAATGAAAAAACCATTTTATACTTACACCCATACTATATAACAGTGGTGCCCAACCCGCGGCCAGCGGGCCACATGTGGCCCGCGAAGGTATTCTATGTGGTCCGTTAAACATTTTTAAAGTAAAACAAAATATTCAAATACAAGTAAAATGATTACAAAACACAATTCTTTTTATTAATTTTTGAATCCCGTCATCTTTTCAATTGTCAATAAAAGATAGAAAAACAAGTCCTGCATGTGTACTGTATACTTTCTATGTGTAACAAAACTATATTATTAGATTGACATTGAAATTATTCGGACTTTTTTAATTGGTGGCCCGCTTGAAGAAATTGTTTACCTAAGTGGCACGCCGAAGAAAAAATGTTGGACATCACTGCTATATAATATAATTCAGAGCTGGTGTTATGTATAAGGAGGAGAGAACTATTAAGTGTGTCAACGGAAATGTATTCATGATAATTGAAAAAAATGTTGATTCATCATTTCTTAGAACAAACTATTTTGAAAATTGAAATTTTCTGTTATTTCTATACAATAGTTAAGATGCATGAAAAAGAGGAAAAAAATCAAAAATTTCATTAATACTAAAACATAAAAAAAAACATTCAATATTTTGCATCGTTTTACGTATAGTTATAAGGTTTTTTTACCTATAATATTGTACAGGAGTTATAAAGTAATATAAATCATCTTCAAACTAGCCGGTCTGTGTCTACCATAATTTTATGAGATTTTACTATAAAAACATATTTGAAAGTTTTAAGCATATGAATTAATGAGTGGTTTTATTGCAAAACTCAACAAAATTGAATAAAATTCGAATCTGTGTCTGTAAGAAGTCCGATTTTTTATATCTTTAAACAACAACATCAAGATAAAACATTACCACGGACACAGTTCGAATACTATCAAATAACACGTAGACCCATTCATGTTTTATTTTACCAATAACATATCTTGGGGTCCAACTCTAGTTTTACCTAATTAAAATAGTAAAATAGTCATATATGAATGGCAAATGAATTATATGATATTATGCAGTCATTCGTTTTACTTATTTATTTATTTATTTATTTATTTTTTTTTTTTGAGGGTTGAACTAGTTTGACATTTCAATATGAAATAATTCTATAACATTTATCAGCTAAAACACTATTTTAATATTTTATTTTTTGCGAGTCAGGTCAAGATTTTCTACATGCCATTATACAAATATGTATAGTCAGTGTCGTTCTTAAATTATTTTTTATCAACTTATAAACACTAAATATGTTTTCATTAGACAAGGAAGAAGCTTATAAATTGGATCTAAGTTTCTTTCATAGAACTGCAATAAAGTACGACAGTAAGTAAATTTTTAGCTTATTACTAATAATTCCATTCGATGTACTATAAATTATAATCAGTGGCGGATCTAACACCCGGGCAACCTGGGCATGTCCGACCGGGCCCCCAGTGTGTGGGCCCCTTGGCGAAAATATTAGGATAGACACTAAATTTAATAAATAAATAAATAGGTTTACAAATATTTGTTGTGCTATAAGGCCTTAGTCACATATTGTTCTAGGAAGTTATAATAAACTATAGAATTATTATCATAACATTACATTAGTGAGCTAAAAATATCAAAACTGATAATTCTAGTCGTCACGTATTCCGATGACTATCGACCCTAAGTAGTTATTATCTTATCTTTACATAATACAATCGTCAAATATTGCTTAACAATTGCCATTTATATCTTTTCGTCGAGCGGTCAGAGCCGGATTAAGGGTCAGAGTCGCCCTGGAGCAATGTATATTTGATAGGAAATTTCCTATCAAGAGGTACCTAGTTAAAAACTTAAAACACTATAATATGTATTTCATGTAATATTGTATGAATAAGTTGAACCGTTAAAAAAAAATTCATTTGGTACTTTATATTATTTAAATTGATTAGACAAAACTACAGAAGTCGTTTATTTATAACAGAATTTTACAAAATTGTTTGTAAACTGTGATTAATACCACTATATTCATGATTATACCATGCCGCTGGTCCATCCTCATAATTTTGTAGATACATTATTCAGTGCTATAGCTTATAATTTTATATTTTAAAAATAAGAAAATATATTATCATAATGAAAATATGTAATTTTTCAATAGCCAACCTTATATTACTCGATTTAATTATGCATAAATTTGAATAACTAAACAAATACACGATATTTAATATTTATATTACAAAAATTACATGCCACCCCCAAAAATTTGGCGCCCTGGAGCAAAAGCTCCTTTTGCACCTATGTTAATCCGGCTCTGCGAGCGGTTACGGATATTATTACAATTATTACAAGAAGACTTGTAAAGAACACAACTATAAATTGTACGAGTACGGAGCAGGTATGTACCTATTATTAATTAAATTTGTATTTTCATTTTAATTATTATTATATTATTGGTATTAGTTGCATAACTATAAGTTTTATCATTTGAATTATGTACTTAAAGTAATTATTGAGCTCAACGGTAACGACGTGTTACTTTTTAGTATTTTACTAATCGAAAAAAGTCAAACTAAACATTTTATAACCAATTCTTATTTATATACTTGACTCTTCTGTCTCTTTCTAATTTATAAATATATGTTTAAGTAATAAATAGTCTTTTTTGATCAATACATTTAGTGTAGGTCATTTATTTTTACGTACCTTAATTATCGGAAGTTGCCCGTTTCCGCCAAAATAATATTGGCCGTTTCCGCCATAGCCCTATGGATAGCATAGCCATATTTTTTGCGACATTTTAAGTATTTAAAAATGACAATATGTGAGACTATACTTTTATTTATTAATTATTTTTATTAATTTTTGACTATATAATATTTTAAAAACTCTAATATAATTGTACCTACCCATACAAGTAAAGAATTATCATCAATATTTGTATTTAAAAAAAAAATTAATGTTTTAGACTTCAAACAAAATAATTTTTTAATTTTTGGATGGTTAAATTTTAAATTTTACTGTTATTTAGAAAAATAAAAATATTTCTTTTATAAGAATTTGATTTATTCAAAATAGTCAAAATTATTTAATGTTTTAATAAGTGTTTATCCGTTTATTTTTTACAATTGTTAACAAAGCTATTATATTTATCATATAAATCTGGGAATAAATATATGTAGATTAGGTGGATTTTTATTTACGTAATGTTTGTAAATAGGTATTATTTTATTTTGTCTATAGTTCGAAAAATGTCTAACTCTTACAGGGCAAATTATGAACACAAATCGGGAAGTTTAAAACGAAAAGAAAAAGAAAAACGGGAACTTGAAAAATGTAAGACTGATAAGAAACAAAAAAAACTTGGGGATTTTTTTAATCAATTCGAAAGTGCTTCAATCAAATTACCTGAGGCTTCTCCAAACGTTGATAAACAAAGTTTATTAAGCAAATCCGTTTCAAATAAATCTTCATCACCCATACATTGCAAATCTGATTAATCTGTGTTAAATATTCAACATATCGCTAAACATGTTCAGGATTCATCAAGTGACTTTTCATTAAAGCAACCTTTATTATCTTTTCATTGTAAACCTAATGTATCTAAATTAAATTTAAATAATTCCGAAAATATACAAAATTCAAAAATGTCTTTTATGAACGAAAAAATAGTTGAGATGGAACTTAAATTACCTTTTGCGGCTCAAGTGACAGATTTTTCTACATCAAATGTACAAAATGAATACTTTCCAAACGATAAAGCACTATTTGAAAATATTTTTCTGTCTGAGCAAAAAAAAACTGATCTTATATACCTGGGCCCCTGTCAACCTGCTCAATCAGAAATTATCGAAAAAGAATTCCCCAAAATTATGGACAAAAAAAAACGCCAATATTCATTTAATTCTAAATTTTATTTTTATGTTAACAAAAAGGACAAATTATCCGAATCATACAAAAGTTCATGGTTAGCATATTCCCCTAGAAAGCATTACGCTTATTGTCATTTATGTTGGATTTTTGGAGATAATGAAGCTAAGAAAAGTTCTTGGTTTAGCGGATTTACTGACTGGAAACACTTTAAAGACTCATATTCGGCACATGCTCAAAGTAAAATGCATTTAAGGAGTTCTATAGCAACGTTTAATTTTAAAAAACTAAAAGACATTAAAAGTTCTCTGTCAATTCAAATCGACGACGAAGTAAAAAAATGGAAAGAAATATTAACAATATTATTCGATACGGTTCGTACTTTATGTGCATCTGGTTTACCTCTCTGAGGCCATCGTGAAAATATTGGAATTTCAGGTAATCATGGAATTTATTTAAACATTATTGATTTAATATCTAGACATAATTTAACTCTTGGCGCACATTTAAACTCCAACGATAAAATTAAATATTTAAGTAAAACTATTACGAATGAACTTTTAGAAATTTTGGCATTTGAAACTAAATCTCTCATTATCAAGCAATGTAAAGAGGCTAATTTTTTCACGTTGTTGGCAGATTCGACTACTGATATTGCTCATTTAGAACAAATGGCAATTCTATTGAGATACGTAAAAATAGATCCACAATCTGAGCAAAGTGTAGTAATTAAAGAAAGTTTTATAGGATTTTATAACATGAATAAAGGCGATGCTGAAAGTATGTGTAGTTTTATGGTAAAAACACTTTTTAAGGATATTGGCTTAAACAAATCATTTATGGTTGGTCAAGGATTTGATGGCGCTAATGTTATGTCGGGGAAACATGGTGGATTACAAGCAAAAATTAATGAATATTTAGGAGAAGAAATATATGCTCCATACATACACTGTGCAGCTCGCCAATTAAATCTCGTACTGGTTCACGCCGCTGAAAATAATGCAAGCGCATCTATAAAATTTTTTTTTGCTACTTTACAAAAGATTTATAATTACTTAATCATATTATAGATGGAAACTTTTTTTAAATCAAACTAAAATGAGTAGTCATACTATGAATTCAATACTTGGTGAGAACGAGGTGGACAGTGAAACCAGTGATAAATTAACTTCATCAATAAGTAACACAAATAAAAACAGCACCAAAACATTAAAAAGTTTAAGTACTACGCGATGGGCAGCTAGACTGCATGCAGTGGAAGCAATGTTACAAAATTTTAGTACAGTTTTAAAGTGTTTGGATATTATTAGTTCAGAATACCAGGCGTCCGGGGAGGATATTTTATCATCACAATCAATAATAAACTTAATGGACTGGCAATTTTATTTAAATTTACTGTGGTGGTATGATTTACTGAAAATTATAAACGTAGCACAAATAATTTTTCAAAAAATTGATATTGATATGTTCTTAGCTTCAAAGTCTATGGAATGTGCTTTGAATAAACTAAAACTAATGCGATCAGAAAAATACTATAATGATTTAATAATTAGAGCCAAAGAAAACTGGGAAAATTGGGTTTACTTGATAACGAATTTCCAGAAACACGTATTCGACGGGTAAAGTGTATGCCGATGAAGTAGCAAGAGATATCGGGCATTCTGTTCGTGAACATAGAATAGGTTATTTTCAGGCTTGTGACAATATGATAAACGAATTAGAAATAAGAACTGCAAAATTTACGTCTCTTCTTAAAATAAACTGTTTGATTTTCTTCAACCATGTAAACTTAAAGATATTACTGATAAAGAGTTAGATTTACATACAACATATTTAATTTCCAAATATAAATGTTTTTCAACCGATTTAAAAATTGACATAAGATCATTCATTGACTGTTACTTTTTAGATGGTGTACAATACCATGAGAATGGTGAACATAGTGTTTACACTTACTTGAAATTTATAACTGATTTGAAAGTAGAAGATGGCATGAAAGAAATGCAACTTCTATGTAGAATATTTCTTACATTACCAATTAGTACTGCCAGTGCAGAGAGATCAATGAGCTCATTGAAAAAAATTAAAGATTACCGTAGATCAGAATTAAGTGAAGACCGCCTTAACGATTATGCAATACTTCACATAGAAAGAGATACAGCAGAGTTGATAGATTTAAAATCTACCATCAAACTTTTTTCAGAAAAAAAAGCCAGAAAAGGTTATAAAAGTTAATTTAATATATAAATTGTTTTTTCATTTTGTATTTACTTTTTCAATATTATTAATTGTCAATTGTTATAAAAGTTGGAAACATAAATTATTAAAATAATTATTTTATTGTGTATTATTATATTAATCCTAAAACAAATATTAATAGCATTTAATAATTTTATAAATACAATTTATTTGGAGGGAAGGGGGTAATACTTCTCTCAGCCAACCCTGTTTAAATTTTTAAGTAAGGTATAATAATAATTGAAGGGGGCCCTGGCCCTAATTTAAAAAGTCCGACCGGGCCATTTTTCTTAGATCCGCCACTGATTATAATCATACATTTGTAATTACGCATTAAGTTTGTAGTGAACACGGTGGCTTCATTTCAAAATAATAGGTACCTACGAAGTTGCATCATCAAATGTATAACATAAAATATATAACAATGGTCCCACAAGTGTATAATATATAATAGTAGATATTCAAAATATTTTTGACTAAAAAGTTTTCACCTAAATATAATCTTAAAAACAATTTTTTTATAAATCGAGTGACGGTAAATTGCCAACAGCTCCCTACTTTTAGAAAATGTCAACAGATAATTATGAAAAACACAACTGAATTAGAGGGGGGATTGATGAGCTCTAGGCAAATCTAAAACTTGATCACAAATGAAAATGGATAAAATAAATTCTTGATATTCGAAAAAAAAAGTGAAAGATCATTGAAAAATAAAAATCAACAAAACTGGACAATTAACACAAAGAAAATAGACATCTTGAAATAATGTGTAGAGAAATGTACTTTTTTTAATATTATCAAAACAGAAAGACTGCAATGAATATACAGGAACAGGGGAAAATAAAAAAACAACCTTTTTGGACAATAGTGGCATAGAACTTAATTAGAAAAAGACTACAGGGAAGAAAAGATGTATAGTAGAGACGTATAAGAAGCTTTAAAAAATAAAATTAAAAATTGGAATAATTTGGCGAAGAGTAAAGCTGGAATATTGGTGGTAAACACGATGTTTATAGAATCCAAATAAACTTCTCATTATCATCCAAAAAAATCATAATTATTTTTACAGAACAATAACTGATCCTTACATCATAAAAATAAAAACACTTTAATCCGTGACAGGTCAAAATATCTCCGAAAAAATATCTCCGGTCAAAATATCTCCGACAAAATATCTCGAATACGAAATATCTCTAGTACAAAATATCTCCAATTAAAAATTTCTCCAGTACAAAATATCTCCAATTAAAAATTTCTCCAGTACAAAATATCTCTTGTTAAAAATATTTTTAATGGAAATATCTCCCATGAAAATACGAGTATTTTAGTATTTAAAAATATGTTATTGTAATCATAATAATATGTAATTCATATTATTTATTACAAGTACAAAATAAATTATTTCTTTGATTGAGTTATTTATTTATTTATTATTAAGTTTAACGGGACAAGCCCTTTACAAAAGATATAATGCATAATAATCTAGAAACAACCATACATACCTATACAAAATAATTAATAAGTTTGAAAGGTGAATATCACAAAAATGTTCACATATATAAAATAAATAAATTTCAATTAGATAGTACGTATGAAGCTTTTGTTTTAAAAGATTCACGAGACATAAAAAAGAAATCGACTTCATTACAAATTAAATCACATAATAATAGTGCTCTAGGAAAAAATGAATCTGTACATATTTTGTTTTTTATAAAAAGGTACAAAAAATAAACAAGAATTTCAAGAATTAAATTGAGTACCAGGTAATTAATGTAATACAAATTTAAAAAAGTTAAAAAAATAAATATAAAATCCGATCAAGGTATAAGTTAAAATTTAAGATTGTGGGCAATTCCCCTTAAATAATTCATTGTTGAAATTTCGTTGTATTGGCTTACAATTTTAAACAGTCGTTCATCATAATCATTGTACTTTTTTCTTTTTTTCGGACTTGGTTCACCCGACAAAGATTGTTCCATTTTGACCTAAAAATAAGGTGATTTAATAATATATTATTAATTATATAAATATTATATAAAATACCTCTTGTAATGATTGTTCTTGTTTAAGAAATTTTATAAATTTCCAAATCG
Organism: Therioaphis trifolii; assembly: GCA_027580255.1. Classification (NCBI taxonomy): domain Eukaryota; kingdom Metazoa; phylum Arthropoda; class Insecta; order Hemiptera; family Aphididae; genus Therioaphis; species Therioaphis trifolii. The sequence goes on from CM050404.1 coordinate 60,222,221, forward strand.
TAACATGATTTGCTGCAAGTGCACTGTTAAACGCATGATGCCAACCTTCAACAGCGTTATTGGTCCGTGGTTGATGTTTAAGTACTGAATCATAACAATTCCACATGCAAAAATCAAACTGTGGCGAGCGTCTCCGGTTGTTGCGATTTGGTCGCCCTATCCATGTATCTTCAAAATAATTGATTATTGGAGATAATAATAAATAAGTTTTTATTGTCTGTCGATTATTTTCTGTTTTTGTGGCAAACATTATTGTATGCACGTATAAAACTCACTATATTATAAATAAGATATTTTTAACAAGAGATATTTTGTACTGGAGAAATTTTAAATTGGAGATATTTTGTACTGGAGAAATTTTAAATTGGAGATATTTTGTACTGGAGAAATTTCGTATTCGAGATATTTTGTCGGAGATATTTTGACCGGAGATATTTTTGCGGAGATATTTTGACCTGGAAGCCTTTAATCTGTACATAAATCTTAAAAGCAAATCACTAGGAATAGATCGTGTTCGTGTAAATTATTAATGCATTTTTTGATACTAAATGTATTATTTAATAAATTTAAATCTGTAAAAAGTTGTTACATAGATTACATTTTTTTGTAGACCATTAGATTGCCGGGGATTATAGAAATGTCTACGGTAAAAAATGCGAGTTCCCAAACTTGAACGAAAATCAGCCTGATATATTGAAAATTGAGTATTCAAGTCATTAATAGTCACACAAGTAGTATCAAGCTAAGTTAAATTATAGGCAGATAATTTTAATATGATATCTATACATCTATAAAGTTAATCTAGAAGAGTGAGGATATCCGGCATTAACTAATAATAACAATATGTAATTGACAGTCAACATAAAATCACGGAATGCCCATTGGCATATTATATAAATATATAGCGTTACAGTATACTCTGTTCTATGTATAACATTACAGTATACATTCTCATTTTTTTTTTTTTTTTTACAATATTTCTTATAATATTGACTTATACTTTAAATAAATATTGTAAGTTATTTAACCATAAATAATATACGATTTCACTAATTTATAAAACACAAGAAAAAAATATCCCTTTAATTAATGAATATTTGTACTAGAAGTGGTCAACTTAAGACTAGTAAGCCACGCGTGACTCCATTTACAGTCACATTAGGTTCACGTCTTATTTACAAAAACATATAATATTTATTTATTTATTTTTTTTTTTTTTTTTTTTTTTAATATTACAGCTATGATAAAGTTTAACAATAAATATTATTACAAAAATTTATACTGAAATAGAAAGCCGGAACAAGTAATTAAATTAATCATTGCTTAGGAATGGAGATTGAGGAGAAGTTTGGAACCAGGATGATAGACTAAAACGAAGAAAAGAACAGTTAAATACAATATGGTTAAAGTTACAAACTGTTTAATCGAAATATAACTTACGAAAGAGAGAGCAGTTCAAAGACAGATGAAAGAAATGGCAAAGAAATGGCTATTTCCAACTTTAAGGTGACTTAAAGTTAAAACGTGAGGTATAGAAATATCCAAAACTCTAAACCATGGATAGAGAGGGACTAAAAGGATGATGCTTTTAAGCTAAGGGGCAAAATTATTATCCCAGCAAGGCAGCAAAAGATGTACTAAGCAAAGTGAAAATAAATGAAATCTCGTCGAACTATGTGAAAATGAACCATCAGTAAAGATTGGGAGGAACTCAGGAAAGTCGGAGAAAATTAAAACGTTAATTATAATTTGACCAAGGAATAGAGAAGCTAAGACTATTCTTTGGAAGATATTCATGAAATTCGGCGAAATACGTTATAATTTCGAGAGTCTAAATAAGTGCTGAGAAATAAGTGTCACAAAGTTGGAGGCGATGGTTTGAATGGTAAATGACTGAAACGATAAACGTGAAGGAAAAGGCAATAAAAACGAAAACTGGAAGAGTTTTTGGAACATAACTCCAAGCCTGCTTTATGGAGTTAAAAATCTAGAAAATATTGGTTAGTTATAAATATAATCTAATGAACCATTTTACCATCTAAATTTTTAGTTGAGTATTAAACTTAAGTAACCAAAGAAGAGGATTGAATGGTACGACGATCTAATATAATATTTGGTAGTGTTTTATTTTTTTCTATGAATTAATATTATAAAATTTCTTTTGTCGAGTACTATAACTAAAAATGTGGAACACAAGACAATACGTGGAGAAAATAGACGTTGTTTTGTTTGAAATAAAGGGTATGATAACCTATTCTCAATTCTAAGGAACAATGATTTTTATGGGGTGGTTATTAGTTTTTTAATGTTTAAAGTAGTTGAAAGAAAGAAGGAAGAGGACAGAATAATAAGTAGGTTAATGAGACAATTAGTTGCTGCCAAATACAAAATTAATATAGCTATATGCCCATTAAGTAACTAATTTAAATCGTTGATACGCAACACCCGCGAACCGAAAACACTTTACTACAATCACAAGAAGTGACGAGTTTACAAGAATAACACCTTTGCAATACAATGAGTCTCATCGTTAATCATTTTTTTTTTTAGTCAACTGAAAACAATTTATTTTCTATATATGCGCATATCAGTCAAGACAATACTAGACAAACAATATTTAGTTGCAAACAGTGGCGTACGCAGAAATTGGGTATGGGGCGTCATAAACTCAAAAAATATTTTTTTTAATTTCAACAAATTTTAGCAATATAGGTATACACAATAATGAGGATTTACACTTAACAGCTTCCAGGATAGTACATAAATTATTATTAAATTATTTTATATAAATATTATGTGTGTATTTAATAAAAGTGGATCGTGGGAATAACTGAAAGTTTACTTACTGTGTTGTTAGGTCTTTCCAAAGTTAATCCTGAACTCCAGTGTTCGTTATTGGCACTTTTACATTTTTTTTGAAAAAATGATAAAATAGAGCCATCTCGTTTGGCCATAGTGAATGACTAATAAGAATTTATAGTTTAACTTTTTAAAACATTTATTAAATGTACTTATTATTGAATATTAATTGATTTTTATTAGAGACCTGGTAAATGGTAATATATATCATATAAATTATCAGGTCTATGATTTTTATAAACCCAAGGTATCAAGCCTCCTTGTATAAACCATTTATATGAATAGACCACAGATATATAAATAAATTAGTTATTATATATATCTGTGGAATAAACCACTTATAGGGTATCTATGGACTAAACCGTTACTCGGGTCTCGGTTGGAGTGTGGTTAGTTTTTCTGATAGTCTGATATCATTTATCAGTTATCACAGAACATTAATGATATAATATATCCGATGAGAAATTTTGTTTTCAACAGGCATTTACAAATTACATACCTACTATTATAACATTGATGAATATTTCAAAGTTCAAAATCATGTAAAAAAAAAAGCTCATGGGGGGAGGGGGGACATATCCCCATCATCCCCCCCCCGGCACACGCCACTGGTTGCAAAAATTTCATCTGACGAAGAGGTTGCTATTTGTATGTGGTACACTTTACACACTTAAGGAGAATGGGGAAAAAAAATTTATGGCCGCAGCGCTGTAGGAGGGTATACGGCGGTAACCGTCAGGCGCGTAGCCAGGATTTTCTCATGGGGGGGGGCCAAAATTCGTTTGTAAACTTACCAATATTTATAGTAATCCCTAAAAGGTTAGCATTACTCCATGTAGCAGATATTTTTTTACTCAAATGTATAAAATATAAATAACTTAAGCATTGACATTTTAAGTACTATATATTTACAAACATAAAGATTTATAATTTATACTATACCTTTTAACTAATTAAAGTATAAAGTATTTATAATTAGTTTTATAATATTTCAGTCTATAATTTTACTCTATTTTTTTTACCTTTTAAGAAAACTCAAGTAGGGAACATGGTAGCTGGAAAAATAATTTACAAAATACAGACTTATTTACTAAAGTATATTTTTATTGTGTATAAGTAGGTACTAGTTTATAATATAAAATTAATTAAAAATTAAATGCCCGAAAACCAAGATAATTTTGGTATAGGTACGATTAAAGCTTTATATTTTATCAACGTATATAATTATACTTATACATATCATATAGAATATTATCAAAACTTTTATTTACGAAATATTTGATGGCAAGTTTAATTGTTTTGATGATAGTTTTTTTTTTGTCAAAACCAAAAAAAAAAATGTCAGTATCAAGTTTAAAGTTTTTCAGTCTCGAAAAATATTTCTGCCATTTTTTTAAGGGTTTTCAAAATCTCATTGGGGGGTTGTGACCAGATAACCCCCTCCCCCCTTGGCTACGCCCCTGGTATACGCCGTATACCTTATGCTCATTTCTAATAAACTCCGTATACCTTCTGATTAAGGTCGTATAGGTACTCTCCGTTTTAGTGAAATCACCAAATAAAATAAAGATTAAAGTCATTAATATATTATTATAAATATTTTTTAAAGAAAAACTGAAAATAAACTGTGAAATACTTATATTGTTAAAATACAAGATTTGTATAAAAAATAATTTATATAAATATATATATAGGTTATATATATTTAACTAACCACTATATATATATATATATATATATATATATATATATATATATATATATATATATGTGTGTGTGTGTGTGTGTGTGTAATTTTATAAATTATGAGCGATGGACGGCAATGTACTGTAGATTAGATTATGAACGATCAGGCGCGTATCCAGAGTTTTTTTTCAGGGGGGGCTGTAGAAAATTAAAAAATATAGTTAATGTATATACCTCACTCAAATCATGTATATTGATTTAAAAATTAATACAGTTTACAAATCAGTCCGTATTCTATAAAAATTATTGTTATTATTAAATGTACACACTACAATATGTAGAATACTGTACAAATACTGTAATTTTCTACGTTAAACAAAAATTTCAGGGAGGGCTGCAGCCCCATCAGCCCCCCCCCCCATAAATACGCCCCTGTGAACGATAGACAATCAAATAACATAAGTGCTGTTGTAATCTCTGTGTTTAATATAAAAATACAATTTCCTACCTAATGGTGGTATAAATGTATAACATTACTCATAGTATACCATCTGCTATTTTTAGGACTACGGCATAGGTTATGGGTACATTCATTAAACTTAAAACGTATCAAGATAGTACCAGGCACGTCCCCAAGGAGGGGCGAAGCGGCATTCACCCTCCCCCCATAACAATTTTGAATGTTAAAATTACTATTATTTCAACAAAATTTTAATTTATTGTTATACCTGAGTAGAAAAAACTAAATCTTCACAAAGATAATAAATTAAAAGATAATGACTACTAATTATTTGGTATCGGCATAATTTACGCGGGTATAGGTTTATAGAATAACGCTGCACATATTTTTATAATCGTGGCTTCAGTCTGTCAATGTCATCGGTTAGATATACTGCAGTAATGTACTGTATTATAATAACACCATATATATATATATATGTTATATATACAGGGCCGGATTGGCATAAAAGGCCAACCGAGAAAATAATTTTTAGGGTTCCAAAATTACGACCACTATCCCAAAAACTACATCAAATAATCATCCACAAAGTCGCTCGCTACGCTCGCGAATGGAATCCCTTTTTTTCATAACACTCATTAGTCATTATACAAAACCACATACCTATTAAATCTTATAAAACAAAATTATTATGAGCACAAACTAAGTCAATTACACAAAATTTAAAAATGTACTACACATATTTTAACATACCCATAGTTAGGTACTTATTTATATACAAAAATACTACAGTTCATACTTCATACTTAATTATTCTTTGTATAAATTAAAAATATATAGATGATTGGCAATGGAAGTTATACTATAAGAACAACCATTAACCAAACAGTAACAATTAAACAATTTTATTTCATTTTATTTTATGTTGAAACACTTAATAGACAAATATGATCACAAAAATACCACAGAAAATTTTTTGCATTAACGGTATTATAAGACAATGTCCTTAGAGTAAAAATTAAACAAAAATTTTACATTAACACTTATAAGTTATAATTAACAATATCTAGTAATTAGTAGATATGATGCAATTAAAAATCAGTTAAAATTTTCAAAAATCAGCCATTTTTGAGTTTTTTGTAGTTAATAGGTCTATAAGTTCATCATTATTTAAATTCAAAAATGAAAATAAAATTCATGGGAATTCGGGATTTTATAATAATATACATAGAACAGTCTATTATTATTTATTATTTATTAATAATTATTTTATAGTTTAAGCTTTTCTATGTTTAGACTTGAATATTAGAATCATAATTTCTATAATATTCTACAAAGACCAAAAGTTTTTGATGATCCATAATCAGTCAACAGGGCCCTTTTATAGAGGAGGCCTGTATATATATATATATATATATATATATATATATATATATATATATATATATATATATATATATATATATATATACAGTGTGTTTCACTCAAATGGTAACACGAAATATCTCTGTTCAGCGACCTCGGATTGAATTGGGGTTTTTTCGAGGAGTTAGGGGATACTTAAATACACATTTTGTGATCATTTTCGAATTTTCAATAATGTTATTTTGCGCATGCACAATAAAACTTACATTTTTTTAAATAGCAACACCTATTTTCAACACCAGGTTTCGATAGAACTATTTTTTTTAAGCAACTTTGATAAACAAACTTTTTTCCTATCTCAAAAATTGACTGAATTACAGCAATCCTAAGTTTTTAATTTAAGTCATTTAAAAACTGTAGTTTATGCTGACCCACCAATTAATCTTCAGCATTTAAAACAAAAAATCAGCGAAGCATGCTCAAAACTGACCAAGGAACAAATAACGGCAACTCAAGACGAAGTTAAGCGCCGCATACAATCATGTTTATTTAACAACGGGGAAAACTTCGAACAATTTATTAGGCGATTTGTATTATTTGTAATACAGTGGTTGAGTGGTCGCCGCTTATAGTGCTCATATTCGTTCAAGAGTACTTTGATCACTATAACCGGAAATCACTATAAACGGCGACTCGAAAAATAGGTAGAAAATATCGTAAAAATAATTAAAAATTAAAATTATATTTATGTATTATTATTTTTTATTTATTTCATTTGTTATAATTTTAATATTTTTATTTTTTAAACATTTTATAAACAACATTAAATAGACTTCTCAACATGTAAAAATGTATGGCATTTTTAACAGACTGAGGTTTATTCAAAAAAATCGGTAATGTACCCTCTGTTTTTTTGCTATGGAAAACGTCATGATGTGCTCCAAGTTGTTCAACGTAGCAAAGTAGTCTGGGCCTAAGCCGTGCTCTTCTAAAGCTCTTCTGAGTGTATTCATTGCAAAACAGTTTCAAACATGCACGAATGTACCATGTGAAGTATCGCTTATTACGTGGATTACATTAGATAAGATTAGCTCGGTTTAAGTTCACGATTAAGATGATAGTCATTCGTCGTAATCTTATTCCCTGTTTACAAAAAGAGGTGATATTATTGTAAATTATATTTATATTTTATATTTCTGTGATTGTTTCTGATCACAATAACCGAAAACATGAACACAAAAGCGACAAAAAATGCATTTATAACGGCTGTTTGTTCCGTTCCTGGCATTTTTTATCACTATAAGCGGCTGATTCTTATAACCAGTGAACACAATAAGCGGCGACCACTGTAATATGTTTAAAAAAAAATTTAATTAAATTTAAACTTCAGGGCCGTCCCGAGAGGGGGGTGTAGGGGGTGGGACACCCCCCCAAGACGTTATAGTTGGGGCCCAGTTGTCACAAAGCTTCATCGATACATTGAGTCGGCAATTTAATAATATTTTAAGTATTTTAATATTTAACCTATAAATAGTATTTATATTTAATATTACACAATAAAATTATGAATATTCAAGTATTTTCCTATGAAAAAAAAATATTTATAATTTATTTATAATTTTATAAAAATAACATAGTAACTATAATATTATTATTATAGTATTAACTGATAACTAAAATAAAAATAAAACAAAAGTAAAAGAACGCAGAATAGAGATTTAAGTATTTAACTGTTCATTTGTTTACAATATAAAAAAAAATCGTTTATGTGTTGTACATTTATAATATATTATATATATATATATATATATATATATATATATATATATATATATATATATATATATATATATATATATAATACTAATAAATAATGCGATTAATTATTGTGCAGTCACAAGTCACACACGAATGGTGCCCTCTATGTCTATCTACAACCATTCTATGCAGGGGCGGCTCGTCAGGGGAGACTTTGAGACTGCGTCTCCCCTTAAAAATAAACAAGCTACTTGTAAATAATATAATTAATTAAAAATAATAATGTATAGAAATATTTTCATTTGTATTTAAAATATAATATTATATCGTTTTCATTGTTTATTATTATATTAAATAAAATTGAAAGTCACAAAATAGAAAACCAACAGTAATTGCCGTGCCACTGCGCCGTGTAACCCGTGTTTTATTAGTTTACTAGCTTTAGACGTTTTATTCACGGTTTATTAATTATTTAATAATTATTATACGTATGTGTATATCCATCTAACATTTATTATTACTAAATATTAAATGAAATAATAATATTTAAAATAATTCATTTTTTCAATAAAAAAGTTTTACTTGTACGTTGTTACCTATATGAAATTTATGTTATATAATTTAAGTCTCCCCAGAATATTTACTCACGAGCCGCTACTGATTCTATGTGTACGAAAGACCAGTCTATTAATATGAGCACAGAATAAATAGATATATTCTGTAGTATAAGGTCTATGGTGTATACCTACTTATCTGTGTGATAACGTAATTTATTATCTAATTATTATAAGTATTATAATATTTCATAGTACAATTGTATTTATTTATTATTATTATTAATAATACGTAGGTACAGGCGCGTAGCTAGAAATTTGGGGGGTGTTATTTAAAATTAATTGAAAAAATTATACACACAATATTGATAACTTTACGTAGGTATATTTAAATTTTTACCTACGGTAGATATAATAATACATCGATTTAAAAAATAAGTTCGCCCCCCCCCCTTGAAAACTGTCTAGGGACGCACCTGAATAATACTATTGTACTACAGTAGATAGTAATATTGTACTACAGCAGATAGTACTAATGTACTACAATACCTACTCAGTAGACCATACTACTATAGACCTATTAACCAAAATTGAGTTAAAAGGTTTATGCAGTAGACATACCTATAGGTATATTATTATATTAATATGCAAATATGCAATATCGATCAATATTGATCTAGCCATAGACATATAGGAAACTCCTTGATGAACTGTTATCACTTATCACATAATAATCATGTAATTTTGTTCTCGTTTGGATCTCAATTCTGATAATAAACCATTAATCATAATATTATTACTTTTATTACATATTATAAAGAAATGTAACTATATTTTTTTTTTTTATATACCTACCTATAGAGTTGATATTTACCAATTCCTACTCATCATTGATGTTCCGTTCCAATTCTGATGAATGCAATACATTAATGTATCAATATTTGAAACTTTATTACATGAACTTCATTGTTCTATGATAACCAAACCAATACGAGACGTGTAAGCATTTATTTGAATTTTGTTTAATCAAATCAAAAAACAATTAATTTTGATTCACAAAACTCAATAGAAAATTTCAACAATATAAAATAAGTACTCACAATAAGTATTACCATATTCATTAAACTACCTATTAATTATACAACTGAAGTTATTATTGAGGTAAACTGTTTTCTTATAACTACTAAAAATTAAATGTATATTCTTGCAATCGAATTAAACGTTTAGAATGAGTTGTGGTGTATAAGCCTATTTAACGATTTGTACTTACATTAATTGAGTTTTGATGTTATGTATCAGTTGTAAAAATAACCACTATAGTCTATAATCAATTATAGTCATTAGTTCTCTGTATCTTTTAGATCTTACACAAATGGAAGTCCTTGAAGAAAATCGGAAGGTGTTACTGCGCACAAATGATCGTTTAAAAGACATAAAATCTGTTTGCGTTGAAACTGAAGAAATTGGGACAGCCATTGTTCAAGAACTAGGAGAACAAAGGCAGACTCTTACTAGTACCCGTGATCGTTTGGAAGACATTAATGGCACTTTGCAATCTTCTCGCCGTTATATGTCTGCCATAAACAGACATGTCTTGCAAGATAAACTTCTTCTTATATTGATTATTATTATCGAATCATGTACTTTAATTGGACTCATTTACCTTAAATATATAAAATAATACTATGTCTAAAATTAGACTTACTTGATCATAAATAATCCATCAAATCATAACTATCATTGGTAACACTTCTATAACATTTTATATTATACATAAATGTAATGATTTGATTGCAAGCATTATAATTAAATATTAAATGAGATGTTAAAATTTTAAGTCTTAAACATATCTTTATTTCAAATCAAAAATATTATAATTTATTTAAAAGTTTAAATGTTTATAATAAATAATATAATATAATAAAAATCATGTTATGAAATATTATTTTATTAATATACTATTTTACAAAACTGATTGATCAATCACAAGTCAACAAAGCTACATCAGCAACTTCTATCAGTTGGCTATCCGATAACTCGTCATTTATACATTTGGCATACTCAAAACAAATTTCATCTGGTAACTTGGTGCCACATGATCTATACTGCCCACAGTCTGGATCATAACACTTTTGGTACCAATACATCTCGTTCAAATCAACTATATATTTCACATTGTTGTTTTTGTGTTGTCGTTTAACATTCCCACAATAACGATTCTTCACAATACTATACACTAATTTGTTTACAGTAGGAAAATAATGGTTTTGAAAAATTTTTCCTGGGAATACAAGGTCAGATATAAACTTGTCTATCCGAGGATAAGGTGAACTTTTATAAGATGATAGACATTCACTTTTGGTTTCTTTATCAAAATGTGTATGCCTAATTTGGAGTTGAGAACCAATTTGACTTGTCTTACTTGTGAAATTCATTAATACTTGACCATCACAACCAAATGTTATTAAAGATTTTAAAAATATTTGTTTGTCAAAGCAATCCTCACAATGTGCAGTCTCTGTAAGTTTGTACTTATTAGTATTACTTAACAATAATGGGATATTTTTTTTCAATTTTGATGATTTATATAATCTGAAATGTCTGTTCCTGGAATATACACTTTCATCACAAAATAATCCTTTATTGGTTTTCAAATCAAGAAGATCTTTTATAGTTACCCCACCACAAAAACATCCATTATCTTCTGGGTTGAAATCTTCAAGTAGAAACTTATTAATTTCAGCACATATAAATTTAACAAAATAACCAGCCTGAAAATTATTTGAAAAAACTAAAGATGGAAATATCAAATGATGACTGAACTTCTCTGCTGTTGATGAATCCAAGTCGAGAATGTCTTCTTCGTGACACATCACATCAAATTTTTGATTAACAAACATTGTAACGATTTTTATGAAAGTTTCCAACATTTTAGTACCATTAGATTCAGCATTTTCCTTTCGGTCAAATTCTAAGTCAAAATATAACTTGCAAGGATGATTTTCCGGTATAATCTCATAAGTATGTCTTTCATTTAGTGGTTTTCGTGAGTCATAGTACCAAAAAGTTTCTGGATGAGCAACCATAAAATATCGTTGACCATTACTTTGTTCATATGTGAATGACATGCAACCACACGATTTGGTTTTTGCATAGTCTAGTGCCTCTTGTTGTCTTGGAAAGTTTTTCCATCCGATTGGAGGACCCAATAATCGTTTGATGTTGGTTAAATGACATGGTTCACGTCTCATCTTTTTGCATGATGATGATGATGATGATACGAGTTGGTAAGTACTACGTTTTTTTGATGAACCATAAAAACTTTTGGTCGTCAGACCTGACATAACTTGAGTTCTACTTTCAGGAAATAATAAAATACAATCAAAAAACAAAACGTAATATATTAATAAAACATTAAACGAGTCTCTGTTTGAATGTGAAAAAAGAGTAGTAGGTAAATTAGTAGGTAAATACTAAATAGCAAATGAACACTAATTTAAACCACCAAAAAACAATGAATAGTAAAATCGAAAATTATTAATAACAAAATTGAATAACATCAACACTTACAATACAAATAGAAATGCTATATTACAGCGAAATGATATTAGATTCGTTATTTTCTAATTTCAAACATTACAACTATATAATTGACAACCATAATATTATTATCATTGCTGTGTTGTTATTCCGTGATAACAACACTGTTATGATTGATAAAAAAAAATATAATGATAATAACAATATTCAAAAAAATGAAGTAAAATTTTACGAATTTGAGCTTGTTTTTAAATCATCATGTTTTTGCATACAACCCCCTCATCTCTTACCCATATTTTACTATTTTTGTGTCGGAAACTTCATAATATTCATTTACCATGGTCCGAACCCAAGAAAATAATGTTAATGATTTTTTTATAGAACAAAAATTATATTTATTTTTATTTCTCAATCATGCAAGCAAAAAAAAGATTTTTATTACTTTGGCTTATTGCTTTATTAGTTTTTGTAATGTGTTTATTAAAAACGGCTCGAAGATCAGATAATTTACTTCATCTGACTTATGATGTTAATGATGGAGAAAGTTTACCATCATTCATGGACGACTGGCAACAAAGTTTAGAAGTTGGTCGTCCTCCTGCAGCAAAAACGTATGAAGCTCGACAGCAAATGCCATTGCGTTCATTTTATAGAAAGACTAACAAAAACTGCAGGTTAAATAAATATGTTAACATTATTAAATACAAATATTTAATTAATCAATTTACGAATTTATCTTTGTGTATATTTTTTTCAGAATGGAAACTTGTTTTGATTCATCACGGTGTGACAAAGATTTCCGAGTGTTTGTTTATCCATTGTCCGAACTTGATAATAGTGGATTGATGACTACAACCCGCAGTATTTTGTATCAAAAAATGTTGGATATTATTGTCGAATCCAGATATTACACTGATGAATACACCAAAGCTTGTGTATTCGTGGTAGCTATCGATACTCTGGATAGAGATCCCTTGTCTCCTGACTATGTACGTAACATTCCTGTGAAGATGCAGAGACTTAAATATTGGAACGGTGGTCGCAACCATATAATTTTTAATCTTTATTCTGGTTCATGGCCTGATTACAATGAAGATGATCTTGGATTTCATACTGGTGATGCTATTCTAGCAAAAGCTAGTATGTCTGTTACAAATATGAGACCTGGTTTTGATATTTCATTTCCTCTATTTCATAAAGTAAATATTTAATAAATTGATTTTTTTTTTTTTTGTCAATCTATTTAATTTTTCATGTTTTGGTTTAAAGAAACATCCAGAAAGAGGTGGTGAACCTGGTTTTGTTCGTTCCAATACATTTCCAATAACTAAAAAATATAAACTTGCATTTAAAGGCAAAAGATATGTACTGGGTATTGGATCGGAGACTCGAAATTCTATTTTTCATCTACACAATGGTAAAGATACAATTGTGGTTACGACTTGTAAACATGGAAAAAATTGGAAAGATGCTCAAGATGAAAGATGTGATGTTGATAATTCTTTATATGAGAAGTAAATACTTTAAAAATTGTACAAACCATCTTTTAAAACACTATTTTTTTATTTTTCTAAGGTATGATTATGGATCTCTTCTTAAAAATTCAACATTTTGTCTAGTTCCTAGAGGTCGTCGTCTAGGATCATATAGATTTTTAGAAGCTTTACAAGCTGGATGTATACCTGTATTACTATCTAACAATTGGGCTCTACCTTTTGATGAAGTAATTGACTGGAATAAAGCCGTGATTTGGGCCGACGAGAGGCTACTTTTTCAAGTACCTGAAGTGATTCACTCTATATCAGATACTAAACTTTTTGCTTTGAGACAACAAACGCAAATTCTATGGGAACAATATTTTAATACTATTGAAAAAATAGTTTTTACTACATTTGAAGTAATTTCTTAAAAAGTTCACAAATTAATTATATTAGTTGTAATAAAAATATCCAACTATTTGAAGTTTCATTCATTTTCAGATAATAAAAGAACGTTTGCCTAAATTGCAATCACGTGATGGTATTGTTTGGAATACATCACCTGGAGCTCTAGTCTCCCAACATTCATATACCGAATATCTTCATTTCAACTTGCCTTTTAACTATCATCTTCTTGGCAAAAAACCTAGTTCCAATTTCACAGCAGTAATATTTTCGCAACATAACAGTCTTAACTCACCATTGTATCGATTAATACGTAATATAGCTGCAAGCAAATACCTAACCCAGGTAAATATATATTAATATATTTTTATAACCTAAGCAAATGAAATTAGACCCATTTATGTTTGAAATAGATTATTATAAACTCTTGTGCTGACAATAATGTCAAAAGTGGTTATCAAAAAATTGGCGGTATTCAAGTTTTGATATCTTCCGGAAATGATTGTAGGAGATTTGAACCATTACAGTTTATTGAGACTGAATCAGTTTTATCATTAGATGATGATGTTGTATTAACTACTGATGAAATTGATTTTGCATTCCACGTATGGCAATCATTTCCTGACAGAATTGTTGGATTTCCAGCTAGATCTCATTATTGGGATAGCAGCAAGGTTGAGTATCAAGGTTTTTTAAATTTATTTTTGAACTAATATAATCGGTTGCCAATGCATACATTATTTTATAGATCTATCACATGTTTATTAATGTTTTTAAGTAAACAAATAGTAATATATACCGTACGTATTTTAATTCAATTTTGCAATATGTAAAAAAAAAAATTATATTTATGGCTCAAAAAGTTTCAAAGTCCCATATAAATTTATTAAATTAAATTATTTAGTTTTAACCAATAAATATATTTTTAAACCCAAGAGTTTTTGCAAACAATTTAGTTGACCATCTCAAGTATTGGTTTTAAAATATTCATAAATTAATTAACCCACTATTCTATAATCCAACAAATTATGTAGTTTTGAGCATTTTTTTTTATCTATAACATGTTATTGTAAATGGCCTTTTTTAGATTTAAAAAATTATCATCCGAAATTGCTCTGAAGTAAACTCAAAAAAATTATTATTTTAATTTAAGTTTTTAGCCTTATTTTATTGTACAAGTATATTTTTAAACCTTGAAAGTTGTAGTATATGATTTTATTTAAGATTTAAGTTATGATAAAAATTACATTTTGAAAATTAAACTTTTATGCAATATTTGCTAACTTTTTTTTTATATTTTAATTTTTTTTTTAATTTAAAGGACTCATGGATTTATACATCAAAATGGACCAACGAATATTCAATAATACTCACAGGTGCTGCTTTTTATCATCAATACTACAATACACTTTACACTCGGTGGCTGAGTCCTTTATTAATCAAAACTGTTGAACAATCACATAACTGTGAAGACATACTCATGAACTTCTTAGTCAGCCATGTGACTCGACGTCCACCAATTAAAGTGTCACAGAGAAAACACTACAAAGAGCAAGCTAACAATGGCATGCCAAAGTAAATAATGAACTCATTTATTATAACTTTTTTTTAATAACACTGTATTAAATTTTATATGATTCCTTTAGATCACCTTGGAATGATCCAGATCATTTTATGCAGCGGCAAACTTGTCTCAACACATTTGTAGCCCTTTTTGGTTATATGCCATTACTTCAGTCTAGTGTAAGATTAGATCCAATTTTATTCAAGGATCCTGTCTCTAATTTTCGAAAAAAATATAAGCAGATTGAACTGGTGTCCAATTAAATTTATTTTAAGTTGACAACTATTTGTGTACATATAATATTACAATGTATAGCAAAATATGATTAATATTTTTTAACAAATATAGTAAATAATGCACAAACAGTCTTTAAAGTGAAACATGTCAAATAATTAATATTAATTGTTATTATTCTTAAAAAGAATTAAGGCAATCCATAACTATTGTTCTAAGTTTAAGTCTCCAATTCTTATCCATCTTTTCACAAAATATATGAGTAGACTTATCATCAACAAGGATTAATGTATCTTCAGATTTCTAAAAACATTTAAATTCTGAATAAGTTCTTTAAAAAACAAAAATGATCAGTAAATAATTTTAAACTTACAAGATGTATTGTGTACCCATGTGCATTGTGTTCAATTTTAGGATCACTTACTCCTTCATTTGTCAATGCACGTAAAAATCTATCAATGTCTAATTGTCCCCATTCATAAGTTTTTTTAAATAATGTTTCTAATAAATAAGGCTCCGTCATCTTGTTTTCTAATACTTCATCCCTCAAAATCTTGATTAAACAAAAATGATTAAACAATTTTAACTTCTGAACATTGATTATTCAAATATTATTAAACAACGTAAATAAAAAAAATTAAAAAAAAACTTACATCTAATTTATATTTATTATCTTTAGTATCTAAAACAGCAGTGAATTTTGACGCCTTTAGTCCAGGTTGTAATTCATCAAGTGTTACACTTACCACCATCTCTGTTGTAAATGGCACATTAACAGTTTTTATGTCAAGTTTCTCTGATATTACTTCACCTCTTTTAATAGTTAACACCTTCCTATCTGACTGAAACATTAGACATATAAAAAAATTGTAATTAATATTAATTTTTCAGTAACATTATTAAAATATTGTTATAAATGTACTTGATCAATAACAAATTCATTTTTATGTCCAAAACCAGTCGGTGGAATCGCATAACGTTCAGGAAGAATTAACACGGCTGGTTTAAGGTCTTTAATCATTTTGTTGGCTTGAGTGAAATTCATACTTGTATCAATAGGACAATGCATAGCTTTCATAGACAGAGGCTGAAAAGGTGCTAAAGCTTCTAAATATGGAAACTCTGGTTCTAAAACATCAGTAATAATTAATTCTTTAATGTTTTTGAAAAGATAATATTTGTATTTATTATCTTTTTAATACGTTATACAATCCTAATCATGCAAAAACTTATTGATAAATATATGAATGATAAATATGATTTACATTTGATTAATGGAAAAAAAAACACCAATAATAATTTAATGGTTATACAACTAATAGAAGAGTAATTAAAAACAGCTTATTTATAAAAAAAAAAAAAAAAACTGTAAACTTCATTTACACTAAAACTATTTTAAAGCAAATAGAACAACTTGAATTAAAAATTTGAATATTTTCAGGTTTCAAATATATTTGCCAAAACAGACACAGAAACATAAAAAAAATGTCAGTTATAATAAAAAAGTAGCAGATAGAAAAATTTACAATAATTTTCAACTAAAGACAACAGTAAAATTAATTTAAAAAGAATATGTACATATTGGTAAAATAATGGGAACATAAAATAATATTTTGAATTAGTTTTATTTATGAAAAAATAAATTGAGTTACCTGTGAATATAATTGTGTTCAGAGGATTTGTACCCCAATATTCTACAAAATGAACTACATCACCAAATCGCAAACTGGGATGACCGCAAAACACCACACAGGGCTTCATAAAAATTAATAAATTACTATAACTTAAAATAAAAATGTAATTTTTTTTTGTATACTTGTCTCAAATCATTCCATAATTCATCTGTATACACATGTTTAAAATGTTTCAAACGCCCAGATTTTACCAACTGAGCATGTGGAAATGGTTCTTCTGGAAAGTAGACTTTATTTTGTTTTGACTGTGATAGCCTAATATTAAATATGTTAAATAAATTAAATTTAGATAACATGTTTTAATAAAATAAGTACTGACCATTCTGCAAGAATGTTAGAATACTCTAAAGAGTTATGTGCCACTGGAGAAATAAAATACATTGGGATCTGACCAAGAGCTGTACTGTCCAAATGAGATGATAAACATTCAAATAAATCATAAACTACCCCCGATGGATAACAAGGGATAAGGACTGAACCATTATTACGCAACGTAACAGCAACTGATAAACACAATTCTCCTAGCATCGAATCTGGATTAGCAGCGGGAGCTTGTGTTAGGCTACTAAGCAGCATTATATCAGCATTTTTTAAATTCACTTGGTCCATAGGTCTAATACAAAAAATACATATAATTCACACAAATAATATCAATTATATTAAAATAAATTTTAAAACTTGATAATTGATACCTAGGATGAGTAGTTAATGTTGAAGTGTTGCTAACATAAACCAATTTCTTACTTTCTAAATATATCACCCAATTACTGCTACCAAGACAATAGCCAGAACTAACAGCTGTTACTGTTAATGCACCTGTGATTTCCTAAACCAATATTATATGTTATTTATATAATCTATATATTTTATGTTATGTATTTTAAGTTATTTATGTAAAAGTAAAATTATTCAAATACTTACAATTTTTTGATCATAGCTTATCATCTGTACCCTTGTTAGGCTAGAATGAACCTGTGCAAGGCTGTATAATTGTTTCCAAGTGTGAGGTTTAAAACTGTTACACAATGGCGGCGGCAATAAATGTAAAATCTCTTTCCAATATTTAGCTACATTAGGTTTTGGTGATTGTTCAACAAAGTCTACGAGTTCTTCAAGAAATAATCTAAAAATAACCAAATTATTAACAAAAAGATACAAAACCATTTGAAATATCTTACTTTCCAATGTGTAATGTTGGTTCGGTCATATACACAACACCTTTGAAACCAGTGTTTTCGGTAATAAATGGTAAAGCCAGCATTGTCATATAGTTGGAAACCAGTATAACATCAATGTCAGCAAAGTCTACCAACTTTGTAAGAGGCGTCATGAATTCTGGAGCCGAATTTACGAGTACTTGATTGGTCATACATTCATTGAGCTCCTAAAAATGTTAAATTATTGATTGATATAAAATTTAAATTACAAATAACCTATAAATATATATAATATATACCCCTTCAATTTGTGGGTCAGAGAAATTTTTAGGTATCCAAGAAGCTGCCTTGTTTGGTTTCCAGTCCGGAATGGGATATAGAGGTAAAAAATTCAAAACGCTATGTGCTGATAGACCACAGTCTAACATTATCGTTACAGATTTTAACTTTATTACAAAACATGGTTTGTTTGGATCTTCACTTAAACAATACTATAAATCATAAAAATACAAGTACATATAAATGTTAAAAAGTAGGAATCAATGTTATAGGCAGTTCTTTACTGAAAATGAATTTCAATCTTACCACTTTCATAATTAATATTCAACTATTTGTTTCAGTGAATTAAAAATATTTTTAAAAATTAACAGGTCAACAAGGTTTTTATTTAAAATTTCAAACATTGAACATTGTTTTATAATAAAATATAATATGGTTTATTTCTTATATTAATACAGTCATGTTTAGTTTGACGCTTTCGGTTATACAAAACTTTGAACTCATTATTCCATAAAATTAGTACCTATCACATTCGAGTGAAGGATTTTAACCACATAAAGTGAACTACAAAATAAAACTATGGTAACAACATATTGTCCTGTGGTAATAATAATACATAAATGATAACAATAATGATAAGAATTGAATGATATAATATACTATACCACAGATATAGATAATAAACAAAATAAATATAAATAAAGTTTATTATCTATATCTGTGTACTATACATATATAGTATCATTGATTATAAATAGTATTTATAATCAATGATAGTATATAGTATAAATAGTATATTGTTATATTCTGTGGTATAATATTCATCTCCCATTTTAATTGAAGTTAATAGTTCAATTTCGAAACTCTTCAATGTGCAAGCTAAATGTGAAATTTGTAAAAATGATTATTATACAATATCTAATTTAAATAAACACAAGAATTATTTTTTTTATATGGTAAACATAAAAAAATAAAATATCCTGATAAAAAACACAGAAATAATTTTAATATTTTAATATTTCATCTACAGGTTAATGACAAGGTATGCTATACATTTAATTACTGAAATGACACTTTTGATTTAAAAAAAAAATAATAATAATAATAATAATAACTCTAAAAACACGTTGACTATCATATGAATAACAGTAAACCGCCAACTAATATAAAATGTCTATTTGGTGATTGTGGTATACAAATATACAATTAAAAAGAGTGAAATTAATTATAAGCCATTTACAGACTAACCATAATCAAATTATAAAAGTTGAATTCATTAACTTTAATAAAATGGAAGGTAAATTTTTAATTAATTTTTATTTATAATATTACTCGGTTGAACTTTTCATCTCTGAAATAATCGTCTATAAGTATGATGAGAGTTTAATGAATGGAAAAACAAATAGGAGACAGGAATTGTAGTCAATATTTAATAACTTAAAAAAAAAGCGTAATAATATAAAATATTATGGATGTCATCGTTCTTATAATCAACGTCTTCCAAGCAACTAGCAAGGTAAAATCGGTAAACAAATTGAAATATATTAACATAGATATTATGTATATAGGTACATAATACACATAACTGTTATTTATAAAAAGGGTAAAATATTCAAAAACAAGTGAAAAAGTTTAAAATGTTTGCTCATCACGTATACATAAAGCACAAAATAATATATCAGTATAATATCAGTATATCACAGTACTTATTTTAGTAATTTATGGCACACTAATGATATTAAAAAATTGAGATCGCATAGAAGTGATAGATCCCAATTAGCTGGTAGGTTATAAGAAATATAATATTCTTTAGAACTACATATGTTAGCTAAAAAATTAAAATAGTCAAACTTGAGCAAATATTGCTCAGTACTGAGATCTAACAGATATTAATAATAATGAAATAAATTTTTAAAATTGAGGTTTATGCAGGAGTCCCCTGTTACCTGAGGGCAAGGCCGTAACTGAAAATTTTGGGGGGGGGGGGTCGTAGGCTAAAAATGTTGGTTCTAGTTTTATTATAATATTGTATTGGTAATTTAATAAAATATAAAATTCATAATATTGTAGTACTAATATTTATTAATGAAATTTACATTTAAACATTTTTATTGCTAAATTTTTAACAATAAATTAATAATGAACATTTAATTTGAAAAAAAATTTAAATGACAAACTCAATATTTCTTTGTTTTTCATTTGAGAAACGATTAATTACTTCTTCCGGGTCTACAAAAATATTCCTATGTACACTGAGTAATGCTAGGCCAGTCAATCGGTCTTCTCCAGTTGCATTTCTTAGGTAATTTTGTATTATTTTCATCGTCGAAAAAGTTCTTTCCGGTGTTGCCGTAGTTACTGGTAAAGTTGCTAGAACTTTTAATAAAAATGAAATATTTGGAAAAAAATTTTGGTTGCAGTTTGAATATGCATTGAATATTTCAGGAGATCGTTCTAATATTGGTTTATCACACCATTTTCTTTTCCAAAGTTTTAACTCGTTTGAAAGTGCATCCGAATCTAAAAATGCTGAGTATAATTCGAAATCACTTACTTCTAATTCAGAATTAGTGCATTTATTGGGAAGTAAAATGTATAGTGAAGATAACGTTTTTTTTTTATGGTTAATGAATCGTTCTTTTAATTGTCTTATAAAATCATCGAAAAATGGTATTGCAATCGCTATACGAAAATATGTTTTCGGACAATTAGTAACAGTATTCACACGATTTTGTTGACGAGCTACTATTCGGGGAATTTTAATATTTTCTTCGTCGTCAATAGATTTTAAAAGAAGTTCAGATTTTTGAAAAATGTCATCAAATGTTTCATCAATATTTTCACGTAAATGAATTAATTCGTTTAGTATTATTTCGATGTGTTGTACAGCTTCTACTAAGTCACAACTAACTGATTGTAAACTTTTACATAGTGGAAGTGTCATTGAAAATAGAGTGTTTAATGTAACCATACTTAATATAAATTCACTAGTAACTATTGCTCTATAAAATTGAAGTGCTTTTGATGATGTATTGATGTCTTGAACTAATTGTAATTCTTCCAAAGTTTCCACAATGGGTTGGAAAATTTCAACAAATCTTTGAACTCCGTCGTGGTTTTCAACCCATCGAGTATCACACATTGACGTCAGTTTAGTCCACTTAGTACCTATTAGGTACAATGTTTTTTATTTTAGTTTTTAATATACTTGTCCGTGTAGCTGAACTTTTAATGAAATTTCCAATAGATTTTATGGTTCCAATACAATTTCTGATGTAGGTATTGAACATTGCACGAATGAGCTTGTGCTAAATTTAAAGAGTGCGCACTACAATGCACGTTAAGTGCTGCTGGATGACTTTCCCTTATAATCGTTTGGACGTCTTTAAAATTTCCACTCATGGAAGCAGTGCCATCATAACCCTAACCGACCATATATTTATTGTTAAAATTATTTTACGACATAATATAACACGAAAAAATTTCGGGGGGGGGGAGGTTGTGTATCTATAGGTTACTACCATTAAAATTATAATATAATACATAGGTTATAGCAACGGTCGGCAACTGGCGGACCGTGGTTCAAATCCGGACCGCGGAAAGCAGTAATCTGGACCGTCAAAATAATATCGTACTTTGATAGTTTAATAAGATGTACGTTATTACAATTCTACAAGAGTTCCCGAGTTCAAGTTACTAGCCAAAGACAAGAAATGCGATTTCTCAATTAACATTACAAGGCGTGTTAACTCTTCAAATGATTTTAACATTTTAGTAAAAACCATCGAATAATGTAACACATTTTTTTTTTCTACGGACCCCATTTACGTATTATTTTAATTTTCCGGACTCTAATAAAAATCACTTGCCGACCATTGGGTTATAGAATTGATTATAAATACTATAATTATAGTATTCATAATCAATGGTTATAGGTACATAATCGTAATGAAAACCGGTATGACAGGCGATTTTTACCCCCGGATATTTTTACCTCCCCCCGATAAAAATATCCTAGGATATTTTTACCCCCGGTAAAATTGTTCGCTACTGGATTTTTGTTTTTACCTACCGGTTAGGTTAGGCTAGGTTGTGGTAATACTTAACCTAACCTAACCTAACTACACTATGGTGAAGTGCGAATGATAAGAATTAAAAGTGATAACACTTGAAAGTGATACCACAAAATAGATTAAATGGTGTTACGATTCGTTTTGAGATGTTTCGCTTTTCGGTTAGCTGATGTTTTGATTAATTTAAGATTTTTGTGAAATTTCCAATGCTTTTGACATGACTTCGTCCGAGCGTGCAGTGTTTGATGATTAGTTCGTTGTTAAAATTTCTGCCGGTTTCCGGTTCACTTTAATTTTACATCGAAGTTGTTATTGATGTGCTGATGGAAAACTCTGCCACCCAGGATACGACCGCATTGAGTCTGTCCACTCAGTCTGTGTCTTCGACTGTAGCAGCTGACGCCGTTACCGTCGCTAACACTGATTCAAGGGAACATCGTTCAAATAAAGAAAAATCCTACAAACTGCACTGTCTGGCCCTTGCAGAACGATGCGATGTCATACAAAAGGTAAAAAGTATTGCGTGTCTCGTGTCAGGAAACATGCCGCTATCCCCTTATTTTACTGACTATACAGTATACACTAGTGTGAACATTGTTTAAAAGAGTGTATTGATAGTTACTCGTCTATTATTATTATTAATCTCTTCATAATATGTTATATTTGACTTGTAGTATACAATTTTAGCTTACTGAACAAATCTTTTTTGTTCGTGTTTTAGGATAATGAACGTCTTGTGCACAGAATACACCAGGTTGCTAAACAGTTGAGACGAATGCGTGTAGAGCGAAGGTGGGTTTATATATAATTCATCATTTACTATGTTTATATGATGGCGTTAAAACGGTTTAAAATTAAATCGTTTTGAAATTAAAACGCATTCATGTCATGTAAACACTTTAAACCGGTTTAAAAAAATTAAACCGTTTTAAAAGATCCTATGTACATTAAGAAATTACAACCGTTTTTATGCTTCATACACGTTAGGTTTTCCATTTATGGCTTGTGTTATTATTTGATAAGTGATTAGTTATCAGTTTTTAATTTTATTTTGTATAATTCGTAAAATTATTTTATTTAATAATTTTATTTTTTTTATTAAATATAAATTTTTATTAAGTAATTGTTATTAAGTATGCTATCTCCAAGAAAACAAAAAAGAATTTCTTGGTCAAAGCAAGAGATTAAAGATTTGTTGGAAGTTTTTATAGACAAAAATTTTCTGCGCTTTAGTTCCGCAAGAATAGAAATAATAACTTTTAATTTTGATATGTTTTCACAATATGAAAATAAATAATAAGTGAATTATATTAGTGGCTAAATAATAAAATAAAACAATAAAAAAATCAATAAATCATATTTAATATGAAAACTTAATATTATTATTTATTCATTATAATTATTATTAATTGAATATATCATATCATTATCATCATTATTAGATATTCTTTTAAAACAAACGACTCAAATAATGGAGTAAAAATATTAATTTTAGAAAGGTTTATAAAATATTTTCTAAACCAACTTAATAAATATATTCATATAAACAGGTAAAAATGGATTAGGTTAAACTATTTTAAATAATTTTAAAACGATTCAATTTTAAACTGTTTTAACGCTATCATATAAACATAGTAATTTATCATATTCTTGTAAAATCAGATATTCTAATGGATAAACATTTTCAGGTTTATCATGGATCGATTGGACAAGCATAGAGATAATTGGAGGGAAGTTGAATTACAAATAGATCTTGGAACTGAATCACCTTTAATGAATGTCAACAACTTAAAAGTAATATTAATAAAAAAAATTTGTATTTAATTGCTTTACTATATTTTTAGTTGTAATTAATAATAAGGCTCATTAAAGAACTGATTGAAAAATAAAATAAGTAGGTACCCTTTAGGATCATACTAATTTTTTTTTTATAAAAATCACAGTTTTGTTGTTTATTTTTATTCTTCCATTTATTTTACTAATTTTATTATAAATTATATTTCATTTCATATTATCATTTTATGTTCATTTTTTAATTGAAATATTTAATATTGTGCTTTACTAGTTACTGTTTTACTATTTTAATTTTAATATGTATTATTCTAATAATAATTTATTTTATGAAAACCTAGAAGCTTTGCATCTGTTTAAATAAAATTGAATAGAAAAAATATTAAGTTAATTTTAAGTAAAATATATTAGTACTTTAAAATCTTGTAATTTGGTGTTTCAATCACCTCATCAATTCATCAGTTGATCATGTTTTCCCAGTTTATTTACTGTTTTTTATTGTATTGAATATACTGTAAAACAATATGATTATTTATTTATTTAAAGAAACACTTTTATAGATTTAATTTTTGGTCATTTTTAATTTAAAACAAAGTGCTGTTATTTGAGATATTATATTATATTGTCATCTAATAAGTCAATTGATGTAACCCTCAATTATGAAATTTTTCAGGAGGCACTAAAATATAATTTTTTTTATGATTCTGCTAACTAAAAAACTTAGTTTTTAGGTATTAAAACAGTATATTTATAAAGCAATGTTACATTTACTAAACTAAATACAATATGATATATCATTATGTTACTCCAAAGTGACGTGCCAAGTTGGTTACACTACTTGCCCATAATAGTGTGAACCATTGTGGCTTAATAAATTTAGACAGTGGTGGTTTCTGTAATTGACTTAAAATAATAATAATTTTTGTGGGTTACACTATTTGACCTTTAATATTGTATAATACTTAAAATAGTATATAATAGGGATATCCTGTAGGCTTACACTAATTGACTTGCTGAAGGAAAAATTATTTGAAAATGTTGGTATTTACGTTGAGGCTTACATCAATTGGCACTGATTTAACAGTGTGGCTTACACTAAAAAAAATTAAATCAAGTTGAATTTAGACTGAAATTAGTCATCAGAAGGTTAGAATATTTGGCCACAATGTGTATTTTCTTTATAATAATTTATATCAATAATAACTTGAAATTGGAAAATAGTGAGGGTTACATCAATTGACTTATTAGCGGAATATATATATATATATATATATGTGTGTGTGTGTGTGTGTGTGTGTATTTAATTTTTAGTTAATAATATTTTTAAAAAAAGATTATTACATTAATATCTGAATTAATTTACATTTTTATTTTTATGACTAGCATCAAGGGACTCCAGAAACACCGAATGGAAAAAAGAATTCAAACATGAAATCTAATGAAAAGAAAGATCCTAATCTACCAAAAAGACCAGCTAATCCATTTTTCAGGTTTTGTCAGGAACAGAGGCCAATTGTACTTGATCAAATTATCATGTCTGGTGAAGGTGAACCCACCAAACAAGATCTCACTAAACGATTAGCAATTACTTGGAATACTATGCCCAATAATGATAAAAAAGTATGTATCAAATATCATTATATTTGCATTATTATTCAATATTCATATTTGTTCGCGAGTTTAATTTTTCATCATTAAACAATACTATATTATAATACCAGCGTGTTTGTTATGTATAGCATGTCTAACCATATTCTTCAAATATTTTTATTTTGTTTCTTTACCAGTCACCCAAAGATAATCTTAGCTAACAAATTTTTGGAAGTTTGAATTATTTCGAGTTTATATTAGAAAAAAACAATCAAACAATCAACTTCTATGTTATCAAATAATATACCATGCTATAACATATTGACAGTATAACTAGAATATACTACTACACAATATGTTTTTTAGTACTTCAAACTGATGTTTATTCTGAAGTTAAAATATATTTAAATTATTTTTAGATTTATTATGATATGTATGAAAAATCTAAGGAAAAATATGCTGCGGATATGGAAGAGTACACATTTAACAAATCTATAAATGCAGTACAAACTTCAAATAATTCATCTACGCAATAAGATAAATATTTTATTTATTTATATACCTATTTATTTTAACAATTGTATAAATAAACATACCAGGTACGAAATAACAATTTGTACACATATAAAAAAAATGTATTATTGTAATTAAACAAGTATTATTTTTTTCATGAATAATCCTTCTTTTCTCTTAAGAGTCGCATTGTTTCAACTGGATTACCAATGGTGTTAGTGAATTGTTGAACTGGTACTCTATTAACTCTCATGAACGGGTTAACACGTTTTTCCATTCCTTAAATAAAAATCACAACATTATAATAATATATTATTATAATACCCAAGTTAAGTGAATATACACTTAGTATCAGAAACTTTTTTACCAATGGTTGATGGAACACTAGGCTCATCCGTTTTTCGTTTGATTCCAATGCTTTTCATTAACTCTATTATATCTTGGTTGTGAGGTTCAACACGTAAAGCAAATAATAAATTCTGAGTGGCATACTCATGCCCGCAATATACATCCTAAAAAAAAATATTTCTAAGTATTGGAATTAGACATTTGTGTTAGAAAAAAATAATTATAATATTTACTGTTTTATCAGGCAAATGAAATAATTTTTGCATTAATGCCTCATACATTTCTTTTGCAGTGCCTTCAAAAAATCTACCACAGCCTGCTATAAATAATGTATCTCCTGTAAAAATGAAAATAAATTGCATCCCTGTATTACTCGTGCTTTATTTTGAATTTCGTGTATTTTCAAAATACTTTAAATTCTATAAAATGTATTTAAAATACATTTGATTAAAATATTTCCAAATAAAATAAGTACAATACTG
The DNA here is from genome assembly GCA_027580255.1 of Therioaphis trifolii. Taxonomy (NCBI): domain Eukaryota; kingdom Metazoa; phylum Arthropoda; class Insecta; order Hemiptera; family Aphididae; genus Therioaphis; species Therioaphis trifolii. The sequence goes on from CM050404.1 coordinate 60,250,051, forward strand.
TACAAAGTGATGATAAATGCAATTTAATTTGTATTATCATTTATGACTTAATAAACCATTATAAAAAAGGTCAAAGGATCTTAAATATGTTAAACGAAAATTACCTGTAAAAACAACTCCATCATCTCCTCCTGTACTTAGGTAATAACAGACATGACCAGATGTGTGACAAGGCGTGCGAATACCTTTAATAATTAATGATCCTAAATGAATATCAACTTCAGGTCTATCAATCATAAATGTTAAACCCTCGATATTATCATCACCTCCAACAACAGTTAATGGATTAGTCTTACTGATCTCAATGAGTTCTTTGTTACCACCAGCATGATCCCTAGTAACATTTAAAACATGATATTAGTATATTTAAATTTTAATTTACAGTAACATTCTTAGTTATTATAAATTAAATTAATTTTAGTAATATAATTATCAATTATTAAAATTAGTTTAAAATAGACAATTTCTTATATTGAATTTTTTTTTTCATTATTATTACAATAAGGTACTCCTAGTTTTTGCTATCTATACTTATAGATGAAGATAAAATACATTTTGGCGTATTAAGTGCGATAAATAAATTACAATTTTACATTAGATGATAACAGTAGTTAGAGACTTAAGTTAGATAGTGTCTTGAGGAATTAGGTCATGCGGTCGACCTCATTTGAGACGGCGCTGTGGAGGTGGTCTGATGTTGATGTGGAAGTGCATTGAGCCTGTTGACTTATGGATGGATTTGAAGAAGCTCACAGCCGTGAGCTTGATGTGGTCTTGAATAGTTGAAATTTTGAGGTCTTTGTGTATGTTTGAGTTCCTTACGAACTATGGAGCATTTGTAATCGGTCTTAAAACCTTGTTTTGAAATATTTGCAAATTTTTAGGATGAGTTTGTGCGCAATTACCTTAAATAGGGCAGGCGTAAGTGAATAATGGACATAGTACTTGCTTATAAATAAGTAGGGAAAGTTTTTTTTGTAGCGAAGATTTTCTGTTTAAGATAGGGATGAGCGTCCCTAGACGTTGATAGGCTTGTTGAAGTTTAGATGAGAGGTGTGGCCACCAGGTTAATCTTTTGTCCAACGTTACGCCAAGGTACTTGACGGATGGCTTCCATGTGATTGGTTCGTGGTTAAAAGTTAGCGGTGGTGGAGTAGGATTACAGCATAGACTGAATAATACACTTACGCTTTTTGATGGGTTAATTGATATTTTCCAGTTCTTGCACCAGACAGATAATGTATTTAAGTGGTTTTGTAGGTGTACAGATATTGCTTCTGGGTTGCGAGATTCAGAGTAGATGACAGTATCGTCCGCGAAGAGGGCTATGTTTGTGTGCGGTGATTGCGGGATGTCGGATGTGTAGATGTTAAATAATGTTGGGCCAAGTATTGATCCTTGTGGGACGCCAGCTAAGATTTGTTGGAAAGAAGAAAAGTTGTCATTTATTTTAACAGAAAATTGCCTGTTAGATAGAAATGAAGTAAGGAAGTCGAGTAGATAATTTGGTGTGTCGATAATTTTAAGTTTGTACAACAACCCATGATGCCATACCTTATCAAAGGCCTTAGTGATGTCAATGAAAACGGCACCCATGTGACAGTGTTTTTCGAATGAGTTGCTTAATGTTCAGTTATACGCATGAGTTGCTGTGTAGTAGAATGATGTGCTTTGTAACCAAATTGGAATTTTGGAATTGTTTCTGTACAGTTTAGATAATTTTTCAGTCTCTTAAGGATGACTTTTTCGAATTATATTGAAATAACATCATTAAATTAGTAGGCTGAAATATTCAGCAATTCCAAATTCCAATGATTTGAACCTTGATTATATAGAGTTTATTAATCTTGACAATCTGCATCATACTTTTATTATTATTTCAAAAGCTACACACAAAATGTGAAAAAATAAATTAAATTTTACATTAAAGCACATTTTTTAATTATGGAATGTTGCTTATTTAGTAACATAAAGAAAATAGGCTGATAGATTAAATTTTTTTTACAGGGAATATAATTAGCCATACATGTTGTAAATGGGATCAAATTAGTTTTTTTTGTACATAAGACATTTGTTTCACTCTTATCACTCTTTTGTACAAATTCAATATATTTATTTTAATATAATTTTTGATTCGTCAAATTAGTAAGTAGTATAAAATAGTAAACGCTATACTTGTTTGTAAAAAAATTACTAACAGAGACCAGAGATTTGTTAGATATATTAGGAGGGGGGGGGTTATATCTGTCATTACATAGACCTCTGTTTAGTGACTAAAAAAATAAATGTTGTAAAAAAAAAATGGGTTATTTCTCAAGATATAAGGTAATAACAACACTTTGGAAAGTTTTTCATGATCAATACAAATGAGACAAGTGAACCTCATGCAGTTCATTGACCACTGGTTGATAACTCATAAATTTAAATTATTTATTTTTAAAAACATCATTAATACTATTACATATATTAGAATGAAATTTCATAAATTAATTTCAATCAATAAATTGATAAAAAAATAATTTTGAGAAACCAATGTACATATATATATATACATCAAAACTAATCGATTATTGAGTAAAATGAAATGCAAAAAATAGAAACTTTATTTGTCCATATAAAAATAGACACTTAAAAAGTTTTGCTTGAAACTCTGATGCAGCATGCATTTGAAGCCTCTAAAATGTTCAATTAATTGAAAGTAAATACTAAAGTTGAATTCTTAATAAATCATAAAAGTTATATTCAAAAAATTGAAAGTGTTATTATGAACACTTATATTGAGTTTAAATTATAAATCTGTCATAGAAACACAGCAAGTTAGTATTAAACAGATGAATCGCTTATACTAAACATTATTTCCTTCACAGAAATAGATAATTCAAAAACATTAAAAATTCTACAATGTAAAAATATTTCAGTTGATAATTTTTTTTTTTTTTTGTATCAGTCAAACACATAAAACTAAAGAAAAGTAACAACTACTCATTATTAATGAGCACCAACAATAAGATTTATTACAATTCATAAATCGATTTTGGACTAGTAATGGCAATTATTTAGACAGAATGTTTTTTTTTTATTACCAATGATGGTGCGTTGTGAGGACAGTTGTTAAGTTTACTTTTTCTTTATGAACTGCTTCCCAAACAACCTTAGGTTCAATAGGATCAACAACAGCTGCTTGATTTGTTTTTTTGTCGATTAATAAGTACATAAAATTATCTCTTAACGCTGGCAGCACCATAACTTTAAACCCTTGGTAATCTTTGGTTATAATCTTGCTATGCATCTTAACTAAAATAAATAGAAATTTAAAGTATAAGTGAGAAAACAAATACCGACTGTTTTACACAATTATTGTACATTGAACAATATACAAATAACAACAAAAATCGCTTACTGAGAGATGAATAGGTCTTTATTATTGTAATAGATAGTTTAGACAATGTTTTAAACATTTGTACAACACCAAAAATCATATGTCTTAATAAACAACTATTATGGAGTATTGTAAAAAAAATTTTTAAATATAAAAGCTTACCGGCTCAGTTTTATTCCAAATAAAAATTTTAAAAATTACTATGAAAGTATGAAATATGAACTATGATTATGTTAATTAATAGGTTTTTTCCAACACGGAATTTGGAATTAGTTGCCGACTGATCCGTGATTGATTTACTGCGCATGCGTTCATGTGGATTGATCACGGACTCTGAGCTCTATTGGAACGCTTTTCGGATTTTCAGTGATAATAAGATATGAAATGTTTTTTTTTAACATTTTGTTTTATATTTCTGTGGTGTGTTCATGGGCGCCGACTATTGGGGTGCTGCGGTGCTCAAGCACCCCATGAATCATTCTATGGGGTGCTCTGCATCCCGTGAAATAAAAAGATAGAGCAATGTGTAATTTAATACGTTTATAATTTTTTCGTTGTATAATATTTATGACTACAATATATTTTGGGTGTTTTGATAACTCGTTCCTAACATACGTTTATGAAATGAAAATAATTTTATGTATAATAATTAATATGTACTTAAAAGTTTTAATATATGAAAAAGGTCGTATTAAATAAGGTAACAATTTTTGTTGAAAAAAAATTATTATTTATTTAAATTGACATTTATTAATATCTAAGGATTTTAGGCACCCCATGAAATTTGGGAAACCCGGCACCCATGGGTGTGTTGTTGTTATTGCTGTTAATAAAAACACAATGAGCGATATTGATGATTCGGATGACTATCTTGAATCTAGTTGTTCATCTGACGACGGGTTGAAATTAATTACTGTCCCTCAAATAAGGAACGAACATAATATTACTATGTACCTACATACCGTCCATTATAATATATTTTTTTAATTAAATTAATTAATATTTATTTTACTAAACATAAAACACTGCTTATACTTTATAGTATGTACTATGTACCTACTATGTAGTTGTGTATACCTACTACAGTAGTACCTATGTACTATGTATAATATGCTCATGTAGTTACTGTCGTAGCGTGTCTAAGGGGAGGGGTGTTCAAACCCCCCAGAAATTTTACATATAATTCAAAATTATTACCTAGTTAAATAAATAATAATTATATATGTGCTAATAAAAATATTGAACCCCACCCCAAAAAAATTTCTACTCACACCCCTGGATACTGTAGTTACTACTTACTACTATAGTGATACTATACTTACAAGGTTTCAAATATTATTTTAAATTGTCATTTTAGTTGATAATGTATATAGAATATAATACGTTAGATTATGTGTAAATATTATATAATATGTTAGATTACAACATTATAATTTTTCATATTCATGGGATATTATGTTTTTTCATTTTACAATCTAAATTTAGTTATAACTAAAGAGCGGATCTTTAGGTTTTTACATATTTTTATTGGCTTTATGCAACTTTACGAGGGTAAAAAATGTGGACGATTATCTATCACTGAGTTTGTAGAAAAAAATTAATTTTGCTTATTAAAGCATATTTTGGACATTAGAGAATATTTCTCCTATTTTTCATATTTTAGAATATATTCTATTATTGTTCTATCTAGATTCTATCTAGATAGATAATTTATTTAAATGGCCTAAAAAAAGGAAATTTAAAAAATATTATTTTATTATTATTATTTTTTTTTTTTTTTTAATTAATCTAAAAGATTACTGAGAAAAACTGGTGTGGTGGCCCAGGAAAGGAGATTATAATATGTACTATCATGAAAGTGAAGTAGCCATACGCAACAATTTGTTAAAAAATGCAGAAATGTATTATTATTTTAATTTTAAGTCAGAGAATGATTTGCCATCTTTTATGAAGTTTATTTAAAAAAGTACATGTAATTTTAAATGTTTTAAACTATGTATTTTTATTTTTTTACCTTATACCTGTAGGATGTAGATCCTGAATATTTTCAAAATTAAACATGAAATTATCTAGATAAAATTTATTATAATTATCTTTATCTGTATCTAGATAAAAATGTTTATAATCATATTTATCTTTATCTAGAAAAATTATTAGTTATCTATTCCCAACACTGCTGATGAAGTGTTGGAACAACCGCCTGATAGTTTGAGTTTGTGTTTAGGGTGTGTTGGAACGCAAAAATTATACTATGTATGATAACAAAACAATAATCAATAAATATCAAATTTTGATATGATTTTCAGAAGATGATTATAAACAATACTGTAAACAAATGAGAAGACATACTACAATTTTCAAATGAACTACAATACTACTACTATAAACTATAATATTATTTTAGAACCTGAGTGAAGTGGAGGACTTTTTTTTCTTTTATTTGGAAGACACATTGATTTTCCTAACTAGTCCAAAAGTTTCATCCAGCAACTCTACCGTCTCTACCTATAGAATATAGATCATAAATCGCATGTTAGCGGTATTTTGATGATTAATTTTTCTCTCCACTCAATAGTTTCAACAACTTTTGGACTAAAAATAGAACTTTGAAAATCAATCATTTTTTAAAGATAATTTTTCATAACATTTTGAATTCTTAACAACAAGTTATTAAAATGTTATACGATCTTACTTATTTACATACCTAACAATACTAAAAATCATTAATCAGGATTTATTTTACATGCTTTTAACTAAATTATTTTATAATTTTTACTGAATCTGCTATTATGATATCAGTTTTTAACTTAAAAGTGTATAAACAATCATTTATTCATCCAATCATTATGATGTGTTGGATATAGATAAACAACATATTTTGAATCTTTTGGTAAAAAAAAATTATCTCTAGTTAAGAATTTAGTTAAGTTTAAAGAATATATTTTGTCATTAATTATTAATAAAAATGGTTTAACACTTAATAAATTAGGTTTTCATATTTAAATAAAATTTGTTTTGCATACTAGAAGTTCAATAAATGATAATTCACTATTCAGTTAGTGTGGTTTATTATTTTACGAGTAGTTATTTAGGGTGGCCATTTTTCACTGGTCAACACGCGGGAAACATGTAAATGCATCCCTGGGTATGTATATAGGTACATAGTTAAATATAAATTAGTTCATAATTATCAATATCCAATATAGATATTATACATGCATACATAACAACAAATTATTTTTTATCATAAAACGTCGGCCTCTTGCGTGTTCCCTTTTTCATATTTTTCTGTCAAATTTATCTGTACTTTATAAATTCTACAATGATCTCGAAATGAACGATGTGGTTATCGTTATTGACTGTCAAAACTGGCTATGGTATTGCATTGTATTTGTAATATATGTACAATGAGCATACGTAGGTATGATGTAATAATATATATTTTAGTTTAAACTAAGATTGTTATCCGTTATCGAGTCACCGAGGAGTTATTATACTGTCCGCATCCGTATTAGAAAGAACACATTTAATACAGGTTTAAATTTCTAATCAATACATTAAAATACCAATCTTTTTGCAAGGACTTACAAATTTTACTCGTTGAGAGAGGAATCCAATAATTATGATTTCACTATACTAACTGTTATAGTTATTTTAATATTTAAAACAATTAATAGAAAATTGTCGATACTTATGGGGGGGGGGGTATTTTACATTTTATTATTATTATTATTTGTGTTGGCCTAATTTTACCTACTAAATGTATACAAAAATGTACTAATTACTTTATTTTTAAGTATTATTACGGGTAACTCAATACACGTATTGTATACCAACTAAACAGAATCATATTTATGAATCAATGCTAACTAATTAAGTTGTGATAAATGAAAATGTAATTTTTTAAGCCCCACTGAAAAAAAATCTAGGCACACCTCTGTCTGAAAATGTGATAACATACAAAATATAAGAATTAATCACTTACATCATCGCTTAATTCAGAATCTAAAATATATTTATTAATATTGTAATTTACTTAACTTACCCTCAGTAAGTTCTGGTACACCCAATTTATAAGGATTATGCGCAACGACACCAATTAAACATTGGTACAGTAAAATTATTAGTACAGAAAATACGCTTAAATACATGTTTATAACAATATTATGCGTAGGTATAGTGTAAAACCAATTTTCGTCTTTTATTCTTGCGCAGATATATCGAACTGAAAACAAATAAAATGCTAGTACACATTTAATCCAAATTAAGTATATAATTATTTTTATCATTATAATTGATTGTAATTCTATAAACGAAAATATCAATCAATTTAATTTTTATTTGCTATCGTAACTCTATTGAATTTTAATTAAAAGATATTAAAATTAGTTGCCGACATAGAATAAACTCGCCTCGGCACATAACACGATAAAAATATTTTGCAAAAGATGATTTGTTGGAAAAATAATGGTCTGTGGCCTATGCTGTAGGTACTTAAGATACCAGAAAATTTATGATGACGTGACTTGGGTATTTAAACCAAGTGTTAAAAAAATCGGTTTTTATTATTAGAGGGTTATGGGTTATAATTTCGCAGGTAAAATAGTTATTGAATATTTTACATAATTAAATCTGTACATACTCAAACAGCTGTTGTGTATTTGAATTTATTTCTCTATATTGAATTAAAACTGTTAATTATGGTCACAAACACAAAGTATTATTTATTTTAAATTACGAGCAAAACGAAGAATTTACTGATTTAACAATTTGTTTATTTTTAAGGTTTTTTTCCGAAGAGACTCCATTTTTTTATACTACCTAAATATACATGAAAAAAGGACGTGCTTCGCACCATGAGGTATTCGTATTATTCGTTCCTCGGACAACATAATGGGTATGAGAGTATTGAATATTAAAGAAATTATTGATCATTGTTTTTATTTAACGATTCTGGGTGAGCTTCAGAAGGTATAAAAAAATAAACAGTTTATATATTTAACCATTTTTAGTTTAATTTTCGGTTTTTTTTATCAAATTTCTTTGAAGTTTTCGTGTTTGACAAATGAGACACTATTTTTTACCAAAAGATCCAAAACATGTTCTTTCTGTTCCCAAAGTTTCGTAATGATTGGACGGACCAATTTTTTTAATAAATTTTTCAGGTCGACAATTGGCATAAAAATAGTAAATTCCGTAAAAATCGTAAAATGCTTAAACGCATATTTAATTTAAAAATAAAAATTCTGAGTCCCGATTTTTTTCATTTTTTCTGTATTATTACTAGATAAGTATATGTTACTATACTATGATTACATTATATTTTAAGAACGTTTGTGAAATATTATAAATTTTATTACAGAAAGACTGGACATTATCGAGTTAAAAAGTTAAAGTTAAGTTACTTTTAACAAAATTAATTAATGAATTACATTTTTTGGTCAGTTACTTATTACTTAGCGAGTTTGATTTTTACCCATTTTATACAGTTATTCTTCAGTTAAAATATATTATAGCCACGTTAAGTTAAAATATTATTTTTTTTTTGTACAAACTATTGTTTTTACACCAAAAAAACAAAACAAAAATATCTATAATTATTTACAAAACTATAGTACAGATTACATAAGATTATTTTTGTATAATAATAATAATTTTTGTATTAATCCGTGTAATTTTTGTACCTATGAATATATTTTAATGAAACATTTATTGTATTTAAATTTACAGTATTTATTGTACTTTAGTAAAGATGAATATATTAAGGAAATAAACAAAAAATCAACTGATTTTAACTAAGTTAAGTTAATTTTTTTTTCAAATTAATTAATAAATAATAAATCAACTTAATTTGATGAGTTAAAAAAATTAGTTAACTTACCCAGCCTTAATTATTAGAAAAAAAACTTAAAAGAAATCAGTCAATCTTGTAAAAATTGTATAATAATTAACTTAAATGCTTATAAAAAAAAAAATAAAGGGCCACGATTTTTGAAATTTTTTCCATATCGTTAGTTAAGTGTACGAGAATGATTATATTAAATTTGCAAAACTTTTTTCCAAATATTAAAATATATGTGTTGAAACTTTCGTTTAGTATGTATCAATGTGAGTTTACATCAAATTTTACCGTTTTTACTCGGTTTTTTGGCAGTTTTTCCTCATTCCTGGAAAAACTTTTAAGAGGAGAGAAAAGTGACTATAATTTTGAGTACAATCTACATGCAATTTCTAAATAAAAAAGCTCAAGATACTTTTTTTTTAGATAATTACTTAATATATAAATTATGTAATAGCAATTTTTATAGAAATACTTAACGTTTAATAAATATTTGTGAAAAAAAAACCTATTTTGTGACCTTTGACCTCGAATTAAATTTTTAGCAACGGTGGGATCAATGGGGACTTTTGGCATTTCATTTGTAATGATGTACCTAAGACGTGTACCAATTTTCAGCTTTATGCGAATTTTTCCGAAGTTAACGCTTTTTTTTGTCTATTTTGACTGGACTATTTAACAATATTTTATTGATATAACAATAATCAAAACAAAACGGCGTCGCCCCGAACGTTATAAATTATAATCGATAAAATGTATTTATATATATGAAAACCAATCTGGTATTCAATATTCTCATCACTCACATACTGGCAATATAAACTACTTTAATACTACATGGTTACAAATTGATCATTCAATGTTATAATATCATCTAGGTATCAACTAGAACCCACCCCATACACACATACAACCAAATTGTACGTATTTGGGGGGCAAGTGCCCTCCCTGCTCCCGGGAATTTGCGTCTCTGAATCACACTATTTGAATTTATAGAAAAAGTGGGTTTAAATGTAGGTATATTGTAATATTATATCATTTTCAAAAAGTAAGCTTTATTAGAAATTTGCTTATCAAAAGGGTGAACCATTTGATTAAAATATGCATTTCGATTACTCTTTCCACCTCCAAAATACTTTGTTTAAATACTTAGTGTTTCAGGTTCATTTTTTATTGTAACACGACGATAAAATTTATTATTTATTCGAGTAGTAGTGTCTATTCACTATGACTAATTAAAAAATTAATACACGATCATCTCGGGAAACTGTTTACCATTGATTAAATACAATCAATGCTGTAACATAAGTTAATGCCCTAGTAAGAATCTCAGCCGTAATCATTCTGCTCTTTCTGATCATACTTGTTTATTATAGTTATTAACTTCTATGTTATTACTCGTCCTCACGACCTCTTAATTTAACTACTCAATAACCAACGGTCGTATTGTAAATAATTATTATTATTTTTCATATTATTATTATTATTATTATTATTCTTTCCTTGTTTTAATTACGAATTAAATTTTTCACTTGTATATAAAATATAATTAAGATGTACTATATTATGTCAGCACTTAAAACATGACTATACAAAATATTGTTTATATCAAATACTTATGTAGATATTATCATAAACTTAGCTCGTTATTTAATGTGTTTCTATTTTAATTTTAAAAACATTAAACATTAAAAAAAAAAATGTTTTAATTTCTTAGTAGCAATAAAATATATAAATATAACTAAAATTTAGTTAGAATTAATATAATTTGTACCGTTTATATATCACTTCATACGGTAATGTGTTTTTGGACATCGGTTTCTCTAATCGTCTTTATTGTATGTTTCGATAATTTCCAAGGAAATGTATTCTCAGTTTCTCACTTGCAAATATAAAATTATTATATACACACTTGAATACTTATTAGTTATCACCAGTGGCGCCGATCCCTATGTCTACCTATTGCGACCGCAACACAATATATTTAGGTGGGTGGGTGGGTTTGTTGAGTTCGAGAGATGTGTGACTATATTTTAAAACGTCATACAAAAGCAGAAACCTATGATTAGGTAGTGTATACAATTATTCTATATTATTTTAGTTTTTGAGGCATATTTTGAGCGAAAAGAGAGAAAAAATGTTGGTATTCATTGTGGCATAATCATGAGTGCAATCCGAAATTTTATAGTTAGGGCCTGAGGTGGTGGGTGGTTAAAATTTAATTGGCAACATAAACTTTTTTATACATCGGCGCTACTGGTTATCACCAATAAAAATGTATTTCATTTGTTATTTATAATTAAATTTAATCAATTAATAAATTGACTCACTGAGGACATTACATATTTTGTAACAAAATGTCTAAAAATCATCAAATGTATTTAACAAATGTATAAAAAATATTAATGAGAAATCAAAATCTAAGAATAAATAATTATAATTTTTATTCAAATTGTTTTTTACATCAATAGTATAAAGGTACGTTTTCTTTGCAGCGTCTGGACGCGGCGTCTAGTCGCGGCGGCTAGTCGACGCTAGACGCCGCGTTTGGACGCCGCGTCAAGACTGTTTTCCAAACAGCGTCTAAACGCCGCGACCACTTCATTTTTTTTACAAATACTCAATCAAAAAATGACCAAAACCAAATCTCTCGTCAATTTTTTTCTAAATTTCAAATCGAAATCAGGAATTAAGAAAGCGTCACCAATCAGTCGACCTTTATAGGAATATAGATTGATCGCAATAAAAATGTAGTTTAGATGCACGATACATTATCTTGTATAAACTTCATGTTGTATAGTATAAAAAAATGCAAATTAATAAATATATGTCGATCATCAGTTTTAAAATTAAGAATATAGCTCACTTATTAGAAAAGATTGGCAACCCTTAATCTAAAGCCACATAATATGCATCGATCCTTGAAGGATTCACTAAGATAGAACCAATATTGAAGGATTTAGGTTTTCCTGTCAATCGTTTAAAATCATATTACCTACATCAGAGTTTTGAATAAAAAAATATTTTATATACAGATATTTTATACCTTAGGCTTAACAAATTTTCAAAAAACGCAACATTTTTATACTTGCAAAGGTTTACGAAAAAATATTTTTATATGATAAAGAAATATTTTAAACTTGAAATTTTATTTGAGGATTTTACACTCTAACGTGAGTTTTATATATTATATATATATATTTAAAATGAAATTCCTGATGATATAATAGTGTATCTTTGAAAAATATATCCTTATTCTTGGGATGAGAACAATCGTATAAAACTTTGTTTTTTTGAACAAAATCTATCAAAATTTCGTCCTCCTCAGAGGAAAATATAAACTTTTTTGACATCTTGACGCTGGCGGTTGACGCGATGCACTGGTCTCGACCGGTGTTGACGCCAACCGCCGCGTCAAACGCGCTCATACGCCGCGTCAAACGCACATAGGAAAACGGACACATAGAAACGCATTAGACCAGAGACGCGGCGTCCGGACGCCGCGACCAGACGCTGCGTCCAGACGCTGCAAGGAAAACGTACCTTAAGTTACCTACCGAATAAGTATTATATTATGATAATACGATTGTAGCTTGGCAGTTTAAAAATATAACGTCGAATGCAATACATATTTCGTTTGATCGTATTATCGTATTTTCATTTGTAATACCTACGTATATAATATAATAAGCCGGAAATCAATTAGTATAATATTATTATTAAAGTCGGGACTCAATTTAGACAAATATTTTAACACTCGAGACTGAACTCAAACAATGTCAAAACTGTGTCTTTTTTGGGGACTCAATTCGAAATCACCGTTTTTTTCATCGGTTTTTTCTCACACATGGTAAAACTGTCGAGAATAGGTAAAAATGATCTATTTAAAGTACCGACTAAATAAACTTGCTGATCTTACGAGATGATTGATGAAACTTTTGGAAAAAGTGTACTAAATAGTTTTAACAAAAAAAATGAAAAAAAACTTCATTGTAAAACCAATAGATTCTTTACTTTACTCAGAATCTAAAAAAAAAAAATTAAAGAAGAAAATAATTTTTTTTTATTGCATATATCGTTATTGACTATAGCAATCATTTAAGAAAACTAAAACACTTAAGAATCACGTAAATAAAAAATAGTAATTAATGTATTTTATAGATACAAATTTAGTACTAACTTTTATTATTTTATACGACACCATAACTTTATTCAAAAGTTTTAGTTGGTGTTACGCTGTAGATTATTAAAAAGAATTTAATTATTTTATATAATTTTAAGAAGTATGTATTTAAAAGTTCTTTGGTGCGAAGTTTCTGGTGGATTCAGTTTAGAAATGAGTTCAGAACACTTATAAGTAAAATATGTAAAACGTAATTATGATCAATTTTATACCTACCTATTGTGGAAATAAAGGCTTTTTAAATTAGGTATAAAAACACGTATAAGGAAAACGATTAAAAGAAACTACTTAGAATTTAAGTTACACTTAACTTGTTATGTGATTAATTATTAATTATTATTGGGAACGGGATTTTGAAGCAAATTCTTCTTTTGAGGTAAGTGTGATAGAAAGAGAATTCTTATATATAAATACGTTTTACTCATTCTGATTTCAATAAAGTAAACTTAATTTTGATTTTTTTGCTTTTTTTCCACAAAACCTGCTTTTTATTGCTTTTTCCCCTATTTCGTTCTTTTTTCTCAATTTTTACATATTTTTCTTGAAAATTTAATTTATTTCTATGTATAAAATACTTAGACTATATTATTATATAGACAATCTTGTCTGCATCACAAAACATTTTGGATTTATACCACATGCAATTACAAAATTAGAAAAAAAGGCATTTTTTATTTTTATTTCATGTATTTGCATTTATTTATTAATTTTTTTTTTTTGTGACCCTCGGCAAAAAATATAGCTACTGTTTTAGAAGCAAAACACAAGTTAGAAGAGCTAATGGTGAAGTAGGTTGCAAAATTGATTAAAGAAAAGTGCAACCGTGTTTTTTCAAAGAACAATGGATGGGTAGAACTTTAAAAAATCAATAGTATTCATAATTTCACTACACTTAACATTAATGTGAACCAGTACCTATGATTTAAATGATTTAGTTTATACGGAATATGCACCGGTTACATCGGTTGATGTGGAAAGATCTTTTTCTATGTATAGAAATATATTAGCGCCCAATAGGGTGAGTTGAAAGTAACTTGGCCAAATACATGGTCGCAAATTCATATTTAATATTTAATTTTATATATAATTTAAAGTTATTTCTTAGAATTCAATTTAATAAATGCTTCTTTTTGCTTTTTTGGCTTCTTAAAATGTTTTTTAAGGATTTATTATTCTACAAAATCTGACCCATAATTATTATACACAATATTCGTATTGTGCCTGTAATACAGATTGTTTATTTTCTTAGTAAAAAAAAAAAAACTCAACTCAAAATACCTTAAAAAATATAAATAAAAACAAATATGCTTAATACATAATAATTTTGTTATACATATTGTATACTTAGAAAATTAGAAATACTAAATATCTACCCAAATCAGCATTTATATTTACTCTATCGGACGAGTTATTTAACTTAATATGTGTATTGAAAGATTCATCTCATAGATTTGACTTCTCATTTTTTAAACTTAAAAAATATAAAAATTCAGTACTTTCAAAACTGTAATATATTCTGATTATATTGTATAGTTGCTTTTCAAAATTTACCCACTGTTTCCCGTTATAAATAAGATCTATGTTTATATATATATAAATATATATATATATATATATCTTCCCGTTCAACAACAATTATCATTATACGCACCGAACGATTATTTTATCCATTCTACACTCAATTTTTACGAAATTATTTCTCGAATAGTTATTGCGAATTTTGTACGCTTAAATACTCACCAAACACCCGCGATTAAAATACTGTTTTGTTATACAGCATCACTTAACGTTAAAAAAAATGCTTTATGTGTTTTCTCAGTACATTATCACTTGTCGTGTCCAGACTTAGAAAGAACGATTCATTTTACAAATTAAAAATTATTTTTAAGCTCTTTTCATGCTGGAATAATGTTAAATCAATATTGAATTCATGGTGGGTTCTAGCAGACCGATGCCGCATTTACAGATTACCGTCAGTTATTTGATAACCCGTCCGCCGTCGGTATTTTTATAAACAAGTAGGAACAAACGATGACTTTGGACAAAATCAATATTTCTATAATAGTAAATATACAGAATGGACTGTAATTTTGAAGATTTCATCCGGACCCAGTTTACAATTATGTTAATTTATGCAAATTAAGTTATGAAAGAAGCTAGGAACAGTTAAATAAAAAAAAATGTTATTCAAACGCAGTTTACGTATTATACCATTGCGGTCACGTGCGATAAATGATATTGTAATCTAGAACTCGAGAACGCGGATTTCCAACCTCTTTCGGTCCACGGCTAAACGACTCTTTTGATTTTGAAAACAATTTAAACGTCTCACATACGAATAATGACACCTAATTAACCAATTTAAATTATGTAATCTAACTTTATCTCAAAGCGAAGTAAACATATAGGAATATTTACACTAGGTTTCATTGTAACACAATTAAATAATTAATGTGACGTAAAAAATAATTACTTGATAATTACTGATGACGTTCTAGGGAGCCGTGTCAATACGATGCACAGCCGCACATGTTGTAAACCCCTGATCTAGACGGTATTTTTAGTTCGTCTGTTGACCTCATGATAGATGTATTAAATGAAATAGAAAGTGACCGTGGCAAAATTTAGCTTTGTTTTAAAAATTTTAAATTTTGGAAAGAAGCGAACTTAAAGTCTGGTGGAGAAAAGTGGTGATACATAGATACATCAAACATGTATCTGAAGAAGTATAATTTCCAACAAATATCTAGGCTAAACGCAGTGTTCAATTAAATTTTAACTACAAATTTATGCGGGGCATCATTTCGTTCACACTTAACACAACGTTTTCAAAATACACATCCAAATACTCTGACATCACATTTTAACAACTCTGATAGACAACTTTGATATTTAATAGACATTCAAACATTCACCTACATTAAATTAAACCAATTTAACTAACATAATAACGTCTGAAATTCCACATTGAAAACACGTCAACAGTATTTAAACAGCATAATTTCATCATTCAAAGTAAAAAATATCACCATGATGCAATTCGTCAAAGCTGCATATCATCAATATAAACCTACATTTTAAATTATATTTAATTATCAACTCGTATAATTATTATTGATCATTATCATTTTTATATAAAAATTATAAAATATTATACAAACAGTTTTTAGAAGACGCTTTGAATCACCTTCTTGTGATTTGTCTTCAGGGGTAATGGTTCTTAAAATGTAATTTATAGAAATTTAGTGGAATTTATACTTTCTTTGCAGATAGAAAAAAAGTACCAGTGAATTAATTATAAAAAAAGGTTCAAAAATGTCATAAACTATAGAATTTACATAGGTACGCCCCTAGGCTTTTTATCACTTCATACTATAATGCGTTTAGTGGATAATTTATTTGCTTTTAAATTCTCATAGATTATTTTATTCCTCGCTTCAATAAAAACATTTCGGTATCGAATTAAACTAATAACTTAAACTTATCTAAATTATGACAATGTAGTATTTAACTAACATCCTGTACCTACATGTATAATGATTAGTAATTGCATCAGTGGTATCTTAATTGCATTCAATCAATTACGAGTCTAACTAATGAGAATTCAATTATTTTGTTAGCTATTTGGCGACGAGTTATCCTATTATTATTATCATCACTACCACGACCAAAGCGATATCATGTTTTCAAACGTTAAATGTAATCACTATAATCAGCAATATTCTATGAAATATATACGTTTGGCGATGTTAATGATCCATATTCAAATTTTTCTACGTGTGTTATTTGAAGTAAGTTATATGGAATAGTGCGTCTGATGAATAGAGTATGTATACTTCATATATAATCTATATTTATGAAAATGAATTGAGGTATGTCTGAAATAAATAAACTCAAAAACGAGTGTATTGATTTTTACGCGGTTTTTCGCAAAATGGTCCGCATTGTCCTGAGATGGGCTCAAGTGATTGAAATCTACCGATAGCCCCACTGCTACTTCAAAGAACCGTTTATTCAGGTTTTTTGATACGAAAATGACATTTTTTTTTTATTTGTGGGTCACCTTAGTAACATGTATGAAAAAAACAGTTATTAATTATTATTAGATATCAGTATTAACTATTAACTATTAGTATTAAAAGAAGATGTACAGATTTCGTGTATTTCAATGATAAGGTACCATTGATTCACATTTACATTCAAATGACTACAGTTTCCTGTATATACGTCTTACTTCCGTGGTGATAGTCAATCAACAAAGCTCAAGGGCGCCAAGCCACTGCGCGTTGCCGGATTAAATTTAGGAAAATCCGTGCTTCCGTAGCTCCAGAATAGAACCAACAACTTTGTACCAGAATGTAAATCTATACACCAGATCAGAAAACTAAAAATATTATTTATCACTTGTGTTACGCTAAATGTTTTCACGAGTTTAAATTATTTTAAGTTGTAGGTTAAGGTATATTTATTGTTGGATATTAAAGGTTTAAGCATTCGAAGACGGTTGTTTAGAGATAAACGTTTTTCTCTTATATGATGGGCTCAGGTTAATCGTTTATC
Organism: Therioaphis trifolii; assembly: GCA_027580255.1. NCBI lineage: Eukaryota > Metazoa > Arthropoda > Insecta > Hemiptera > Aphididae > Therioaphis > Therioaphis trifolii. Next base: position 60,268,012 of record CM050404.1, read on the forward strand.
AAGTGTTATACCAAGGTATTTTACTGTTAGAGAAGTAGGAATTGGAAACCCATTGAGAAAAACGTCTGAGCTTGTCTAAGTGTAAAGGTGGTGTGAGTGGATTTGTTTTGATTTACTTTGAATTTCCATTTTATATACCAGTCTGCCATGAGATCTAGGTGAGTTTGTAAATTCATAGATACTAATATTGGGTAAGCATTGATGGATATAAATACCTTGTCGTCGTCATAATCTGCTACTGTTGTGCTTATTGTGGTAGGTTGGTCAGAGACAAATATGTTATAGAGGACAGAGGACATAAGATACCGCCCTGGGTTACTCCAGCGTTTATACTTAATCTATAACAGATTTAAAAATCAAACTTTACTGTACAGTTATTGATTATATTTTGGTAGAAATTACAGATCGATTTTCCAATAATAAAGATATTCTCAGTGCTGTCTCATATTTACATCCTGGTAAATGGTAATGAACATTTTTTAAGTTTTGCACACATTCAGCCTTTAGCCGAACATTATGGGGCCAATACTGATGTACTTAAGTCGGAATTAAATATATTACCGAACACTATCAAAAAATATGAATTACAAAATAATACAGAAACTAAAACCATGATGAAATTATTGGAGCTGTTTCAAATATACAAGTTGGCTTTTATTGAAACTCATAAAATTGTACAAATCATTATAGCTATTCCAATTTCAAGTGCTGGGTGTGAAAGAACGTTTTCTTGTTTAAGAAGACTTATGAATTATATGAGATCTCTTATGACAAATGAAAGGTTGGTACAGTAACACATTAATATTTAAATCTGTAATAAACTCAAATAATTTTATACTTCTACAAAATCTGCATTGCCTATCCCATATTTATTTAAATGCTTTTATGTGTAATATAATTATCTAACAGCATATAAATAAAATAATTAATTTGTAAATTAAAAAATGCCCCATTATATCCCAAAAAAAATCAAACTTCTTGATATAACTGTATTCAAAATTACATTATGTTTGGAAGGACCAATTTCTTCAAATGAATTGATAAAGTTCAAAATTGAAAATTGAAATAACAACAGTTTATTACATAATAATTGTAAAATAATTTACTTAAACGCTAATAAAAACTAATTTTTTTTAGATTTCTGAGTGAAGCGATGTATCTTACATTTCACGGTTTATTTATTTATTTTTTTATCTGGAGACACATTTTGCTAATCTTAACTTTGTCCAAAAGTTTCATCCAGCAACTTTAAAGATCGGACATTTTATGTAGATGATATTTTTATAAGGCTCTCATCCCAATAGATTTTCCAGGTGAGAAGAAAAACTTCCGAAAATGGAGTAAAAATGGCGAATTTACCGTGAACGACACTTTCATTAAATCAACTTTAGTAATTTTGTTATAACTCCAAAACTAATGTTGCAAGAAACTTGACATTTTTACTATACATTAATGACGTATTAACACATACTTTAAAAAAAGTTTCCGAAAAAATTTGTCAACTTTTAGGCTAAAAATAGAACTTTGAAAATATCCTGTTTTATTTTAAAGTTTATCCTTGATGAAGTTTTATATTTTTGGTGAAAACTTCTAAAAATGTGATATGACTTAATTCGTACACTTCTCTAACGATTCAGAAAAAATTTCAAAAATCGTGTCTCAGGATATTTTGTTTAAGCGTTTAAGTAAATTATTATATGGTGTCTATGTAATAAACGGTTTTTACGTCAATTTTCCACTTCAATAATTTATAATTTGTATACTGAAATAATTTATTTGTAGAAATGGACAATACTATCATAACGAAATTTTGAATATAGATAGAAAAAGAAGTTTTGAACCTATTCTATAAAGAAAATTGTCTTCTTTGTCAAACAATAAATCTTTAGATAATTAGACGAAAAATGTGAAATTTATGAACAGTATATTTTTAATATTTGACGAAAACTTTTAAAAATGAATATGACTTTATTCACTCACGTCATTAACGATATTGGACATTTTTTTTAAATCGAGACCCAGAATTTTCTTTTGTAAACGTTTAAGTAAATTATTTAACAATTTATACGTAATAAACTGTTTTTACGTCAATTTTAAACTTTAAATATTTATTTAAAGAAACTGTTCCATCCAAACGGTAGACTTTAATTATGAATTTTCGCTCAGAATTGTTCAACTAAAGAAACAATTTATAATTTCTTTAAAATTCAGTACATCTATCCCTACTAACTGGTCCGAGGAGCGAAGAATACCCCATGGGATGAAGTACGTATTTTATTTATGAAAGTATTTTGATTTATGAAAATTATTGAACTGAGTTACAACAAATATATCAATTTTTGATAAATTGATAGATGTTTCTTTGACAAAATCAGTGGCGCTGATCTCTATACCTAGGTATTACAATTGCAATACCTCTAAAGGGTGGGTGGATGGGTGGGTGTGGTAAGGCTGTGAAACACGCTAGCTAAAATAACTTTATTGTAAGTAAGTTAATACATTTTTTACTGTGTCTAACATTATGAATAATGATAAAACTATTCGCTAAACCATTGAGTAGGTAGGTAATATTATAGGCTTATAACTAGTTTTACTCTATGGTAATAACGCCGTAAGAACTATTCCACCTCTTAACACGGCCTTGTAAGCAATCAATACATTTACTTATTACTTGTAGTTATTAAAATTATACATTGATGGGATAAAAAAAAAATGAGAGGCAGTTGCTCAACCTATTGTGGTTAGGTGGATGGGTAGGTACTTGCTTTGAAGGTATGCTTTGTGATACCTCTAAAAACTGACTTCGGCACCACTGGACATAATCTTTACTTACACTTACAGCCATTATTCAAATTTGTATTTATAACAAATATACATGTATTTAACAAAAGTAACCGATATGAAATTCAACTTTTTTCAAATAAAATAAAGATAATGATAGGTAGTTAAAATTACATAAATTTACCTAATAATTAATATAATAGTGAATGATAAATTACAACTACAAATAAACCTCTATGTGATTCTTATTGGACTGGTCATTTATGGGTAAACAAAACAAATTATTTGCTGAAGTATTTATGGCCAACTCAATAATAATAACATTTATTATGATATACTAATCTATTACAATTTGCCTACACTGTCATTGCTATATTATATTCATTAAAAAATCAGATATCATTAGTTTTTGTAGACATTTCTTTTGAAAGAAAATGTTTTAATAACATTTCATATGTCACATTTAAATTGACTGAAAAATCATCTATAGAATGCCAATAACTAACATTCTATAGTAATTTGAAAAACAGCATTTCTATTAAATTGGTGGTACCTATGTTACTTTTTATGTGTAGGTATTTAACGCTTTACCAATGCGTTCTGTACATTCAAGACATTGATATTTACATTTAATTTCTACTTTAATGTTCAGTCAAAAGTATTTTCACCCAACTATTCTTTTTTAATGTCAATTTATTTTAGTGCGTTCATAACAATTAATATTCATTATACACACTATAACATATTTGACTCTCAGTCATACTGCATATTGACATCACCTGCAGCCGCATCGACCATGTCTCCATGTTTGAAAGGCTGCAAATTTTTCAAAAAGATATAAAATGAAAATTTTTTTAATTTTAATTCAAACACCCAACTAAGCAGTTCATATTTTATCTCAATTTATTATAATACGTATTTTCATTAATATTATTGATTTCATTTATTATTGCTTTATCTATTCAATTTTTTTTTTAATAACAACAAACCAGAATGGTTAAGTTAAAGTAAAATTATGGATATTTCTGAAAATCATTTAATACATTCAGCATTTATAACGTGGTATTTATCAATTAGATTTATTTTATCTTCTAACAAACATAATAAATTCATCAAATAGTTTGATGAAACCCCTATTAAAAAATTGAATATTTTAAAGGGATTCATAGTTTCTTTTAGATTATAAAATTGAACACACGTGGTCGCGCCTTAATGATTAATTTCCTATTAAAAAACTTAGAACTTTGAAAATTGAAAAAAAAACATTTCCACCAACATATTTTGAATAATAAAAGACGAATAAAAACTTGTTATGACAAAGACAAGACAGCAGAAAAAATAAAGTAGATTAAAAAGGGATGATACATAAATATTTCATTACAAACACATAGTTAATTAATCCCATAAAAATCAAGAATATTTACAAACAAATGCATATACTTACTTATTATTAAGTTATAAACTTACACTGAATACTTAATAACAAAAAAAATTATTTAAGTTTTTCTTTAAGTACATATTTTAGAAAATTGTATTAATATACAATATACATACATTCTAGTTTTTTTTCTACACTAAAAATAAATGTTTAGGTAGAACTTTATAAATGACTAAACAATTTTTTGATGTTAATAAAAATAATTAATTGTTTGTTACTCTTCAAATATTTTATAATAATAACAAATGCATTAAATGTTTTAAAGAACAGATTTTCATTGAGCTGTTATATCAAAAACTATTAATTTATATTTTTATAGATTAAAATAAAGTTTAATTATTGGTTCAATAGTTTTTGCACAAAACATAATTAATGTTAGAGTAACAGGCTGTCACAGTAAATAGTAATAGGCGCTTAACATAAAAAAAAAATACATAAATAAAAAATATTTATGAATTTAATTAGTATAAAATTACTGAAAATCTTCCAGCTACATAAATGTAATTGTATTAAAATTAAAAATAAGGAAAGCATGAGGGAGTATAATATATCACATAAAGTTAACTTTAAGTGTAATAGTAGCATTTAAGTTTGTCTTAAAATAACATACAATCTTAAAATAAACCAACTGTGATCCCTGTAGATAAGGAAAGTTATTCTATACATTGAGATTAGCATCTTATTGAAAACTATAATAACTTCGTACTCAGTATGGATATAAAGTAAAAATCTATATCCCATGTTTTACAATATTGTGTATAGTAGAAGCTTAACATACTAACACACTAAAATACTAAATTTAACATGAAACATTTGCTCAATTATTTCTATCATTATTTTACAGATTAAAAATATAAACTTATAACTAGTAAAATACACACACACACAAATATGTGTGACAGGCAACTTTTAAAATGTCATTTTTGTCCTTAACCTTGTTGAGGTTGTATAATATTGAACCAATGTTTTTGATCTTCCCCGTCTTCATCTTGTATTTGTATCTGTACAATTTGAACATTTTCACCAGTTAAAGATGCATGCTCAGCAAATGCAGCGGCATCACTTTCATTCAATGTAATATGACGAGTAGCTGGCACTATTAACTGACGATGTTCTTGACCACCCACACTGACAGTTACAGTTTCCATATGTCCAACATCTACTACTTCTGCATCATCACCATGATGATCCATATTTAACATGGTATGTACATCACCGTGCTGGTCAGTTGTTGTGTATTGGATCTAATTTAAGAAAACAATATTATAAAATGTCTGTAATAATAATGAAATAATTTTACATGAAAATTATTAATTACTTGATATTTATTATCAACAAGTATTTGTTCAACGGAATTTAAATCATTTCCAAGATCTTGTTTGCCTGGCAGAAGAATGTGCTCTTTCAATTCTCCAGCGAACAATTTTCTTTCTTCTTCAGTCATGTCGCGCTAAATTTCAATATAAATAATGTGTATTACAATAAATAATTAAAATAATTATTGTTTAATTAAATTAATTGTAATTTAATACTAACCAATGCTGTTTGGTTACCATCAGAATCAACAACCATGGCCAATTCCATTTCAGAGTCTGTACCTGGCATTTGAATGTCTTCTTGGATTTCTTGTATAGTTACTGGACTAGTTGCTAGCCGTGGTTGATTGACCACAATGGTATCATTCAAATGACCCGCTTGAGTCATATGATTGTAAAGCAATGGTTTACGCATAAATCCTGCCCCACATACTAAACACTCGTAAGGCTTTTTGTCACTATGTACAAAACGATGAGCATTTCTGTTGTCTCTACTGTTAAATGCTTTGCCGCACACCTAAAAACGAAAACAATATCAATATATAATTACAATAGAAATATTATTATATTTTAACTTCTTACTTCGCACAAGTAAGGTTTTTCTCCTGTATGAATACGGGCATGTTTTTTAAAATGTTCAGGGTATATAAATGAAGCATGGCAAACTTCACATTTGAATGGTCTCTCTCCAGTATGTGCAGCTTTCATATGATAGTCTAGTAAACGCCGTCTTTTAAATCCTTTTCCACAATCCGTACATTTATAACGCTTATCATCATAGTGAGTAGCTCGTTTATGAGACTGCAAGTTGCTTCTTTGGCTGAAAGCATAAATAACATACATAAAATCTCATAATACAAAGCTGAAATGTAACCAAATACCTGAATGTTGCTCCACAAAATTCACATTGGTATGGTTTTTCTCCGGTATGAATACGTTCATGGTCTCTAATCTCCGCTTTTCTGGCAAATGCTTTGCCACACATGCGACAAATAAATGGTTTGTAACCAGTGTGCACAACATAATGCACTTCCAAATTGCGTGCAGTACCAAAAGCTTTACCTATATATTATAAGAAAAAATTTAATTTAATTACCAAAGGAAAAAAATAATATATCAAATATGATTATTAAATAAAAAAGGATTATTATTAAAAATTAGTCTTAATAAGTATTGTATAGCTAGGAATATTTTATATAGAGTAAAATTTTGGGGAAATCAAAATAAAAATAAATATTGAGTTATATAAATAGAGCAAATCTTAATTAAAAACTTCATGTACCTACACTACAATAAAAGAAGTATTTAATTAAAAATGAACTTGATAATCAATAGTTGTAAATTGATAGCAAAAATGAAGTGTTTCTGCTAGAAAAAAATGATGAAAAATTCGGTAAAATTAGTTACAAGACAAAATAAAATGTATAAAAGCATTTAAAAACTATAGTGCCTTATTCAAGCTAGTGGAAACTAAGTACCATTTACTCCTAAAAATGCAACCACAATTTGATTTAGATTGTTAGAATCATATGAGAGAAATATTTTGAACCGAATTAAAGAAAAGAGGAAATAATAAATAAACATTGAATAATAATAATTAAGCTAAATAATACAAAAAAATAATAGCTGTAATCTATAGTATATAGTATATATATATATATATATATATATATATATATATATATATATATATAGTATTTAATTATACTGACCACATTTTTGACACACATAATTTTTAAGTCCAGAATGTGTACGTTCATGATGAATGAGATTTTGCTCAGTAAGAAAAGCTTTGCCACAGTTAATGCAAGTAAAGTTTCGTTCACGATTAGTATGCACCTTTTCATGCGCTTTAAATGTGTACTTGGAAGTAAAATCTTTACCACAAATCTCACAGCGATATGGTCGAACACCAGTATGTGTATTATTATGTTCTTCTAATGTGTTACGTGACCTAAAAATTGAAAATTTAAAATTGTTTCAAAACAAATACAACAAATTAAACTTACGCAAATTGCCGGCCACAGGTTTCACAAGTATGATTTTTAGATTGAGGCATATGCATTTTTTTATGTACCCTGAACATACGCACATTAGTAAATACTCTACTGCAAATGTCGCAAACAAAATTACCATCTTCACTATTAGCATGATGTTCTAAATGTTTCATCAGTTCAGGTCTACAATCAAAAGACATATTGATATGATATGTATATATTACATTATATTATAATTTAAAATTAAAAACAGATTCTAAACAATAGAAAAAACTATAAGACTGAAAAATATCACAATTGAAGTATGATACATAAAAAACAGAAACAAAAAAATAATAATTTTTCAATTTTTTTCTTCATATCAAAAAGGTTATCAACTAGGAAGTCACAAAATTGGATTAAATGTAAAAAATATTATAAAAAAATGTATTCATAACCTTTAATACATATATTTTCTAATATTTGATATTGTACCGATACATTAGGTATACAGAAATCTATTTGTGTAAAAAATTAAACTCGAGTGTCATAATTTACTACATTATATTATTTTATTTTTAATATAAAAAATTTCCTTTTTGTTTATAATTTTATTTCATTTTTCAATAAAATCTAATATACATATGAAGTTTATATTTACAGGTAAACATCATACAGATCCATATATAATATAAGTTAAGTTAATACCACAGAATAAAGAAATACATTAGATATATTGAAGGATGCCATCAAATATATATTTTAGGTATTAAAAAAATAATACCTAAGTTGTCATAAATAAAAATAGGTTTGGAACTTCTTTATTATTAATTATTTATAATTCACATATTTTTCAAAAAAGTTTATATTTACTCTGTGTCCATAGCAAATTAATGTAGGCAACTTGTTTAAAGCAAGACAAATTGTTGAATATCTGATAAAAAATAATTGTAATTTAACAATCAACAAGTATTAAGATCAACTACCCAAGTTTTATTCGTTGATATCAGTTTGTTATTGAATTATACATATTTACTATAAATTTAAAAAAATAAGATTACTGTACCAATACGGCAACGTATACTATAGTGCCTCATTGCAACTCAACATAGACAAAAATTTTTAAATATTGAACCCATGTTAATATAAATAGACAACAATTACTATTCTACTAATATAATAGAATATTAACATTTAAAAATAAATAATACATATTATTAGTAGCTAATGATTACCAATTTAACATCAGTACCATTGGCAAATGAGTTTACTATACTATTCTATGGATCCTAAGAATAATGAGGATTTGTAATAATCAAACTTAAGTAAAATTGTTAAAGTATTAAAAACTCAAAAGCATAAATTACATATTATTACCTTTTAAGGAACTCTTGTCCACAAATATCGCAAATAAATAATTTGATTTGATGAACATTTTTTGCATGAACAACAATACCTCTAGCATCTGCAGTAAATTTATTGTCTACGCTACACAGTAAACATGTATAAACTTCTCCATCATGATGAACCAACTAAATCCATAAAAGGTAAATTTTTAAAAGTATTCTAACTAGAAAATTTATTTTTATCTCACCATTTGAGGTATAAGAATTTCTGGAGCTTTTTTCTTAACAGAATTTTTAGTAATTTTTGGTTTTTTAGGACTACTAGACTCTCCACCATTTTTAGATTCATTATTTCCTTCGTAATCTGAATCATCATCATCAAGTATTGTACTGCCTTCAATATCATCTTCATCAACGTCTTCGTCCATGTTGTCAATATTTTCAATATTTTCAATGTTTTCAATGTTTTCAATATTTTCAATGTTTTCCATATTTTCTAAATCTGGATGAATTGCTTCCTGTTTAATATCAGAAGGCTGAATCAATTTTTGAGTACAATCTTCTTCGATATCATTAGTAGTCTCTTCATTGTTATCCTTATCATCTTCCTCTAACATTTCAATTAAATTCTGTACTGATGTATTCATATCCTGTTTGTCATTTTCCTTGATATAATTATCATTTTGCACAGTTTCTGTATTAGAAACAGGTCCATCTATAGAAGTCTCTTCCTTTATTTTAGGTCGACGTCCTCTTTTTTTAACGGGCTTTGGTGTATCAACTTCTTGTTCAATATCAATTGTGTCTATAGTCTGTATATCTACACCTTCAGATTTACACCTGTAAAAACACAAATCCAATAATATATAGAAAATCTAACTAACAAGTTCAGTTAAAGATTATAGTATTGAATGATCACATCATTACTTGAGTGTACGTTGATACTGAGTGGTAAGCTCTAATTTAATGTCAGCTAATCGATCCTCGATTTCATCCACTTCATTTAGAGTTTTATAACATCGACGGCACACGACAATAGAGTGCACATCATCTGATGAAAGAGTTATACCGAGAACACCATCAATAACTTTTACCACTGTACGATCTGAAGATGTTACACGATGCTGGAAAATTGAGATAGCATTTCGTGCTGACACTCCTGTGCTACCATCACATATTAAACATGTATTGGATGTTGCTGTTGAATTCCTTTCGTGTTCCGAATCAGTAGCCATTATGACTTTTCAGTTAAATTTCTATAATAAAGATATTTATAACAAATTAATTAACCATATGAAAAAAAAAAATTTTTAATTTAAATTCAATATAACTTTGACTGATAAGAAACTAAAAGGATAAACTACTTTCTGATAGTTACCTACTAAAAAAGTGTAGAATAATAGGGATATACTTCAGTAATAGGGGTATAAGACTGATGTCAATACAGAAGGTTGCCCCTAAAATTAACTATCAAATAACAACATACATTCAATTGCAATGTAAAGAGTTTCATATAATTTAAATGGAAGGAGAAAGTTGAAAATACTACTTTACTGAACTTACATAAATAAGTAGGTAACTCATTAGAAAAAAAAAAAAAAAATGTTTAATATATGAAATGTATTAAGAAAATTCTGGTGGGTTTAAAATGGATTTTGAAAATAATACACAGGTGTAAAATAATAGTTTAATTATTTCAGTTTTCCAAATTTTTATTGTATGAAGAATTGCATGAATGCAAAAACGAAATTAAAATTTTCACCGATTTTAATAAAGAATCAAGATAGATATTTGAAGAAATATTACAGATAACTATAGGTAAACACAATATTTAACACAATGCTTTATGTACAGAGAGTAACATTGAATGTGAACCAATTGAATGTCTATTGTAATTACTTTTGAACAATATTGAATGATTCTCGGTTTAATAAAAAATGACTAGTAGAAAAAAGGCATGAGACGATAACGGTTGAAAGAGTGTCTCTCGTTGAGACTGAAAAATGTTATTATGTAAACACTTTAACAGAGACAATATCATTAATCGAATAGAATTCTATAATGACTTCTATTTTCAAAGGTACTACTGAACGCCGAGCGGAGTGCCGTTTTCGTGGCAATGAGGGAAGAGGAAGAAATAATTGGAGGGAAAACTAGTCGGACGCGGGGCTTTTCCGATCAAACGACGGCGTGAGCAAGACGCATGAGAAATCAAGAACGTCAACGCGGGAAGACACCCATGGGTGCGTGACGACGTGATCTCGTTCGCTCGTGTCCGCGGTAGTAATTAATTGTTATTAATATGTTAATTATGGATGCACTTCTCAATCCGAAACGCCGGAAAATGAGAATGCAGTGGCCACTGGCCAAGCGAATCAAATAGTTTCCACCGTAAGCAAGCGGTACGGGAAATTCCGTCAACCACAATGTTCCGTCACTCGTTTTCACCCGAACCCAAAAACGAGCTGAACCTGCGACTTTCGGTCCGCCCGGGGAACGTGCCGGGCCGAAAGCCTTATGGCAGCCACTGCAAGTCCCCGGGGATTGGACGGGCCGAGAAAACATTGCCGAAGAAATTAAAAAACGAACGGCCACGCCACCAGTACCTTGGGGGGACCTCCCGGGAGCCGTCGAGAATTTCGCGCGCGCGATACCGGCCACAGCCAGTGTCGCGCGCGTGACGCGAGACGGGAGGCAGGAGTAGCGAAAAACACACAAGCAAGTAGCAACACAACGTCCGTCCGTGTCCGCCGAAAAATGGACAACCTGTATTCTCGGAACCAAAGTTGCCAATATGAAAAAATATTCCCGAACAGCATTGTCGTCCCAGTGTTGGCCGACGGCGCGGCGGTGGTCCCCATACCAACCGAATGCGCGGCGGTGCGCCGGCCACCGCGGCGGTCGGCCTGCGGGGCCCCGTACGGATAAAACGAACTTCGGTACTCACCTGGTGCGTATGGTCCGCGCGTCCCTGCGATGTGTGCGTACGGCGTGCGAGCGGGTCACGAGGCGTGTGGATTGCGCCGTCTGCGGACGACGCTGTATTATGTTATTACCGTACGGGTGTCGGCCATTTTAGGTTCGGTTTTATGTGGCAGACGGCGTACTGGTAGCCGTGCGTGCGCGCCCGCCCGTTCGTGCGTGCGTGCGTGCCCCGTGGGTGGGCGGCAGCGCGGCGCGAACGCACTATAAACAACAACAATAACAGCGGCAGCAGCTGCTGCTTTTGCAACGCACGGACTGATAACGCCGCGGCCCCCCGTGATAACCGCCGCGGCCGCGCATTTACTGTTCCATGAAATGCGAGGAAATATTTTGTTTGCACGTTCGTAATATTCGCCGCCTGGATTTCAACTTCCGCGTCGATTCTCGTACGAAACCGACCCTTGTGTCGCCCAGGCCCCAGGCCCTTCCGAATGCCGGTCAGTGTCCATGCGCGCCCGGGTCCAACCACTACGCCGTCTCGACACACGCAGGTACGTATATTGAATCCGGCGCGGTGCCGTGTCCACGTCGGACCCTACTCGCGGCCACCGGATCGCGTGCCTTTCAAATTCGAAGGCCGTGCCGGACAGCCAGCGACTGTGGCCGTGCAGGGTGTCCGGCCCGCTATCCGTCTGAGCCCTGCGACTGCAGCCCGCCCGACCAAAACCCTTGGCAAACGCGTCCGCGACGCGGGACACGCGCACTCACTATGTACAGTGTGCGATTGTAGACATGTCTTCCTAGCTCCTTTTAACGCATTTAGTTCTCACGGTGAGTTCCGTCTTAGAGCGCCCACGAGTTTTCTGTTCGATTTTGGATTTGACATCTCAGTGTACAGCGTTTTGTGATTTAAATGTCATTGCTGGTTCCGAAAACCGGTTCATCATTGGCAAAGTACCATCTGCCATCTCTTAGAAATTCACTGTCTGTACTTAAATGTAGAAATTCAAAACAACACTGTATTTTAAATTTAAATAAATTCAATGAAATGCACCAAAAACTATACCGTTTAATGCCATTTGACAAACCATTCTTTTCCCACTTACCTGTTGTGTATATAAATGTATATCTACTGTCTATATAATACTATAACAAATGTTATACATAGTCTTGTCAAATATTTCTTCATAATAAAAACAAGCTTATAATATCTTGTATTTAATATATTTATTTTTATTTACAGATTTTTTATCGAATCAACCTGACATGTCAGGTGCATTAAAGTATGTAGTCAAAGATCCTTGTGGCAATTCTCAAGTTATTGACTTGCCTACCAGAAATTATATTATTGTGAATGGTGGACGTGGGAAACCCTAAGTAAAGGATCTTATTGATAAACAGCAGCAAAAACCTATGAGAAAAATTATTAAAATGACTGATTTTAAGGAAAACAATACTGAAATCATTACCGTTTCTCCAGAGTTCTTAGAAGACATTTCAACAGACATTAAAGATGAAATTATGTCAGATTCAAACTATAACGATTTGGAAGTATCTGATGAGTACCAAGAAGATCCTGAAGTTATTGTAGTTTGTGGTGATGAGTTTGATCAGTCAAGTGATAGTGATTTAGAATACACAGAAGATATCAAACATGATGAACCTGGTAAAAGTAAATTACATAATGATATTAATTCTCCTGATGTTGTTGTCCGAACAGATATTTTGAATGATTTGTTAGAAGGGCGTATGACCAAAACTACCAAAAAACTTCTTGAATCCACGAAAATTTCTTATTTGCCTATGCAATTAACTCAAAATGAATTCTGTTCAACATATTCTAATGATAAAAGTCCATTTAAAGTTCGACCCATAAAAACTAATAAAGGCCTAAGGCATTTCTCTAAAAGAGTATGTGATAAAGTCAAAACTAAAATGGTTACTACGTACAAAGAAGTGGCTGATGAATTGGTCGCTGAATGTGTTGGAAACAGTGAGAGTCCAACATTTTTATATGATCAAAAAAATATTAGGCGCCGGGTGTATGATGCATTAAATGTATTAATGGCTTTAGATATAATAGCAAAAAACAAAAAGGATATAACTTGGAAGGGTTTACCTACTGAAACTATTCAAAATAGTGTGTATCTTGTTCAAGAAAAGGAAAACCGTCTAAACAGTGTGAAAGGAAAACTTTTAGCCCTTCAAGAGATTATCATGCAAGAAGTAGCTATTAAAAGGTTAGTGAAACGTAATCAAGATATGGAAAATAAGTATGGAGCTCCACCTGTAAATTCGTTTGTTAACCTTCCTTTTATGGCCATCAGTACAAATGAAGACACAGCTGTTGATATAGAAATATCAGAAGATCAAAAACAATATGGATTAAGTTTTAATGATAAATTTAGTGTTGTTGATGATACAGAACTTTTAAAATCTATGGGTTTTACACTGGGATTAGATCGTGGTGAAGTTAGCAATGAAGACTTGAATGTTTTAAAAACATTAGTCCCTAAAGCGTTTGAAAAACACATTGTAATGATGGCCACTAAAAATGGTGAAATGTTTAATGATATTTGTAAGGAATTTGATGAAAAAATGAAGTCTGCTGAAATTGAACAAACTTCATCAAAACCCAACATTATTAGCAGAAGAAGAAATAAGAGATAAAATATTTATTATTTGTATGTTATTGTCATGACAATCATCAAAATTATGTTTCATTTGTATACTTTTTTTGTAAATAATTTAGAATGTTAATTAGTTTTAATCTGTATAGATTTAATTTTTGTCATTAAATGACAATACGTAATTGTCTTATTTTCATTAAACTTTATCAATTTGTTATAACTTGTATATTACTTTGTTTTCAATGATATAAAGTCATATAATTTGATTAATTTTTATATTAGTTAAAAAAAAAAAGTTACTCTTAAAAAAAGACGAGTGTGCCAAAATACTGCCCATAATTTATATTATTCAAGAAAATTAATATGTTCAAATGAATTAAAAAAATAATTATATAATATTTTTATACTAAATTTTGTTGTATGTATTATAAATCTACCTCGGCAACTAAAACTCTATACAAAGATACTTATATAATTATTTTTTGATTAAAAAAATTGCAAAAATATAAATGGTAGTTATGTATGAAAATTACATGTTGGAAATAAAAGTAAAAGTAACTGGTATTCAAAGTCTAAATAATCCATGAAGGTGGCTAACATTTCTAATGGCTCTATTATATCAGAATGTTTGTAATGGTAATTAAAAAAGGATGTTTTTTTTAAGAATTGGCAAATATAAGGCTATCTAGTCCTTTACTAAAAATGATGATTAAGTCTCAACATAAATCAGACATAGTAACACAAGAAATAGGTATACTCATTTTAAAAAGATAGCAAGAATGAGGAAAACAGAAAAATTTGATTTTTCAAGCACAAAGTTAATAATATTCATCTGAAATTCGATTGTTATTTAAAATAAACCATTTTTCCTTTTTTATCAATTTTCATTCTTGTAATATTGTTTAAGGCAATACATTTTACGTTACATATACTTGGTTTGGTTAAGACCAGTTAATACTTTGAAATAGTTTTTTCAATTAGTTTTGTAGTCTAAGTGAATAATATATTGGATTTTCAAAAGTATAATTATTTTGGCAAAACTTTTTGTTCGAGAGTTTCCATGGAATGAGTGGACCAAAAATTTCAATCAAAACAGGTAAATGTATTAGCAAAACAAGCATAACTAACGAATCTTAAAAAGAATTGATTTATAATGCAACTTATTACCTAAACTTCATTTGAAAATTTATAGTCATTGTGAATTATCAGAGATTTGGTCTATAAATTTGTTATAATCTTAGATGTTAGTACCCCCTAAACATGGAAATATTTGTTCACGTCATTGGAATCTTAACACTAAACTAAATCCTAACAAATAATTAGGTTAAGATCTAGAAAATACTTTATTCAGCCCAAGATTAGCATATTTACATAGATCAAAACCTAAATTTTATAAAAATGGTACTTTAAACAAATCATTTTTACATTTTTCTAATAGTTTACCTAAACAACAAAAATAATAATAACAGAAGATTTCAGGGGGGGATCTATTTTACTGTAATTCATTTATTTTTTCAATAATCCAATATATTATTTTTCTTTAACATCAAAACTAAATTCAAGTTACTTCAAATGTATACAAATTAAAACCATAGTATGAAAAAACTTTATTTGTTGTAAATACAAAATTATTATAATTTTTTTTTTTTTTTTTATAAAGTTTAGAAAATGTTTACATATATTTTAACCGGGCACTGTAATATAATCATTTCATAACTTTGAAAAAAATAAAAAATAATGTTTATAGTACAGTACACCTTACCATTTCATATTTTCTAATTACAAATTCATTGCTATATATCATAAAATTGGATCAATTTCAAAATATTCATTAAACATAAATACCAAATATTTGTTTCAGTTTGATTTGATTTAAAAATATTAATAACATTTAAATAATTTGTAGATGTCTTCAAAAAATGCCAGAAATAAATGATAATAATAATAATATAAATATTGATTTCTATCAATATTATAAGTTGTCAAATGGTAATTTAGCTATAAAATACATGCTATAGAGGCATAATATTTTTTTTCTATTCAATTTAAATTTTATTTGATTTTTTCAAGATTTTAAATGATGAAATTTCATTTTTAAGTTATCAATAATTTATAGAATTCACAATAAAATATAAAAAATAGGAAAGGATTATTAAATATAGATTCATGTTTAGCTAAAACATTGATGCTAACAAATTTCACAGATAATAATCATATCAATTTAATTTATAAGAAAATTATTTAACAAAAAAAAACTACATATTATCTAAACAATAAAACACAAATAACAAGTTACTGAACAAAGTCATGAATCATAAAACAATTATGTTTATTCATTTCACTTTTAAATAATGTGTTTTGCAATCACAATTTGAATTGTTTTATGTTCACTTAAAAACTATGAAAAAAAAAAAAAAACTAACTAAATTTTACGCCTTTTTCTTCTATAATTTGTTTCTGTATATCCACAGCTTTCTCTTTATACTTCTTTGCAAGGTTTAAGTCTTTGGGTACGCCGTCTCCTTTTCCATATACAATTGATGCATTAACACATCCTTTCAATTCATTTTGATCACAAGCTTTTATTGAATATTCTAAAAATTTGGATTTATCTGGTTTCAACCCGGCTTCTTCAATGCCAGCAAAATGAATATTACTGGCTATGTAACATGCTTCTGAATGCCGGTTGTTACATGCTTTTTCCAAATAATGAAGACTCTACAAAATTTAATAGATTTTATTATTTATAATTTATATTCTAATAA
The DNA here is from genome assembly GCA_027580255.1 of Therioaphis trifolii. Taxonomy (NCBI): domain Eukaryota; kingdom Metazoa; phylum Arthropoda; class Insecta; order Hemiptera; family Aphididae; genus Therioaphis; species Therioaphis trifolii. The sequence goes on from CM050404.1 coordinate 60,285,189, forward strand.
AATCTTACCTAAAAACTTGCCTCAAGTAAAGTTTTTGTTCGTTCATCAACATCAGTAATAGAGTCACTATGATAACGTAGTTTCATTCCAGCAGCAAAACATCCATCAGACCAGTTATATTCGCAACCTTTCTTAAAATATTGTATCATCTATTGAAATAAAATGTAATATACATGAATGATAGGTATATTATTCAAGTTGAATCATATAATAAAAATTAATAACTTATCACAGATTATTTAATTTAATAAATAAAAATTGTTTTGGCTATCATTCAGTATACTATCTACCAGATTTATAATAAAACATCCAAAATAAAAAAGATTAATGAACTAAAAATTATCTCAATAAAAATCTTACTTAAATTTTTCAAATAATAATATGATTCCATCACTATTTCATTAATTATTTAATGAATTCTTGATAAATGTTTTAAATTTTGTATGGTAGGTATAAAAACAAATAATAGGGTTTAAAAATAACAGATATTTACAAATCTTTATGTATCTCAAGTATGTCTATTTACTAACATTAATAATGAAACCCAAAACACAAACTTTAACATACCCGGCTACTCATTATACAAAAACCAACCATCCTGATGGTTCTGCTCATGCAAACTCCGCTATACTTATTTCTTCTGATATAAAACACCATGAACTACTAGGCTTTCAAGAACCTCATATACAAGCAACAATTATTTCTATACAAATAAAAATGTAACAATTAAAATTGCCTATATCTACTGCCCACCCCGTTACAAAATTGCCTTCGAGGACTTTAATAGGTTTTTTCAACTGTTAGGTCATTCATTCATAGCTGATGGTGACTTCAACTCCAAACAATCTCTTTGGGGAAGCAGAGCTTCTAAGCAAAGGGGTTCTGCTCTCTATAGATCTTTAATCAAAAATCATCTATCATTAATTTCCTCACCAAACCCATGTAGGTTTGTAACTGGCCAACTCATGTGAAAAGGTTGCCAGAAACACTCAACTTCTTTACTTCCAAAATCCCCAATCACATAAATACCTTCATTGAAAATTTCTGTGATCTATCAAGTGACCATTCTCTCATACTTTTATCAATAAAAAAGTGATGTACTATTAAACTCTAGAGTCTAGACCTTCCTTAACTAATGGACCAATTGACTGGGACAAATTTAAATCTAATCTGGATCAAAATATTAACTTAAAAATAGCACTTAAAACTCATTCTGACATAGACAATGCTGAAGGTATCGTTCGAACAATCCAACAATCAGCCATTAAAGCTACATCACCTATTAACCCACACATCTCAAATTCTTCCAAAAGCCTACCTGCCAACATAAAACAGCTAATAATTAAATTTTTTAACAAATCTTTTGAAATATAAACTACACATTATGCACTAATCTGAACCGGCCAAGCCCTCGAACATTAAGCCAATTCAGGCTTTTCAATCAATTGCGCTAAGGTTAGTTATCAAAGCCTCCTGGTACGTTTCAAACTTTACCTCACACAATGACTTAAAAATAACAACTACCACTGAACTAACCAAAACAATGTATAAACGTTTCCACCAAAATTTAAACACGCATAGCAATACTTTAATATTACACAATATGTCCACTTTCACCCTCCTAGAAAACCCAGCACGCAGACTAAAACCTAAATGGTGTAGAGACCTATTAAATTAGTAAATGAGGTGTTACCATTGGGTTCCTTCCTCAACACGATATTCATGTTACTTTATTCTTTTATTTATCTAATTTGCTTATTGTAATTATTGTGTACAGATTGTAAATTTTTTCTTAATAAAAAAAAAAAAGTTTGGAGCCACATAAACAAATAATGTATGTCTGTTACAAAGTACGTACATATTTGAACATTTACATAGCCATTATTATAATGCCTGTAAATACTTTATTCGATTGAAAAAGTAATTTCATGCTAACTTTCTATGATACAAGACTTATAATGGATACAAAAGACAATTTCAGTTGTCATAGTGGATGTACCTACTTGTTCTTGAAGACCAGTTAGAAGAAAATTTCAGATTTACTCTATAAAACGTCATTTCCAAGGCCATTATTTTCAATTGTATAAACAACTGGTTTTTGGGCTTCATTTATTGAAAGTTCACTATCAATATTGATTATTTTGATTTTAGTAATTATAATTTGTTAGACATTTATAAATTATAATTAAGCTGCACATATCACAAACAACACAATGTTCAAATACGTCCATTATTGTATGCCCATATGACGATTAAAACATAAAGCAATAAAGTTCTATAACATGCATTGTAGCAAATTACACAGAAGAATAAATCAATGTTCATTCATATGCATGTCATTTGTAAGTCCGTAACTATAAATTTAAATAATATGTTACAGTAGACGTCAAAATTAACATGCATTACGACATACATTACATGTTTGTATGGTTTCAGCCTTAATGCACTATACACACTTAAATGTTGCATAATATTAGATAAGTTATTTTTACAAATAGATATTTATTTAATTTGTATGTTACATATTTCATTGGATGTATACTGTTATAGTAATCTATATTAAATATAATATTCTTAATACCTCAGGCAACACAGGTTTGATGTTTTTCACATTATTTTTTTCTATGTATGCAGCATATTTATAACAACTACGTCCAAAATTTCGTTCATCACAATTATCTTTAAATATTTTGGCTGCCTTATCTCTGTTGTTTTCAATAGTTTCTAAGTAATCACCGAGTAACTGACATACTGGAAATCGTTTAAAAAACGTTAATTCAGTTTTTTGTTATAAATATAATTTGAACAACAGCATTGATGAATTCTTAAACATACTTTGAGGATCTTTTTCACTGAAACAGCCAAACCTATACTCAATTCCTAAATTTTTGATATATTCTTTGACATCTTCTTCCTTCTTGAAATCATATGACATTTTGAAATAAATGAAACAAATTTACGATCACACGATTTAAACAAATAATTTAAGTAAATAAGAATTAATTACGAGTATAGGATATTAGTAAATAAACAATTATTGTCGAAACTGAGCTTATTAGTTATTTATTATCACAAGATTATCTTATCATAATTAGTTTGATATTAAGAACTATTGTATTTATAATATTGTTCTGTGATAATATTATCTTGAGATATAACCTCTAAATATAATATGTAGCATACTGATTTTCCGAAAAATCTAATCAATACCGCATAAACCTTATCAATATTAATCACCGATCACTCCACTGGTCCACTCCACATTCTTTAAAACACGTGATGTGCTCATTATTATAATATATTAGTAATTTCAAATCTTTATATTTAAGTCAGACGCAGAGCTATGAGCTGCCGAAAATCTTAGGCGTAATTTCATTTTTCATTCTAATCTGTGGTAAGTAGATACTATAATTTTCATAATGCTTAAACACTGCCTAACTATTAGATTTAACTGCTTTTTCACAATAATTTTTAAATTAAGTATTACTTTATGTGGGTTTTTTTGTAAAATATTAAAATATTCGCCTGACACTGTTCCCAAGTTTATTATTTGTTCTCATTTGTTGCCAGAAACTACCGATCACGACATGGTAGTCCAGAAGAAAGAAAGCGTGTCCAACACTCTCAACGAATGCGAAGTGGAAGATATTACGTTAGAGTTCTTCTACAAACCTCATACTATAACTCTATTAATATTGTCCATCGCGGGTGTGATTTTTATGTCCTTCATACGAGATGATAAATCCATTGATAGCAATATATGTGCAGGAATTTGGTGCGTTATATTTTTTCTGCTTCTTGTATCTCTACTGGCGTTTCCCAATGGACCTTTTGTGAGGCCTCATCCAGCTATTTGGCGAATGGTATTTGGTCTAAGTGTTCTTTATTCTCTTACTTTACTATTTTTATTATTTCAAAAGTATGAAACCATTAAAGGAATGATATTATGGCTGGATCCCAATTTAAAAGACTTTCGAATTGATATGGACAAAGAGTATGGTGTAAACTGTTCAGATATCAGTGTTGAGAAGTTTTGGGCTCATTTAGATGTGTTTGCTGCTGGACATTTTTTCGGTTGGGTATCTAAAGCCATTCTAGTAAGACATTATGGAATATTGTGGTCAATGAGCATGATGTGGGAATTCACTGAAGTGATGTTTTCACATTTGTTGCCTAATTTTAAAGAATGTTGGTGGGATGCATGGATTTTAGATGTCCTACTATGTAATGGAATTGGAATATGGGTCGGAATGAAAATTTGCAAAATGTTAGAAATGAGAGACTATAACTGGCCCGGTATCAAAGATATTGACTCTACCAAAGGTAAAATCAAGCGAGCTGCGCTTCAGTTTACACCGGCTAAATGGACACAAGTTCGGTGGCTTGATCCAAATTCATCATATATGCGATTTTTTTCCGTGTGCCAAATGGTAATTATGTGGCAAGTATCTGAGTTAAATACATTCTTCTTAAAGCACATATTTGAAATGCCACCTTCACATCCAATAGTTGTTGGCAGGCTATTCTTTTTGAGTATTGTCGTAGCACCATCTACTCGACAATATTATACCTATGTGACAGATTCTAATTGTAAAAGACTTGGGACGCAGTGTTGGGTCTATGCAGTCATAATGGTCACAGAGTCACTGTTGTGTATAAAGAATGGAAAAGAGCTGTTTCAGCAAACTGAAATTTTTAATATATCCGTATGGTTGATGATCATGTTATTTTTCTCCGTTGTCAGTGTATTGGGTTTTTGGCAGGCAGATTGGTTAACTGGAAAAAAAGTTGATGCAGATATGGTACAAAATACCACTTCAGTTGATAAACAATTAGATGAAGACTACATAACCAGCAAAAGCAAAATAAATTAATACTATGCCAAAAGTACTTGCCTAAGTAGAATTAATTAGTGGATGCCAAATATTGCACAATTACCCATATAAAATAACATCAAATTTGTTGATTATATATATATATGACCTATTTCTCCTACAATAATTAGTAGATATTAATTTCTTCAAAAATTGGATACGTATTTTTCCTTGTGGAATACTTTATGACCAGATCTTTTTTGTTATTAGTTATTGTAATAATCTTATGATAAAAGACTTATTTAAGTCTAGTCACCTGTACATTGATTATGATTTTAAAAAATTTTCCTTGAAAATGTATGAGTACCTTACATTACTATTGTGATAAAATATAAAGTACTGACAAATTAAGTTTTTTGTGTTTAATATAAAAATAAACTAAAAAATTAGTTTATGTAGTTTTAATATCATTATGAAATTAGTTTTTGGGAATAAAGAACTCATTGTTTAATATTTTGTATGTCAATGTTGTAGTTTTTAATTATTTAATTGTATTACTATTTTTTTTAACGTGTTGTAGAATACAAATAGTGTTTGTGTTTGAAAATACTCTAATAAGTTTATTATATTTTATTTAAATTTTGCTCATAATATTATTAATTAGCGATCATATGCATAAAATTACATTGCTTTGAAAGTAGCATAATTATAAAATGAATGAACTTTGCGTATTAATTTGAACATTAATTTGAAGACTATTACTTTATAATCTTATAAATTCTGTGGTGATATTTATCAATCAAGTTAAAAATGTCTCGAAATACAACTTTATCTTTTACTTATTCTTATGTTAAAAATTATTTAATAATAATGAAATTAATTACTTAAGTAATTTCCATTAACTGAGTAATTTTATAGTGATTACTGATTAGAAATGTTAAAAAATTATTTGTGTTAAACAGAAATTAAATTAAAAAAACAATTAAACCAAATAAACAGGCTGTTTGTTTTTTCATGAATATAATTTGAAAAGACAATTATTATTTAATAACTTAACATCATATAGAAATCAAAACTTTTTAAGTAATAAATACTAGGTATAATTATATTAAACATTTATGTGTTTTCTAATCAATGAACAACTATACCAAAAATATAATTTTGAAAATAGCTTATGAGCCATAGCATGCATAAAAACATTTAAACTATGTTATTACTAATTTACATACAAATTATTAAATAATAGCAAATAACAGCAATTATAGTTGATTTTACACTATTGTACTAAAATAAAGTTTGATAAGGATTTCAATATGATATTCTAATAAATAATAATTTGTATTTTTGTTAATATATTTATTTTTAAATTATCTGCTTCTTATCTTGGACTAATTGACTTTTAATTTTTTTTTAGTTTATGTCATCTCATGTTTTGATCTGTTTTTTTTTCAAATATAATATTTATGTTTTATTTTCAAACAAATAATGTATGATTTTTATTTTTAATACAAATAGGTAGTATTGTAATTGTATTATACTCTTTAATTCAAATGGTATATTTTTAAATTTGTATTTAAATAATAGTTAACTAATTTATTAAAAACAAGTACATCAAATATTAATGATTTAATTCAATTTAATACTAAAATAATTTATTGGAATATTCAAACTATATAATGAGTAAATTCATGTTCAATATTATTTATCATTTTCTTCAGTGATCATTCTTGGGGGTAACAAAAATATAATAATAAAAAATATTTATCTATTATTTTTAAATTAAACAATAAATTACATTTGATCAAGGTTTTTATAATTTTGCATTCTATTATATATTATATATATATTATTATATTCTAGTGTATATAATATATACTATCATCTAGTGAAGTATTAGGTTTAAGGGTCTTAGAATCATTAATATTATTTGGTTTATGATCTTATTTATAATAAGTCCGGTTCATCACGAGCTAGATAGACTGTTTGTTTGAAATTTGTAATGAGTAATGACCGGTTAAGTTGAATTACTGAAAACATGCTGTCAAAATAAAAACATTTATTACTATAATAAAATATCAAAAGTATTAACTAGTAATACATTTTTGAATCCCTGATATATTTAGACAAATATCGTCAAGCTAGTTCAAGATGAACTTGGCGGTTCGTATTATACTTTATATGGTAAATATCAAATAATATTAATACATATATGTATATTGTTCAGTCACTTAATATTGCTTTACTACATATTTTATTTTTATTCAATATGTTTACAATTACTATAATACATTATTAAGTATTATCTAAGTACAATTTTCTAAACAATATGATGTGATGTTCAAAAGGTCTTATTTAATTTGATTATTGAATATTTATACATTAAATAAATTACATATCTTTTATGTTATAAAATAATTACATTTTTACATTATAATTATATGTATACAACAGCTGTACATTTGCATGATTTACATTATTTACAAAAAATATACATCTATATATTATATGTATGTAATAAAAAATATGTATAAATAAAAGAATCATTACATTTTATTATTTTCACACATTCAATTACTTTCAAGTTCTAACATCACCTTTTTTAACCACTCTATGTAATACGACACTCGTGTATAAACGCCAGGTCTATTTTTTTTGCCGCATCCATCACCCCACGACACAACACCTGTCAATATAAACCTCCCTGAAAAATTAATAGTTCAATTACATTATAGTTTTTGGGGAATAAAAATATTTGTTACTAATAGATTCTTATTAAAACAGCATATTTAATATTGACTATATATTGTACCATTAACTTGACAAGCCAGTGGCCCTCCAGAATCACCTCCACAAGCATCCACTCCTCCTTCTAAACTTCCTGCACACAACATACTATCCAGTATAAATTGATGTCGACCTCCATAAACGTCATCGTGTCGACATGTTTCTAAATCGAGCAGTGGGACAGCCGCTGCTTGTAACACTTTGGGTAAACTAGTCATGTCGTCTTCTAAAAAAAATGTACAAATATGCGAAAATAGGTAATCAAAGTAGGAGAAACAACACAATTTTTAATTGGTGTATTAATTGATATTATGTTGAGTTATTTTGGTGCTAACTGTTAAGTATAGGTACGTACGCTTTTGCACTCCCCAGCCAGTCACAGTACACCAATCCACGTCATTGGATTTTGTATAGTATTCTGGTAAACATATAGGTTGAACGTATGAGTCAAATTGTACTCCTTTGCTGTTTAATGAATTAATTTTCAAGACCGCAATGTCGTGACTGTGTGGTCCATCTGAAATATTCATGTTATTCAATTTGTATTAAAATTTAACACTGCTTAGTGACGAATATTTCTGTTTAAATATCATCCTGTACGAATGTTACACATATCTACACATTATTATGTAGATTTACTGTATGCGAGTTTAAAAAATATAAAACCTACCTTTTCTGAAGTCGGGGTGCACTAATGCCTTTTGAATTCGGTACATTTTTTCATGTTTGTCATTTTTGGCTAAATTATGTTTACCCACGATAATACGTAATTGTGATTTTTTGAAATCCTTCAAGCAATGAGCGGCTGTCAAGGCTATGGTTTTGGAAATAAGCGCCCCTCCGCAATGATGTTCCCATCCTCCTTTGTATGCTTGTAATTCTACCTATAACAATGATTATAAAGACTAAGATTTATGTGTGCTAAATATTTTTGCATCTAATATACCGTTTGAATCATAAAAATGTATGACTGGTTTTAAAATATTAGTAAAAAAAAAGGTAAGACAATATGTATAGTGGTATAATAGACATCGAATTAATTGCAAGTTTACATTGACCCAAAGTATTCATAGATGACAAATAACGTCATTTTATGGTACCTACCTTATATTGATTTGATTATATTATAGTTACTAAATAAATTAATACAGTGTTTTCTCATATTATGACTTATTGTGTTTAAAAAATCGGGAATATTAATACTATCACTTAAGGTAGGTACCTACCAATCTTGTGCAAAGTACTTCCAATCCTTTTTATTTGATTATTTTGATTTATAATTGGTTTCATAATTTAAAATAGTACCTACCTATTATACTATACTTCTATGTATTATTCGCTAATTATAATTACAATTATTTACATCACCCAATAACATTATCTTGTCCAAGAACTTAACTACCGAAAGAACAAAGGACGAACTTCCATTTCTGTTATTTTACCAGATTTTTTTACTATTCTATAATGATTAATTGTCACCGTAGGTATATTAATATTACATTGACAAAGGTCAATCATACTTAAAGTTAATTATCGTCATGATAAATAAAGGAAACGATGTTATAATTATATAATTGTAATAATTTACACACTAATATTTCATAATTTTATTTAATCTACTATTATTTTGTATAATCCATCAAAATATTTTATTTTGGGGACTCCTCAGGGCTTTTTATTCTCATTACCTATAAGTTACAAAAATTATAGTCATTCTATATTCCTATAACTCAATCATATTATATAAGATAAATAGTGTTTTTAATAGCCGTAACACGTTTGGGTACACCATATCTCTAGAAAAATAACACGTTTGGGGTACATAGGACAATGCACTGATTTTGGGCAATTACGTAGTTCTTGTATAATTTTATATGGCTTCACGTTAAGATGAGTAGTTGCTTTGCGCTTTAAAAGTGACATCGCCGTTTGTTTAGTGATGGTTTCTTCAACTAATTGATCATGGCTATGTTCTCACCGTTTATAGAAATTACCGTTTTTAAATTGGCAGTTAATTTAGCAATGACAGTGCATTTACGATTCGTACAACGAAGAACTTTAGTTGTATCTTTGTTTTCTCTAAACTCACTAAATTTGTAACTGCTTATCACAAAATCACAACACACTTTTTCCCACGTCGGATTTTAAAAACATCAGAATGTTCTCGTTCATAGTTACAAAGAATAAAATAATCTTGCCATTTGAAAATCCAAATCGGAACTGAACATTGAAACGTTGAAACATTTAGTTAGTTTCATAAACAATATATTGTACAGATTGTTAATCTTTTTTTTCGCGATAACCTATTGGCAATTATTAACGTATGTAAGCAAACGAGCTATGTGGTACAGATTGTTAATCTTTTTTTTCGCGATAACCTATTGGCAATTATTAACGTATGTAAGCAAACGAGCTATGTGTTTGTGTACCCAAACGTGTTCTACGTTTACAGGTAAAAATAATGTAATGTACCTAAACGTGCTTCGCCCTTTTTAATCACATTTTGGAAAATTTTTCTGTTTATTTAGCATATAATACGATCAATCCTCCAAAAATACACTTATACATTCAAATTTGGACCAAAAATTATTTATAACCTACCTCATTTCAAATATTCTTCTGCTGATAATAACAGCCTAGATATTTTCTGAATGACTTATCAACTATCCGTTATATAAGGATATATAAGGATGTAATATAACAAATAAAGATTTGTGTATTAGTGTCTATGAATACCTCTTTTATTCACGTCGATATGTTTTGTATGATAAAATATTAAATTTATTACTACTATTACTTATCATATGATATGTGCAAGTTATAAGTAGGTATTCTTTTTCCAATAAAGTAAAAAAAAAACTGAATCATGCAGGATAACAATTATAATAGCATAGGCGCAATTAGGCGAGATAGGCCCTCTGAAAATATTTGTCTAGCTTCCCCTCTCAATTATACAAGTATTTGTTCACAATTTAAGAATCATTTATTCGTTAAACCCCCTCCAAAAAAAATAATAAACATCAAAGTTTCGCCTTGAATATTGGTGGAAGTTGGAATAAAAATCACTGGAAAATAAATACCTAATGTATATTATTGCAAATCTTAGGTGATAATATTCCAGTTTTAATAATTTAGAGATTGCTTTTTCTCTTTCTCTCGCGATATATTTATCTATCTACATTTTGTTTTATGTGTTATTAGTATGTTTAATTAGAAATATGATAAAACAGAAAATTTATCACATAAGATCACCAACTAAAATTGATATATTTTATGCAATTCACACAAACATTAATATTGTTCGATATGTTGTAATTGTATTTTCAGGTTTAAAGACTGACATGCCAACCTACCTAATTTTTTTATTGTTTTTTTTTTCCAATACTTTTTTTCTTATAGTATACAATTAGTATACCTAAGTGTATAATTAAAATATATTTCTATTTTTTGTGAACATTTTTATTTTATTGTAATTATTAATGTGTTAGGTGGATACAAGGGGGAGGGGGTGATAGGGGCGATCGACCCCCCCTGGATATTGTTGAATTTGTTTCATGTATACATATTTATTTTATTATTATTAATATGAATTTTAATCAATGAATCAAAAATTAAGAAATTGTTAATTTTTCTATGGTTGAAATCGTTATCAGAAAACATGGATATTAAAACAAAAATAAATCGAATCACGCGCAGTTACAATTTTGAATGGATAACCGTGGTTGTTGTATATTCTCTTTATCAGCAAAATTATTATATTGTCTACACCCAAGGTTTATAGATTTATTTATAGATATTAATTTTCTCTGTGACACACACACGAACTAAGAAATTACTATCTAGTCTGTGGTGACACACTATTAATAGTCTACTCTACACAATTACTATCTATGAATGGTAAGCACTCTGCAACCGTGTTATTAACATAGTCCATAGACCAATGGTTATAAACTTTTCTGTTTTCGGGGTAATGATAACACCGAGAACGATGTCAATATTAAGATACAAATTAAACATATAAAAAATTCATTTGACGACCCCGGTAGTACGGCTCTGCAACAGTTTTCGACGTTTGTGCTAACGGTTTTAATACTTGAATATTCGTTATACACGAAGATATAATGGCTTCTACGAAAAGAAAACAGCCTTTTCTCTTTAATCACTTTTCAAGAAAAAAATTATTGCCAACAGAGCCAAGTGATTCAAATGAGCCAGTTGATGACTCCCATACAGCAATGCCACCACTAGATGAAATTTGTGATGAGAAACAATGTGAAGTATCAGATTTAGTTTTTGATAATGATATTGGTAATTTTATTAGTAAAAAACTTGACGACTATACAAAATTTAGACTGTAGGAAAACTCTTGGAAACCACAGAAAAATTTTGAATATTCATTCTCTATTCACCATAAAAAAGGAAAACAAGAAAAACGTTTCTTTATAAGTATGATAAGAGTTCAAATTTCGCCCCTCCCCCCTGAAAGATGTGCTGAATACGCCCCTGGGTAGATAAGATTGCTTTCACATAACGATGCAATTCTACATAAATTATATTCAAATAGGTATTCAATTCTCTGCAATAGAATAGTCGTGAAATAATTTTTCTAAAACAGCCATCTTTATTATCGTTTAATAATTATAACCGAAATATTATATATAATTTTATAACAACTGTCATTACATCTATTTCAACACAGAATCCTTATCAGAACCCATTAAGTAATATGTATTTATTTTATTAGACAAGAGTCAAGCTTAAAGGTCAAAAAAGTAGTATTGCGTTGTGTGCTGCGCAATTTTATAAAGTTTCGGAAAAAATTCATAAAACACTTTGAGCATCGTAATTTTTAACATCAATAAAAATATGATTTTTTTTTTTAAAGAATAATTTAAGGTGTATAGTATTGAGTTGGTATTAAAAAAAATTATTCCTACCAATATAAAAAATAAAAAACTATAGCCATTATATTTATTATAGTAATATAAATTAAATATGTTTATTTACAGTCCTTGACAAAAAAAAAATTGTTGACTACCACTACATTAGTTAATTAGTAGGATTAATGCGAAATTAATTATAAACTACAAATTGATTAATGAATAATGAGTTATGACTTATGGCAATATTGTCATTCTATTAAATATAATTCATTTTGTTGTTTTTAAATTTGTGATTTTTAATTACGTTAATGATAACCATCTAATGGTAATTTTAAAATAATAATCTAAAATGTTTCTATATACGTATATTAATATTCGAACGATCTAGTCCGTAACGTCTTTTTTTACCTGGATTTTATAACCCTTAACATTAGCAACTAACACCCTACGTTGTAATGTAGATACCTATATATTATAATATATGCATGTTATTAGTTACCTACCTACATCGCCACATCGGGATGTCACTATCACCTAATAATCTGTTTTTATCTTGATTGAGGAATTAGTAAATGGTTAATTTAGATCTGGAGAAAAATGAATTATTTATTAATCGTAAATATTCGAATTCTTAAAGAGATTAAAGACTCAAAGATTAAAGTGATATCACGTATATCTATTTTTTTTGTGTGCTAAAATACCTCGTATCTCCGTGGTGTTGTCAAACACGTACAAAATTACTTAATATTGAAATGTCCAATACATAAAACGAATAAATACTTTTATATTTACTAGCATTAAATTCAATATGTGAAATAATATAAGTAAATTAAATTTGTATATAGTAAATACATTTGTATGTCTCCTGATAATATGGCTTTTTGGAGACACGTGGAATTCATTTATTATTTATGCTATGTTCTTTTTATCATCTTCGGGGACAGTTAAAATAAATAATAATAATAAGTTTAAAATATCAACGATTATAGGTATCAATACTTTCTGGCTATATGGTAAGAGTTTTTATATTTTCGATAAATCGTTTTAACAGTGAAAAAGTGATGCATTTAACAAGTTATCTTTTATAATTTGCTTTTTGAAATTGTATAATAATACGTTGGTATCACAAATACTGCGGTTAAATTAATGAAGAACGTATTAAAAACAGTGAAATCATTGTCAACTGTCAAGTTTATTAACCAACGCAACGTCCAATACCTTCCTAAAGGCTAAAGTGAAAATCACATATCTATAAAAAGGTTTTCAATACTGTAATTAAGAACTCGTTAAATATCTTCGAAATTTCATTTTATAATGACACAGTGGATGTTACTTCATAACTAGAAACAATTTCCATTCAACATACTCGTTATAAATTCATACTTTTTTATATTGGACAACATTTTGAGAACAATTATAGCACTTTTGACTTAAATATAGAACTTTTAGTTTACCAAATTGTTTGAAAGTTTTTATGTAATATAATTTTAAATATTTGACAAAAAGTTCTGAAAATTTAATATGACCTTACTCATATACCTACCTAATTATCCTAACAAAAGTTCAAAAATCGTTAGTCAGGATTTTTTTTTATACACGTTTTAACAAATTCATATAAATTCGTATATGAATATCTACTGTTTTTACGTTAATTTTCAACTTAAAATCTGTATAAATCTTTTTTGGTGTGTCCGATCACATTGAAACTTGGAATATAGATATAAAAACATGTTTCGAATCTTTTGGTAACAGAAAATTTCTAACGAGTTAAAAATTGAATATTTTATGAGGGTTTAATAACGAAAAAACTCACCAAAAATCAGACAAATAACCGAAAAATACGTAAACAGTATATAAATAATATATTATATTACACTTTAAATATGTGTGTTCCTACGTGAGCGCTCGCGCGTGCGTGTCTGTGTGTGTGAACTTCTATTACGGAATCCCGAATCATTACTATTAGCTTTTGAGTTTACTCCAAACTTTTTAGTTTAATTGTATAATTGGGATAAGATCAAGCTAATATAGGTGATTACTAATAACACAATGTAATTCAAGAAAAGAAAAAAATGTATACATTTTTTAATTAATATCATTATTTTAATTTATCATTACTAAAAAGTAAAAATTTTAAATATTTATCAGGAACCTAGTATTTTGTTTTATTGTAAACAAATATATGTAAATTGATAAATTATGAAAAATAAACATGAGTACCCCTAGGTACCTATTTATCACAATATATCAGCTGTATTCTGTATTTTTTTCTTTTACATAATTTATTTGTTTTTTACAATAAATTACAAAAAACTGCTTCAAACAACATCATAGGTTAGACGTCTATTTGAAACAACTATTGTCATACATGCGTACTTTTAGTTTAGATAAATGGGTAACTAAAATGTATTATGAACCTACCTGCCAAGGATATGCTCCATACGGTGTAGCTGATCCTCCAATAATTTTCGTCTGTGGCCATCCTCGTTGACTTAATTGATGAGAAATTACTCTTGAACCACAAGCTTGTAAATAATCTATAAATTAAAATATCTAGTTACAACAAAAAATGCACCTTATTTCTTTTCAAAATTAATTAATTAATAACTATAACGCAAACGAGATACACAAAATATTTCCTGTTTAAGTAACAACTCTAAATGCTTGTCCCCTAAACAAAACACATAGAGAAGTTAATTAAACATTTAACTTAAATTTTATTCTACTAAAAAAATAGAACATTGTAAATATGATACTATATGCCATATGGCCTATAAATTTTGGGTAGCAAAAATAATAGTTTATGTCTTCAAATTATTTTAAAATGTTTTCGAAACAAATAAATAATGTTAAAAATAATCAGCACTTGGCGTGTTTACTGTCTGTATGGTCGGCGTTGAGTGCATTGAGTAATGAAGACGTTTTGACAGTTATATTTATATAATCATGTTGTTCCTACCTGCATAACCACTGTTATGTATGCCATTGTGATAGTTTCCATTTCACTAGCCCACATACTGGGTGAAATATGATTAGCTAATTGAAAATATTTTCGTGTGACCTATTAATTTTTTATTTAATTCAACATTTTGCAGCTTTGACTCATAATGAGTGAACTTGATGCATCACTCGATATATTAGATAAAGTAAATATCAATACTATTAGTCATGAAGAACTTAAAGACTTGACAAGCAACATCTTAAACGAAGTTCTAGACAAAGACAGTGTATTAGGTGATCTACCAAACAATGTCACATTAGGAGAAGTTGATTTACAAATTGCTGTTGAACATGGACGAGCAATAACTGTATACCTAGAACGTTTTGATGGCATTGTCGTGCCAATTGTTGTAAGTTATTATGTTCATGGTTATACACTGTAATAATATTTAATGCTGCTATTAAATAGTACATTACTGGGTTTTAACCACGATTTTAAATTGATTTTGGTCAAATTATGGATAAAATTAATGTACAATAGTTATTGTTTTCAACTGATTTGATCATGATGAAAATCAATTACAACTTTTTAATTATAATTAGTTTTGAAAATCATATTATGACATCGAGAATCTAGTTTATTATTGATTAATATGTTGATTTTCTTAGTCATACATTTTTCATTTCCATAAATAATTTAAGCTTAGAGGTAAAATAACATTAGTTACCATTTCTACCGGTGTACTTATTTTCCAAGTATAATTTTAGAAAAAAAAACAAACAAACAAACTTGATTCAAGAAAACTATACAATTTTAATATTTAATTTAACGGAACAACTTTAATTGCACAAAAAGCAACATAATTCTTTTAAGTACTAAGAAATCATACAATTTAGTTTTAAAATTATTTATTTAAATGAAAAACTTATTTTATAGTTGAATTAAATTAATATTTTTGGCTTTAACTAAATCCATTTTATCGAATTTAATTTATTTACGTCAATACTCAGTTTTCAAATCAAAAATTTTTAATGTAAATTGTATTCACTATTTTCAGGTACAAAAAATTGGAGCAAAAGTAATAGATTTGAAAAAAAGCATAGAGAGGAAAATGACATTACATTTAAAAAGAGCAGGTGAGAAAACAACAGTCAGTTGGAGAAGAATATGGAAAACTTATTGGTTAAGTTGTAATGGAAATAAAATAAAACGTAATAATGATTTACTATCAGATTACGTGGAGAATAACTCAAAAATTGTATTTGTAAAACAGTTTAGAGAAAAAAATATTCCTGAACAATAACTTCAATATTAATATTTTAATTATTAAAATATTTTTACAATAATTTGTACATATAAAAATAAAAAATAATACATGAAAATCACATATTTTTGCATTGGATAGTATTATGTTGCTTAATTTTCTGATGAAACAGAAGACGAAGAAGAATGTGATGTTTGAGAACTGTTGTCTTCGCCATCTTCTGAAGATTCTTTACCAACCAATTTATAGTATTCAGCCATGGTGATTTTTTTAGGCAAAACCTCTGAAAAAGAAATGGTATATATGTAAAAAAAAATATTTCAAATATCAACTAGTTCAAGACATCTTAATAATAATTTTTAAAAGAAGTGTAAGACAAAAATAATGATATTTTTCAAATATTATTTCATATAGTGAAACTTGTTTAAGATAGGTCCTTGGTAATATTTATTTATTTATAGAAAATTTAAATGGGCTAAGCCCAATAAATACTAGGAAGGTGAAAGACCATAAAGGTTTAAAATGTATAGTTACATGCTGTCTTAATGATAATGAATATAAAGTGGTAGAACAAATAAAGTTACATACAATACAAATAATAATCAAACAATATTTGCATTATTTTTAAGATATACATTAAAAGTGGTAATATTATTACAAAAGAACAAATCAACATTATACCTGTTCACATTGCCAATTAACCTAGTAATGGGGGCATTTTTAGCATAGTTTGATGGAATGGCGCAAACATGTATTTGAGTTCCTAGTACGCGAAGTGGGTATAAGAAAATTAAATTTAACCAGTGGCTTAGAACAATTAATGATACCATTTAATAATTTAAAAGTTAAACAAAGATCGAGTCTAATTCTCCTTATTTGTAAAGTTTCTATGTATTAAAGCCTTATTAGCCGAAATAATAATTTTGTCACTGTGATCCTTTCTTAGTTGTTTATTATTAAATAAAATTATCATCATAATTTTACTATTTAATTATTACTTTAAAATCAATTATGAAAACATAATACATAAAATAATATCTAAAATATTAATATATTAATAAACAATAGATTTAAATACTAAACTTTGAAATCTTAATATAAAATACAAATTCAAAGGTATTTGTTCAAGAGCTCATTTAATGTAAAGGGGCACAAAAACCTGCTCAAGCTTAATTTTTTTCTAGATTGTTAAGATATTTATTTTAGTTTGGAGAAATGATAGTTTTTGAGTTGGAAATTAAATATTTTCACCGGTTATTGTTTTCTCTATATTTTGTTCTTCACCATAATTTTGTTTTAAACATGTAACAGACATTTTATGTTATCAATTAAAAATTATTTTCTTAAGGCATTAAGTAACTATTCTTTTTGAGTTTTTACATGTTTTAGAAGTATTTAAATAATGTCGCTGACAAATAAAATGTTTTATAAAAAATGTCATTGAGTATTTTATTTATATTTGCTTTTTACAGTAATAACTTTTTAAGTTTATACACTTTTAAAATATTTATCATATTATGCTTGTTATAGATAATCTTAATATCCTATTCAATGAAATAGTTCATAATTTATAAAAATTAAATTTTTTTTAAATAATAAAAGGCATTATACATTTGAGGAACATTGATATCATGAATAAATTACTATGTTCAATTTTTAAAACACAAGACAACTAGGTATTAGAAAAAATTAAACTGTATCATAAATGAACTATTAAGTAACTTCTAATGATAACACATTCAAATGAATTTAATAAAAGCATCAGAAAATGAGGATTTCTGTTTTAACATTTTTTTTCTACTTTGACCTGACTGCATTATCTCCTCACCCATATAATGCAAGCATTGACCTCAATATTTGTATAGCAAGTAAAGTAATGGATCAATAATGCATATATTTGTGTTCTACACATTATGGGAGGTTTAAATAACAATACCATGATATTTGTTCATCCATTTTCTGATATATACCTGTTAATCTTTTACTTACAAGGACAATCAAACTCTATAATTATTTGATATTATATTAATAATGTACACACAATGGTAGTATATTTTATTATTTTCAGAATTTTCACCAATAAATTGCAAAATAACATTTAAGTGTACATTTCACTATAACTCATGTGCAGTATATACGTGCAAGTTATCAGAACCTCATATTTTAATACCATGGTTAAGATATAAATATACATTTTACTATATTACCTCTGAGGAAGTACATATTTTCATTTTCTTCTACAGCTCGGGCAAGATCATTATATTCTAAATGTCTATGATGCCTTTGTCCTTTCAAAGCATCCATGGCTAATTTTTGAATAAATAGTTCCTACAACAAATAATTTTGTGAAAATAAAAACTTAATTCTTTAATCTATTATTTTAGAATAGAAGTACTCTAAATATTATAAAAATTGGTTAATGACTATAACTAATATGTTATTTGTTTTTCAAATATTGAAAGTATCTAATTTAATCTATTAAACAGCGGTCTGAAATTGCATTTAATATTCATAATTGCATAAAGAATAAGGATAAGTTTACAATTGATAATTTAACATTATTCGTTTTAAATTGTGAATATTTGAAGAGGAAGTAAGTTACAACTTACTTACAGTAATAAGGTGACAAGAAATTTTGTAATACTATCAAATATTACACAGAATAAATTAATTTTATTTCATTAACATTAAAAATATTGAATTCTATTTACTGAATCTAATTTTTCTCAAATAAAAAGCACAATTCTAAATTATATTATCTTACCGTTGCTTTAGTTACAACGTGTAAAGAGGGTAATCCAATGTTTTCAATGTCTGGAGTACTTTTCATAATAGTACGCACTCTAGAAATAGGTAAATGCATATCTTTAGATTTTGGAGTTTTTGATTTGTCTCTATTTGGATCATTTTGGTCTGTACTTGTACTAGAAGCTATAAAACCAAATCAATAATTAATACAAACAATTAATTTCGATAATAACATAAAAAGTGGTACTCACTGTTTAAAGACGCCATTACTATTTTTTATGTCTAAACTAGTTTGGTTCCAAATTTAATAATCTAATATATTATTTAAAAAAAATTTACATCAAAACATAAGAAACCGAGTAGGATCAAATATCAGTTATAACTTATAATGGCAAGGTAAAACCACATTTTATTTTACTCTTAGACAAAACGCTCCATTTTTGTTTGTTTACATTGATAATAACGGTCGTATGATAACGGAGATATCAGATTATATGCTCATGAAACAACACAGAATATTGTTGACTAACAACCTGAACGCTGAGACTTGACAAGGAAAAAACCGGGAAGAATTATTTTAAATTATTTTTTGATTAAGAGTTAACCGCAGAATCTATTGATTTTACAATGATGCTTTTTTTTCTGTTATCGCTATCTGTTATCATACATTTTATCGAGAATTTCACTGTGATGAGAGGTCATTTTTCTCCATTATCGATAGTTATTCTAAAAAATACCGAAAATTGAGTAAAAACGGTAAAATTCACCGTTAACAAATATTTCACTCCAAAACTAATCTTACTAGGGGGAATGGAAATTTCTTCCGTATATTAATGACATATTATTAAATACTTTACAAAAGTTTCAAAATAAAAAAAAAAATTTAACTTTCCCTAGTAGCAAAGAAATGTTTTTAAAATGTATTTAAAATATTAAAACATCAGTGCTGCAATTTATTTCAAAATTAATATTTATTTTACATTTTAAAACACAGTCATGAAATTGTTTAAATTATAATATTTTTATAACAGAAAAAAACATTTTTCGGGAAATATTGTTAGAAAAATATTTTTGCTTTGTTTTAATAATATGAAAGTTTTCAAATATATTTTCTTAAAACGCGTGTGTTTGTATTTATATCATATTTAATGAATGTATTGTAATAAATAATAATATAGTTCATCAATCAAAATACTCGTTGTTTCCATAGATGTTGATCAAATGATTTAAATAAATACCATTAATTTGGCGCAAATAATAAATATAATATATATTAGTAGATGTATATATATATATATAAATATATTAGTTATATAAATATATATTAGTCTGGTAGTTTTTGACAATATATAAAGTGATAATTATTTAAACACATTAAATAGATGGCCATCTACGATCTACTATACATTTGAACAGTTTTGTGGTGTATTATAATATTTCTATACCATATAGAATATGTTTTAGCATTGATTATATTACATTAGAATTATAATTAAATACATTTTAATCAATGGTTTTAGTTTGATAATGTTTAATTTTTATACGATCGATACCTATACGTACTAAGGTACACACGTAGAGGAAATCCTCAAATCCAAATCCCCAAGGCCTGGCCTCAAGGAAAAGGCATCGCCGCCACACGGTAACCACACGCCCGGGAATAACTCGAGGATTTTGTCATTTTCAATGTATCATTGCTACGTGTGTACTTAATCGCGTACTGCAATTTTTCGTGGCCGCATTATTATGTATCTACTCTCGTTTGAATAATATAATATATCTGTATGTTATACTTATAACGTATATCATAAATAGAAATGGAGAAGTTAGACGCAGAGCCCTGTTTAAAGGAGGGAAATTGCCCCGAGGCGACAAATTTTATGGTGGGTGTTTGATGGGGCGGCAAATGTTTGAGGATCAACATAAAATAAAAAATTTATAATTATTATTTTTCTTGTCGTACCATCAATATCAGTATAACTGTATAACTATAATACATATGATTTCGTTTATAAACACAACGAAAAAGTCACTAAAAAGTGTAATAAATATTGGTTAAAATTAAAAATAGCATTTTGTATGATTCGATACGAATTGTTTTTAAGGAGTTGAATATAGGCAATTTTAAGGCAATTTCGTAAGTGCGTGCGTAAGGCTGCACACTGAAGAAACTAGTTTCATGAAATCAATTTCATGAAACTAGTTTTATGAAATTTATTTCATATTAGCTGTATACTGATGAAACTAAATGTGCCTATAGTTTTAACAATGTCGTCTGATGATGAGGATGTGTTACTAATTTAGTATTAAAATATCGGTCTCCTTTCGACATAGCAAATAAATATAGAACTATAAACGCGTAAATTGTATTAATTTATTTTTTATGCGAACAATATAAAAAATTATCTATTCAATTAATACGATTCAAATTTCCCAAGTATAAATACTATTTATATTAACACTATTGCTTTTAAGGTTAAATAAATGCTGTATTATATATTATAATATATGAATTACTATATTTAAATTTGGTAACATTCAAATATAACATAAATAATTTGCATGTATAATATACATCTTCGTAGTGGTAAAAAAGAGTTATTTAATAAAATATTTCATAAATCCTACTGTAAAAATAAAGTTATTGGTCTAATGCAAATTATACTTATAAATTTATTTCTAGAAAATTATATTTTAAACATTTTTTATATAAAATACTTTATTGTAATTTCAACCATACGTCAAATATATTAGAATAACCATAGAACAATCAAATTTTCCATATAAATATGAAATCGAGTTATTTAACAAATTATCGGAAAATAAAGGATTTACAAGAAATTTTGTAAGACCATTTCTTGTTGGTAATATAATGTTCTATAATTAAAGTTCTATACATTTTTATGTGGGACCAGGGCCCCCACAAAGGGGGGGGTCAGGTGGACCCATGGTACTGGGGCCCGAACTTTCGAGGGGCCCGGCGTTCACGCAAATAATTACTTTAGTATATAATAGAACAATGTTTCAAATACATTTTGATGGTATTATACATGACTTTGCTCAGAAAAAATTAAGAAAAGCAAAATTTAGATAATATAGAAAGTAGAAATTAGAATTTAATTTTTAAATAATAATGTGTATTAAGTATTATGATTTATAATACTACCAGAACCATACATACATACACTCAATTATTATACAGTGAAATATAAGTTATAATAATCACATTGTTTTATTTTACCTAACAAATGTTTCATACCTTTTTTTTCAAAATTTTATTTTTTAACATACATTTTTAGTTTGTACTATGTATAATTATAATACACATGTTTTTGATTTATGATGGATACCTATCAATTTGTTGATATTTTATTTTTTTAATTATAACTACTCCTTTAATCTATGCATAATACTAATATTTAAGGTCTTGAAATAATTATTCATCTCGAAAAATTAATTTTTATGATAGAGGGGCCCGGATTTAGTTCTGTACCCGGGCCAAAAATATGATGTGGTGGGCCTGTGTGGGACTTATAGTTTTTGGTTAAAATTTGAAAAACAGAAATCAACCCTCATGAGTAATTTTTTAACCCTTTTGCGGCACATGAAGGGGGTGAGATATCATCACAAAATTTAACCTAAACTATTTTCTTATAGTAATGAACAAAATGGACGGGTGCTCGATAAAAAATTTGGAAGTTTAAAAATAAGGACCACCTTAATGCATTTATGCATATAATACAAAACATATTAACATGCTTCCAAAGTATTAATTAAAAACCGTCATAACTGATGAAACTATATGAAACCAAAATAACAAGTTTCATGAAACCGCAGTTGCGCAACTATGAGAAATTTTTGTTTCATGAAACTCAGTGTGCATATCTCTTTGGTTTTTAATTGAATGGTTTCATGAAACTTAAGTTTCACGTTTCATGAAATCGGTTTCTTAAAATTAGTTTCTTCAGTGTGCAGCCCGCCTAAGTGTCGTGAATTTGTGTGTGTGTGTAGTAAACGATGACTAGTGTGAGTGCGCCCCCTTCCCACATCACTACCAATGCCCGCCGTGGAACCACACAATGCCGTTTCTTATCTTCGCCGTGACCGTTGCGTAAACACACTATGTATATACATCGAATATTGAATGTTGATTATTATTAAATAATCGTAGACATAATTCATAGCACGAAAATTTAATTGTAGGCTTTTTAGATTGGTAAATAGGTGACACACTGACACACGATGTACGATCTATTCAACTATTGTAAGTTGGTATGCTTAGTTGTTTTTTATTATAATTTTATAAGTAATCTTGGCTTTTTGTCGTTTTTATTTGTGTGTAATTACCTATGCATAAATAATTTTTATAATATTTATTGCATAATATAATTATTCTTATACGTATAGACTAAAAGAAATATATTCAATGCAAAAAATTATTTATTTCACAAAATATATGGTACATTATTATAATATTTTCCTATTTATAATTAAAAGCCTTTTCTAGGTGGAAGTCCTCAGTCAAGTCGCGAATCGATTATTTCCGGAAGTAAACATTCCATGTAAAACTTCTTCAACTTTGGTTCTATATCCGTCCAGAACTTGTCATCCCTTTCAATTTTCTCAACCAGGGTCCTATTAAATTGTACAGCTATAATAGGTATTACATAATAATCATTTTTTTTATAATTGTATACATTTTGTTATAATTTTCATAAATTCAAGTTTCATTTTTAATAATTTTTACCTTTAGGTGTCCATATACAAACGACCGCATTTTGTATTGGAGGGAATCCGTCACGAGTCGTGCGTCTACAATCGCGTCCTAAGGAATCATTCCTTAAGGGGCCGCAACATCTATATTTTAAATGGAAATTATAGACCCTCCGCGCTTCCATGTTTTAGAGGTGTTTATTATATTCAATTGTAATTATTAAAACAAAAACGGAATCGTTGATAGGTCTTCTGTGCATCTACTTCTAATTTATAGACATGTTGCCTGAAAAATTAATAATTAACTATTTAAGTTTTAGTTTCTTAAGCATTTGATACCACTATAAAATAGCACAAAATTGGTATTTAAAAAAATCATCCGGTCAGTGAACAGCTTAACTTCTCATCTTTAATATTGTACTGAGGTATTATGAACAGAAAATCACTCTAAGAGGCATAACCAAAGGAAGTACGGTAATATGTTTTGACGAAAATTTAAAAAATAATTTAGTGACACGTGTTGTTGCCGCCGGAATAATAATTTCGTCAATGACTATATCGCCTACCTTATAAAAACAACACAAATAATATTATCCAAAGACAATGATTTATATAAATTTATTTATACACGCTTATCGATGTTTTTCTTGCTCGCGGCCGCGTCTGTGCGCTACGCGTTAGGTTAGGTCAGAGGTTCTCAAACTTTTCAGGCCAGGCCCAGTGCCGCAACATCCACCCGGGCAGCCGGGGCAATGCCCCGGGGAACGGCCTCCATTCCTATTTTGTGGCCCCTATTTATAATTATCACAATTTTTAATTTTTATATACCCAGCAATACCTACTGTATTGTGAGAATTTGTGACAACTGTGTACAAGGGCGTCCGCAGGGAGGGGCAAGTAGGGGCATATGCCCCCCCTTGGATTATTTATGTGTCAATTATCATAGTCATTATGTAGTATAAAATATCGCGAAATAAATATTTTTTAAATTAAAATTTTTTTTTTAAAACGTTGAGTGCCACGGTCGACAAATTTTATATGAATCTTTATGAGTGTTTTAAGTCATCGGTTCTCGATGCACTGTTTCGACTTTTATATGTGAATATTTAGTAGGATCTCGTGATTTCATTAGTATCATTGATTATAAATACTAAAATACTATAAAATATAAAATTTTCAAATCAATGATTACATTTGATTTATATAAAAAAAAAATGCATTTGTTAATTTAAAGTTACACAATAATAAATTTACATTAATACTGTAAGATTAAGTTATAACGTTCTAACTATACACATAATTAAAGAGCAGATTTTTAGGTTCTTAAAACCTTAAAATATGATGCAATATGCTTCAAAAGGACCTTAAAATATTCTCTAAATATTCCTTAAATTTGTAAGAATGCAAATATGATTTTTTTCTAAAATAGATACAATAAATAACTGTTAAGCGCCATTCTCTTGGTAACTGGTAAACTATCGAATAATAAAAAATGTAAATCAGTTGATTCATAGCTATGTAAATATAATAAAATATAATTTAAAAAAACGTAATAGTTTTATAAAAAATAAAAGATAACTTTGCACCATTCCTTAGGAACATAACCAATTCGATTACAGACAAGTAGATAATTTAATGATTTTGAATTTTTATCACTCTTTAATCAAATTATTTTTTCCTAGGTAAAATTATTGCTAGAAAAAATCACATTTCGAGAAATTAACAAAATATATGAATTTTCATAAACAATAATAGAATATAATCTAAAATATAAAAAAATAGGCGAAATATTCTCTAATGTCCAAAATATGCTTTACTATTCAAAATTATTTTTTTAATAAAGCTGGTTTCACACGGAGTGATTTAATAGCGCGTGCCGCGTGGTCGCGGCACGGTATAGAAGATAATCTAAGGCCCTTTTCACACATAGGTACACGGTTTCCGTGTAAACGGTTCCGTGACGGTTTACTAATATTTAGCAGCTTATCTGACGTTTCACACGTTGCCGTGACCGTGTGTTTATTATTTTTTTAAACATAGTCACCCTGCTATCGGGGAATCTCGGGCGAAACCCGGGATTGAAAAAGTGAAAATAACAATCGAGTACGTACAGACGCGTCTTTTTACTCGGACGTTTCGAATCATCACGAATCCCGAACTAACCGCCGTTTTGAGCGATTCGCTCTTGAGTTCGCTTTTGTAATTTTTCGTTGTTTCGAAATGAGCCGCGAGATGCTGGCCGCGGAAGCGCACTTCTCGGCGCGTTTCGCCGAGCCACGCTGCGGACGCCGCCACGGGGCACGGACATTGGACCGCGCGCCGAGCACGACGGCCCGGACGCCCGTAACCGCGTCAGCCGTCGCGTGCAACAGTTCGAAAAGATGGCGTGCGGGATGGACGCCGTGGACACGTGTGGCCGCGTCTGGGACTTTGGACGTTTGGCCAGCGGAGGTCGCCAGCCGGCTTTTTCGCACACGCGCGACGTCGAGGATAACATAATAATATTATAATGAAATAATTTTATGATATAATATAGTAATGAAATAACATAATTATGACGTATGATAATAATATAGTCATCCAGACGCACGCATACACACACACACACTCGAATAATATTTTGTATATGAGCGTGTTGTGATATGATATTCCATCTGAAGTTTATATTTAGTTGTACGATTGAGGACAAACTTTGCCATAAAATATACATTTTGCCATTGAGAAATACATTTGTCGAGGAGGAGACATTTTGCCATAGAGGGATATAATTGCCGGATAGTTCAAATGCCGACATAGAAGAATTTTTTTGCTATAGAAAACAAATGTTGCCATAGAGAAATACATTTGCCATAGAGGACAAGAGTTGCCATAGAGAAATACATTTGCCATAGAGAACAAGAGTTGCCATAGAGAAATACATTTGCCATAGAGGACAAGAGTTGCCATAGAGAAATACATTTGCCATAGAGAACAAGAGTTGCCATAGAGAAATACATTTGCCATAGAGGACAAGAGTTGCCATAGAGAAATACATTTGCCATAGAGGACAAAGAGTTGCCATAGAGAAATACATTTGCCATAGAGGACAAGAGTTGCCATAGAGAAATACATTTGCCATAGAGGACAAGAGTTGCCATAGAGAAATACATTTGCCATAGAGGACAAGAGTTGCCATAGAGAAATTCATTTGCCATAGAGGACAAGAGTTGCCATAGAGAAATTCATTTGCCATAGAGGACAAGAGTTGCCATAGAGAAATACATTTGCCATAGAGGACAAGAGTTGCCATAGAGAAATACATTTGCCATAGAGGACAAGAGTTGCCATAGAGAAATACATTTGCCATAGAGGACAAAGAGTTGCCATAGAGAAATACATTTGCCATAGAGGACAAGAGTTGCCATAGAGAAATACATTTGCCATAGAGGACAAAGAGTTGCCATAGAGAAATACATTTGCCATAGAGAACAAATTTTTACACAGACGAATACAATTATTGTCACAAAGGTTATTTTTTATTAAAATAAATATCAAATATTTTTAATAATGTTTAACGGACAAATGAAATATATGACATTTTATTCAACAATATCATCGTCAAAGAGAAACAAAAATTGTTTAAATGATACACCACACATTCTTTTGACGGTTCAAAATTCACCGCATGACTGCAAAGTGCGTACGCAAAAAGTTCGATTGCACTACTTACAATACGCATGATAATAACCACGACTTAGCTAAAACTCGTTGTTCGTGAATTTCTGTTAGATTCGTTTTGATTTCGACGCCTCGTGAGCGGAAAAAACGGATTATACCAAAGCGTTAGACTTCTTTATTGAGTGCTATTCTGATTTCGCATTCAAACCGTATAGGCCGACATCCCTGACGATGGTATACTTAACAGGAAGTCCGTACACCACTCGCGCTTTTATGTCGTGCCGCTACCGTGGATCACTTTTTTTTTTTTAATATCGTGCACAACGTATGCTTACTGAACTTTAAACTTGTAATATTACGAGCGCTGCGTGCGTATGAAATATATTTCTTTTATACTTTTATGCTTTCTGTTTACGCTAGGTGCGTTCAATTTAATGAAGTAGTAATTGACGTTTTGTTGATATATTTCGAAATTACCCTTTTTGTTGATAACAAAACGATTCGGGATTGCGATGAATTTTTAAAAAGAGAAAAATGTCTAACTGTGAATAATAATAATTATTAAAATAATACGAACTTTTTATGATTTATAAAATAATTTATATTTGATGATAAATGTTTGTATATATCGATTCGAGATGTAAGGGAAAATAAAACTAAATTTCAGCATTTGCAGTTCTGTACGCCGAGTGCTAATATACGTGTTCCATATTATATACTAAGTATATAATCTATATATACAGGATGATTCAGCAATTGTTTTACAGCAACTTTACCATGTTCGAAATAAAATAAAATTTATATTTCAAGTGTCTTTATTTAAAAAAATCTAAAATGGAAAGTAAAATTCATATTTTTGAATAACCCTAGGGTAGTAGTTTTGGGGGGTTAACTTTTTAAAACTCAAACGGGCTTTTTCACACATACACGGTTTCCGCGCACACGGCAACCGTTTACACGGTTGTAGACCTTTCACACGCATACGGTTTCCGTTCCAGGCCCCCCTTTTAGTTAACCCCAGAGCTGAGCCCTCCCCTCATAAAAATAATTTTAATAGTCATGTTCAGAGTAAAAAAATGTTAAAAACAAACAACAAATATTGATATTAATATTACAAATTTATTTTAAAATAAAATGTATTTTTTATAAAATATTTTAATTAATAGGCCAATTTTAATGTGATGGGTGGGCTTGTTTTTTTTCATCACAAAGTTTCGTGAAACGAGGAGAGATATTTGATAAAGCTACTCTCAATTCTTTGCTGACATCCAGTCTTCCACGGTACTTAGACTTCATTGATACTAGGGCAGAAAATCCTGTTTAGCACAAATACGTAGTTGCAAATGGGACTAATATTCTCATGGCTTCTTCCAGCAATATCGGGCACTCTTTTTTACACTTACCCAGAATTTTGT
The DNA here is from genome assembly GCA_027580255.1 of Therioaphis trifolii. Taxonomy (NCBI): domain Eukaryota; kingdom Metazoa; phylum Arthropoda; class Insecta; order Hemiptera; family Aphididae; genus Therioaphis; species Therioaphis trifolii. The sequence goes on from CM050404.1 coordinate 60,314,408, forward strand.
TAAAGAGTTGTCTTTTTCAAATGTAGCTTTCAAAAACTCATCACATTGAAGATCGATGAGCTGTTCTTGTTCTTCCAAATTCAACGAACTACTTTCCGTCAGCGGTTGAAATGGTTGTTTTACCCAAAGAAATGGTTGCAGGTCTTCATAAAATTATTCTTTAAATTTTTCTTTTAAAGTTGACAGATGATTTACAAAACATGCCGTTAGTTCTTGAGGAATTTCCTCACACTCAACTTCTTGCACCATGTTTAATAACGGTGGAAAAACAGTTAAGTCCGGTGTTTTCAAAGCAGCCTCCCACAGTGACAACTTTTTAATGAAGCCTTGTATCTTTTCTTCCCAAATAAGAATATTGGCTTATATATACGACAATAATGGTTTATCGATGAAACAACAAACCTTTTATAGATAATGGCTCGTGTTGATTGTTGCTGTCTGTATGTGATGTATAAATATACCGAATTGTATACAATGCAAAACGCGATTATTATTACGGGCATTTCACAAATTTTTTTTATTTTTTCTACCAATGCAATGTTGATTTTTAAAATTGTCTTGCGCCCCCCCTATAAAGCTTTTGCGCCCCCCTGGAGGGCCGCGCCCCACACTTTGAGAACCTCTGGGTTAGGTTATCAGTGTCGTATCCCGGTAAACTTTATCCGTTACACGTATTTTAAATTACCTACTTATTTTGTTTATATAAGTAGAGTTGTATTTATTCATATTATTTGGTCTGTGTTATTTTATTTTCCATCAATAAGCTATGGGTAATAAAAAACACGGCAAAAAATATAGAGGGTACATGTCTAAGAAATGTGCAAAACCACGTAAAGCTAGTCTAAACTTGAACATGCGTTGGGATAATATTGCACATAATGCAACTATATTAAAATTAAAATAAGTTTCTTATAGACATCACACAACAAATGTTACTAATGAAACTGGGACAAATATTTTTTTTTCAAGAACTCCGTCACCAAGTAATTTAATGGTTAACGTAAATGAAAATACATTTGAGGATAGTGGCATGTTTGAAGACACCCAAAATCTATTAGAATTATCACCTATCAATCAAACATCATAAAACATTGATGCGTCTCAATGTTCAGAAACATTTCCCGGGTTGTCCATAAGTGAGTCATCAGCCGAACCTACGCCCTCGCATTCATCAAAACTGGAAGAAGGATTATTGATATAATGCAATTCGTAAATCAAATTCAACAAATTGATCACAAACCATTATCATGTTCTTTCAAAGATATTTTACTTGAAGGTGAACGCAGATTTGGATTTATGTCAACATTTACATTTAAATGCAAAATGTGTAATAAAAAGTCAGTGATTGAAACTGAAAATTATGTCAGATATGATCAAAATCAACACCACTGCAGTATTTGGTATTATAAATAGTGGTGGAGGATATGGACAACTCAAAGAAATAATGTCCACATTAGAGGTCCCTGTTATGAATAACAAAACTATGATAAAGAACATGATAAATTATGTGAAACATTAGAAGAGGCTGCTACTCAACCAATGTATGCTGCGGTCAAAGAAGAAATACGTTTGGCTATTGAAGCAGAAGACGTTGATACGGATAGCACCCCACTCATAGCTGTTGTGGCTGATGTAAGTTGGTGTAAGAAGTCATATCGAACAATGTATAACTCGTTATCAGGAACTGTAAGTTTTAATTAATTTCAGTATTTAATTATTAAAAATAATTAAATATATATTATACAGTTTTTTGAAAATTATCACACGTAGTAAATAAAATAAATAATAAATTAAAAATTAAACCAAAATAAAAGCTTTGCATTGAAGTGCTATAAACTTGTTAATTTACGGTAGGTTTCAATTTCAAAAATCATAAAAATATTAATTTTTTTTTAATGATTTTTAGATTCTGAGAGAAGCGAAGAAGTTTATGGTTTTACAGTGAATGTTCTTTTTTATATTTTTTTTTAGATTCTGAGTGAAACGAAGAATGTATTGATTTTACGACGATGTGTTTTATTTATTTATTTTTTTATGTATGTGATCACTTTTTCGGGTAGAACCATTGATCTAAAAGTTTCATCCAGTAATTTTTTGTTCATGTACAGTAAGAATATACAATCAATAGATTTAAATTGTATTTATAAATTATAGTATAATTGTTCATTCAATTATAACAGCGTACGCAGAGCCGTGTTTACAAATTATCTGACTGGGGCATAATTCATATAATTTTATCTCCTTCCCACCTATATTGTTAAAATAGAATAATAACTAGGGCTCGGAACTTTATGCATTTGCATATTTCTTAGGAAGCTGCATATTAAAAATCCGATTTGATACAAATTCATTTCATAATACATATAATCAGTGGCGGCGCGAAGGTAATTTGATGAGTCCTGGGGCTCATGGGATTTCAGGGTGGGCATAAATTATAACATACTTATTTATTATAAATATTGAATTACCTATATTGAACTTTATCCTTTTTTTTTACTTTGTAAACTTTAAAATGTATGTGAGTTATAGGTGGGTGGGTATCCATATAAAAATTGTGCCTCATTACTTATACATCGCGCCGCCACTGAATATAATCCATATACAAAAATTTATATCGCATATTTTACTAAATTTATGTGATTTAGCATATTTAGAAAATTTAAGCAAAAAAAAAAAAAAGGTCATTTATTAATTATTCACATCCATACTGAAATACATTTAATAAGCATAAAAAAAAAGCGGGCTGGACATACTTCGCATCATAGGGTAACTTCGCTCCTTGGAGAGGAGCTTTGGTGAAGGGTATATTGAATTTTAAAGAAACGATAATTAATTTCTTTAGTTAAACGATTCTGAGCAAAGCTTCAATGTACACAAATTACGTAAAAATTATACAATTTCCTTAAACGCTTATAAAAAAAAATCCAGACGTACGATTTTTTAAATTTTTTCAGTAACGTTAGTTAAATGTATGAGTAAGGTCATATTAAATTTTCAGAACTTTCTGTCAAATTTTTTAAATTTTAATAGTGATTAAACATTTATGTTTTTAAAGTTCGAAATACCGCCCAAAAGTTGTAGATTTTTTTTTTTTTGAAACCTTTACAAAGTATAGAGCTATGTGTCATTAATGTATGGTGAAAATTTCGAGTATCTAACAACATGACTTTTTCAGTTATGATAAAATAACTGAAATCGATTTAGTGATAGTGTCATTTACGGGCAAATTTTATCGCTTTTACACCAAGGGAAAAAAAGAAAAGAAAAACGCTTATAAAAAAAATCCTGTCACGATTTTTGAAATTTTTCAGTATTGTTAGAGTAAGGTCATATAAAATTTTCAGAACTTTCCGTCAAATTTCCAGTTTTTCCAGTCTGCTGGAGAACTTAATAACCCCTCAAAGTACCATATCCTGAAAATGTCTTATCTTTTGAGTATATACATGAAACTTTTGGACAAAGTTAAGTGGACCAAAAAGTGTCTCCAGAAAAAAAAAAGAAAAAAAAATTAAAATAAACACCATTGTAAAACCATAAGATCCTTCGCTCCGCTCAGAATCTAAAATAAACATCATTGTAAAACCATAAGATCCTTCGATTTGCTCAGAATCTAAAAAATGCGGTCATATTTTACGCGTTTAAAGTTTGAATTTTGAAGCAAATAGTTCGTAAATTACAAATATTTTCTATAAATACTTTATATTTTTTTTTAAAAATATTTATGAAATTTGTTCTCAAAAAATCTTAATTTTATTAAAAAATAAACGCATATTATATTGCATATTTAAGCTTTATTTAGCGCATACATATACACATATTTTATTGTTTTTTAGCGTATAAAGTTCCGAGCCCCGATAATAACAATCACTGCACTGTTGCAATTTTTTGCATATTTATCATTTTTTAAATATTTAATTAAATATAAATGTATAATGCATATTATAAAATTATTGATTATTATTGGCTTTTGTAGGCTGCTATAATTGGTTATCGAACAAATTAAGTTCTTTTTTGGGTGTTCGAAATAAGTTTTGCTGCATGTATGCCAGATCAAAAGATAAAGTGAAAGAACATCGTTGTTGGAAAAATTGGAATATGAACGTCAGCTCAGCTGGTATGGAAACATCAAAAGTAGTGGAAGGATTTCGAAAAAGTGAAGAAATGTATGGTGTTAGATATCACAAACTTATAGCAGATGGTGACAGCAGTGTGTACAAGACGATATTAGATGCTAGACCTTATAAAAATATAGCTGTTGAAAAAGTTGAATGTCGAAATCATCTACTAAGAAACCTATGTAATAAATTAAGAGAATTGACAATTAAAAAGCAATCGGGACAGTTGGTACATAGAAAACTATTGAGTACACGAATATTAAGACTGCGTAAGGGAATCGTTAAAGTTATACAATATCGTAAATTAAATGGTCATTCGGCAAATAATTTAAGAGATGATATCATTTACTCACTTAACCATGTTTTTGGTAATCATTCAAACTGTGCTTCATATTTTTGTGACAAACCAAAAGATGATATAAATTTATTAGAAAAAATACAAATTACCAACAATGATTTTTATTCAAATATGAACAGTATCAGTATTATGAGGTACTTAAGTAGACACAGCAGGAGCTTAATTCAAGATGTAGACAGTAATATCGTAGAGTCTTATAATTTAATTATTGCTAAAGTTATTGGAGGAAAACGCGTAAATTTCACAATGAAAAGGTCATACGTTGGTAGATGTTACGCAGCAGCAGTCACAAAAAATTCAAGGCAGCCTATATATTCAATATATAAAGCAATACATAACATAAGCACCAGTGAAAAAATGCATTCTACAGTTTATGAACAACAAAAATTACGGAAGCAAAAGCTTCAAAATAAAAGTCGACAACAAACCAAACGTTACAAAAAACGATTATTCAGTGATATTCAACACAACCCGTCATATGGGGAGGGTGCCGAAAAACCTGATATGAACAATAACGATTACTCAGAAGAAAAAAATCAATTTTTAAAAACTTTAAAAGAATTGGCAGAACAGCGCGAACATATAGAAAGAGAAACAAGAGATCAATGTAATTCTAAACTTTGGAAAGAAACAAGACGTAAAATTTTAACCGCATCGAATTCTAGTCGAATAATTGGTCTTCGTCCTCATACTGGTTGTGGAAATGTTATAAAATCATTAATTTATTCAAACGCAAACACGCCAGCAACGGAATATGGTCGTGAACACGAATCTATAGCAAAACAACAAATTGAAAAAGAATTAGGTATTGAAGTAAAAGAATGTGTTCTGTTTATTAACCCAGAACATTTTTATTTGGGTGCAACACCAGATGGTTTGATTGGTAGCAATGGACTATTAGAAATTAAATGTCCAGCATCCGCAGAAAATATGACTCCAGATGAAGCAATTCGAATCGGTAAGATAACTTTTTGGAAAAAAAATAAACAAGGTATAGTTACGGAAATAAACAATAATCACAAGTACTACATTCAAATCCAAGGTCAATTACAAATTACTCAAAGATCATATGGTATTATAGCATTTTGGACAAAAAAAGGATTTAAATCCGCTAAAGTTTTAAAAGATGACATTTGTTGGAGTGAAAAACTATTGCCAAAATTACAACAGTTTTATTACGAATGTTTACTGCCAGAGTTAATTGATCCACGGTATCCGAAATCCAGCTTATATAATAAATGCTCAAGAAAATGTTAACAAATAATAATTCTCCAGTGAACAGATTTATATAATTTTCTGATTTATTTGAATATCATTTTAAAAACAAAAAAAAGTTACAATTTACATTAAAAAAAAAGTAATTTTTTAATCGTAAAAAATGTATAGAAATGAGTCAAAAGGCAAACTTGGAAAATTAATATTACCAAAGCAATAGTATGAGATACATTTTAGATTATGTATAATTATACTGCACTTTTGTATTTTGTACACATTGCATAAATTAGCCTCTTCATAATAAGTGATTCAGCTTTTGAGAAAATATTTAGTAGCTTACTGTAGCCGCATTTGTACATTAGTGCAGTAGGTAACTATAAATTTCAAAAATTTAATATTTATCATAAATTCATGACATTTCATCTATTTTCACATACATTTTTAATTCTTTTTTTTTTAGTTTTTTATTGATATTTATTTTTTTGATTTTTAAAGGCTAGTTAAACCAAATCTCAAATGAAACTTATGAATACTACTGTCAGATCGTTTATTTGAATTAATAAAGTTCATAAATTGTAACATGTATATGTATCCTTGAAAACTCTTGAATAACTCTATATGGGTTTAGGTTTAGCTACTGATATGGTTATTCTATGAAAAGTGAATTATAAAGATATAATTATATACATGAATATGAGGTTATTTTGTTATTTTCATGGTAGATTTGAAAATTTAAGAAGGCAGGTATTCTAGGGTAGTTGATGAGGGATTCTGGGGATTGATAAATGAACACAGATATAGTTCCAAATAATAAATGTAGGTATATACATATAAAGTATGGTATACTAAGGTTAAGTTACTTAAAATATGTTTTGGCTTCTAAAGTGACAAAAGTTTTTCGTGTTAAGCTATATACAAAGTATGTTTAGAAGATTTGACTTATTTACTAATTATTTCATTATAAAAATATTAAATCTTGTGGATATTATGAGATTAAGAGGAATTCTAAGAAAAAATCATAGTTTAGAGAATGCTCTTAAAGTATTTTAGTTCTTTAATCAATGGCAATGTGTAAAAAGCATATGAAATAACACTTAACATATTTGAATATGTTAAATATTTATTTTATTTTTACCATGACAAACTTATTACACTTACATTTTAAAAAATAAATAAACGCAATAGCGATAAAAAAAAAGGAAATAAAAAAAATACAAGACACTATAAACTACTTGGTTTTTAGTGTTTTTTCCTTTTGGCAATAAATTAAAAATTAATAATGATAACTTAACTTATAATTAATTAATATGATTAGAAATTCGACAAAAACAGCGATATTCTTTTTACTGCAATATTTTTTTAATATTTTTCCTTAATTTCTTAATAGTTATCGTACAATGATAACAGACCTTAACTTTACGTAAGACCTAAAGTTGTAATATTTTATAATTAGTAATTTTATAATTATAATTTATAACCATAGTAAAAGTACCTATATGATACAGTGTCTGACATCAAACTGTTGCCGAAAAAAAATTATAATTATAATTGTAAATTATGTAATTTCTATTTTATATTTACATAATAATGGTAAGATGTAATCCTATTGATAATTTTTTTTTAATTATAAAATATACATACTATAGAAAAAATTCAAAAATGACTGCAACACACACTCAAAAACAAAAACAAAATGAAGGTAGAACACAAAATCATTGCGATAATCTATAAGATTCTCTAAGTACTAAATGTATGAAAATGTTTACAAAAATGTTCGGTTAAGCAAAAAAATGTAATTATAAATTTGATATTTTGTACATACTATTAGTATTATTATTAATATATCTATATATATGTATGCATTTATACATGCATATAAATATATAAATTTTTGTTTATACTTAATCAACTAAAAGTAAAATTAATACTTTTATTTAACTTTATATTTTGTATGTTCATAAATTATAATACAGCTTGATCATTCAAGTTGAAAATAAATGTATTTTCTAACAATTAACCATGTGGTCGTCGATAATGTTCAATGAATTTAACATTGTATTCAATGGATTTTTTTTTTAAATAGAAATAAATAGTCTTTTAGGAAAAAATACATATTTATAAAAATATTAAATCATAAAACTAGTAAAGGTTTGTTTGTCAATAAGTATTGAGAAAAAAATTCTGAATCAGACAGCTAACATATTAGAACACAACACATGGTATAGTATACAGTGAATTCATATAAAAAATCTCATTTCATGTTTGCTTGATCGAAACTTGTGCACTTTGAGGTACAATTAATTTAAATAAGATATTAATTTTAAATTTAATATAATTACAATGCATCCATGAAATATTTTAATAAGATATAAATATAAATTTAGCACATTGTTGATGAATCAACAATTTAATTATCAGATTTGTTAGATAATGCAAATATTAGTTTGTGATGTACACCATAAGTATGTATACTAAGTGTTAGCTACATTATCAGCCGTATTAAATTATTTAGAAACTGAAAATATCACCAACACCATAATTATCAGTAAGAACTGCAGAATATTCAATGGCATTGGTAAACCCAATTGGAGGATTAAAAATTTATTTTAATAATTCGTGGACATTTAAAGAATTAAGTAATAAAATAATAATAATAATAATAATAATACAAAATAATGACCACCAATAGATACATATTGGCAAAACTTATGGTTTTATCAGATTCATAATGCTAACGTAATGGTTTTGTTTACAAAGTAACAATAATATTAATATTAATTAAAATTAAATCTATATTCGATGAATGCTTGACAGTTTAAAAACAACACGAATAACTCACACGTATGTTTTAATAGGTATAAATGCTTTTTAAAAAAACTGGTTATGTAATATAAAAAATGTGTTTAATGTGTGCGTTAGAATTTAAAAAAAAAAAAAAGAAAGAAAAAAAATATATTAAAAGAAAATTGTTTATAATAAAAACCAAATATGTGTATGATCGAGCACAACCCTCATGAAGGCCGTCCGTGGTGTTACAAAATGTTAAGGCGATTCTAAGTATTTTAAGAAGTTGATCTCATTGTTATACCCAAAATATTCCACTTGTAAATTTATACATAATAACGTGTAAGAATTAAATAAAAATGGGTATTAGAAAAGAAAAACAGCTGACCACCTCATTAGGAACAGACTGTAAAAATCAACTTCTTTGTAAAATAACACCTGATAATTTTTAAAACCAACATTGGTGTAAAATCTAAAACTTCAGTGAAAATAATATATAGTTCAGATTTATTAGATGAAAAATGCACACAGTTCTGATTATGTATTTTAATTCTAAGAACTAAATTTTAATATTATACACAAGATTTAATTTACTAGTATTTACACAGAAAAGTATATAAAGTTGTTTTTTTGATGTTTTAAAAATTATTTTTAATATGAACACTCGTTAAAAAAACTTTTTAGGAATATAATTTTTTTTTGCATTTTATAACTTTAAATACTGATCTATTCTAGTTATATGACTTAGATATAAATATTCATAATTATTTTAGTTTATATGTATATATAAATATATACATTTGTATATTATATGTTGTAAAATATAAATGTTAACGCTACGTTTCCATAGATAGTTTGTGTTTCCACGGTTTTGTTTTTTTGAGCACCTAAACAGCCGCGGACACTTGTCCCAATATGCGCGAACGGAAGACCTTCAAGTCGGGTGGTATTTGATTTTGAATAATGCAACTTAGAGATAACATGTAGTGAAAAAAACAAAACATTTCATTTCGCGTGAGTGGTCCCCCATTGAGAAAAAATGTTTGAACTGTTTTTTACTTTATATGGCTTTTTTGTAGTATTTTTATTTCTTTATTTATTTAGATTTTTTTGGGTTTTTTTTTATAATTCAGGGACCGTTTGGCGTTGACTTCATAGGTCTCATCAGAGGGCCAACTCAGTTCCAAATACGTAAAAAGCTGTCCCAAGAGCCAGTAGCAACAGCCATGCCATCTTCAGTTACTCCTAGACAACTGACACGGTTGTCATGACCAGCCAATATACCTGGAATAAAAAAATTGTAAATTATATCTGTGAATAAAAATACATAACAACACATGGTTAAACTTAGTTGTAATCGGCAATAATTTTTAAAAGTATGATACATTGAGTGACTATTAAGCATAATCATACCATTTCAATTAAATTTTTTTATTACACACACACACACACAAACTCACACCTATATATTTATTGTACACAAATCTATATTTTAATGAACAAAATTATTTTACCTTTTTTTACAAATGTAAATTATAGAATTATTCTTGATTTCTTAACTCATAGTCATTACTAATTACATGTAACTTTAAATTTTGAAGCAGAAATATGGTATACATCATTTTATTTTTAATCAATAGCTTAAGAAGTAAATGTCATTAATTAATTAAATTTAAGTAACATTTTAAGTTTAAAAAGTATAGTAGAGAAGCAAAAGTACTTAACAAAAACATTTATTTCCAATACTCTGCACAACTTTAAACATTAAATAACTATATCTGTTAAACTATAAGTCAAGTATTAAAAAATTATCTTATTTAAAATTTTTTTAAAAATGTGGCTATGTTAATTTTAATTAAATATTGTCAAATATAAATTAAAATAATTTTTACTTCATTTTAATAATCTTTACAATGTTGTTTTCAGTGTTAATTTGTTGTATCCTTGTTTTCGATTTAAGTAAAATAGTGAATATACATAGAGTCACAATAAAATCACATTTTTAATTTTTTTAATGGTTTTTGTTACATAATATACATTCACTTCATTTTTATTAAATAGTTTAAAACGCATTATTTCTCATAAAAAAGTAGATTAATAATTAATGAAGATAGTATCCCATAATAGTATATAAATTCTCTAATGAAATTATATATTAGAAATAATATGTTAAACCAGATTTTGTGATACTCAAAACAATACAGAAGTCATAATTTCAAATAAAATATTGTTTATATCTATAATGCTTGGATACTAATATCAATAACATACTTTAACTATTCAAATTAAATAAAATTTAAAAATGACAAGAGCAAATGTATCTGTAATAGATGACCAGAATTTTAGAAGCCGCTGTGAAAGGGAAAATAAAGCTTTTGATGAGTGGCCTAATAAATGGGAGTGGATATTGGACGAATACAAGTAAAACTGTACAAAATATATTTTTCTTATAATAGCATAATTTTAAACTCTTCAAAAATCTCTTTCAAAAAGTGAAAGAAATGAGAAATTAAATGCAGTGAAGAAAAAAGCCATGAAAAGAAAAGGCAATTTAAATATAGACACTAGAAGCGTGTTACCTTTTCCTAATACCACGTCTAGAGAAGTAAATAATTAAAACAATATTTTTGAATTACTATTTGATACATTTATCTATTATTGATTTACTGATGTTGATTTACTGATGTAGATTGGTTGGCTATCAAGCAAACAAGAATTTCAATTGGAAATATTTGGGCCTTATATTACATGTTTACCCAATGAAATAAAACCACATATTTAGAACTATCTATTTAAATCTTGACAATCAATTTTTTAAATGCTAATATATACTTAATATTTACATTCAATGATATCATGTCTAAATTGAGAAAAGAGATTGTAAGGCAGAATAAAGTATTGTTCCAGCATTTCGACGAATCAAAAAATTATTGGTCATAAATATTTTCCAATATTTTATATTTAAAAACACATACAACATATTTATTAAATCAAAACTGTAATATATATATATACACACACATATATGAGTGAGCCTTTTATTTTTTGTGCACTGTACTGAATATAAAAACAAATGAAACTAACCAGCACGTTCAGCTTTCATCGAGTCCCAAACGTTGCAATTGAAATCATCATAACCTGCCAATAGTAAACGTCCTGATTTTGAAAATGACACAGATGTTATGCCACATATGATGTTGTCGTGTGAGTACATGGCTAATTCTTGGTCAGACCGAATATCAAATAAACGACAAGTGGCATCATCTGAGCCAGTAGCAAATGCATAGCCATTTGGGAAAAACTAAAAATAATAAAATACTTATAGTAACATTTTTCATTGTTAAATTATGTATTCAAATTAGAACATAAAAAAAGACGAAAATTAACATTAACTACAATACACTAAGTTAAACATAGTATAATGAATTAATAATTACAGTGACAGCATTGATATCAGATTCATGTCCTGGGAACGTTTGCTTGCAAGTTCCATCTCGAACATCCCATAACTAAAAATAATATATAAATATTTGTATTTGGTAACATATGAGCAAAAAATAAAAATATACTTTGGCTGAAGCATCACAAGCTCCTGATACAAATGTTCGCATATCAGGTGACATTGAGAGCGACATAACATCGCCAGTGTGTCCAATGAACGATGAACACTGTTGGCCAGTTTCAATGTCCCATAATGCACTATAATAAAATAGATTTTGTTAAAAAAATATAATATAATTAAAATAAAAGATTTGAGTACTTACCACGACATATCTCCAGAGCTGGTGACAATTTGGTTATCATCAAGGAATCTACAACACGATAAGTAACCTGTGTGCCCTGGCAGTTCTCGGCTAACTCTTACATTACCTTCTCTTGTTTTTAAACTAAAAATAATTTAATGAAATAAATAAGAGTACACAATTAGCTTGTTTCTTAAAAATATTTCATTGCATACCTATAAATTGAACATATGTTGTCTAAGCCTCCACAAGCAACAAAACTACCTGATGGAGCATAAGCACACGTCATGACCCAACTAGACCTAAGTGGTATGGCGTGCACTTTGTTTGTCGTATAGCTGTCCCATACGATAAGCTTACCATCTTGTGAGGCTGATACTAGGTTTCTAGAACAGTAATGTGCAATGAAAAATTATTTTAATTGGTAAAATATTATATCGATATATATATATATATATATATATATTATAATTAGGGAATAGACTTTGAAACAAAATACATTTTTTAGAGGGTATTGGGTTATGCTTTCTAAGTGTATAATTCGATTTATACATCAGAGAATTTAAAAATGAAACTTTTATTTTGCATTTTTTAAACTTTTTAGTTTTTAAAGCATTTTTTGACATTTTCAGAGCATTTTTCCATTTTAGGTCATTTTTTATATATATTTGATGCTTGGAACCATAACAATTTTAAACTACATTTTTTTTTCTTTTTTATAAATTTCGTTTATTTAAGAAAATTTACAATCTATACATTAAATGTAAATTGTTTTGAATGTTTGGTTTTGTCTCGTAAATCGGTTATTTCTATGAAGACCGGCTGATTGTATCTATCTACTTGGCTATATGTAATTCCCATCAAATAATCTCGATAATGTTACGATACGTGATATAAAACTAATTGGTGTCGATAAAATAATGTATATTTTATAAGTTTTAAGTTTTAATAATATTATACATACACAAAACTGTTCGAAATTTTGTTCTTATGGAATTTAATAACATTTTTAATGGTTTTAGTGCATTTTTCTTAGTTTTTAAGACATTGAAGTCTGTTCCCTAATTATAATATAGTAAGTATAATATCAAATAAATGATGTATGTAGTACTGTAAATACAAAATGAACACATAAATACTCAATAGAAATTGGTCATAACACAATTTGAGAAATTATTCAAAACTGCTTTTTAAATTGATATGACATACTAGCTAATACTTCAATGAAGACAAAAAATATAGAAAACCATAATACTTAGATTGTACACAAAAGAATATTTTGAGTGAACCAATGTTAATATAACCAATTTCTACTAAACATACTTTTAGTTTCATTCATAAATAATTAAAAAATTAAGTAATTTTAAGAAACTTTAACTACCTGGAGTCAGAGCCCCAGTGCATGGCATATATTTTAGCGAGATGCCCACGAAGGGTTCTCCTCGTTCGCATTTGTATTCGGCCGACCGGTTCCATACTGGTGGTTGCTTGCGCCAGACTTGTGTCGCATGCTGCTTTTCTTGCATCCTATAAAAAATATGAATCAATGCAAGTTTCTTAGAGAATAACTATTATAATTAATTGATAAATACATTTAATAACAAAAATAATATAGATTTTACTAAAAATAATGTTTTCATAAACCTATTTTAAGTTATATCAACTAATTGTGAGAATAATCGTACTGGATACTATATTTAACAATACAATTTTTATTAGACATTATTATTTAACTCCTAATTCAATTAGGTATTAAAAAAAAAAATACATGAAAGCTTAAATTTATTCAAAACTAAATTTAAAATATCTACAAAGTTAACAGGAGATAAGTACAAAGCAAAAATAAAGTAACTAGAGGAATTATTGTTTTTAAATCTTCCATTATATTTTAACATCCTTAAAAATATCCAGTATTAATACAAAGGGATTCAATGTATTATAATATAATTATTTTTATTCAGCATTGTGTACATGCACCAAAATACATTAAGCAAGTATCTACAACGCATTTGAATAACAGATAATGATGTAAACAGTTTTAATATAATATTTTAAAAACAGTGTTAATATCAATTTGTTAAAATAAAATAATATTTTTAATATAATCCATACATATAAATAAACATAATCAAATCTAATATAGTAAGTAAGGTATTAAGAATAAATTAATTGATGATTTCTTAGTAAATCAATCAAATTATTTATTTTATATAAAATGTTAACAATATTATATTTATACATTAAGATACATTATTATAATTATTAACATATAAAAGGGTAAAGTTTAGATTCTGAGTGTAGAGAAGCTAAGGTTTGGACAAATGAAGTTTTATTTTTTAGATTTCTTTGAAATTACAGAGAATATTTCTTGATCATTTTAAATATGTGGTTGATTTGATTAAATTAATTTTGATTAATTTGATTTAATACCAAAAATGGTTATCTAAAGAACTTTTATTGGCCATTACATGACTTAATCATAACTATTAATGATCTAAAAATAAAGAATAGTGAAATATTTTAATCATATAGTGTTAGCAGTGTTTTATTTGAAAATCTGAAATTTTATTGCCATTTAAATACTCTCTAATACTAAATATATAAATATATATATATATATATATATATATATATATATATATATATATATATATATATATATATATATATATATATATATATTATTAATTAGCATATGAATATTTATACAAACCATATATTAAATTTACTAAAAATAAAATTATGAAATAGGTAATAGCTAATATAGTTACTGAATTGATTTTTCTTTAAACATTATTAATAATTATTAAAGCTTTTTCTCACAATATGACTTATTGTATTTAAAAAATCCAAAATATTTATATTCCAACTTAAGTATCAATCTGGAACAAAGTACTTTCAATCTTCATTATTTGATTATTTAGATTGATCATTATTCATTAACTTCAAATTTAAAATAATATTATAATATAAATTATTGTACCATGTTTCGCTAGTTAATAGTAAAGATGACTCGTTTAAAATTTTCTATACCCAATATAAATATCTTGTCCGAAGACCAAAAAGGACCAAAGACCAATTTCCACAGCCATTATTTTACAAGATTTTGTTTTATTTTATTATATTAGGTACTTAAGACATAATATATTAAAAAAGTTACTTCTCAATAATATTTCAAGTTCTCACATCATCATTACAATATATAAGCAAACAATGCTATATAATTTACTAATTAGTATTTTATAATGTTATTTAATTTATAATAATTATTATATATAAATTATAATTATTTAATCTATGCATATTATATATAATTTATCAAAATATTTTATTTCTAAGATTTTTTCTGGTGTCTTTTGGATTATCATATAAAGGTGCAATTCAACAACATGATCTACCAACTAAAAATATTAAAAAACTTAATATGTTATGAATACTTTGTTTGAGTATAAAGGTAGGTATAATAAATATTTGTTAATTATTTCATTGATGGATTACTTATGATTATTTATCAATGTTAAATAAATAGTTACTTAAACTTTGTTGAACACAATTTTTAATTTTAGGTACAATATAAAAATTTCAAAATGCATGTGTTTATAAGAGCAAAAAATAAAATTATATATATACACACACACACAAAGTTATAGTTTTATATAACATTTATAATTCAATAAAAACTCTTTTCCAAATTTCAAACAATAATATAAAATATAACATTGAATTACAATGCAATCTATTCCAATAATATGTCTTATTCATAAGTCTCAAATATATCCCAAAACTATAATAAAATATACTTTTATATAATTGTATATGTTACATATTACATATAATAATATATGATACATTCATCATATAACGTGCACTAAAAGGATAAATATCAATCACTATCATAATTCATAATAATATCACCGTCCAAAAATCTAAACCATAATTTTAACTTTTTCGTATACATACAATTTTAATATTGTACTTTTTCCATTTATATTATAATTATTTAATTTCATCAATACAGTTAATTTTTTAAAATTATTCATATTAGATTTAGAAATATTTATACGAAAATGAGTAGTAGATAATATAATATGTCTTAATCAAGTATATATTATAAGTTTTTTAAGGGGCCTCGAATGATGACTAAAAAATGATGACTATTTAGAAGGATAAGGGCAGAGTTTAAAGAGATTGATGAGCTGTTTATAATTTTAGCTCTAGAAACTTAGGTATAGTTGAAAAGGCTACCTAAGATAGTTTATTAATAATGATCAAAACTAGACAAGTAACTACATTTTAGTAATTAAATAAAGTTTTAAATATTTACCTCAATTATATAATTAATTAGTTTAAGGTAGGTACTTAACATGTTATTTTTATTTGTTCTATTTCAAGCTATTTTTGTCAAATTCATAATTCAACATTTTATCAAGGTAACAAATTACTCTATGTTTATAATTACTTATAATGTATTTTATAATGTAGGCAAAAATTAATATTTTGATAATTTTCCTTATTTAATCTTCAATTTTAACAAATTGAATAAGGGTACTCCAATTATTATTAATTTACCATATTTTTACCAAAAAAATTGTATTAGCATTTCATTATTAGATTTTAATAACAACTACCTATATGTTATGTGGGATAATAAAATGAATAAAACCATTTTTTATACATCAAATTATAAATGGTATATACACATAACGATAAATGCAATTGTTTTAAACAAGTTTAAATAATTTATTTATTGAGAAATGAGAACTATCTGTTTATATAATCAATAGGTAGGTACCAATAATTGTACTTGTTATAGTATTATTAAGCATAAGTATTGAATGTTATAATTACAAACAAAATAGATCGAACAGATAGTTTGAGTTATTCTGTTTTTGAAATAATAAATATTTAATATTATTTTTAATATTATTATTAAATATAAATATTTTTTATTCTTAATTCAACCTATGTTTTAAGGACGTGTCTATGATATATTTATAATAAAATACGAATACATACTAAAATAGGTAAGCAAAAAACAAGTGTAAAGACAAGCCACACTAAGTGGCAACTAATGATTTTTAGACATTTTTATCTGCGTTATCGAGCAAGTTTTCATACTCATTATAATTACTAAAGGAAACAAGATGTTTTTGCTGAATCATTGAAAATTATGGAGAAGGTAGTTTTTTTCAGGGAAAGTTAACAAAATATCATAAGAATATACTCATGTCGATAATTCTGCACAGTAAAAAAAAAAATAGCAATTATTTTAATTTAATTTAATTTAATTATTTATATATACCTATATATTAATTATAATACCTAATAATAGTAAACTAAACGGACATTGAAAACATCAATCCCTAATCCGATTTTCCAATAAAGTTTACCCAGTCGAAATTAAAAATAGAGAAAAACATAAAATAAAGTGATTTTGTTAAAAAAAAAAAAGTTGCAGGTACCCGGCGGTATAACAAAAAAACTGGGGATATTTTTATTTTATTCAGATTGGGGCAAATTGGCCAGTGTGAACGATCCCTCGTCGTATAGTAAGTCAAACAACGGCGGCGGCGCACCCGCGCGAGACGGCGGCAACGCCATATTGATCGACGGGCGAACGGGCGCGCGCGAGATAGTCGGCGGCGGCGGCGTGCGATGACGACGATGACGACGGTGGCGAGGAGTGGGCAGGTGGTGAAGACATTTGCCGCCGTAGTCGCTGTACATAAGAGCATGAGAGGTGTGGTCGGAGGGGCGGGATGGGGGAGAGAGACTGCCGGCCGGCTTTCGGCATGACCCCTTCACTGGCCACCACCATCCCGCCCCACCACCGTTCCGCTCCCCTACACGCAGTGTCGCCCCATACCGCCACAGTGCAAAAAGCTCACTCTGCGCACTATCGCCGCCGCCGACCCGCTCGATTCGGGAGCGGGCGCGACTTGTGGACGTGTGCGTATGTGCGCGCGTTGGCCACCGCCGCCGACGCGTAAAACGTATATATACTATATTACATTATACACACGCACGGTGTTTATACAGGGTGTACCGCGGCGAGTGAAGTTACGGACGGTTATTATTTCGCGTCGGAATCGCGTCTATAAATAATACAACGTGTCAAACCTCTCCGCGGGGGCACACACTCTGCGTGTACGCCGTGTAAAATATTATGTCGCCGCGGCGGCGGGCCTGCGTACGGGTGCGCCGCCGTGTTTTTTTACGGCGGCGCGGCGGCAAAGCGATAGCTCACGCGCGCGCGCGCACACAAATTTACACACACACACACACGGCATTATAATAGTACGACTATATATAAAGCTGCTGCTGGTGTCGCTACTACGGCACTACACGAGTGTGTATGTGTGTATATATGCGAGTGGAACCCGCCGTCGACGACGACGACGACGACAAGCGCGCAACACGTGATCGTATGAATACACGACTACAACGACGTGCATTTTCGACGCGGACATCATAATCATATTATTATTATTATACAGCGTTACGATATCGTTTGGTTCGTGAATTTCCGCTTTTTCATCGTTCTCCGTCTAATCCTCTGCCCGGGCACCCGTGCCCGCTTGGCCACGCACGTGGTCCGGGGGGAATGTGAGCCATCCGGAAATAGGGGGTGTATTCGTATTTTGTAATACTTTACGCCAACTTTAAAATATCATGGTGTTATGTACGTAATCACTGACAATATTATCATTACAGCCACTATAATATTATTATTACCCTTCAGTTCAATAACATTAGTATAAAAACCTGAAGAAATCTTGGCTTTGTTTTTACTCTGAACTACTCGTACAGTCGAATCGTGATTTTTTGAGTCTCACTTTGGAGGAAAAATTTTATCATGTAAAAGCCTAAGGACAATGTTCGTACCCGCAGTGGTGACAAATGTTCCCGTAAGAAATCGTACTATATAACGTTACAAAATACTGATGGTTTAAATGATGTTTCATGTGGGTATATAGCAATATAGCATAACTACCTATGAGCGATAACTAATATGTGAGAATAGTGACGTACAAAGGATTTAATTTCAAATAATAGATGTTTTTGAAATAAAATAAATTAGAACTATAATTTAGTTTTATTTTAGTTATAGATTATTATATTGAATCATCGTCAGTAAATTTCGAGTTGAGGTTTGTAATCTTCCACCCCGACTTAAATTACGCCACTGAGTTCGAACAACAAACATATAAATTAAATTTTTTGGAAGAAATGTCATGTATGATATGAGAGGCTTATATAACTGTGCAATATTTCTACACATGCTTCAAAGTTTATATTAATATTATATTTAAAAGTAATTGTTATACTTAAAAAAACGCATGTTTATGGTAGGTGAACGGTAAAACGATTAAAGAAGGAGATCCAATAAGAAAGATTAGAGGAAATATTTTGTCTTCATAATTTAAATATTATTTATAATTATGACATCAGCACAGTAATGGTAAAATTAAGAAAATATACAAAATCACTTAGTTTTGATATTATTAATATTGGTACGTTCAGACGTTCAGTAAGCATAGTTCTATAGTCAGTATACTATTACTATACCACTAAGGCGTTGAATTGGATTCTTGATTACAATGTGATAAATACCAAGAATCTCTATTCATAAAATTGTAGTTAACTTGAAGATTTGTACTTCGAATAGTGACAAACTTATACGTAAATAAATCAATAGTATTGATTTAATAATTTATTCTGCTGAAGATATGATTATTCATTCAATGATACTTAATATTAAACAGACAGACAAATTATATTCGAACAAACTGCACCATACTAATGATTAATATGTATATATAAATTATAAACAATCATAAAATATATTCGCGCGAAGAAAATGTCTAACAATACAAATGCATAACTATATTGCAACAGCTAGAAATATACATCACATAATTAAAATTACTCTAACATGTAATTAAGGTTATGGTGTGCCCTTACTTAAACTCAGCGAAAGTTTTGCTTTTTACATTAAAATTATTAAAAATAAGAATAATTTCAATTTTTATAAAGCATTTGAGCAAAAAGTTTAAAAACTTTAACTTTGTTTTTTTAATGTAAAAATATAATATTTTTTACAATTATATTAAAAAAAAAATCTTGAAAAACTACGACACTAAAATAAATACGAATAGTGTATAATATTAATCTCAATAAATGAAAGTGTAAGTAAATGTTATTTTATGACATAAAAACTGAACATATTATAGCAATATGTTTAAAATTATAAATATTATAAACTGCATAAACAATATAAAGAAATTACATAGTAAAATATGCTTTAATCACAATATATTAAGTGGAAAATTATAAAATTAAGTATCACTTTATTCATTAGAAAACTTACTCGTATGGCATTTTTCAGCGTTTCAGCCTCTTGCCTTAGTGAATCCAGTTCATTCATTGTGTACGGCTATGGCCTCCGGTCTCGACCGACACAAATGCTGAAAAATAATAAATAATCAACAATAAATAATTAATTAATAACATAATTTGTTGTACAATATGATTCATAAGTAAACATAAATATATTATAATCTATTTTAACGATTATCATAGCTTTATGTACTTCAATGTTAGTTTGTAGTATTTACAATGGAAACTAATGTTAAGTTGTCCATTGCAAACTAAAATATTAATTATTTAAGAGTACATTAAAATTATATTATGACAAATGTATGATATAATGACCTGGATGTACAGACTTAACATAGGTATGTGGTACACGAATTAAAAAATAAAAAAATAAACAAAAATAAAAATGCATTATTCAGTATCACAATGAAGACAATTTGTTTGTAATTTAGTTATTTTATAGTAAATGACTTTTTTTAATGTATTTACAAGTCTGAGAACCAATACAATTAGCTCGTTAATCTATCAACACAAGCAATTGACAGGATGAAGAGAAGGGTAGCATTAACTGCTAGTGAAAATTGACTTCCGTCAATAGACCACACGGTCTATGAATACATTCCAGAAGGCATGATAATGGGTTAGGGAGGGAACAAAATACGGATACGTGACGTCAATTACCAATGAGTTCATCATTCGATGTGTCTAGTTTTTCAAGGCTCGACACATTGTGACACGAGAACTCGACAGCTTGACAATAATTGACTAATTTCTTTTATAAATCTATTTCTTTAACAATTAATCATTGAAATAATTATGTACACGTATGTAGACAACTTCACAAAATATCAGAAACAAATATAGATACTTCCGTTTATGCGAATTTAATATATTTTCTGAACGAGTTATTTTTATCTTTATAAAATAATAAAATACTAAACAAACAGAAAAATTAATAAAATAAAGTGATATTTATATGGTAAACCTATTTTAAGATGATAATTTTGTTTAGCAATATACACATTTTTAAATAATTCAAACAACAACAATAGCAATAATTTGAACTGTAAATAATGTAAACACTGAACATTTGTGTAATACGATATTAATAATGTATAATTCATTCGACATGTATAAAATTCTCAAACTTATTTCCTCAATTATTAAATTAAAAAATATTAAGCGTTTTATGTATTATTTTCACCAATTTATCAAGGCAAAATATATAAGTATAAAAATAATAAATAAATAAATATAAATAAATAACCTCATATAACCTAATATATAAATATATAAGGCTAAATTTAATTTTTGATCAGATTACAACTAATAATAATTATTATTAAAATACTGATAAAAAAATTAAATTTTAAATTAAGGTACGAGATTACTCAATTATAAACTAGGAAATAGTTTTTTCTTTTTTTTTTTAATATAAAAATAAAAAATGGTAGGAAATTGAGTACCCAATAATTTTTAAGCAATAATTAAACTGTAGGAATAAAGTTAGAGGTATGTATGTTTTCATTACTTCAGAACTATTAATTGGATGGACAGAAAATTCGTATACATATTATATAGTAAATAAGATATTTTATCATTATTACTGTCATTAATTTTCAATCGAATCCCTAGTGGTGACGTGGTAATATTATATGTTAGCGGTAAGGTGGTTCGGTTGATAGCCACCTGGTATTATATAGCGGTGTTAGTCCCGGTGGACAATGCGAGTACGACGCGGTCACGAATGACCTGCCCGAAAGTTAGTGCTTCTGTGCAGCAACTGGCATTACATAATAATATTAATTTCACGACATGCGTCGCGTCGGCAGGGAAATAATAATAATAATAATAATAATAAATGTAAAAAAATAAAAATAATAAAATAAAAGGGGCGAAAGCTAAGTCCACGGTGCATGATTAACTCACGCATTCTGGAGTAAGAGGCGAAAAGCGCAAGCGCGAAGCCGATCGATCATCGAGCACAGAGCCGCGTGCTCATTTTACCCAGCCCGCCGCCGCGCCGGCCGGCATCATGCTCATGTGTTCACACACACACACACACACACACACACACACACACACACACACACACACACACACACACACACACACACACACACACACACACACACACACACACACACACACACACACACACACACACACACACACACACACACACAAGCGCGCGCGCTACTTCAAAGAATTATGTAACATTTTATCTATTATTTTATCTTGGATATTACTTCCATAAATTAAGTATAAATATCGTGATTTAATAAATTAATGAGTAAGATTATTACTACTTTAAATTGTTTAAATATTGCAATAATTTTTGAGCAAATAAAGAGTAATTTAAAACACAAAACAGAAAAATATTGGTTTTTGGTCAGCTCAATAAATTTTAACATTTTTGGTGACCATTTTGTTATCTACTACAATTAAACTTATTCGTCTGTTTTTTACGTTTTCTTCGTACATGGCAGTAATTTATCTAAATATATGAGTCCAAATATATTTATATTTAGTATTCATCTGTTTCACAGATGTTTTTCACAGATTTTTCCAAACCATACCTCTGAACTTATTTGATAGATAAATTAAAGTAGTTAAACAATAAGACAAAATGTAATTACTTATATAGAAAGAAAAATACGTAAATGGGCTATAATATGTAATATGTTAGTCATTTATAGCCAAAAATATATACATGTACGCCTAAAATACAATTTATTTTACTTAATTTTCATAAAACGCTTGAAATGTGATTACAAAAATGTGTGGAAATTCATGATTACTTATTTTTAATGATATTTTAGCCGTATAAAATATAAAATGTTCATTTTCATTTAAAAACTCAGCGACTGTGTAAAAATTACTTCTACATAAAAATACTACTTCAATACTACTATCAATATAGCATGCGTTCACGCTTAAAAACCACACGAAAATCATTGACATCATACATGTATTTTTTAATTTACCATGAAAAAATCATTATTACATCACAGTTTTACACAGTAAATTTACACTTAATAATCTGTAAAAATATTATTTAATTTTCAATACATGGTAGAAATTTTAATAAAATTGTAGAATAATGTATGAAACGAAAAATAATGAAATATGACCTTTTATCAGTGTTGGACTTTACTCTATTGACATTTTTACTATAATGAT
Source organism: Therioaphis trifolii (assembly GCA_027580255.1). Lineage (NCBI taxonomy): Eukaryota > Metazoa > Arthropoda > Insecta > Hemiptera > Aphididae > Therioaphis > Therioaphis trifolii. The sequence goes on from CM050404.1 coordinate 60,338,185, forward strand.
TAAAATATTTGTATAACTATGGTAGGAACAGAAAGAAATGAAACGTAATGTGAATTTTCACATATAAAGTTAATGCAAGAGAAATAATGGATGAAACTTAATATTGTTTAAACTAATATGGTTTACAAGTTGAGGCGACCACACTGAAACATAATGACATTCCCTAAATTTTCCTCGATGAGTTCCTAGATACGTCAAACCAATACCAGCAGTTTCTACATTGGCCATATGGCGGGAACATTTATAACTTTATTTATTTCTAACAGATACAAAAATAAAACTTCAAAGTGCGTCTATAGTGGTAAAATAATTAAAATATATCATATGCGTTTGTCAGTATAGTCGAATAGGTTTGTGAGTATAGGGGTTTTTTTTTATGTTCATAATACGTGACCTGTCCGAAATATTAAATGCGCTTATAAAACAAAGTTGTATTAATGTATATATAATTATGGATGAGTTTAATTAAACTTAATATATGTAAGTTTACACTATCACACCTAATCACGGGATATTAATAACATGACGTATACAACCCGATTCGGTGAATGACATTACAAATAGCCGTACGTTCTCTATCAATCAATAAACTGTTTTTTCTCAAATTGTATATCATGTACTCTACCGTCACATTTAAGCCTACTATTAAACGACGTCCCCGCTGTGCAATCACAATATTCTTGTCATCGGGCACTGCCCGTTTTGAACTATTTAATAAACGCATCCGTTTGTCCGAGGAGTCGTATCAATAAAACCTCCAGTGTACTACACTCGACGTTAATGTGCCATAGGTACAGGACGAAATCTCAACGACTAAAATTACCGAAAAAAATCTTTTGCTTCGGACGCGCGCGACGACGAGTCTCCGGCAATGAGTGGATAATGGGTATCGGACACAATAATATCACATAACTTATATTACACATACGTGCATTACGTGCGTAATAAACGATTTACGCATGACGGTATTACTCGTTTATTTGTTTTTTAATCGTGCAGCGTCCCTGGTGCGGTACTAAAGAGACACAGAAATTCTTTACTCCAAGGGGCACGGTGTCACCATCGGCTCTCGCGTAATCCGGAGCATTTACACGCGCTCATCGTACACACACACATACACACACACACACACACACACACACACACACACACACACACACACACACACACACACACACACACACACAATAACATGTACGTATGGAAATGATACGCGCGTGTGTGCGTGCGAGTGTGTGTAGTTTAGTAGCGCGTATATCGCGTGCCAAAGGTCAACATTACCGCACAGTCGGGGCGCGGGTGTTGCCGTGGCGACCGACCGACGTTTCCTCCGGGGTAACCGCTGTGTACGTGAAGGCGATATGGTACGGCGGCGGTGGCGGCTGTGTGTTGTGTTCTCGCTCCGCGCCAACGCCGCGCCGCGCTGTCGTTCGACAACGCCTTTGACGACGCGGGGAAATGAATGATGACACCGCGCGCCGCTGCCGCGACCGGACCGCGAGAGAACCGGGTACGAAAGGCCGCGGTGACGGCGTCCACAGACAGAGAACGGAGACGGCACAACGACGAGATAACGTTTTGACGGCGGAGTGACACGTCGTAGGCGGTGGTGCCGGTGCCGAAACCGTTCGTTTTTCCGGCCGTCCGCCGCAGAGATCTTTCTCACGCCGGTCATCCGTCGCTGACGCAACTGATCAGCCGACGTCCCCTTCCTCACTGCTCCGCCACGGACAAGCACGTTGACGGTTTTTTGGGTTCGTTCTACAACGAAATGGTGGGCCCTGCCACGCAGATAATCCCCCTCCTAGCACCGCATACTGGTGACGGCGAATTTTCACGGTACGCGTTGTCGCGCCGGCGACGACACCGCAGCAAAACGTGCTGTTCGCACGCGCGTGGCGAGAGACGTTCGTGACACGGCAACGGCGCGGTGGCGAGCGAAAAGGGAACACGCGACCGGCCGGCAGGCCCCACCGCGTCCCCCCGGCGCCACCGCCGGTCGAACGTTACATCGTCGCCGGCAAGTCGAAATCCCGCCTGTACGCACAATGTGTCGTAAATTGTTTTACGTGCGTGTACACACACACACACACACACACACACACACACACACACACACACACACACACACACACACACACACACTGATTTCGAAAACCGAAAACGTACGCGTGAAAAAAAAATTTAACAGCGTAATAATGTTCTAGCGCATAAACCGTCACCGAAATCGTTTATCGTTAATAAATAACAGAATGCACATGAAAAATAAAATTCGGCTACACGTGTATTCACGCATACGATGCTTAAAGCTGTACAGTTACAGTGCTGTCAGATTGTCATCAAATCTGTGAAAATTAAAATCCCCGATCGTCATCTATTGGATGTATATTTTAGTATTTATTCTTATTTTACTGTTTTTTCTTTCTTTCGTCGTGGGTAATTCATTCTGTATGAATGACGTCAACAGAAAACTTTGCTCTCATTTGGGCCTGACAATGGGCCATTCAAAATATTCGAAATTATAGAGGCAGTCTGGAAAGGCCATTGTTATAAACGGTTAAATAATAGACGTTTTTTTTTTTTTTTTTTAAGAAGAGTGAGTAAAATAGTTCTAATAATGTTAGACCAATTAAAATCGATAAAATATATAAGATATATACGATACGTAAATTTTACTTTAAACCTTCATATAATACAGTTTTTTTTTAAGTACAGACAATAGAATCTGTTGAACGAATAAAAAAATAAGAATTGGTGATTTTCTATGATAAAATGTTACATTAAGTATTAAATTATAATTCATGAACGCAACCAATATGAAATTTCGTATAATTGCAATGGCGTATTTAGATAAGGATTTTGAGGGGTTCACCCCCCTCCTCAAATTAATTTTTGCTTGAATAAAAATAAATCAAAATTAATTGTACCCTGGCTTTAACACCCTCCTGAAATCAAATTATATATACGCCACTGACCACTGTAAAATTGCAACATTCAATAATTATTTTGGATACATTAACTGATAAACGATATAAAAAAAAAATCGATTTAAATTTTGAAAATAATAAGTTTTAACTAAATATTCGTCTTTTATTTCACTAGTTAAAATATGAAAGAGATGAAATGTTTGATTTTTGTATACATCATAAATATGTTTACTTTCAATATTTAAGTCGACGTTATCTAATTTATTTAAATTAGACGTTAAACAAATAACATTTATTTTCATTTATATTTATTGACTGGTTAGGTGTTATTATTAATATTACACTCACATAATTGGCTGATAAATGCGCATTTTAAATGGAAAACTATAAGAATACCACACAGTACGTTCTTCCTAACATTTTATGATTGAAATTCACTTTCTAGATAAAACAGATGTGTTGTGGCACACAAACTAAAGTTATATACGAATGTATTATTATAAACAAATACATAAAACAATTTTTTTTATTTGTATATATAGCAATTTACTTTATAGAATATCGCACACAAAACTTCATTATTTTTGCTGATACTCACCTCAAAATAAAACCAAATGTTTAAGGTCAAGACATGAATGTATCCGTCAGGTAAGGCGGCGGGACGAAAACATCCAATTGCACGTTTTATTATCGGTAGCAAGACATGGTGGTGTAAACGTAAATAACGCGAGATTTAGGGTTTTATCTCGCATATACCGGCAACGCACCACCAGCACACGGCACTTTTTCAAACATTGTCGGAATGTTATCGTAAATGAACGAATTAAAATGAAAATATATAAAAGTCGGGCAATCTATATTCAAATGGAGTTACACGCAAACATGTAGTAATGAATTCTAAAAATGATGTATGTGTTAATGAGCTAATCTACAATAAGAAAGTAAAAAAATTATTAGAAATATCGCATTCGGTGGCTGTTGTATTCAGTCCTATGCGAACCACGCCCAACACTGTACTGACTGCCTGTCGCGCGCGGATGTAAAGTTCCATCGCAGCACGCTAGGGCTTTAGGAGAGGCTTTCGCAGCGCCGATCATACTCACGTTCATAATACCTTCTCCCCACTTTCGACATTCACTCCCTGTTTCCCGACCACATAAAGACTACAAAATCAAAAAAATAAAATAAAAAACTATTTTGAACGGTCTATTAAATCAACATGTTTGTAAAACAGCCAGTATGTATATACATGTATAATTTAAATGTATATAATTAATGTATAAATAATGTATATGTAATAATATATGTACCTATATAATTGGTCAAAGCCCTTTAATATTTCAATTACCTATTAAAAATAAAGAAAATATTTTTTTTTTCTATAAAAGGATGAAGTTTTTTTATCAAAAGATTAAAAAATTGTTTTTCAATCTATATCATGAATATATCCCAAGTTAATAATGATTGGATAGAAAATTATTTTTTTTTACACTTTTAAAGTTGAACATTGATGTGGAAACAGCAGATTCTTTAAAAATCGTGAGGGGATTAAGTCAAACGCTAATAGAAATATGTTGATTAAATATTTTTTCACTATCGTTGGTTAGTTATGCAAGTAAGATCATATTATTTTCAGAAATTTTTATGAAGAATCAAAAATTGTGTTAAAAATAATCCCTAAAAAAAAAATTTCAAAGTTCTATAATTAGCCTGAAACTTTAGTCAGTATGTAAAGATATGTTACTAATATATAGTCAAAATTTCAAGTTTTTAACATCATTAGAAATTATAACTAAAGTAGCACATTTTATCGTTTTTACTCAATATTCAGTAGGTAAAACCCAATTGGTATCGCTTCACACAGAATCTAAAATTGACATTTATCTTTGGGATAAATTAAGAAAGATATATTGTTATCATTATGTCGCTACTGTAATTGTATAAATGTAATTATTGTAAACAATATACATAGTTAAGGTTATTAAACAATTCTTAGTTACAGGTTCTCAATAATATGCTAAGTTCATATATTTTTCAAAAGCTATTTCTTTGTTGAAATGAAAAATTTTTCAAGTATTTTATTCGATTCTACAGAAAAATATATCTATCATTAAAAGATAATGTAAATATGAATTCATAATATTTAGCTATTTAAGTACAGTTGAATTATTCCCAAATTTCAATCCTAGAGCAAGAATTACAAGAGACAAAGCCACATTGTACGTAATAAATTGATGATTTTAAATCTTTTTAAGTATACCATTTTCTATACTTTCGCTAACAGTTTTATATTAATAATAATTGTACAGTAGATTCTGTTTGTAAAGGATACCGGTTAAAAAGGAAAATCACATTATTAGGATGATTCGTTTATCACCAAATTAAACTAATGATTGAACATTATAATGATCACAACCTATTTCATATCTGGGGACAAAAAACAGGGTAATTGAGACATTTTTATCGCGTATATTGTATAAATTATGATCGATATTAAAGGCGATAATTCATTTACCAATGTTATTTTGATTAGCTTAAAGCAAATCCATAGTCACTGTTATCATCATTTATTCATCAGTTACTCCTGCTGATCGATGTGTGTGTGTGTGTGAAATAACAATAACTTTTAAGCATTCAAATAATTTTTATATATATATATATATAGATATATATAGATATATATTTATATATGTACACATAGTTCTTTTAAGAAATATATATTTGTATTATTCTATTTTATACTAAATTTTATATTTATCATTATATTGATAGTAAAAATGTTCTTCCACGTCGATGAATCTGATTATGAGGATAACTGTTCAGTTGGGACAAAACACGTCTGATATGTTCTGATGGCCCAATAAAGCGGAGTGTACTGTATATTGATAAAAAGTATTAAATAAACAAATTACCAATAACATGATTTTCAAAAATGTTTATAGTTGTTACAATAACAGTAATAACAACAAACGTTGTTAGTGAATAATTAGTCAGTTTTTAGTGAATAATTAGTTGTATTATTTAAAAATAATTAATATAATTATCAGCGGTTTTTCTCTTATTTAAAAATTAATTTTGGTTATTAGATGTGATTAAATAACAGATATTTGATAATAATTTATGTTAGGTACTTTATTATAATTTTAGGACAGTAAAATAATATCTGACATCATTAATCAAATCATATAGTCATCTTTTGAGCAAGAAATATAATTTGGTGTGTTAGGTTTTAATACATAAAAATTATAAGATATAATGTTATAAGCCAATACTTAAATATAACTAAACAAATTTCGTAGTTATGAATTATTTAAATGAATGTAGGTACATACTGCTATAATTTAATTAAAGCTGAATTACTAATAATTGTACTACTAAGATAGTTTCATTGACAAAAATTATTTTAAATTCATTCGAAACTAAAAATAAAAATATTTCCTTGAGGGAAAAAATGTACGGCAAAATAAGAGCTATTACTGAAATATTACAATATTTTAAAGGTAATATTACATTTGCATTAAATACTTAAACATATATAAAATACATTTTTGAACTTTTGATAGTCATTTTTATATTCTTACAAATATAATTCAGATTGCCAGAAGTATATCTTTGCCTGATGTGAATTCATACTGGAACATAAAGTAAAAAAAGCCGGCCACCGGTACTACTGCCGATTCAAGCACGTCTTGACGGGCGCAGCACGCATGAGCTTTTAGATTGATCGGACTCCCCACCATTAACAAACCCATTGAGGGCGGTGGACGCTTCTGATTACGAGGACACCTCTGCTACCGACCTCCCAGCCACAATACAACCAGAGGAAATAAGAGGCTGGAGGACATGCCACATACCTATAACTACATTTTGTTCTTTTACTTAATCTATTTGTAGGTTTACGACTTTACATACCAGTACCAGATATGTATTACACGATACATTTATAAACATTAAGTAGTACTTATATACATTTTAAATACCTAATAGGTATCTAGTTTTTATATACATTTATTACACAAATTAAACTAAATTAAGTTCCAAAAATATTTTGAATACCCATATACTGTTTTCATGAAATTCATAAATAAAAATATACAACATCACTTATAATTTATATTATATTATTTATATTCATATTTTAATTCATAATATATGCAAAAGTAAAAGATAAATTGTACAAATCTCTTAAGATACAACACTTATGTTACTATACAATACTTAGCGTAAACCATCTTTACGATTAGCTCACTTGTTGTATAATAGTGTTACATGACACTATTTTAAATTTGAAAATGATGATGAATCATAGCATTCGAAAAACTAGACTCTTAAAGAATGCAAAACTCTAAAATGAGTGATTGATGGAATTTTCAAGTCAAGCATTATGTTTAAGTTATAAAACAATAACTAAATAATCCATGTCGATTTAATGATATTCGTGAAAACGAACAATAAGCCGTATTTTGACATTTATATAGAGTTGAAAAATAGAAATTTAAATATTAATTTTAAAAAAAAAGTAAATATAAGCCCTATGATGAAATAATCGAAAAATAGCAAATATTTTAAAATGAAAATAAATTAGCCATTTTTCGTAAATCTAAGTCATAACTACTAAGTCGTAGTCATTTGAGCAGTAGATATTTAAAATTTAAGACGCTTAAAAACATAGTTCATTGAGTTAATTTTTATACAACTCAAACATAGAAAAAAAGTTATTTATGAATCTTTCAGAAAAGAAAAAATTTAATTTATTGAAATTGAACCATCTTTCTTTCTATACAAACCCACTTATAAAAAACTTATCATCCCTCATTATTTCAGGCAGCTCTCCAAAACGTCTAAAACGCAGTGAAGAAATGCATTACAATAACATACAATAACCAAAAATTAAATAAATTAAAATAATTACTTATAATATTTATACACATAAAAATATAAAAATATATACACACAAGACCTTAAATAGTTTTATCATCGAGTAGTTTCTTTCCTCAAATTAATTTACTCGTGATTTTTTTTGTTCATTTGTTTATCTCTTTCTTAAAATCACATATACTTAATACGTCTATAATATTGATGAGAAATGATAATATATTTTCTCCTAAAAATATAAATTGAACATTTTTAAACTGTATTGGATTAGAACAACAAAAAACAAAATTTTTCTATATTTAGCTCAAAGCAAAACTTTTTTGAAAAAATTTTCAAGTCTGAATATTAAAATCTGAAGAATATTATTGAAAATTTAAAAAAAGTTCTCAGTTACCTTTAATTTTAGAGTTACAACAACATCACTTTAATCAATTTTATGAAAATTTAGTAAGGTACATAAAATACAACAATTTTATGGTTTTGCTTTAACATTTAGTAATTCATAACATTTGGAAAAACTATAAACATAATTAAAAAAAATACTAAGACGAAGAAAATTCTAATCCATAAAAGAACTGAACAAAATTTTTGAATGAAGATTTAAATACCCGGAAAAACAGTTACAAATCACATATTGTGTTAACTAGTATTAAAATAGAATTAAGCGAGATGATTGCGACGAGAAAATTAAATGTAGGTACAATGGCACAGAGAATGGAATTATATATTTAAGTTTAAAAGAATTAAAAATATTGAATACATTTGAGAACTTTGCTAAGAATGGACATATAAATATAAAACATTATTTTAAAATGATATAGTTGTATAAGTCTATGAACCAAATAGTATTTAAACAATTTAATATCTAAAAGGTAGTTTTTTAGCAGTTATAAATTTTGTTTTAAGAGTATAACAAAGTTGTCAATCTATGATTGACCAATGATGACAGAATATTTAACTTTTGACTATGACTCATGACTCCAAAATGTTGAAAGATATCAATAAACATATTTTATTTTACAAAATAGTAAAATCCAAGATAAAAAGTTGGGCATATTTCACACTATGTGTACCTATTCTTCGCTCCTCGGACAAGGTAATGGTTTTGAGTGTAGAGAATATTAGACAAGTCACTTTTATGATTAACTAAAATACATATAGAATATTTTTAATTTTAAATCAATGAAAACTATTGTTTTCGGAAAACGATTCTGAATGAAACTCAAGTAATAGTTTTAGTATAAAATTTTCAAAAAATGAAAAACCTTTTGATAAACAATGAAATTTTCACGTTATTGGTAAAAAATTATCCTAGAATAATAAGAAAAATCATAGAAAAATCCATGTCAATTTAATCATATTCGTAAAAAAATTGTCTATTTCGTTTTGTTTAGACGATTTTGACTTTGAAAAAATTTGAATAATTACCACAACCAATTAATCTGAAAATGTAAATAATGTTAACGCTATTTATAAAGATTATATACTAATTTCAGTCTGATCATAATAACCAAATATTACAAAGTGCATGGAATAAAAAAAAGAGTGATATTTAGAAACAAAAAAGAGTTATTTCAAGCTGTAATTCTAACTTTCAACTCGTGTAAAAACTAATTTATTGATTTAATCTATACGGAATTTAATCCTTAGATAGGAATATATGTGCCGAGTCTAATGGTAACAGAATATTTTTTCCGGATTAATAATTACAAATTTTATTGAATACAAAGTTTTTATTGAAAAATATCGATATAATTAACTTCTAATTAATGATTGTCAATATTTAAGTTCAATATATAGACCGAAAGTGGCAAATTTTTTTTAAACATTGATCAAGTCTGAAGAACAGTATTTTTAATATTTGATGAAATGTTCGAGGGTTTGATATCATTATTTTTTGATTTGTGGCTATAAATCAAAAATGGAGTTTATAAAACGTCATTAAAATCTAGTCTACATCAATGTATACCATTTACTCAATTTTTAGGTACTAAGTATTTCCGTATGCTAGGAAAAATAATTGAGAAGAGAAAAATGCCTTATTTTGTGTACCAACTAGATAACATTTTTGGTCTAAAGAGTTACTGAATATAATTTTTGAACAACTATTTCTATTCAATAATATTATATAAAAAAATAATAATAATAAAGCACATAAGTGTAAAACCAATACATTCTTCGTTTTACTTAGCATCTAAAATAAAAAGCAGCTGAAACCGTCGTTAAGTAAAAAAAATAATATGACGATCTGTATTTCACACAGAATAATATATTTTTGTACTTGATTTAATATTAAGAAATGGATTTCCAAAAATATTTAAATAAAATTTAAAAAAATTAAGTAAAAATATGTTTTTTGAGACACTACCCTTGTGATCATGAGAAAAAAATTAGAATACTAATATTTTTTTTTTAAATTAATTTATAAATATATTTTAATATAATGTATTATCATTTATTGGTTTCTATTAAATTATTTATACGGATACCTACATTAATATTAAGATTAATTCTATAAAAATACATGTTTCATGATCAAACATATTGCAAAGAATAAATTCGCCTAGATGTTAAGGTTAAAATCAGTTGCCAAACTAAAGAAACAGTATGTAATAATATTTAGTCAGTGTAGCAGTTAATAAATGAAAAACAATTATACCTATGTACACATGTAAGTAAAATTAATGATGGTTGTCAAACGCATTAAAATATTATTTAAGTTTTAGGCTTTGTTATAATGATTATTAAGTTACTCTTTTCCCCACATTTTTGTGTGTAATTCATTCATAATCAAATCTGTTTCCATTAGGATTCCAAGTATTAATAAATTGTAAAATGTGTTATTGTTGACACAACATTATAATTTATAATTACAATAACTTATTTATGGACATTGTAAAATACGTATGATTAATATTGTTCTTCCTTATTTAAAAAATTATTTCATCTTAAAAATAATTAATCTTAATAATATTAATAAGAAGTTATAAGTAAATAAATATATATTAAAGTATAACTTTTTAATCACTAGTAAAATTATAATATATATTGTTGAAAAATAGGACGAATTGACATCAACAACTGTATATAATACAAAATATTAGAACTAAAATGATAATATTATATTTGATTAAGATCATACTAATAACAAAATTCGATTACTTTAAATTTGAGAAGAAAATATAACTTTATATCATAGAATAGTTATTCTAATGATACAAGTATAATAAGGTAGGTTTATCGTGATGAAATGAAAATTTTTATAAAATCCTTTAAAAAGAGAAAAAATTTTAAATTTTTTAATATAAAACTTCATTTTTACGAAAAGTTTATATTCACTATTTTTATCAGCGTGATATTTTGAGATATTAATTTTTTAAATAATAATTACTACTTATAAATGAAATTTCTTTTTAATTATATATTTAATAGTATTTTTTATTTTTCATATAAAACCAATTATTTATTAACGATATAAGCATTTAAAGTTTAGAGAAACAATATATTCGATTTTGTTGGGTATTCCAAACTTCTCCATTTCTATCATTTTCATCTAAACTTTAAGCATCTACAATATCTTTAGAACCAAAATTACCAACATGTTCTGGAAAAAATAATTCCTTTCAAAATATTATGATGTTAGTAATGGATTATATTTAAGAAAACTAAAAACTTTAAAAATATAGTTATTTACTTCTGAAACAAAAAAATCCGAAACTGATTGAGGAACCCTTGCAATACTTACTCTTTTGAAAATTATAAAAAGTATACGATTATAATTACTAACAAATACTATATCAATTATTTGTAACTCAAACTAATTATATTAATAACATTTTTTTGTCCTGAATACGAATTGGTATCAATATTTGAGAAATATATTTCTATATTTTATGCAATAAAACCCGATAATTTATAAATTAGTTGAATAATTTAACTGTAAATTGGTTGTAAATCAAGGTCATAGTGGTTAAACACAATTAACAAATATACAAAACTATTAGCTATAGTTTAATCAAAACAAAAATTAATTTTAAAAGACAACTAATTAAAAAAAGCTGGTAAGTGAGATGATGGTGGTACAAGTTCGTCCTTCGTCCCTTCGGTCCTCGGACAAGATATTGGTGATGAATGTATTAAATTTTGAAGAAATGATGACTCATTTCTTTACGTATAAAACGATTCTGAGCAAAGCTTCAGTGTAATATAATATATTATTATTTAAATACTGTTTACGTATTTTACGGTTATTTGTATAATTTTTGGTGAGTTTTTTTCGGTATTGATAGTTTAGTATAAGAGTAAACTTGTATTACAATTTCAGAACTTTCTAACAAATACTCAATATTCCATTAGAAATAAACTTAAAGGAAATCAGACAATATCGCAAAAATCGTATAGTAATTTATTAAAGTGTGTATAAAAAAAAATCCTGAGTCACGATTTTTGAATTTTTGTTAGGATAATTAGGTATGTATATGAGTAAGGTCATATTAAATTTTCAGAACTTTTAGTCAAATATTTAAAATTATATTACATAAAAACTTTCAAACAATTTGGTAAATTAAAAGTTCTATATTTAAGTCAAAAGTGCTATAATTGTTCTGAAAATGTTGTCCAATATAAAAAAGTATGTATTTGATATTAGATAAAATTTTCAGGTTTCTAGCTTCAATACTTTTCGATTTATGACTAAATACCTAAAATCTGAACAGTGAAAATCTCGTTTACGGTGGATTTTCACCAATTTTACCGTTTTTACTCAGTTTTTCGATCGTTATTCTTGATTACTGGAAAAACTATGGAGATTTTGGAAAAATGACCTCTCTAAAGTACCATCTCAGTTCAATTTCGAAGTTGCTGGACGAAACTTTTGGACAAGGATTTCTATACGAAAAAGTGTTCACAGAAAAAAAAAAAATAAAGAAAAAAAAAATAAACATCATTGTAAAACCATAAGATTCTTCGCTTCACTCAGAATCTAAAATGATCTTTCTGTTGTACTAGTCGAAACAGGCAATGTAGAGAATATTTTTTAAAGTATAAATATAGTTTGAAATAGAATATCATTACACAAGTTTAATGCATCGATCGCATTATGTGGTAATGAATGATTTTGGTGTTGAAATTGTTGGTACCATACTCGGCGGCTGCAGCATTAACTCTGTTTTGTGGTATAGGTACCATTTTTGTCAAACTCTAAAAGTTTTGAATAATGTGATTTTTCTGTTTGACTAGGAATATTTATGGTTGGTAAAATGCACTTAAAACATTTAATCACATCTTTGTGCTTAGAAAATCGTTCAGATATACTATTTATAAAAGAATCTAGCCACGGAATGAAAATAGCACGTCTATTATAGAGTTCTTCTTCATTTTCCGAGGGTACATTACACCGTTTGGTTTGATTTTTGGTTAATCTAGGCATAGCAATTGTTATTTCTAAATTCTAGGGCATCAGCAATGTCGCAAGCTTCATTGTAAATAATCTTAAATTCATTTTCAGCATTAGTTTGTATGTTTCGAAGAACAAATATTATACTATATTTACGTTATTTAAAGCCTCCGAAATATCCAAATCAGTCAATTGAAAATTTTTACTGATTGGTAAAGTATAACTTAACAGCTTTTTTGCACACAATAGAGATATTATAAAACTTGATAGTTGAATTCCACATGACAGTAAGAACGTTAGACGATTCATTTTTACAACTTTATGACTGTATTTCTTCTAAAACTGCAACTAAAGCATCATATGTTTCAATATAAAAACATAATTATGACGTTCAACCCATCTGCTAGACAGAGTTGCTTTAATTTCGTTTTATTTGAATTATACGTCGATGTTTCAATACTATGTTGAAGGATATTTTGACGTTTCGGAGCATTAAAAAATGTACATATTTTTTCAAGAATACCAAAAGCATTTCTAATTGGAACTACTTCAACTGCATTTAATAAAACAAAGTTTAAACTGTGTGAAATGCAATGTAGGTGCTGTAATGATACATGCAATGTATTGCAAGCATCATATTATTGCACCACAGTAGATAATATACCTATCAAATCTCTAAAATAAAAAACATCCATATAAACTATACACCTTGATTTCAAGAATTTAACGAAATCTAACCCCTGATCTTTTAAATGAAATTTTTTATTGTAAATGAACATGCAGCCAGCACCGCAAACTCATTAAAGATAAACCGGGGCCTCCTCAATAATGCCAATATCATTTTTATTACTGCAAAATCCAAAATACAAAAAGAAGGGAAGACTATAACAAAATAACAGCATGAATATCGACCAAAAAATAAACGAACACTCAGTCACCTAGTCACTGTTTTTGTCTGTCCACTTGCTAATCGTTCCCTAAAGGCCACCATGATTGATCTCATGCGCTTTTGGTAAGTGACTAGTATTCAGACCAAGTCAAATATACCGACTTTTCATACACTCTCGCTATAGAATTGTGTAGAATGTAGATCTTTCCTTACTATTTTTGAGAATAAAAACAACAGTATTTTTATTTCTTCATAATATCTTTGTGTGTGTGTGTCATGCTTTTTGCTCACGCAAAGATGATTGAAAACCATTCCGAAAACATAAACATTTACACGCTCATATCGGTCAAGAATTTCGCTCTGTAGAATTGCATCGGAGTTCCTAGGCGATCACGTAAGGGCACTGGACTGCAGCCAGGTAAGAATTGAAAGATAATAATAATTGAATAAAATAAAATAAATTGACCAGCCCGATAGGAAGTGAGATAAATCATTTAATCAATAGTAATTGAGAATAAAACGAATAAAGAGAAAAAAAGAGAAAGAATTAAAATAAGAAAAAAGAAAAAAACAATTAACAAATTATATAAATAATAAACATCATTGTAAAACCATAAGATCCTTCGCTTCACTCAGAATCTAAAATTATAAGATATTTTTAGCAAAGAAAATGAAAGATAGCTCTAGAAGTCTAGAAAAAACTTTCAGAAATACTGATTTTAAACTCTTATACTCGGCTACTATACAGATGTAGCGGTATATATCTTACAAAATGTATAGTAAATTAAATACACAAATTTATTAAATTACAATTTTTGAATAATTATACACACTATTGCACTACTTACTAGATAATTTAAGAGTATGTTTATATATATATATACACACACTTATATTTACAGTGGTTTCCATTTATTAAATACGTCATGGGTAACATTAAAAACATTGACAAAACAAAATAATGTTAAGCATTACTGTACATCTAGTATTGAGATAAAAATATAAATTTGTACAACCGAAACTAAATTTAAAGATATTATTTTAGAGATAAGTAATTCATAGCATTATTAACAACGTCCGAAAAACAAATAATAGCTGAAATTAATCAATTGAATTGCAATATTTGTAAACTTTTCTAACTTCACTTTTAAGATTAAGTCTCACGAGTTTAAAATCTTTAATATGAACGTTAAATTTAAGTTCTGTGAAAAATAAATTTACCATCTTGTGGGTTAAATAGACGTAGGTAGTGGTTATGGCAGTAGCGTCAACCAAAAACAATAGCGCCAACCAAAATAACTGTGAGCGAGAAAACTAGCCATTTTGTTAAAAACTTAAGCCCAGATTATCAAGAGATTTTTGTAAGATTAATGTCTATAATTCTTACTGCAATATTAATGCTATTAATTAAGACTTGGTGAGTCCAATAATATGTACTTTATTCTATGTGTACAGTATATGTTAAATTGAAAGCGCGGCGTAAAGTATCTGACTCTAAATCATTATTCGGTAATTAAGTAATCATGCATAATATACAAAACGCATTTATTTTTATCAATTTTTATCAAAAAATAGTATCACTGATAAATGTAGATACCTATCAACAAATATGATTTACACGGGCGTGTAACACAAATATTCGATATTTTAACAGTTGAAAGTTATAAAATAAAAACTGATATTTATGAATCAGATAAAACATTTCATAAATGAAGGTAGCTATATCAAAATTATTCATCACTTAATATTAAATCAATATCCTATCCATGAAAAAATTTAAACAAAATAAAACACAAATTGAAATTATTATAAAAATACTTTTTTCATATTATTGATTCATATTTAATTTCAACAAATAAATATTAAATACTTAAAAGTAAATAACTGAACAAAAACATTTTAGTATCTTCTATCTACATCTTTGTTTTGCACATTTATAAAAATTAAAGGACAAATCATTTGTTTAGTGGTCTATTAAGATTAATAATACTTTTAAGTGCATATATTGATGTATGTGGGGTTATTTATGGATACATTTATTATTAACATAATAAAATAACAACAAATTACAATCTAATATTTCCAAAAATATCAACAAAATATTTTAGGATTTCCTTTTTTCGATTACCTAATTAATGTCAATTCATGGAATCCACTTCTACATCGTCGGTTATTTTTGAATATCCGAAGATTAAGTTAGGATATGGTATAGTCTATCCTATATCTATATGTCAGCGGTTCCCGACCTTTTGTTTCGCGGACCACTAATTTTGTAAAAAAATATTTGAGGCCCATCCATAGAATACCTATATACGTTTTCATAAAATTATAATGTATATTATATACATGTATGTATAGTTATTAGGAATAAAAAATTAAGAAAATCAAAAAAAAAAAAAATTTTTGAAAAAAATTAATTCAACTTTATCACAAGATAAACAATTATTAATTAATGTGATTTTTGACATTGCTTGTTCTTCACGAGAAAGTCAATATCTGGATTCTGGATTAAAACTTGTTAGTTTTAGTCTTAAATCACTCTCAACATTAAGTTTATTTCTATATTTATTTTTTAAATAAATTAAAGTATAAAAAGCACGTTCTCATAGATAAGTCACAGAAAAGTCCATCAAGTTTCTGAGTGTAATTTTAGCGATTGCGTGATGGTCTTTTCGAACATTTAACCAGAATGGCACTAATTGTGTACTTTTAAAATACGATTTTAAAATCTGATCACATGACATTTCAATCAACGAATCTTCTTCACTAGCTGATATTTTCAATTAATTTAATTTAATTTATTTTCAAAAATAAGAATCAAAAAATATATTATAATATCATTTTAAATATATATAATATTTAATATTATACCAACGGCTCGCGGCCCAGTACCATGCTGCTCGCGGCCCACAAGTGGGCCGTGGCCCATGGGTTGGGAACCGCTGGTCTATATTCTATAAGGGGTACATAATTACAAACTGACATGTCCTTTACCTACCTCCATCTTATAAATTATATGTAAACAAAAAGTTTTATTTATTAAGTTATTTAAAATTTAAATACTAAATACTAGTATTAAATAAATACATTACAAAAGAACAATAGGCATCCATACAAATTTAATTTGAATAACAACAAGAACAGTGTTTTTTATAACTTTTTAATTAATTTTTTCGGGTAGAAGGTTTATTGAGTTCGTATATTAAAAGAAAATAAAAGATGATATTTTTGATAATTTCATAGATAGCGAAAAACTTGGTGGGACAATTTTTAAGGCGTAGTCAAATATTAATATCTATTAAATTTTTATTTTAAAAATTAAAAATTTTTTAAAAAGTTGAAGTCCTAGTTTTAGTTTTAAATTATTTGTTTTTTAGTCTGAAAACTTTAAAATTGAATCCAAACCCATTTAAACATTAGTTATGAGAGATGAAAAGAATGAAACACACATTTACAATTGTTAACACATTTAGAACAGAGTATGAGTAATATATATATATATATATATATATATATATATATATATATATATATATAAATTTATTTTAATGATAACCTACATTTTTTTCTACAGACTTGACGGACCTTTTTTTTAAACAATTTAAAAAAATTTTATTTCAAATAACAAACATAACAAAGTATAAGAATGATGAAATATGATAAACAATAAACATAACTCATTTTTAATGAAATTTTACATATATTTATTAACAATTCAGGTTTCTTCTATATTACTATCAATACTTCACAAATAGTGGTGTATTTATGGGGGGTATCCAGGAGGTAAACCCCTCAATACATATTTTTATAGTACTTTCGTTGGTTGAAGTAATATGATATAATGCTGACAAATGATAAAATATATTAATAGGAACTGGTTTGAAAATATATTAATGTATATCTATAAATCTGTAATCTGATTCTAGGAAATAGACATTAACCACCAATTATAACATGAAATTTGAATTTGCAGTAAAAAGTTAACCAACTAATCAAAAACTGGCGTTTTATCGCTCAAAATAGTAATGTATTAATAGCTATATTCACACTGGCAAAAACGGGCTTTCACAGCTCCCGAACATCTATCGGTGGTTTATTGTGCACGTTTGGACGCCGGCAATAGCTAAATTATTTAAATAATATTATATTCTATATTAACTATCACTACATGTTATGAGATTATGGCCTTATCTTTTCATCAAATATAACAGACAAAAGTAATAATAATTGACGATAGCAAATATCTAATAGTGTTCATTTTAGTTTTGGCCTTAGTGTAATAAGTCACGTTTCACTGTTGTTGAGGAGGCCTCAAATTACATGAGTACTTAAAAATTAATGGTAATTAATATTTCCATGACTCTTTATGAACCATAATATACAAACAAAATTGTTAAAACTTAATAGAATATAATATAACAATAGACGAATACCCATTACCGCTCTCTAATGAAACATTATTTTGATTTTTTCACTGCTCTAATGCAATAGTTAACTATAAAGTATAACAAATTTCAACAAATGTGTAACCAACAAATGTTTTATTGTGTGGAAGGAAGATTACTATATGATTTGATGATTAAACTATGATATTTTTGGAGAAGAAAGTATTATTATGACACCCCCCAAAATAAAACCCAAAATTCGACACTGTTCACAAATAAAACAGAAATACACATAACAAACTTATTATTTTTAAATAATTTACACTATTATGTCTTGAAACATGATTCAAAATTAAATAATAAAAATGGATTTTCAATGAGTTCATTAAAATCTAAATTTTTAATACGTTTGTGAATCTTGTAATAATAAAAAAAATGTATAACTTGTACTTAGTTTTTAAAAATATATACTAAAATTAATCAAGTTATAAGATGTTAATATATTTTTTCTTTTACCAAGTACCTAATTACTAAATTAAAATTCAGTGGCGGATTTAAGGATTCAAATAAAGTCGGCAAAGCCATAAAAAAGGCCTATAAAAAAAAAATGTTTTGGTCAAACTTAAAAAATTATAAATAATTTAGAGGGTCCCTCGGTTTGCCGACTAAAGTGCCATTAAATCCGCCACTGATATTAATGTTAAATTATTATAAATAAACCTTATGAAACTAACATAATACAATAATTATATAAATAATAATAACTATATAAGAAAAAATATATGATCTAAACATCCCTCCTCCTTTATTATACTTAAACAATTATTCTTGTTTATGCTTTTAAGATCCTCATAATGAAAAAAATCATTTTCCAATTTTTTAATAGTATAATTATTTAGGTATTTAGTTTTTTAAATGAAAACTAAAACTTATATCTAGATATTTTAAAATTAATTATTGTTTTTGAAAATTCAGACATTTAAATGTGTTTTATTAGACTAATAGTCATAGAGATGTGAGTATTTAAAATGTATTAAAAGTTTAATCACTAAGTAGGGGTTTTATATTTCTACAAGGTACTCAGAAACTCTGAACTTTAAATATTTATATATTTTTAACTATTGGTAAGCAAAGAAAATGTTTCGCATAAAAATTTAAAAAAATATATGTTTCAAAATAGTTATGGTAAAAATTATTTTCCATAGCTATTTAGCTTTATCAGTTCTTTAAAATTATTTAATGTAAGTATATGTTATTAATTAATTCTACAGTATACATAGCAATAGTTAAGTTATTGTATAATAATAATCAAATTATTAACTAGAAAATCATAAAACATGAGTAAAAATTATATATCAACAAGCGATCAATTTACCCAAATCATTTTAATATAACAAACAGAAGAAAAGGGATTTTTGAAATTGATTGGAAAATAAAAGAACATCAAGAAGGATAAGCAAGAAAATGATTTCATCTTACAAATCTAGGAATAAAATAATGTATACCTAATGTATTCATAAATGTTTATAATATGATAGTATTCTACTGAAAAATAAATTTGATATATTATAAGAAAAATAGTTCTGAGCAGAAATTTGATACTATAAAATTATTTTACAGATTAAAATACATAATGAACATAGGCTAGATCAAAAATTAAAAATCTCAAATACTCTGTAAAATATTAAGTTATTTATGTAAAAAAAAAAAAAAAAAAACAATATTAGTTGTGAATATCTACGATTGAGATTATTATCATTTTTAGAAAATTAAATTGTTCATAAAATACTAAATTAGTTTTGATCCAATTTATAGGTTAGGTAATTATTTCAATAATTTTATTTGGAATTTTTGATTTAGTTGAAAAACTTTAATTTTTAACTCCAGTTTCAGTTTAAACAAGATAAATATTCATTTTAGTTCAAGTTAGTAAAATAATATTTACAAATTGAACAAATCCTACAAGTACCAAATGTGGAAGTACACAATATCCCTGATTATAATTATATTTACTATTATATTTTATCAACATAAATATACATATTAGATAATAATTATTAATTTAAATAATTAAAAAACTTAAATGTTAATTAATATTATAAATAGCAATATAGAAATACATGTTAATTCAAATTAAAGAAGTTTAATAATTAGCATAAGTTTTGAAATTGGGGGTTTTCTTGAATTATCTGTGAATGTCAGTGGTGTGGCATCTAATAAAATATATACTATTACATATCAATATCAGCTTCTAGTTCAAGTCAAAAAACGTAAACCATAGGTTGTTATTATTAATAATTACATTTTTTGAACATTGTTAATATAAAAATCAAGATAAAATTTAATGACATAATTTTTTTTTAAATAGTCTTGTTTAAAAGTAACTAGATATTTATGTTTGTATCATAAAAATACATTTAAAGAGGCCAACATAATTTGTTTAATTATAGTTTTGATCAAATAAATGATTTTGAATTCTGATACAATTATAAAAAATAAATCATCATAGATTATTTCAAATTGTATAATCTGTGATATTCTATTAACTATATACAAAAAGTACCATAAATTGCAATAAAGATTAGTAATAAAATATAAATACATATAAGCAGGCAACATATTATCAAGAAGAAACATTTTAGAAAAAAGTACAGAATGCATTTTAAAAAGAATAATTATACTAGACATGATGTTGATAACAGACAGATACACACAGAGTCAATTGACAACTTTGAATTCTAAGTGAAGAGAAAGATCTATTGGTTTAACAATAATGTTTATTTATTTTTCTTCTTTTTAATGACATTTACAAAAGATATTTCAATTAAAAATTTAATCTGATGCATAGAAATTAGAAGATATTCAAATAAATTCAATGTTATATATTAAAATTTATAACTCATATTGAATAATAAGATATTAAAGTCAGCTCTGTTAGAAAAGCATATAAGATATTATCAGATAGTCAATATTACACATTGTTTTTTATGTTTCCAAAACAAATAATTTAAAATAAAGACATAAGAAATAATGTGTATCTTCAATAAATTTACAATTAACTTGACCTTAACTTAAAATATGTGATTACATTTGTGCAAACAATTTGCAAATATGTACCAATTGTCAGGGTCGGACTGGTCTATGATGTGAACGTGCAATCGCACGGTAGGCCCCGAACGTGTGTTTCCCAACCGGTGGTCTGTGGGCCAATTATAGGTGGTCCACTGTGCCACAGATTTTGTGTAATGACTCAATAAATAATAAATAGTGATATTTAAGAACGTCGATGTAGACTGATAAGGATATTTCGCCAAACAACTATTTCCTATTGATATCAATAATGGCCAACACTGTGGCTAGTAGACTAGAGCCACATTGAAAAAATTGATTATTATTTGGTTGTAATTAGTAATAATAAGAATATTATTTTTAATAGATTATATATAATAGAATAATTGCCTATAGAATTTTAAAATTTTAATTTACTAACAAAAATTTTTTTATGTAATTATATTAATAATTTCATTTATAATATAATGTAAAAGATGTAATAAATAAGATAAATTTGTTTTTTTTTATTGTTTAAAATTGATAATTATTTGGTTGTAGTTAGTTATAATAAGTAGACATTTTTTAAAATGAGCAAAGTAAAGTTGAATTTTGATGCAGTTTAAACGCGAGTGAAGCGAGCGTGTTATTTGGTTGGCTTTTTTTACTAAATTGCATGGTAGGCCTCTTTGACCCAGTCCGACTCTGCCAATTGTAAGCCTTTAACCATAGTTAGTTAGTTTATTGGCCAACTATAAGCTGAATTCTAATTAAAACTGCCATTAGTTTTTTTTAACTCCTAAGGATTTTTTCATTTAAAGGCTTTTCTTTTCATAATTTAATCAAAGTAATCATTCATCAATTATAAATTAATATTTTTTTTTTAAATTTAAAACATTAAACAGTATTAAAAAATAAAATAAAAGTACTAAATCACATATATTTGCCATTTAATATTTTGCAATAATTATCTTTTTTTTACATTTAGGTATCTACCATAAGTGGAGAATATTAAATACAAAATTATAAAATAAATGCATTAATTGTCATAAAACTATTTATATACATTGTTGAAGGTACCTATAATTATTTATCATACACATACATATACACAGACATCAATTGAGACAGAAAAAAATGACAGTCACTTTTATTTTGAATGATTTTGATTGATGAAATCAGTATTATGTCAACATTCTACATCACAGTTTATACTACTTTCATAATACTTATATTTTTGCATTAAATTACTTAAACAGTTAAACATATATTATTGAAATGCTTTAAGGTTTGGTTAATTTACAATAAATAATAGATAAAATGAATTTTAACCGATACATTTAAAATTAATTAAATAAAAGGAATATTTTATTTGTTGTAAAATTCAATAATTATACCTAATTCATTTTTAGTATATAGATACTAGTTTATAAGAGATATTACCTACTTATTTCTTTGTCAAATTAAATTCTAATTATTTAGTATGTGTAGATTCATGTTTATCCAGTACCAACTAGGAACACTAACATTTTAAAGTATACCCATTACACTTAAGTTTAAAATGTATAGATTAAATACCATATAAATTGTAATAATTATCTGGGCAAAACACAATAAGTAACAAACAGAATGCAATCTTGCCAAAAAAATTCTACTTTAACACAAAATATAAAATTTAAACTATAAAATGATACTAGCGATTTCAAGGTTTTCAAATTATATAGTAGGGTTTTCATACATATATATATATATATATATATAATTACTATTTAATAATTATTACATATTAACAAAAAATAGAAAATTGTCAAAACATTAATTTTTGTTAAGTACCTACCTAAACTATAAGTGTAAACCAACCAAGTTTAATTTTTAGATTGTTATAAAAAAGACATCTTTAAATGAAATGAAAATTTAAGAAATAAGAATAATTCTTCATTGATTTGAATGAAAACATACTTTTCCTTGGGAGAAATCAAAAATTAAAACTAAGTATTTGTGTATTATACTTGGAAACAAGATGTAATAATGTTCCTATAGACTACAGCTATAGTGAAAATCGTATAAATAACTTCAAAAATGTTAAATAACACATTGCTTATAAAATAGTATATAATTTGTAAAACCTAAGTTTGCAATTTGTTCACAGACCCTAGTAAGGTGCATCAGAACCGTTCGTTACCCGTGGACATTTGATGTTTAATTTCTTTGATTACTTATATTTATGTACGACTTACCCTTATCCGTATATACTTCAGTCCGGCCGAGTGCCCGATGTTTCTATAAAGCACATTCACGTCACTCACGCACTTGCAAAATGTCAGTTTTTCGGCCGACACACTCGCGCACACGAAAATCAAACGCAAAATCAACCGGACGGCCGCGCAAAGTTGCACAAAGTTTTCTGCTAAGACAGCGCACTACACATTGTAGACACGATTTTTGTAATTTACTTTTCAGCTTTTTCTTCTACTATTTTTTTTCCTTTATCGAATTAATAATAATAATAAAAAAAAAATTCTAGTGATACGCGGTTTGAGTGATAAAAATTGGGTGCGGCTTCCGTAAAGGACTCTTGGGAGTGCGGGCGACGATACTCCCCTCCCATAATAGAACTACCGACCCACCGGCAAACTGCGGACTAGCCAGTTGACGTCACCGATGTTCTTGGAAAAAAAAATCAAATTAAAACGTTGATGTTTTTTTCTTTAGGATTTGAACTTGGCTAATGGCTAATGGCTAAGTGGCTACTGCCCACTTGCGACTTGACATTTTTGTAAGATATTTATTATTGCAGTTCGATGGTTTTGGAACTAATCATTGATATTGACCTAACATACCCAAGACGTAGACTAGTATTGAGTAACATTCGATCATTTCTTCCGATAGGTTTCATACATAGTTTATTTTTTTCACAGAAATACCTTTAAAACGGTCTTAGAGCTATTTAGTTAGACAAATAACATATCTCAATAATATGGCATTTGTCACAACTCTGAACTCAACGTATGAAAATCTGTAATATAGTAAATATTATAGAATAATATGTTTAACTACTGAGTGTTGAATGTACATGTAAATTACCTGAAATTGATTGTAAACACTCTTTGAATACAAATTTAAATGTATCTAAAAACAGAAAAAATCTTTTTATTATGTTACATTGGAAAATTCGATAACATCAGTTATTTAAATTTCTAACAAATATATTTATGGAAATGTTTTTAGATCATATTATCTGAGTCATGCTTTACTTATCAGAAATAATTGTAACATGTCTTTCTGAGTTGTCAAAAAATAAAAAAATTATAAATATTAGTTGTTGAAATTTGTCACTTAAACATCTTAAACAATTATTTATTCAAATCTCATTATTTTCAAAGTTACGTTTTTTAGATAAATAAGTGTATTTACAATCTGTAATATGATAAAACAATAAGTAAATTTGTTGATTTTTCTATTTACAAGGTTTGGAGACTTGAGTGAAGAGGGGCGTTCATTGACACTACTTCAAAAACTTAAAATCATTAGGGTGAAAATCTGATTTAGAGCCTATTTTAAGGAATTTTCGGAGGGTGGTATTTCAATAAAATGTACTATCAGAGGGGGGCACATAAAGGGGAAATCTACTCTTTTGTATCAACGCGTTCTTTTTGGAGTTATTTACTGAACTCTTCTGAGACATGTGTCAGCATTACCGATTTGTAACACACCTATTTTGTGTCTGTGTTAAAAAAATTGTTTTATAATTTAAAAGTATAAGTTTAAATTAATAAAAAAAAAAATGTTTGTTTAAATTCTTGATGTTAGACGAGTATACTACATATTTTCATACAATGAATACTCCGAAATAATCGTATAAACGTAATATGAAAAATATATAAAAATAAGTCTTCTTGTTTATTTTATAATATTCGATCAGCTATTTATGAACTTTTTTTTTTATTAGCTTCTAGTAATTTGCTATGATAGCTCAACAATTACAATTTACATGTATAAAGAGACAAGGATAAGAATATTAATGGTAACATATAATTATATTATAAAGCCAGCTTCCAATATAAAGGAAATTACAGTTTTAATAACAGTTAAAGATTTTGTGTTCAGTATGGAATGGAGGTTAAAAGGAATATTAAGAGTTTTAAATAAATGGATTAACAATAGACGTTTGGCCTGCAGAGCAATAAAATACAATATGGGAAAGATCACAAACGCAATATGTATGAAATTAAAACAGTTTTTTTACCAACTATAGCGTTTGTTTACAATTTCAACTGGAAACTACACTACTATAAAGAAAAAAATATTTCAATAATCTCAGAATTATTAATTTCATTCAATTAACATTGATATTTCTCGTTATGACAATGTTTCGGTCAAAGGCACGATCACCCACCACTGGGTAGCATTTAATTATCACTGGGGGACACTAGTGCTATGTACTTTCTATGTTAAAATATGCACTGATTTTAAAATTTTTACAAAGATATAAAATGCTCAGTAGGTAATTTTTTTGTTTATTTATTACTTACTTTGAAATAGTTATTCTTATTTCTTATTAATAATTTCGAAAATAAACTTAGTGCCGGATCACACTATGCGTTTTGTCGGTTGCCGATAAAACGCAACCGATCGGTAAACGACCGCAACATCCATAATTAACATTAAACCGCATTATCAGGGCCAGACTGACCGATTCGGCGAACCGATTTAAAATCGTCGGGAATCGGCCGCAACATGTTGCGGTTGACTTTGCCGATGCGTTTCGGAAAATACCCCAAAACACTTTACTTAATATTGAGCAGACCACACATGCGGATTATCGGTTGCGGTTTTTAATATAAATTAAAATTTTATTAAAATTTAATTATTTAAAACAAAAATGTATTCAACGGAAAAATTGATTTCGGAAGTCCAGAACTATCCATGTTTATGGGACATGAGTTCTAAAGAATACAGCGATAAGGACTTAAAAAAAACATGTTGGATGAAGGTAGCTGAGGTAGTTTATTCTACAAATTGGAATAATTTTTCATCAACACTTTCTCGACTACTATGAAGTGGATGGACCCAGTATCTTTTACGTTTAGATTGCATTGGTTCATCAAGTTCACCTGCAGTTTTCGGCCAAACAAAGAATTTCCGCAAGAGAACTCATTTTTAAAGGAATTCTATAATCAATATTCATTAATATTAAATTGCATTAATATTTAATTATATTATAAAAAGTACATTGCATTGTGACACAAAATTTAAAAACTTACCTGAATTTTATTTAAATATCTATTTAAAAAAATAAGCGTTTTTTGAATAATTTAAAATCTTGAAAATTAACACATCCGAAAACTTTTACAGCAGATGGTGAACTAAATCATACTTAGTACCCATGAACAAATAGTTTTCTAATGTTTGACATAACGATAACATGACATTGGCATAACATAATGACATAACAGTTTGCCATACACATTTAACCATTTCGTTGAAATCAAATACTTTATTATATTCTAAATAAATAATTCTTATTAATCTATAGCAGTAGCTAGTAGTAATAATATAGTAATTTGTACGAGCTTTTAAATTAAAATGTTTCCCTCGCTTTTTAAATCGGCAACCGATAAAACGCGTAGTGTGGTCGGTCTTCCCGATTGCGGTTAATCGGGATACATTTTATCGGCAACCGACAAAACGCATAGTGTGATCCGGCACTTATCCTCAATATCAGATAATACTTCTTATCTATGAATCTAAACTTAGAGCACAGATTATACATGCTTATTTAGATCACTAATTACTAATTAGTAATAATTAGGGCTCCGATGTTAATGCACTTAAACTTTCTATATGTATACATTTATGCATTAAAATATTACCAAATATGCAATCAAAATATACACTAAAAATCTTAAAATATGCATTTTTAACTAAAAAAAATTCCAAAATATGTACAACTTTTATTAATATCTATTATAGTTATTTTTATTTATTATTTTTTCAATATCACATGGCATTTTAAAAAGTTCAAAAATGCAATGAAATATTTATTTAAATTCTTAAAATCTCAAAATATGCATTTAAAATACAAAACCATTAAATATGCAAAATAAAAATAGCATTATTTGGTTCTGTAGAACATGAATCAAATTTATGTCCAGGTCAACATTAAATTAGATTAATTGAAAAAAATATGCAATTTTATAAACATCTGAGTCCTAGTAATAACTAATTACTTAAAAATTACTTCATAAAAATTGGTAGAGAAGATAAGAGGATTTTTGGATAGCGAAATTGCTTTTTACTTTGTTTTGGCTATAATAAAATATATATAGTGAAACTTATATACACCAGGCATTCTTAGTCAGTGAATTTCTATCCTGTATTTAGAGGGGAAAATAACAATATTTTGCATTTGCATAACCAAATAAATAACAGCTATTTAGAGATGACCATAAGAGAGGTTTTCTTATTTAGCACAATTATCTTATTCAAATGATACTTTAAATCTCAAAAAATTAGGAAAATATGATTTTTTTTTCGTCAGCGATTCATATTAATTGTTGACAAATTTAATTTTTAGGGTTAGGTGGGTTAAAACATAGTTGTAAGATATTACATAAAATAAGTATAATAAATATTGGAGGTAATAAAATTATAAATTATCCCAGATTTGGTACACTTTGATATCTTGGCAAGTTGGTAAGTTACATGAATAACATTAATGTATAAAAGTAATTTATTATAGTATTGCATACTTTAATCACAACATCTAGAAGAGATATAGAAATAGAGTAATGCATTTTGTGTTTAATTTATTTTCTGTACTTAAATGAAATAGCTTAAAGTATTAAGTAAAAATATATGTCCTTACACGAAAACTACAAAAAACATTAGAATAGATATAAAGTATTTAAAAATAAAAATCTCATTCAGATTTAAGTCATTATGGATTTAAATGAAGGGGAGATTAGGTAGAGGATAATTTCTTCTAAGAAGGAAAAACAAAAATCTCTATTTTATGATAAAAGATACTTTTTTAAAATTGAAAATAACTGTAATATGAAGTACACTGTCATTAATTTCCAACATTTTAATATGTTAAATTTATTAAATTAGATGATATACAGTAACCATATGTATTTATTCTAAAATTAAAATTTGTACAACTAATACAAAATAATAAACCTTTGTACTTCTATAAATAAAAAACAAAATTATAACTACACAGAATAATATATAATAATTAATTTTTATTAAAAAAAAAAAAAAATGTTCACATTTTTCTTAACTTGTGAATGGTTAAGGATTCCATTGAAATTATTTAGTATCTATCAAATATTAAGAATAAATTAGTACTTTCTTAAAAAAAAAATAATAATAATAAAACAATAAATACAATTAAGTGATGATTATTTTTTTTTTATTGTTCTGAAGGGATTAGATAATTTACTTATCTCACAAACCCACATTTAAATTAAACAATGAAACATATATTTTTGGTTGAAATAATAATTTAATAAACTGCTTAAATAGTATAAAGGCACATAAACACTATAAACATTCTTATCATTAGCTTATTAATTTAATATACTTAACATTATTATGTATTATAAATTTTATAACAATAACAAATTTTGATTTGAATTTTGATTATTGTGAAAATATTGAAAGTACAAAAGTATTTTTTTGTTATTTAAATTACTTGAACTTGATTATCACAGTTACCAAACTACTTTAATGGAAAAATATGGTATTGAAAGAAAACTTAACCTACATTATAATTAAGTTTTTATTTTATTGTTTGTATAATTTCTAGTACCTAATAGTGATAAATAATAATAATCAAATAGTTGTCATTTACAAAAATATTTGTAGGTATCACTAATTTTGTCCTTTTTAATAGGAATTATTAATACTGGTTTTGGTCGATTTTCTGTAGCAGAGGTTCCCTATCAGGATACCACGACATTCAAGGGTGCCTTGAACTTGAGTTATGAGTGCCATAATATTATTTAAAATTTAAAGCTATCAAACATAATTTACACAATAATTAAGAAAAAATGTTTTATGAAAAATATTGCACGTGAAATATATAATTCAAATTAAGAGTATAACATTTTTTTATAAAATTCAATAAGTATATTATGCATACATTATATGTTTGATTATAGAGGTTATACCTAGCTAAATAAAACTGATATAATAAGAATAAATTCACGATATACCACTAAAGGATTCTTCCAAATTAAATAAAATACCTTAGTGTCAAGATTGAAAATAAGATGGGACCTCTGCCTTATGGTATTAATTCAAGTATTACAAGTAAAATATATTAATATGAGATTATTTGCACTATTAAGTTCATGATAAAAGTATAGATTATAAATATATTATTCACTATTCTATAGTTATTACCATTGATTTTACAAAAGATGGATAAATAATAAAATATATATGTCAGTGACTAATCAATTACTTTTAACCAGTGAGAGTATTAATAATGTCCATAATTTTAAAGTGGATATTGCTAATAACTGTTAGTTGAAATTAACTGATTGATCTCCATACATTTCTATTCCTTGACAATCTGTCTATTATATAATCAGTATTATTACTATCTACTGTTTGTTATTATGCTTGGTTTGATTTTTCAGAACTAGATATTTTTTTTTTTGGACTTAACTAAACTTATAGAAATTAATTTAATCAGAGTTCAAAAATTCTGCTAATTGATCTTTTGGTTTCATAATAATAATAATAATCCATCCTAAGACAGCTCCATAACATCGGCAACAATTTAATGCTCGCCAAGTCTCTGAAACCTTGACTTCAACTTTACTACCAGACATAATAGCTGTATCATATGTAGTACAGGCAAATGCGGCTAAAGCTGTTAATACACTCAAGAATAATACCTGAAAAATATGTAAAATTAATAATAAAAAATATTACCCATAGTTTGAATTTTTCAAAGCAGTTCTAAATATTATAAAATAAAAATATTGATTCAAAACCAATAATTATTGACTAAGTAATTAATAAATTATATCTGTTGTAAGTTGTTCAAAAAAATTGAATATTTTAATTTATATTTAGAAAAATATCTTTTCAAAAATAATATACAAACTATTTATTATTATGAAATAATTTTCAGAAAATTTTTAAATTATGTCTTGTATATTATCAATTTGAAATTTAATAAGATTGTACTTATGAAAATTCAAATCAAAACAGAAACTACAATTTTTTTTTTTTAACTTTAAGTTTAAAATACAATTAAAAAAAAAGTATTTATTAAAATTTAAACCTTTAAAAACATCTGATTAATATTAGTAAAATATGAATTGTTCAGTATCACAAAAAAAATTAAAGATTGTCTTTAAAATATGGTATTTTTATATAGACTAAAAATAAAATTGTGTAAACAAATAATCTGGATGGAAAATCATACAAATCAAAATTAATGACTTCATAAATTATATTAAATAGTTTTTACATTACTTTGATCTACTTGGTACAAACAAGTATTTTATTGAAAATTATAAAAATTATATACTTATTAGCAGTAAATACTTACCAAAATATATTTTGGTTTGAAACTTTCACATTTGTACAAGTCAAAAATATCCAAAACTGTGCACATACATATGGTTGACAATAAGAAAAATGACATCAATATTAATGGTGATCTTTGGGATGCTTCACCTAAAAATAATTGAGCTAATGCTACTCCTGCAAGTAAACCTTGGCAAACAGTGCCTATTGATGCAAATATTCTTTGAACTCTAGCTGCGATCGAGCGTAAATTATTGAAGTTAACAGAAGAAGGTGGATTATTTATATGATTAAACAAATCATGCTGATCAGTCTTTACAAAACGATTTTTGTCTTGAACATAAATAACAATTTTATTAGAATCATTTGCGTTTATTGGGTGGATTGGGTTTGATATAGGGCTGGTTGAACTATGCACATCATCTTTCACTTCTTCTAATATGGCTGCAACTGTATTGCGACTAGTGTCCATTTTTAGTTCAAAAACCAAGTGACAGTTTCATTACCTGATTCAAACAGAATATTTCATTATTGATTTTATGTTTTGAACATAATGTCCAAATTTAACACAATGTATTGAATGAAGTATTAGAAAATATGATCAATTAATGAAAATGATTGTAATCATATAACAATCATTTAACTCATTATAAATTATTAACTTATGAATTACAGTTCGTAAATTTCTATTAAATAATCAATTTCAAATAAATTCAAATGAACAAGAAACAATTATTGTTTATGTTGGAAAATAACTAACCGTTTTTAAGAAATTCTAAAAATAATGATAAAACAAGAAATATACCCTAATTTTGAAACTGAACTACAATAAACAGAACATAATTTAATTTTTATTTTACTGTACTCTGTATCTATTAACCAATAAGTACACATTTTTAATTTCAGAATGACATTTTTTTCAATTCAAAACAAACATATCAGAAAAATATATAAACAATAAACACTGACAGTGATAAAAGCGCGAAACAGAGTGATTGTTTTAAAGCAAGGAGTACAAATTAATAAGTTACAACGTCTTTGTAAATTATTGAGATGACGTGTGATTATAATAAAATGTGGATAACGTATACAAATTCGTATTTTCATTTTGTATGAATTGTATTATGTATTTATTTACCATTAATCATTATACAACGTATAAGTCAATGTGTTAACTCTATAGTGTATAGCCTATTGGTTTACTGTTTAATAAAACATTTTTTGAAATAATTTCCATTATTCTTTTTAATCCTACAATTTTTACATTTATAACAAAAAGTCAAAACTTATTAAAAATATATTAGTAAATTAAATTTTTAAATTTTTTTTTTATTGATCACCATGTTTGATAATTTATCTATTTGGAAATGGCATATGGTAAGATACTTAAACTACTAGATTTTATGTTTTTAATTTTTTTAATCTAATATGTAGGTACCTGTTTCAAATTATTTATTGATATTTTATGGGAAAAAGAAAAAAAAAGTTTGCTCTCCTATGTTTATTTGTATCATATTATCTAAATTCTTGTATAGGGTTTTCTCTAAAAATATTTCTCAAAAGGAAAAAAAATATATATATATATATTCATGTATATATTTAAGGTAGAATACCTAACACATTTTCACTTATTACAATCTGTTTGATATTATTTTGTATAGTGTCCATTGTTCCACTTAATTCATGCATTTATACTTATTTTAGATTATTAGTAAAGCAAAGAATCTATTGGTTTTACATTTATATATTATTGGTGTTAACATAATTTTTTTTAAGACACTTGGATAGTACTCTAAGTTTATTCTCTATAGAGTGATACATTAAAAATTTGATATAGGTTATACTTTGAGGCAACATTTTACTATATTTTCAATAATTTGTCGAAGTGTTTGGTTAAGCTGAAAAAAAATTGAGCTAAAACGGTAAAGTTAACTAAAATTTTGTAAAATCAGTTTTAGTTGTTTAGACATAATTTCTTAAATAAGAGTACTAGAAACTCGAAACTTTACCACGTATTAACATTTCACTTCTATATGTTTGACAAAAGTTGATAAATTTTAGGCTAAATATGAATCTATGAAAAAAAACCTTATCTTTTAAAGTTCTTATGAATCTTAAAATTGTTTTTGGTATACACATATATTTACCTAAGTAGTGGTGATAATATAAAATTTAAAAAATTGTTGATGATAATTTTTCATTAGCATTTCACTCAATTCTTACTGGTACAATTTTAATAGAATTTACTGTTATTTCATTAACTTTCAACTTAAAATGTACCTATGTAAACAAATAATTGATTTATCCAATCATGATTTAATTTGAGATACAGGTAGCTAAACATGTTTTGAATATTTCGATTAGCTTAATAATTCTATTAAGGTATTGATAAAAAAAAAACAACCAACAATTAGACAGACAACAGTAAAATATGACAATGGTATTTTATACACTAAAGCTTTACTTAGATTATACAAAAAAAAATTATGTATTGTTTCTTTTTAAATTCAATACTGTCATCATTAGGGTTCGGGACTTATTGCACACAAATTGTAGCAAAAATATGCAACTAAATATATTTTTTTAATTATATTAAAATAATTGATTTTATTCATTTAAATGTAGACAATTTTTTGTAATTAGTTATTTTTTGACAACTATAATACTATTAACATTATATTATTGAAATGTATGTTCGATTTCATTTTCTTCGTCTTCTTCTACAATGAAAAAAAGTTTGGGTTTTTCTTTAATACATTAAATTATTATTTATTATTAAATATAAAGATGATGAATTATTGTTTACCTGTAAAGTTTGACTGGACAATAAGACATTTTCTGATGTTATCGAATTTAAATGCTCGACGACGGTTGTTGGTCAGCATATTTACAATTTACGATAAACAATAGCATACACAGGAATAATTAAGTATTTCCCTAGTTGCCAAATCCAGTTAATAATGTTATTATCTTATCTTTATTAATAAACCAAGCTATATGGAGAAACTGATTAGGTATATTGAACAACGCATGAAAGTAAAAAAAAATAAAGTTATAAAATAAACAATTAAAATATTTAAAATGAATGTAAAACAAAAACTGTGTAAATATGCTATAAATAACAATTAATTTACCAAAATTGACAAATATGCATTTTGCCCAGCAAACAGCTAAATATGTGAAAATATGCAATTAAAATTTTTGTATTTCAATCCGTTATGAATTAAAACAAATTTAAATCTTACTTAGACTATTCTACAGTCATTATTAAGCAATATGCAAATGCAACAAGTCCCAAACCCTAGTCATCATCTTGTCTGAAGATCAATAGGCGATAGACAATCTTCCCATAGCCATTATCTTCTATTTCATTAGGATCAAATGGATAAAGGACAAACTTCTATCAAAAAGAAAAAAAGAAATTTACTCATATTAAAAATTGTTTTTAGATTTAATTGAAATATATTGGTAGCTAAATGTTTCATATGTGTTTTATTTATAGGACTTTGTGGGACAAAAACATGCAGAGTATTTGTTTAGAACCATAATTACTGTGTGCGGAGTAAGTTTTATTTTACAATGAAAAATAATATTTTATAATGTCCATGTTTTTTTATTACAGATTGTAGGTTTTATTTTGGGATATATAAAAGAACAGTTTTCAATTACAATCGGTCTTACATTAGTTGGATTTTTTGTTTCTGCTATAGTAAGTAAATTTTTAATTATGTATTAAATTACAAAAATAAATAATAATAAATAAGATTTTTATTGAATAAATTAATATTAGGTATTAAAAAGTATGTACTTTGCCCCATGGGATATTCTTAATTTGCTCCTCAAACAAAAATGGGGATGGCTGTATTGAATTTTAAAGAAGTCATAGATCATTTTTTTAGTTGAACAATTTTGAGCAAATCTTCAGACTTTAAATATATCATTAGGATTGACCAATTTTCGAAGAAATTGTTAAAATTGAAAATTGTTGAAAAACAGTTCATTACGTAATAATTGTATAATAATTTACTGAAACGCTTATAAGAAAAACTAGATTCGTGATTTTTGAAATTTTTTCAGAATCATTACAGAAAGAAGTGTATAAGTTAAGTTGAATTAAATTTTCAAAAGTTTTTATCCGATATTTAAAACTAATAAGGGTAAACTTTTAATAATCAAGCTATCTTCAAGTTTTATTTTCAGCCCAAAGTTGTTAAATTTTTTTGTAACTTTTTTAAAGTGTGCAGTGATAGGTCAGTAATATATGGTGACAGTTTAAAGTTTCTAGCAACATTATTTTTAGAGTTATAATGAAATTACTAAAGTTGATTTTAATAAAAGTGTCGGCAAATTTAGCCGTTTTTCATCTATTTTAGGCTGTTTTTCTGCTCACCTGGAAAATGTTTGAAATGAGACCTTAATAAACCCTCTAAGTATCAAATCTACAATCTATAGAGTTGCTGGATGAAACTTTTGGACAAAGTTAAGTTGAGCAAAAAGTATCCAGAAAATAAAATAAACATCATTGTAAAACCATAAAATTCTTCACTTCACTCAGAATCAAAAACAATTTAATTATCGTTAGATATTTCATAACTAGTTTCAGTATATGAATTAAGACTTATTGGTTGTAACTTATTTACGTACAAATTGTTTCTACCTGTTATAAAAAATGTGCAATTATTATAAATAGTATTATTCACATGAACAATTGTAAGAAACTTGCTAAAATTTCTCTCTTATGCTAATTTTTTAACAGTTATTAATCAACTTTTCTTTAATAATTAACTTAACTGTGTTAAAATAATCATTCAAAAATATTTATTGTATTGATTGATCTCTACAGTTTCTGTGGTATGCATTACTCAGTATTGTATTATTCAATTACGACAATGTTTTTGTACTGACAGAAGATAATTTATTCATATTTATTGGTTTTTAAGAGCATAAAAACTGCTCTTTAGTAATTAATAAAAGTATATTCAATTTTGAATTAAAATTTAATGAATTTTGCCATGCTGTTCATTAAACTATTACACTTAATATAATCTTGTTTAAGCATAATCAACTTATTTTAATTTCAGTTTTTTCTTTGATTTGTTAAAGAAATCAAATTCTGAAATATAACTTCTTATTTAAAACATGTTTTGATTTTTAGTTGACTATTCCACCTTGGCCGATGTATGCTCGTAATCCACTCAAATGGCAAAAAGTTAAGAAGATAAAAAAAAATGAAATAAACCTAACTTATGATGAATATAAAGAAGATAAAAAGAAAGAAAAAAAGAAGATAAAGTGAACTGGTGCATCCTTATTGTTTTAACATTGAATTTCTATCTTGTTTTTCCTATTAAGTTATTCAAATAATTGTCATTTATTGAGAAATAATAAAATGTATAAATATATTTATATTATATATATTTATTATTGTATTAAAAAAAAAAATATATATATATATATATAAATTTCACAATATTTATGATCTCTATTATAAAAAAAGATTGCCCAATTACTGGTATTATGTATTCTACCATTTTTTTTAATTCTAAAAGTAGAAGTCTAGTCTATTTTTGTAATGATACTCGTAATGAGTCACGTATGTGTTGAATATAATCATTTAATAATGTTTAAATATAAAAATTTGTCTTATTTGATCTAAATAGTTTCTGCAAAAGATATTCATATTTATAATATCAATATAATATTTTGAAATATTTATATAAAGTTTTAATAAGTTGAGATGGTTTGTCTGATCAAGGCAGGTAGGCTGCATCGCTGCATGAGTCCCTTGGTTGTTTGACCGAAATTCATGTAGTCTTGAAAAATAATTAAATAATTTGATAGTGTTAAATTTTATATAACCAAAAAAAAAAAAAAAATACAAAAAATGTTTATATAAAGATGTGGATTACCTTTAAATTAATAAATAATCTAAAAATAAGCTCTTATTTTATACTGTTAGATGTTAATAAGTAATATAACGTAAAACTTAAAATGTAATTTGAAACTTCATGAATATCATTTGATATTTATATTGACCGGTAAAAGGCAAAAGGGGCTAATCGACCGTTCAACTACTTTTAAGGAGGACAAAATGAAAATTGTCACATTTTCTATATTTTGATGCTGGGGCTTGGGGTTTCATCAAAACTTTAATAATGAAGTTTTTATGTTTTTTCATACTTCATTATGTTAATTTTGTGACCAGACACTAGATATATTGAAACATAATATTAATTTTTAATCACATAAAATAAGTTAAAACTAATAATTTTTTTTGGCATTTGCTTTTTTTTTTTTATATAATATCAAAAATAGTAGGAGCCAAGCAACATATTATGTTTGGCAATTGACAAACAAAATTTTCATTAGTGTCAATTATACCTTAAAAAAGGCGCCGAACCCCTACTTTTTTAACATATCTGTTTGTAAATGTCGCTTGTCTCGAAAATTAGAATTGAAATATCCCACTAGTAAATAGTCATAAGAACATAGGTGCTTGTGCGATTGAATGTTTGGACTGTCGGTAATTCCTTAGTATACCAGGGGCACACCTATGATTTTTTTTTGAGGGGGACTAAATAAAATTATCTTTTAACAGTTATAGTATTTATTTTTAAATATGTAAATCTGAAAGCATGCTTGTGTACGATCTTAACGTCAATTTTATTTTAAAGAAATTAAGAATTTAATATACATTTTTGCATTTAACTCATTTAAGGTTTTGATTGAGTATTGCCTTCACGGTGAAACTACACCTGTAAAATATTATTATTACTTTATTACATTATGAATATTATATTGATTATTTTTCATAGATCTTAACTTTTAAAGTTTAAACTATAAAGCTAAGTCACCTTGGTCCTTTTTTTCCTAGTATTGACAGCACTTCTGAACTTTGAATATTGATTTCTCTGTGAATATGAACTATGAAGCATAGCTAATCCATTCAGGCGATTCTGACTCATTGTACTTCTCAAATAAATTTTTATTCTTATTAAAGTGAAAATGATCTTTCTGTTGTACTAGTCGAAACAGGCAATGTAGAGATTATTTTTAAAAGTATAAATGTAGTTTGAAATAGAATATCATTACACAAGTTTAATGCATCGATCGCATTATGTGGTAATGAATGATTTTGGTGTTGAAATTGTTGGTACCATACTCGGCGGCTGCAGCATTAACTCTATTTTGTGGTATAGGTACCATTTTTGTCAAACTCTAAAAGTTTTGAATAATGTGATTTTTCTGTTTGACTAGGAATATTTATGGTTGGTAAAATGCACTTAAAACATTTAATCACATCTTTGTGCTTAGAAAATCGTTCAGATATACTATTTATAAAAGAATCTAGCCACGGAATGAAAATAGCACGTCTATTATAGAGTTCTTCTTCATTTTCCGAGGGTACATTACACCGTTTGGTTTGATTTTTGGTTAATCTAGGCATAGCAATTGTTATTTCTAAATTCTAGGGCATCAGCAATGTCGCAAGCTTCATTGTAAATAATCTTAAATTCATTTTCAGCATTAGTTTGTATGTTTCGAAGAACAAATATTATACTATATTTACGTTATTTAAAGCCTCCGAAATATCCAAATCAGTCAATTGAAAATTTTTACTGATTGGTAAAGTATAACTTAACAGCTTTTTTGCACACAATAGAGATATTATAAAACTTGATAGTTGAATTCCACATGACAGTAAGAACGTTAGACGATTCATTTTTACAACTTTATGACTGTATTTCTTCTAAAACTGCAACTAAAGCATCATATGTTTCAATATAAAAACATAATTATGACGTTCAACCCATCTGCTAGACAGAGTTGCTTTAATTTCGTTTTATTTGAATTATACGTCAATGTTTCAATACTATGTTGAAGGATATTTTGACGTTTCGGAGCATTAAAAAATGTACATATTTTTTCAAGAATACCAAAAGCATTTCTAATTGGAACTACTTCAACTGCATTTAATAAAACAAAGTTTAAACTGTGTGAAATGCAATGTAGGTGCTGTAATGATACATGCAATGTATTGCAAGCATCATATTATTGCACCACAGTAGATAATATACCTATCAAATCTCTAAAATAAAAAACATCCATATAAACTATACACCTTGATTTCAAGAATTTAACGAAATCTAACCCCTGATCTTTTAAATGAAATTTTTTATTGTAAATGAACATGCAGCCAGCACCGCAAACTCATTAAAGATAAACCGGGGCCTCCTCAATAATGCCAATATCATTTTTATTACTGCAAAATCCAAAATACAAAAAGAAGGGAAGACTATAACAAAATAACAGCATGAATATCGACCAAAAAATAAACGAACACTCAGTCACCTAGTCACTGTTTTTGTCTGTCCACTTGCTAATCGTTCCCTAAAGGCCACCATGATTGATCTCATGCGCTTTTGGTAAGTGACTAGTATTCAGACCAAGTCAAATATACCGACTTTTCATACACTCTCGCTATAGAATTGTGTAGAATGTAGATCTTTCCTTACTATTTTTGAGAATAAAAACAACAGTATTTTTATTTCTTCATAATATCTTTGTGTGTGTGTGTCATGCTTTTTGCTCTCGCAAAGATGATTGAAAACCATTCCGAAAACATAAACATTTACACGCTCATATCGGTCAAGAATTTCGCTCTGTAGAATTGCATCGGAGTTCCTAGGCGATCACGTAAGGGCACTGGACTGCAGCCAGGTAAGAATTGAAAGATAATAATAATTGAATAAAATAAAATAAATTGACCAGCCCGATAGGAAGTGAGATAAATCATTTAATCAATAGTAATTGAGAATAAAACGAATAAAGAGAAAAAAAGAGAAAGAATTAAAATAAGAAAAAAGAAAAAAACAATTAACAAATTAAATAAGAAAAAGAAGAAAAAATAATAAAACGAATTAAACAAGAAAAGAATTAAAAAATAATTAAATAAGAAAAATAGAGAAGATAATTAAAAGAATTAAACAAGAAAAGAGATAAAACAATCAAAAATAATTAAATAAAGAGAAAAGAAAAATTAAAGATAATTAAATATAGGAGAATGAAAACAAACTTTCTATAAATACCAAGAGAAGTAAGAAAGACAAAAACTGTATATGAGCTATAAGAAAATAAATAAAATACATTAAATATGATATCATAATCTTTCCGAAAGAAAAAAAAGTAGGTAATACCAATCATAAGGTATTTAGATAGGAATCCATACACCGAGGTTTCGACACTAGTCGATAAGTGTTAATTCTAAACATATAAATTTCCTTCTTATTAAAAAGTTCCGTACAACCCCCATTTATTTTTTGAGTTATTACAGTATGTACATTGCTGTTGGATATTTATTTGCAATAAGCGCCCGTACACTTTTAAATTGACCACTCATAGATGAAGCACCATCTAGCCTTGTCCACGTAAAAAGTTTAAATTAATTCCAATATTGATTAATGTTTCTAAAATTACATCTGCTAAGCGCTGACCTGTTGTTGATTGCACAAGAATAAATTAAAACAATTGTTCAACAATTTTGTACCTACTCATTAATGCTCATCAATTCAACGAATCGCACACATAAAGAAAATTGATATGCGGTTGATACGACTGTGGTTTCATCAGCCAAGAAAGAAATAATTATATTTTTATACGAACGTTGATTGATTCCTCGGTTAACAAATTACGGCAATTAGATATTACACAATACGCAGAAGGTAAAATGCAGCCCCCATCAAAGCGTAGTTATTAACCACTGCACTTGTATAACACAACTTAATAATATTACCAACTATTTTTTGGGGGGGGATGGGGGGGCTTTAAGACCGTTAGCCATGATGATCTCATTCAAAAAGCATAGGAATACAATAAATAATTGGGTCTAAAAGACCATTGTTCTGGGTCATTACCTCCACGTATACGTGGTCGTGAAAGAATTTACATAGTTTAAATGAGAAAACTACGGCATCTGTATTACATTGTATAGTGACCCCTATGCCCTTTTTTTACTTAACTTCGCTGGATTCATATTATTCTTATACCTAGTAGGTACCTAATATGTACTGTAATATTAACCATGAGATATCTAAAAATGTGGGATTACAATTTATGTTTACATGAAGTTAAATGATTAGAAGCTTAAGCCCGTTAGCCCCCCCCCTTGGATGCGCCCTTATAGTATTCATAATATCGCTTAGTCCCTTTTGACTTTTAACAGTCGATATGAAGTAGGTGGAGTTTTTTAACAAAAGTTCTTCATGGGCCAGGCGGACTCAGGCGTTATTACTTTAGTATTTCTTTTTTAACGAGTGTTATGTTATGATACATATAATTTTAATAACGTCTGATGTTTTGATTATCGTGGTTAATTGAGTGATGCTGAAGTAGTTTTAAATTATTGAAAATGAAAGACACTATTGTTATGGGTGATATAGGTTATTGATTCAGTTTACAGTTGATTTTACATATCATATGTTTTTAAAATAATTGATATAGGTATAGCAAATGCAAAATAAATTAAAACCTAATCTACGGCGACTGCTGGTGCGCCTTATTGATACAATGATACATAACCATAGATCATCTTACGACTTACTGATAACAATAATTCAGAACGCCTTTCACGAACTGTCTTGGACATGGAAACTGGATATTACGGAATAATGTTGATAGCACGGTATAGATAGATTCGCTGTTTGCAATTGCGGTACGTGAATAAAATGATTTAATCAACAAAATTTATCTTCAAATCTCTCAAATTCCTAATAAATCATTTTTTATAGAGAGGTGTAAACCCTCTACCATGTCTCCCATAAATATGCCCGATTAGGCGAACCTATGTAAGAATTTATTTGAAAAACGAATTGATTTATAATAATACTCATAGGTGCAAGACCAAAGCAAAAGGGGACAAGTGCCCGTCCAACAATTTTATTTTTCTTGTTTATCATTCGTCCACCGTAACTTCAAATTATATCGCCTACGCACAGGTCATACTTTTTTACTTGCCCACGCCTACAAACTAGGGCTAAATGACTCCCCTCTCTGTGCTTTACACCTTTACGAAAGTGTTTGCGACCTGCGGATCTGCCGCACCTTCTCTTTAATTGTCCTTCTTTGCATGCGGAACGCGTTATTCTGTTTGAATCTTTAAAATCCATAAATATTCCTTTTAATCTTTCCTCCATTCTCAAATCTAATTCTGAATACGTCGTAAATATAATTATCAAATTAATCCTGGAGGCTGGTTTTACTATTTAATGTATAAGTTAAAAATTGTTTTAAAATATCTTTATATTGTTCTTTCTTAAATTTTTATTGTTGAATTAACTAAATTGTATATTTAATAATTGCTGAGCTGTCATAGTTTTACTAAAAGCTAATTATTAATTAATAATAAAAAAAAAAACTTCAAATTTAAAATTTCAACCAATTATGTACATCTTTATGAACTGATTTTACAATTGTTCAAATCACCATAAAAGAAGCACATAGTGTATTATCAATAATCATCATAA
This sequence comes from Therioaphis trifolii, assembly GCA_027580255.1. Classification (NCBI taxonomy): domain Eukaryota; kingdom Metazoa; phylum Arthropoda; class Insecta; order Hemiptera; family Aphididae; genus Therioaphis; species Therioaphis trifolii. Next base: position 60,380,778 of record CM050404.1, read on the forward strand.
CTCATAAGTATTATATGAATTAATACATATATGTTGTTTCGAGACTAGATAACCAAATTTCTATCTATATTAGATAGTAAAACCATCAAAAACTTGCGTAAACCAGTGACGAATCCTGAAATCATCCGGAGGAGAGTGGGGTAATTACAATTTTTCCAATACTAAATTAAGTCATATTCAATTAAGGCATATTACTACCTAAACAACATAAACAGCTCAATGGGGGGGGGAGTATTTACTCAATCATCCTCCTGGGATCCGCCACTATCGAAAACAATTAGTGCCACCACTTAAATGTAATGGTCAAAACTAAAAATGTATTATTTAAGAACATTTATTTATTTTATAATAAATACTACCAACTTTAAGAACATGTCAAAATTTATGAATGTCAGAAAAAATTAGATCGGGTCGTGTATGAGAATACTATGTACAATATAAATCACGTATGACGTTGGACAGTGAATAACTCGCGTTAAATATTTAAATATTTATTTATAGATTTTATCACTGATTATAAACAGTACTAGTATTCATAATCAATGGATATTGGTTAAATCAACATATTTGAAAAGTTTGAGGTAAATTAAATAAAATGGGAATGTGAAAATTTCTAGAGCACAAAATGGAAGGGATGATGTTTGCACTCAAGCAATGAATAATTATTAAAGAAACAGATCATCACCACTGTGGCGAAGAGTGGATAAATCTGATGAGTAGACATACATTACAAACAAATTTGTTTGTAATAACTTACATCACGAGAAGCAATCACGATAACTTCGATCCCAAAATCGAATTGAGAAAATTACCAAATTTAAAAATAAAAAAAATATTTATACCTATCTATAAGCTGGAGACATGTCTCATACGATAGTTACGTCGCGTATTTTCAAATTCGGCGGGGCACCCGCCATACTACCACTGCACAAAATCACAAATAAATGTGACCGCTGTCCCAACACCTATTTGTGTATAATACAATTATTACTTTCCAAATAACGCACTCTATATTCAAAAATGTTAGAGAAAAAACAAAATAAAATCAGTATTTTTCATTGAAATAATTGTATGTAATTTTTATTTTTTCCAACTTAAATGAGAGTAGACATTGTGTCGGTGTCTTACATGACACTTCGCCACTGCATAACTATGCATCAGGAGAAGAAATGGAAAGAAATTAATTTGATCCTCAGTGAATTATCTGGCGGTAAAATATCTGATATGGTCGGACAGTAAACTAGTCGCAGTGAATTGTCCGCAATCCTTTGAATCGTCACCATTTTCTGTCCAAGGAGTGAAATGATTGCGGACGAACGTGAAACGAAAGTGAAAATAAGGTTTGTGACCTTATTTTCACTGTAAAAGTGGTCTAAAATTGGTGTTTTGTTTTTTGGCTTCTATAGATTAGAATTACATTATCATTTCTTCTTTATATAGGATTTTTTTCTAAATTTTTGATAGTTTTTTCCAAAAATGCAAAAAAGTACCGAACATTTCTGCAAAATATCCCATTAACTAGATAATCATCTTAGAGATAACTTTTAACAATATTTAGACTTAGTGAAAATGTAGTTAATTCACATAATTTGGGACAATTTTATTTTTATATAAAACTTTTCGATAGTTTTTCTTGAAAATTTACAAAAACTACCACTTAGTAACTAGTAAGTACCTATGTATACTCGGTATTACCTTTTGAATGGCTTAAGATTTTATGATACTTTTATTATTAAAAAACGGAATAACATACGTTTAATAGATTATAAAAAAAAAAGTTGAGGTATCTGTAAAATAAATTTACATTTTTCACTCTGCTCAAAGCTTAAAATATTAAATTGCATTCATAATATTCGTATAAGTTATAAGTAATTTAAACCAAGTGACAAGTTGTATAGCTTTTTTTGTTTTACAGTCTACTAGTCATGCAGCTTTAAACTTCTATAGGCCACTTACGTATAATATAAGCTTTTTGGTTACGCATATTTTAGCCTATGTAAAAATATTTAAATATTAGACGGTAAGTTTTCTTTAAATATTTACTATAACAAATTTATAAATGAGGTAGGTATATAGTTGGTTTCTATAGTTATTATAGTCAATATTACCATATAGAATTCTTCGTACTCAAACAATTTGTATTATTCTAATAGAAGTGAACTACGATCTTATGAATAACGACTATAATTAGTTAATACATCTTAATAAATTATTTTATTCAAAACATACAAATTATAACTATACTTCTATTATAAACAATATTTTTTTCGTAGATATCTGAAATCGGAAGTTTTTAAATTATCAAACAAAAAAACACCAACTTTCTTCGTTGTCATGCCAATATATATAATATTATTATATCAATATATTTCAAAAAGCATTCAAGGCCGAGTCTTTAGAATTCGTTACTAATAAAAACTTTTAAAATATCTAAATGATTAAAAATATGTATAAAAAAAAAATAAATAAATAACAGCATTTATGAATTTTATTTTTAAGGCATATTATTTCACATTCTTAAAACGTTGAATAATACATAATTGTTTTTTTTATTATGTATGAAAATTGAGATTTACAGGAAGCTTTAATCACACTTTCTTAATTGTGGTTTTAATTTTGACTACTATTTATTGTCAACTCTATAATGTATACAAATAATTAAAATTTATAAAATACTAATCTCATGAATGTTTAATATTTACCTCATATAATTAAAGCTGACTTTTTAACCGTCAATATATATAAAAAAAAAAGATAAAACATTACAACTTAAAAATTATTTCATTTTGGCAAAAATGAAGAGGCATTCTGGACTCTTCTGATTTTTTAAAGAAATTCGGGGTTGGATAAAAATAGTAGACTCATATAGTTAAAATTTTGATTGAAATTGTTAATCATACATATCACATTCAGAATTCGTATTTGTAAAACCATGACAATTTAACGAAATTGATGAAAAAAGGTATGAAGTGTGCAGTGTTTTTTAAATTAGTCAATGTATAGGTAAGAAATTCGTCACAGTTTTTTTAATATAACAAAGTTAGGTGTAACTGTTCTTTTTACTTAAAAAAATAGCCTTATTGTAAAACGTACTATTTCATTACCAATACTTAAAAATGAATCATGATAGCGTAGATCATTTTTGTAGATATAGGTAATTCAATAAAAATTATTTCATAAAATTGTAAATATATCATTAATTTTTAATTGAAATACAATCAGTGTTTTCAATTCTTTTTTCACAATATTTCATTTATTCCAAATTTTAGATTTAATTCTAAATTTGAATTAATGGGAACATATTTGATGATATCATGAAAAATGTATCCGAATTTCACTCACCATTATTCGTTATAATATGATATTGATATGAACATATAGCATAAATATTGAACATAAATATCTCTAGTGTTTAGGCGTAAATTTGTTTTATTTACTCCAAAGAACAGATTTCAGAATAAATATTGAATACTCAATACAACATAAAAACATTAATGACTTTGTCATATATATCACCATGATAATCTGCATGATGTAAAATATAAGTACTTGATACATTTTGATAGTGTTGTAGTAATGGTAAAATTAAAAAAATATTTTAATGTAATTATATAAGTAACTAAAAAGCTGATATCAACTATTTCCATACATCTTATAATGTTCATATTTAATATTCAATAATAAACAAAAACTAATATTATTTTTATCCAAAAGTGGTCATGTCTATTATCATATCTTAAAGCGTTTTCACCATTTGAAAAACGTTTAATCCCCAAGTTATTAATTGATTAATAATTTATACCAGTGCCGCGTTAAGCTATATGTTGCCACTCCGGGACAAATCAAAATAAGCCGCCCTTGAGAAAATTACAATTCAAAATTGTGTTCACCACAAAATTAATTACAGTCGGTAGCGTATTGACGGGGAGGATACAATAGTACTATGTATAAGAGCAATACATTTACAAATTACTCATATTATCTATATTATGTATATTTTATTAAGCAAATTATTATTTATGTTTAAATTTCATAATTATTAATTATATCTCACATATAAATTTAAAAAAAAAAAGCCAAATATGACAAAATATAATCATTCATTACTTTTTTACTACTTTTCTTTTACACTTCTTTTACTACTTGTTTCTAATTGATTCTATGGTCGCAAACTGATGGATTTTCTCTGACCAATTATCAGTCTGTTTTAAAAGATCATCTTCTATGTTTAATATTGAAAGTGATGACATTTTGTCCTCTATTAATGTGGATCTTTGATAATTTTTTACTAGTTTCAACACGGAAAATGATCGTTTATTTTCGAGGAAAAAACGTACAGGAATAACGAAATAGTTTATACGGTAACAGCACAACTATAAAAAAAAAAAAATTATTTTCACCTGGTGACATGCAGTGGTAGACTGCGGCTTTTTCGTTGTATTTATAAACGAAATTATATCTATTATAGTTATACAGCCATACTGATATTGATAGTATGATAAAATAATAATTACATATTTTTTATTTTATGTTGATCCTCAAACATTTGCCGCCCTATCAAACACCATAAAATTTTCCGCCCCGGGGCAATTTCCCCCTTTGTCCTCCGTTAAACGTGGCTCTGATTGATACCCAACATAAAATACTGGTTTTATATAATTTCAATACATTTTCGTGATTTAATGACATTTGTAACTCCCTAATAGCATTCATTATAGAATAGTCTATTCTATGATCAATGCTAATATAGCTACAATAATAAACTATCTATCCAACAATCGAATAATTCTTTGTTCCATTTAATTAGTGAAATTATATTGAAAACTTGAATGAAAACATTTAGCCGTTAACAATATTTTCATTGTGTAAGTTTTAATTATTTAGGCGTAACATAAAAGTAATGATGCCAGAAATTTAGAAAAGTCTATTTTCGATATCGATATCAAATACAAATGTCATGATATTTTTAACATCGATATCATAATATAAATAGAAAAAAATCACGAAAATAATTATGATTTATGAGTATAAATAAAATTATAATAATCAATTATTAAATAAATTTCATATAGTATAATCAATGTCTATTTTTAATTCGTTCAATTTCCATTTAATGGATTAAATAAAAAATGCTATTTTTAATTTTAACCAATATTTATTACACTTTTTCAGTATTGTGTTACTATTTTAGTGTGCATAGTCATCAATGACACATCATCATCTAAAGGCCTTGCCTTGTGATAGTCATAACTCTATAAGTCTCTGTCATTTGCCATGTTTTTCAATTTTGAATAGGTTGTGCCTTCCAAGAGGTGTTTGAGGTCTTGGAAATATGATGTTCTTGGGCGTCCTTTAGACCTTTCCCCCAAGATCTTCCCTTCAAAGATATTTTTCATACATGTGTTATGTCTGAATAGGTGCCCTATTAATTTCGTTTTCCTTATTAATATGTGTTTTATTATATTCCTTTTTTCTCTTACATCTTTTAACACTTGTTCATTTGTTTTCCTTTCAACCTATGATGTTTTGTTCATTTTTCTCCAAATCCACATTTCAATTGCTTATAAGTGGTCCTTTTCATTTTTCCTGGTCCAAGTTTCACATCAATATAGCAACACACTCCACACGACCACTGTGACCACACAGATGTTTTAATGTATTTTTTCTTCGTTTCGATGTTGAAGTGTTCACTAGTTAATAGGCTGCTTTTCTTTATGAATGTTTGTTTGGCTTAAGTTATTCTTTTTTTTATGTCAATGGTGGATGTAATATTATATGTTATTAATTATTATACTTCCCAGATAGGAGAACAGTTCAACTTCTTGGATTACAATGTATATGTATATTATGTACTATGCATAGTATATGAACAAAAACGTATTTATTTGTTTTACATCTATCTTTTAATATTTTATCAGTTATTATATTTTTAACAATAATTTTTTCAGTTTTGGTCATTTTATTCGCGATCTTTTTTTTTTAAATTTTTATTCGGGATAGTTTATTTTAGTAATTTTATCAGCATTCTTCGTTTTAGTCATATTATTCACGATTGTTAAAACTCACTCAAAGTTTTGAATTTAAATATTATTACATTAATGCAAATATGGCTAACGTGAATTAGTACCTCTTTCTGGTACAAGAATTGAAGTATGGAAGTATTTTAGGTTTAATGTTAATTTAAATGGAGTTATTTTAAATTTAAAAAAATTGAAACCTAATACATACCTATACATTTTTTTTTATTGCATTTTATATTTCTGGTAAATTATTGTGATATCGATATATCGAATTTATATTTAATTTTTCGATATTGAGATAAAATATCGGAAATATCATTCCGATATCGATTTTTAAAAATATATCGCTTGAGATTCCTATTATTTATACAAAATGCTTAAATATCAGTCTACCATAATAATGCTTCCATCAGTACTTATATTTTGGACTAAAACTAATGCCATAGGGGGATCTATCCCCTATCCCCCCCCCGCGAGAACGCCCATGATGATGTACTTGTATATTACATTTTTAATTATTATATAATTATATTTACATTATATGAAAAATCAAAACAAATTATCTATTTTTAACTTAAAGTTCAACTATATGTATACTGGTGACTACGGAGGTTTCGATTTGACTTCGATTTGATAGTGAAATATTATGTTGGAGTACTAAACGTAACCGTGAATCGTGATCGTAATTTGCCATGAAGCTCGTGATATTGTTGATTAACGTTGGCGTTTAAATTTGAAAAGCGAATGAATGACTTGTCACAGTGCACTAGCCGAATAGCCGATAGTAAGTATTCACCGAATGCCAACTCACCTTCACTGTATTAAGTAAAAAAAAATTTAAAAAAAAATAGGTTTATTTAGATGCCTCTCTATTGAAATTATTGACAGCAAGTTACACTCTAACTCAAATGATATCTGTTTTTAATCGTTTGAAAAATTTCAATTGTTTAATGTACCTATAAAAAAATAAACAAAATATTGGTGTATGACGATTTTTTTAAGCTACAGTCAACTTCAAAATGAACTCATACATATATATAGTGCATCTTAAGTGCATCTTAAGTGAATTGGCCGATAAAAGTCCTTTAAAAAATTATTTTTCCAACATTACCTTAAAAAGTGGATTTTCCAAGATAAATTTGATAACGTTATTAATATCTAAGTACTGTCCCTTTACAGATGCTTTAGTGGAGAGATTATTTTCATTTTTAAAAGTAATTTGTATCTATTGTCAATTTACTCGAACTCTGAAAATATCTATTTGATAAAATTTAAGTGTAAATTATTAAAAAAATTATTTTAACATGTTGATGAGTTTTAACATGAAAATATGTTTAATTTTTTGTTTCGTAAAGAGGGTTTTCCTTAACAAAAAAAAATGTTTACCTTAAAAAGTCTTGTATATTTTTCTATTTATTCTATTGACCCGCACGCCACCACTAACTATATGGCTAATGAACCGTTAAGACGCCTATTGTCGTCTGCCAATGCAGAACCTTCCTTCGACGAATTGCTAAATTTTTAATATACAAATTTAAGTAAAGTTTTTTGTTTTAATGTTTAAGTTTTTATTGTCATCAGATAATTTTATCTCGTATTAATGTAAGCTGATATTTTTAATTTAGTTTTCTCTTATTATAAAATTTCATCATCATATAAAATATACACTGTAATGTCAAAAAGGGCCAAGCCCGTATAACAAATAAAAATAAATAAAATAAATAAATAAATAAATAACGATAACTGTGGTCATATATTTATGAATTATGACAGTTCAATGCGTTGTTCATAGAAGTACTTTATAAATAGGTACGTTCGTTAATGTGGAAGGAGCTAAGGAGGTGTGTTGGCATAGGCCCCACAGTTCAATTCGTAGCATAATTTTCAAATCCTCTCACAAAAGAAAAAACCCTGAGAACGCCAATGAGAAAGATATTACGTATATAACGTAAAAATCGTAAAGAAAATTTATTTAAATACTTATAAAAACAAATCCTGAATAACGTTTTTAGGCATTTTTTAATATTATAAGTGACGTGTTTTAGTATGATCATTTTAAATTTTCAAATGTTATTGTCAAATATTTAAAACTTTATTAGAGATAAACTAAAAAACAAGATATTTTCAAATTTCTATTTTTAAACCTAAAAATGTTCAAACTAGTGTAGTCATTCGTCGATAATATATTATGAAAATTTCAAATTTCTAGCAACATTACTTTTGGACTAATGTCGAAATTACTTTAAGTAAATTTAATGTAAGTGTCATTTACTGCGAATTTCACCGTTTTTACTCGGTTTGTCGTCAGTTTTTCTTCTCAGCTGGAAAAACTATTGAGATGAGAGCTTCATAAGCCCTCAAAGTACCATCTAAATGTGATTTACGATCTATAGAGTTGCTGGATGAAAATGTTGGACAAAGTTAAGGTGGGCAAAAAGTGTCTCCAGATAAAAAATAATAATAAACATCTTTGTAAAACCATAAGATTCTTCGCTTCACTCAGAATCTAAAATGTTTTTTAATGTAATAATATTTTAGAAGAAGTTGATTGTATTAGCTACTTTATTTGAATAAACAATAAGTATTATGTGTGATACTAATGTTTATGTTACTGTAAAAAATACTGCTTGACACTCGAAAAAACTTTAGTACCATGTATATTTTGTTTATGCTTTTTAGATTATTGACCAGACTGCAACTACTGTAGACTGTAGGATTACATGGAATGCATTAAACAATCTTATTAAACTTACTTAGTAAAATTATAGTTTATAGTTTAGATACTGTATAACATTACAATATCTAGAAACTACCAGACACTGCGCAGTTAACACTTTGTATTATTTTATTTTAAATCGTCTAGTAAACATTCAAGTAGAATAAAAAATGACGTGTTACTGATAAAATTAAGTAACAACACACAAAGACCATTATTAGTACGAGTTAGTGTTGTATTATTTAAATAATTTAAAGCCGTGAAAACAATTAACTTCTTGAATAAAATAAAATAAATACCAAAGCAGCATAGCTAATACAGCATTTTATTTGTTTTCAAATAACCTAAATAATAGCGTTGACAAAATAAAAATCCTGCAGTTAAAAATTTCAATATACGTGATTTTATAAATATTTCGTAACTATTTGTCTGTCACTCGTATTTTTTCATACATAACTCATTCTTATGAGTCATAGTCATAGATTTTCTGAATTTTTTTTTTTTTTTGAGTGTAGAATAACAACAGTATATAACTCGATATTTATGCTAAAATAACATCAATCAAATTGTAATTTGTTATGATTATTCTGACTAACGTTTGTACAATAATGCACAAACAATAAACATATTATAAAAAAAAATATATATTTTATACATAATAAATATATGAAAAATATAATATATTATAGTAGTAATTAATATTATTTTAATATAATTCAAAAATGAACTAATAATGATTTATCTCAATATGAATGGATAAATAAATAAAATAAAATAAATAAATAAATGTGAAATCATTGCAAGTGTATAGGGGTGTCATTTGGGCGAGGGGTAGAATATGAAATGTATACCAGTGACTATTAGACTATTTTAAGTTATTATATTTATTACGAATAGATTAATGCATTTTAAAGTGTAAAATATGATGTATCAATGTATGGAATTTAAAATGTGATTTAAATAAGTGGGCAAGTTAATGAAAATAAAAATTAATTACCTTAACTTAGAAAATTCACGTAGGCTAAACTGAACTTATTGAAATAAAGTTAAATTATATTCATGTTACATAGTAAAGTGTTCAAATTTTTTAAATTATAAAAATGAATCAATAGCAATTAATACGACTCATATTAGCATCTAAAAAAAATAACTATATAAATTATATGCATCAATATGTCATTATACTTATTTCTCATCACAAAGCCGGTAAATTTTACTTTCAATTTAAATAAAACGCTTGAAAAATTATTGAGAATTTGAAAAATATTTTTCAAATATCAAGGATAAGAAATTTCTCATCTTTGTAGATAGATTGAATGAAACTATTAGACTACTTTTATAACTTAAACATGGTGTAAGACTGTAAGAGAAATAAACGATACTGAATTATAAAACAGATACATTCTTCAGCTATTAATTTAAATCAGAAACTAAAATCTCAATAATTTTACATTTTATAAAACTACAATTTAACTCAAACGGTAAATATTTTTATTTGTGTCTTATTATGTTGTATGTATTAATGAATCGAAAATTACTGACCATGATAATCACAAGCTCCAAGACGTGTCAGTAAATAATTTCAGTCTTATAAATACTAAAATTAAAATTTTTAAATACTATTTTCATTTTTAATGTATTATTGTTACCATATTTAAGTGTAATAATATAGTTATTCGATTTAATTAATAATATAGCAAGGGTGGCCAACATGACTATGTACGCGAGCCACATGTATTGATAAAATTATATCAAGAACCAAATTCTTAAAAACTGTTCGGTAAAATTGATATCAATTTTTGGAACGACTTATTCATGTGAATCACTTTATTCAACAATGAAAATAATCAAGTCAAAATATATCGTTCAAATTTGACTGATGATCATCTCATAGAATTGCTATAAGAACTGTTTTACATCAATTCAAAGAGATCTTAAGAAGCTTACTAAAAAAGTAGAACAAAAAAAAATACCACGCAAACAAATTTAACTTAATGTTAAATTTTTTAATTTATTATTCATATAATTTTTTTTTTTGTTTATTAAACTGTATATTCTAGCCTTTATCTATACAATAAAAACATTTTTTTTTTTTTTATATAAATGTACACAAAAAAATTAAAATATTTCGGTTTTTGTAAATAAGACCGCGAGCCGCATACGACTGTGACGAGAGCCGCATGTGGCTCGCGAGCCGCAATTTGGCCACTCCTGTAATATAGTTTATCTTGTTGTTTTCAAGTCCACGTAATAAAATATAATCTATTTTAAATGCTAAAATTACAATATCATTATTAATACAGATAATAATTATGAAGTCAATTCGATACTTTAGTGAGTGGTAAAAAAAGAATGACTAATATTTTTAATAATTATTACAGATTTTCATTAGAAAATAAACTTTTATACAATTAAAATAATAGATAAATGTGTTTAAAGTTTCATGAATGTAAAATAATTGAAGGTTTAAACTGACTCTTCATCATTTATAACCTTGATCATTTTCACTTACACGAAAATATTAGTCACAGGTGTGGAAATTAAAAAATTTTATAATATTTAAACTAATTCATTCTTCTTTACGTTCAAAATCGAATAGTAAAAAATTAAAAAAAAAAATCAAAACGTGTACTAATGTCTAATCTAACCATATATTACACTCGTTGACTCGCGTGTATAACGGCCACAATGAATGATGCGTTTGTTTTGTATTTGTAAGTCTCGTGTTATATTTCGGAACTACTTTGCCCAAAATGAACTGTCGCGTGCAGCAGAAAAAATGTATAAAAACGAAAATAAATTGTCTTTAGCCGGAGACTCGAGCTCCTCTAGTTGACTTCCCAACTCGCGACCATGACTTCGGTATATAGGGTATTCTGCAGTAATAACAGTACAACATCATGATCACCGTCGTCCCGTATTGCCCGGACCTGCTCTGCCGCGGAGAAAGCGAATTTTTTCGGGTTTTCAAAAACGACTGTTTAACGCAACGGACAAACCGAATGAATATGTCGGTCGAAGACGTAATTAATATTTGCTACGGTACGGTTACAGTGAGAACGAATGACAAAATTATCGTTTGGGCAATACTGGAACATGGGAAGGTCACGATACAATTGTGTGCAAAGAGACTGTAAGCTATTATGAGTAGGTAGTACACTTGTAAATACGTAGTGAGTTCCGACGTTGGTCACACGGCCAAACCTAACGCATTGACAACTTGACAACGATTCGTCAACGACCACGATAAATGACGTTAATACACGGCTATTATTTTTCAATGCAAAAAAACAAAGGTACGATATTTACGAATATATTTATATATTTATATATACACAAAAAAGATGCTTCTAAGCCAGCTCCTCTCCTTCTCAGCATTAGAAAGAATAAAAGTAAAGTGAGTCCTCGAGTCACGCTAGTAAATTATCGCCAAGTGCACCTAAATTCACCAAAAACAAATAAATAAAGAAGTGATAACATAACAAGTCAGTTGTACAATAAGTCTGCCCATGGAGTATATAATGACTACGTCTGTCCATTGAATATATTATTATTATAAAGACTGCGTCTGCCCATAGAGTACCTCTATATAGACAATAACTGACCAAGAACGTTTGTAACATTGGTGCAAGGGTATCGAATTTAAATTTCAGACATCATAAAACACTTTTTACAAATTTTTGACTTATCCGGTATATACTTTCAAAAATATTCTTTAATACAAACCTTGTCCTGACAATGACAAATACAAAAAAAGGACTTACCAAAAAAATACGTACTTCGTCCCATGGGGTATTCTTCGCTTCTTGGACTAGTTGATGGGGATTGGTGTATTGAATTCCAAAGTAATGATATGTTATTTCTTTAGTTAAACAATTCTTAGCAAAACTTCAGTATTAAAATATACCGATTGCGTATTTATCAATTTCTTTAAATAAATTGTTAAAATTGAAAATTGACGTAAAAAAAGTTCATTAGGTACGTAATAATTGTTTAATAAATTACTTAAACGCTAATAAAAAAAAAAACTGGCGACATGATTTTTTAAATTTTTTCAGGATTGTTGCAGAAGTATATGAGTAAAGTTATATTTAATTTTCAAAATATTTTGTCAAATATTTAAAACTTTATTAGGGATATTCTTTTAAAGAAACAAGGTATTTTCAAAGTACTATTTTCAGCCCAAAAGTTGTCAATTTTTTTTAAGTATGTTTTAAAACATGATGTGATACGTCAGTAATATATGTTGAAAAGTTCAAGTTTATACCAACATTATTTTAGGAGTTATGACGAAATTACTGAAGTCGATTTAATGAAAATGTCGTTTATGGCAATTTAAACGTTTTTGGTTCATTTTAGGCTGTTTTTCCGCTCGCTTGGAAAAACTGTTGAGAAGAGAACTTAATAAACTCCTAGTGTACCATCTACATAGAATTTCCGATCTATAGAGTTACTGGATGAAACTTTTGAACAACATTAAGTTGAGCAAAAAGTATCTCCAGAAAAAAAAATAAACATCATTGTAAAACCATTCGCTTCACTCAGAATCTAAAATTATTCAAATCGATGAAGCTGTATTTGAGTTTTAACGAGACTAACGAATAGCTTATCATTTATATATATACAGAGTGAGTCTGGACTATTTGACAAATGCAATAACTTTTTTTCTATTCATTTTTTTTCATTTTTTTTTTTTTTTAAATGAATATTAAGGCCCTGCGCTACAATAATATTGTCTTAAAATATTTTTTTTACTTTTGAAACTCAAATTTGGAAATTTAAAATTTTTGTCTACCGTAAAAAAAAAAAAAATTCAAAATAGCCATTTTGTAAACCTGATTTTTAGAAAAATATTGGTGCTTAAAATTCTAATAAAGGTTGTCCCAATCATTTTCTATGAATTTTTAAAGTTTGTGAAAAAATTAAGAATATTATTGTGTACCACATAATATTAAACACATATTATTGTATATCCCTATTAATTAATTAATTAAATGACCGATCGAAATTTAATTTATTCTATGATTTTTGTTATCATTTGTAGATAAATTTATCATTATCATCGCAATTAATTAACATATGTATAAATGTTCAATACTTCAATATAAATTATAACCTTAAATATTTTAATTGGCTAATTTATAATCGATCAGCCATTAAATAATAGTGTAATACGATAATATGTATTATGCGGTAGCGCGGCACACAATAATATTCTCAACTTTTTCACAAACTTTAAAAAATCATAGAAAATTAATGGATGAACTTTTATTAGAAATTCAAATACCAATATTTTTCTAAAAATTAAGTTTACAAAATGGCTATTTTGGAATTTTTTTTAAACTGTAGACAAAAATTTTAAATTTCCAAATTTGAGTTTTAAAAGTAAAAAAAAATATTTTAAAACAATATTATTGTAGCACAGGGCCATAGTATTTATTTGAAAAAAAAAAAAATTAAAAAATGAATATAAAAAAAGTTATTGCATTTGTCAAATAGTCCAGACTCACCCTGTATATTGATCCTTATATACGGTATACCTAATTTTGTTATTTACAAAAATTATGAAGTTCAAACAATTAGTTATATGTATAATTTAGCTATTTTACTAATCAATAATGTGATAGTGATACATGAATAATAAAATATGCACATATACTTCTAAAAGAATATTAATTAATTCCTAAATAACCTAACAGCTTGTTTTAGTCGAAGAAAGTTAAATTGTTCCGAAAGGTGAAAACGTGCATTTTGGTTAGTAATTATAGTTATTTGGTTGACACGATACATTTTTAATCGTTTGATCGTCACTCGTCAGTAAGTATATCGAATTCTATTTAGAACAGACAGTTTTTTTCCGTCCATCTAATAATAATAGTATTCTTTTCACTTATCTACAGTTTTACGATAAATATTTTGGGAAGCATACCTATTTTAAAATGATTTCGTATGTTATTTAATGTTGTAATACACTAATACACAAGAGACTAGACGGCATATAGATTGTGACAATTTCATCAGTAGGTTAGTAGGTAGATACATGCAACTTACGATTATCTGAGTATATGACATTTAATTATACAATTACATATTTACACAATAATTATACATCATATTTTTTAATGATGGTATGATAAATTAAACATTTCTGTCTAATATTAATATGTAATAATCATTTCAATGAATACACACAGTAACTGTCCTGAACTAATTTTAATTGAGTAATAAAAGCAGCCTTCGTTTGGGATTCAGAGCATTCTATAGTTAATGGTAATAATGCCTTTATGAAGGTTTAGGACAAAATCATAGACCTTATATGAACTTATATTTAGACGAAATCCATAAAAAACGTAATAAAATGCATGACAGCCATGGAGAAAAGAATATCTGTTGACAAACCTTAGAGTAATAATTCTATGCGGCAGACTGCAGGATACTCACCATCAAAATAAATACGAATATGTATTACTTTGGCAGGGTTTATAGATAATAGATTATCTATTATTTATAAACCTTGTTACTTAGGTATTTATTAGTCATATATACAGATACATAAATACTAGTCTATATACATTATATTACTTTTATTCAAGGGCGTCGTTCGGAGTAAATTCATGGGGTAGCATCTTGAATAATATTTTTAATTCGTTTGTAATCTGATGAAGGGATAGAGCAATCGGTGTATCGATAAGTCTAAGTTAATTGTTCATAAAAATTAGGTAAAAATGTATCATTAATCTCATAATTTTATTTACAGTTGAAACATTTATAAAAACACATATAAATATGGATGGGCTAGCAATTGCTACCCCTCACCACCCCCTATTGACGCCTATGCTTCTATTACTAGTATAATATCTATGCTATTTGTACTTAGTTTTCTAGTTATATCGAGTATTCTTATCTATAATCTATTATCTCGATGATCCCACTGGACACAATTGTAAAACAGTTATCATTGTTCATCTGTGTTATTCGATGTTTTCCACGTAGAAATAATAATATTATGTCTACGGCGTTCTTATTAACTGTGACTAATGCACTGATATACATAATTTATTTGTTTGTTTATTACGTGTAAGGTATAAAACTGTGAACTAATGTACATTTTGTTTACTCCAAAATAAGAATAGCTCATGAGCTAGTACGAACTTGTAGCCTTCGCATATTTTTTTGCTCTAGATGTGTATAATTGATTTTACTAAAATGAATTCTATAGTGTACTAATATTTCAAATACATAACGTAAAAGCACATATTTTTGAATAATTGGACATCATATTTAAGCTTATTTTTTAGGAATTTTGACTTGATTTGATTCCTTTCAATTTACTAAGTTATGATTTTTGGATTTCGAAAAGTTTTTATCATTCTCTTGCAAACATTATTATTACCATACATGGCGCGTTTTTGCGGTGATCATATCAATATTAGTAAATAATAATAAAAAGCCAGAATATACCATGGGTACTCTTTGGTACCTACTCTACACTCGAATAATATAATGGTGTTGGGTGTTGAGACTTTGAAAGCCTTCGATAAGCTTCTTTCAAGATTGACAAACGTTATGTATATTATGGTATTATTTTAAATTTGAAATCAACGGTAAATCATTGTTTTTGGAAAACGATTCTGAGCGAAACTCAAGTTATAATCAACAAGTTAAGTTTTCAGAAAAATTCAAATCTTTTAGTAAAAAAATTGATGTCATTTTCAAGTTTCAAGTAAAAAAAGTTTAGGAATAATAACAAGAATAATCCACGTCGATTTGAGAATATCCGTAAAAATATTCTATTTCGTCATATTTTGACATTGACTTCTAGTTTGTAAAAAAAAAAAAAATATGCAACCGATTACTATGAAGATGTAATTATAGCTAAAGAGTCTTCTTAGGGTCAACAACCCGAGGGTTGGTTTGCACCTAGAAGAAGGTGTTACTAGGGAAGGGTTTGTACTGTGCAGTGGTTTCCCGTTGCCTTCTGCACAGGGGAGATGGCGGCCGCTTTCTCTAGACAGTCGCCTGCCCAGAGAGTAAGAGCTAAAGAGTAAGACTACTTATAAAGAAGATTGTGTACAAATTTCAGACCTTAAAATTACAAATTACAAATTTTATGAAACCAAAACAAAATTAATCTGATGCTTTGCGTAAAAAGAGTTATTTGTGTTAGTAGTTCATCCCAACTTTAAACGCGAGTAAAAATGAATTTATTCTATCAATCTTAATAAAACTAGATAGAAATATATGGGGCGAATATATTGGTCAGAAAAATGTTTATTGGATTAATAATTCCAAATTGTATAAGGTTTTTATTGAAAAATATCACTAATTTACGCAAAATTAATTATTTCGTCAAAATTCTTACTTTAAACACGTATAAAAAAAACCCAACAAACGATTTTTGAATTTTTTTCAAAACTGTAAGTTAAGTATATGATTAAGATTTTATTAAATTTATAGGTTTTTATATCCAATATTGAAAATTTTATTAGATAAAAACTTTCAAAAAACTTAATGTTTTCAATGATTTTGAAGTTCTATATATGGTACGAAAATGGTGACATGTTTCCGAAACATTTGTCAACGGGGTCATATTGATATTTGGTGAAAATTTCAAGTGTCCCGTATCACTATTATTTTTGATTTACAGCTAAATATCAAAAATTGATTTCATGAAAATCTCGTCTGCATCAAAATTTACTGTTTTTATAAAATTTCGAGAAGTTTTCCATACACTTGAAAAAATCATTGAGAATAAGGAAAAATTACTTCTCTAAAGTACCAAATAGAGTATTTTTTATCTATAGAGATGCTGGATAAAATTGTTGAACTACTATAAATTTATGAATAGAAAATATAATAAATTGCATAGTAAAAATACGTAATTGTAAAACCAATACATTTTTCTTTTCACCCAAAATCTAAAATCATGAGAATTATTAAGCTTAAAAAAATGTTTAATTATCAATACTTAGCATATCATTAGGTATAAAGATATTTTACCACATTCATAATTTATTATTCTTTATTAGATTATTAGAGCATATAATACATACATACATAAATACATAGGTACATGCATTCATACATATATATATATATATATATATATATGAAATACAGTTTTCAATATTTATAAACATAATATCGATATTTATTTGATCATATAGGTTGCCGGTTGGTATCTATAATATTTCAAATGCAACGTATGTAGTTACATTTTTCTATATTTTACCATCTGAATTCAATACTGGAACTTTCTAAGAACCAATTAGATGGACATTCTGATCTATAGAAAATATGCTGGATGAAACTTTTGGATTACCTATTATTACTGCCCGAAAACGTGATAATATCCATAAAAAAGCCACTGTAAAACCTATTCATTCTTCGTTTCACTCATAATCTAAAATTTACCGTTTCGATTTTATTTAATGAATTGTATGTTTAAATCTATATATTTTTAATTTGTTGGATAATATATTTTTTTCAATATTTAAATAATGTAAATATTTTTTCTGTTTATTGTGAAATTGTTGAGTGCATATTTTAAGCTTTTAAGTACTATAAAGTACAAGTTAATTGTTAATAACTCTACTACAATACTACTACTTACTAGAACATTGTGTTGCTATAGTGCCTTTAAATATGATATAAGTATAACTGATCACTGATGCATTGGTATTTCTGTAAGCAAGAAGTTTTGTACCTAATACTCAACTAATATTTTATGTTCTTTAGTCATTTTCATAGAAAAACAAATTGACTTGTTAATTGGTGGTATATATTATAGCTAAGTAAATTGTAAAATTAATTTATTAAATTAAATAAAAACTTCAAAATTATTTTTAGGAAACCTCCAAGACAGTTCCGAGTCCAGGCAATCATTTTTTTTCGAGTGCATGTTTTACACTTTCAAATTATTAAACGAAAATTGCGTACCTATATTTCCGTCTTTTAGAGTGAATTAATCTTTATTTACGTAATTTTTATAAAATACATTAAAATTGCACTCAATACTCATTCAAATCATATTTGGTATTTTTAAACTAATATGATAATATTATAATATTTTGGAATTTGGCAGTAGCCAAATCTCTAAGTAGATAAAGCATTATTTGATTTGATTCATTTGTAGTTAATAACTTAATCCTAAACAATTTGTTGAGTGATTTGACCATTGAAAGATTAGTTTGTAATAATTGTAATAGTGATGACGAAGCTACCACCAGGGCTGTATTTGGACATTTTACGACCCGGGGCAACACATTTTCATAATTTAGAAATGTAGTTCTATTTCGAGCTGATTGAATATAATGTAGCACAGAATCATATAATTGAACAACAGTGATTAAATCAGTTGAAACCGATTGCAATGTTTTACTAGTTTTGTTCAATATGTCTAGAATGTCACCCCAAAATACAGCCATAAGAGCACATTCAAAACGATTTAATTTTTTTAATATTCCTTTTACTTCACAGCGTGAAGCTGGTTTTTGATAATGATCCTCTGAAAATGTTTTCAACACTCCAACAACTAAATCCCAATTTTTAGTAAGAGATCTACAAGCATCATCTTGAGCCTACCATCGAGTTTCAGAAACCCTTTCAATGTTACTTTTGCATTTAACATTTCCCAACGTTGAGTCGACGCAGAAAAAAACAGTACACTGCTTGTAACAATTCAAAAAAATGACAAGCTTCTTCACAGCAACTTGCAGCACAACTACCAACCAAATTTAAAGAGTGAGCTGCACAAGGAGTATACTCAGCCAGTGGATTAACCTGTTTAATTCTTGCTTATAGGCTAGGTACCAGACATATTGCTGGCGTTATCATAAGATTGTCCTCTCATGTTAGCTAAATCAATGTTAAATAAAGCCAGAGTAGTCAACACATCATCAGCTAATTTTTCAGACTTATGTCCAGTGTTTTCTAAGAAACACAAGAACCTTTCTTTAGGATGCCCATCTAAAACATATCTCAGTACAAATGATAATTGATCGGAATTTGAAATATCAGGCGTCGAATCAACTACTACAGAAAAATGCTTGGCTGTTTGAACTTCTTTTATAATATTTTCTAAGACTTTATCACTCATTAAAGTTATAAATTGTTCATATGTATGAAATGATAAGTATGAAGTTGATCCTTTTCCTTTATTCCCATATTTAGAAATATTTATAATTTTTTTTATTAGATACGCCATAAAATTTATTTTCAATATAAAATTGCTACCCCCCTAATAAGCTAAAAAACTTGCCACCCCGGGCAACAAGGGACACTTGCCCCGCTAAAATACGGCCCTGGCTACTACGTCGTCATTGAATTTGACAGACAATTTTTTTTTATGATTTATACGTATGCAAAATATGTTAATTATGCAAAATATAATTTTCAATCAAAAACATATAACAACTTTAAATAAAATTAAAAAAATCAATTATTATTTTTTTAAATCATGTATTATTTTACGAAAATATTCCACTGTGCGATATATATTATTTTCTGTTTGATCTCTCTCCTCACCCACAAGTTCACACAGTATTCAGTAATATGGTTTTCGAATTGATTTGAAAACAACACATTTTAATTTCTTTTCTTTGTTCTTTTAAAGTTCAAAAGGTATATGGTAAACTAACCACCATTACATATTGTTCGAAAACTGAAGGGGATGAAATAAAACATAATCCTATACTATCATTATTTCACTGGCTTTTATATATATGTAACTACTTTTATGTTTTTTTTTTTTTTTTTTTATCTCTTAATATTCCCATCAATCTTTATTCCATCCTAAACTCCAACATCGAAACAGCTATCAAAACAATAATATCCTTTATATGTAATATGTTCTTATATGTAATTGTCAAGCTATCATAGTTTATACTAGCGGCTTTTATAAATAAAATAAAAACTACTTTTTTGGGTAGCGAAATAGTTTAAAAGTTACGTTTAAACCAAAGTGGTAGATCTATAGATATAAATTAGACATTTCATCTTCTTGGTATTTTGAAGAAGTTATTTTTCGAAATAAAAAATTGTTAAGTATTCATCAAGTAAAATACTTTGTTAAACATCTTTAAAAGTTAAAAACGTGTTTAACTATTATAATTTTTATATAAACAGTATTGCATATAGCCCATATGGTTGAAAAAAAGACTACTATTTACCTATGTGTAATATTGCTTATAGATACATCATTAATTTCGCACGATTGCAGTTATTTTATTTTAATTAGCTGTGTGGTCTAGGTCAATATAGTACATATTACGACTGAAATCAGAACATAAAATATTATCCTTTTCCTTAGATCTATTCTATCACTAAAATACTAAGAATCTATCAATAGTTACCATAAATAGGATGATAGCCGTTTGTAGATTTCATAGGTATGTATCTACCAGTGGTGGCTCGTTCCTAGGGGCGACAGCGAGATTACCCCCTTCTAAAATTGACATAAATTACTAATCAAATTGTTCGATTTTAAAATTTACAAAATTTTTTCATTTACGTTATTACAAATGTATGTTTTATTATCGAAAATAAGAATAACATTACTGGAACACTACTAAGAAAACACCAAGTAATCCGAGCTTATAAATAATTATTCACTATTGACGGCTTTCTACATATATATATATATATAATAAATGTATATTGTGTACAACATAGCCAACGATTTATCGAACGCGGGACAGAACCGCGGTGCTGGGCAATATTGACCGTCGCTGGTCATAACTATTATTGAAATACAAAAACTATGAAGGAGAATTCGATAATTATACAGCAGCCGGGGTGATTATTTCAATCGTCCGAGTAATTACCCGATTGATATGCATAATACAAATTTTAGATTGCTGTGAAATCTAATTATTTTATTTTATTGTATTATTACATTATTGTGCTCGGGTAGTCAGTGTGCTTACGTAGTTAAGTTTACATTGAACATATACCTTATTAATAATGTATTCTTCTATGAATAAAAATTCAGTAATTAGTTTAATTACCAACCCTTTCAATTCACAAGCACATGAACAAAAAATTAGATAGACGATTATATTTTAAGTATAAAACTGTATAATTTCAATTTTATTTTTTGTAATTTTTAAATGTTTTATTATGTTTTGATATAATGAAAGTTCTGACAATTTAAAATATTATTTATTACTAAGGGTTAATCAAATAATTTAATAACATTATGTATGCCCATTCTTTACTTTCAATATACATCAGTATTCAATACCTATTTTTTATCGCGCTCCCAATTTTTAATCTCACGAGCCGCCACTGGTATCTACCTATGAGTATACTTAATTTACATGTATTTGACATATTATATTTTATCAAACATTCATAATTAGTAATCGTTTAATGTAATGATATCTAATTATGTAAATGTCAATGCATACTTGTGTAAATATAGGAACCATCTAGGTATTTATTTTAAATTATTTTTTAATGACACACCTATTTGTCGGTAGACACTTTAAGATAGTAATAACTGACTTAAATCGCATTAACTGTTAATTAAATAATAGTGACCTATACACGTCAACCGAATATTTGGTAATTGGTTAGTGAGGTACTTTGTACATTGATATGGACATTATAATATGAATGTACGATGTACCTATATGTATATTATGTAAATACAATGAACGAATCAATACATATTCTGTTTGAGGAAAATTTGTTTGGCACGGTTTAATGTCACGTGAAGGTGATCATTTAAAAGCAATAACTATCAATCAAGTCACATAATAATAATAATTATGAATCCTTCAGAATCATCAGGATACGATTTTGGGTTGGTAGGTGCTCGTACAAACGATACAATGGGGGATGGGGTAACGAGGGGTAAGGGGCTATATAGGTAGGTAAGTACAATACGCCGTGCTTACGCGTAATCATCATGGATTATAATAGACATGAAATAAGTCATTTTTCACTTAGTTATAACTTATCACATAGTTCAAGTGAATCTAGAATATTTGATGGGAGATCATACAATTTGTGTGATATGAATTTATTACATAGAATTAATAATACCGACAGAGATAATAATATATTAATATCATTTTCAAGCAATAAAGGTTGATATTTCTATTAAATTTAATATAATAATGGTTACATATTAGTTACCACACATCATAATAATAATTCATACAGGTAAGTAAGTCATTTTAAACAAAACTAAAAAAAAAAACTTTGTATTTATTCTCATACTTTATAGGTCAAATTATTGAAAATTCGTTGCTGTTTTTCAGCGAATACGTCTGGTAATTCTGTTTTTTTATTTATTTTTTTTTTATTTAAATAAATAAATGTAAGGTTTTTGTATCTCAGTAAATATATTTTAAGCAGATATATTTTTGTTTCATTGGTTGATTGTTGTTTAAAAAAAATTGTCAGGGATGCCCGAGCCCCTGTTCCCTACCCTTGAATATGTCACAGCTGATTGTCCGTAAGTGAAATTCACCGTGACGTAGGTAGATATCGGGGGCAATGAAATATTTGTCTGTCTATATATATATTTAATCTCTATCTCTCTGAGCGCTCGTTTCGATTGCGTCGCACACTTATTGGCGCGGAATCGTCGGCATTCATCAATAACGACAACAGCTGCTGACTGAGCTGCACACGGCAACAGCATAATAACATCCTAATAACTAATAATATTCATCAGCCTCTCTGGCGTGCCGCGCATGTGCGTACGTGAAAAACGCCGTCGTAATAAAACGCACCTTGTGCATGCCACGATGGTAAGCGTAACACCCAAGAGCATCGACAGAGCAATAGCTGACTATTAGGATCTAGATGGTCTAGATGATTAGTGCGCCGCGATTCTGCGACTGCGCGCGCGGACCAGAGCGAGAGAGAAAACCCCGAACAAAAATGAAACATGATAGATTATCATTTATCAGTTTTTTGAATTTCACCGACCCGTCGGCCCGCGCGTTATGTTATAGTTAGACCTTAGACAACAATCGTCCCCGGCGACGACGTAAACGAACAAGTGACGAGTGTCGTACCGCGCGAACGCAACTCGCCCACAGTACACATACACACACGTCGCCGTCGTAATCGTAATTCGTATGCGCACGAAGGTAATAATATTCAGCGTTCGCATTTCACATTTCACATTCACACGTTCAACCGCCACCCGTCCGATCAGTCGTTCTACGTCCACGGCCGCGCGCTCATCGCCCGCCACCGTCGTCAACGCGTTCGCACCTTTCTCGTATCTTATGGACTACGTGCACAGGTACTTCAGAAATAATAATTGTGTCCATATAGTATATTGTGTTTGATGTTATTATTCTTTCCGTTTCGTAAAACAGACAATTTCAACGTTCACGTGATCTCCGGCTACGGCGATTTCGTGATAGCACAATCATAATAATATCATTACCGTTGGCGGTGAATTTAAAGATTACGTTAGACGGTTTCCCCCAAACATCTACGCAAACCTCTTAAATTGACGAACATACAACATAATTATTAGTTATTATTAGTTATTAGTTTGAAATTAGACCCTAGGAATACGAATGATTTCGATCAGTGACTAGTGACTACGATTCTAGGTAACATAAAAGTGAAGACGCACTCGTACTGTCACCGTTCGATCGTCGATCATCGCCATCATACCAGCTATAGCTCACAGCCGTTAGCAGTGCCGATACCTTTTGATCGATAGTATTATATTTTCGATTTCTATCCTTTCGCAGTCCGCACACACCATGAGCGTCAACGAGAGCAACAGTGCCCAAACGCGGCTACAGGTCCACAACTGCGTGGTGCAGCCCTTGCTCACAGGTAATAATGACAACGAATGTAACGCTAACAGACTAATATTATTTTCAACACTTGTTTGTCTCGTGATTCGTTAATCTTCGTTAAGTATCGATCTCTACTACTTACGGCTTATCCTACGACGTTTCAGACGTGATCCATTGATAAGCTCAATTTTTTTTGTTTGTTGTGCATCTTTAATGTACTTACTTGTAAGTTAGATGTCAGTAAATACGCTGTAAGTACATGATGTATTTCCTATAGAGATACTATGTTAGACACATTATATTTGTCTGAGGTCTTGCAAAAAAATATCTAATGAATCTCGGTGAACCTTAGTGTGTAGTTTTTACGTCAACTCGTAAACGCCTAATATCAACTAATATCCACGTAAGCCTAAGCCCAATATCAATTATATGTAAAAAAAAAAAAAAACATATGAACCGTAGGTAACAACAGCACTATTTTTGGTTCTACACTGAGAATTGTCATTGTTTATGTACATCTCTTATATTGTAAATAGTATGTTTTTGTCATAGTGTTTAGGTGGTAAATGTTGGATGCTGCTGAAAACTAAAAAATATTTATCTCAGCAAATGTGGCTCATCTGGTTGTAAAAAATAAAGACAAAACATAAAATACTAATGGGTCAAAGTCCACAATTTTTGTTGCTAGCTGAAACTTTAAAAACAAATAAAATATGCATTAAATGTTTAGTGAATAGTACATGTGATATCATGGATTCTAATTTTAGTATAATATATCACTTGCAAAACATGGAAACAGTATAAGTCAGAGGGGTCAGTTATAAATCACACAAGAATCGATTGTCATTTTATATATTATAGTATTTTGGTATCATAATCCATGTATTTATTTTGACATGTGAAAGTGTGATAATTTCATTGAGCATTAAGTATGTACAAACATAGTTTAATGGACATTTTAAGATGTATAACTTTTTTTTTTCACCTCAATTTCTTAGTTGTTTAAATATGTACTGTAATGCCTTTAAAAATTCCCTATTTCCTAGTGACATAAAGAAGTACAGTTTCACTTTTAAATTCCTGTTACGTAAATCCTATTGTTATCAAAACCTATCAAAAAAAATGTGTTATATATTGAAATCTTAGTCTTAGTTATTAATAAATTACAATATATGCTGAAATCAAATAATCTATTTATATTATTGTGTTGTCCAATTTCAGAAGTTATTTTAAATAATTAATTTTGACATTTTTTCTGAGTTAGCAAAAATCTATTTCCTATTTCCAAATCCACTAAATATTGTGTAGGCATCATTTTATTCATAATTATAATTATGAATCTTTACTTATGGGTCTTGTAACATTTTTATGCTGTTATAAATAGTTTAAAATAATTATTGAATTATGTAATTTAAAAGAAATTACATTAGGTACTATATTTTTTTTTTTAGGTATTTTACCTATATACTGGTATTTCTTTGATTTTGTAATTTATTATTATTTTATCATTATGTATACTTTTTTTATTATTAGATTTATATCAAATCACCATGGCTTATGCTTATTGGAAATCAGAAAAAACATCTGATACTGCTGTATTTGATTTGTTCTTTCGTCAGAATCCATTCCAAGGAGAATTTACAATATTTGGTGGCCTAGAAGAATGTTTAAGATTTTTGGAAAATTTTAAGTATTCTGATAGTGGTAAGTTTTAAAAATGTTTTATATTAAATAAAACATTTTAAAATTAGGTGACATTAACTTCCAATCAGTAGCCTTATAGTATTTAAGTATTAGATGATAAAAATGCTAACTAGTCTATAAGAGATGTATCCATTCATTTGGTTTTAATCCAAATTCATTGACATTTTTTTCTGTATTTAAAAACCTAGAAATTTACCATAATTATTTATTTAAGGAAATAAACCTACACTTTATAAAAAAAACATAAATTTGATTACTCATATATATATATATATATATATATATATATATATATATATATATATATATATATATATATATATATATATCAAAACTAGTTACATCATTCACTGCCGTCTATGTACATATTTAACATATTATGATTATATTTATATACATTATATGTAATAATTTTTAAAATAATTTTGATTTGACAAATCAATTTAACATATATTCTAGATAATACAAAAATAAAAATAAATATGTTAAAAAAAATAAAAAATTAATGGGGTTTTTACCGGTAACAGAGTATGAAATGCCCTGATGTGAATGATTTATGCTAAAAGTTGTTTACAAAAGCAAAGGTATTCTAGTATAATATTCTACTATGTGATAATTATAATCTATATTCAATAAGGGAATTATAATAGTTGAACTTGAGTTTCAGCCCCAATGCTATCTTTCAATTATTATTTATGGTTAATATCTAATATTTATTGATACTAAAATGATATTAATTTTTGTGTACAATTCAATTTTAAAGAATTTGTAGAAATTAAGTTGTACATACATATTATGTACTATTTACTAACAGAGTTTTGATTAAAACTATTTAGTTGTAGTTTAGTTATATTAATATTTTACTAATTTAAGTTATTATAACCTTACTTTATTATAACTTAAAGTATAAATGTTGATATAATATACAACAAAAAAAAAGCAGTTATTAAAAGACAAATTAAAAAATAGTATGTATGTATGTTAGTTATACATGTAACTTAAAAAAGTGCTAATATAAAAAGTGGTCTACTGCCATGTTTTTAATACAATATATACTTTTACATATACAATTGGTACTTTTTTCAGCAATTCCTTAAAAACATGTTATATACACAAAATTTGAGAATTTTAAACTTATAATAAACAAAAAGAATTTATTTGAGAAATTGACCATTTGGGTATGTAGCACATATAGCACAGAATAACAATGTATTTTTTTTTATTAATAATTATATTCAGTATTAGCTCCTTATATAAAAAAAGCTTAGACGATTCATGCATTACATTAACTGTATAGGAATGAACACAAAAATGATTAATTATTTAACTATTTATTTTATGATTATTTTTTATCAAGTATGCGTTCAGTATAATTATTACAAAATATTAATTATCTAATTAACCAATCATTAATAATTAGTTTTAAACACAAAGTTATAACTGGTCTATCTATTTAATGTGGATAAAAAATTTTAATATGAAAGTATTTTATATGAATATTATTTTTTTTCAGATATTGAGTACTTGAAAACAACATTGCCACCAACTATTGAACAATCGTTTTTTGCTTATTTAAAGGAATTGACTGCTAAAGATGTAAAACTTTATGCAATTGATGAAGGCTCAGTTGTGTTTCCAAGGTAATTGAAATAGAAATGTGAAATGTTACTCAAGAAGATAATATATTAACACTAAGAATAAAACAGGTTTTTATTGTCAGTGTAAAATAAATAATTGTTGATTTGTACTGTAATATACAATACCTTCTAGAATTTGGGTCAATGATATTATAATAGTTTTAAGTAAAAAATTAAAGAATTTAAATTTTTGTTATCGTCTACTATTTTTCTAAAAGTACTGTGATAATTGTTTTATTTGATGTTAAATTTGAATTCATGTATTATTTTCTATTATTTTAAAATTAAAAATGTGTTGGTTTAACATATTGCATATTTTCCTTTGTTAGATTATTTGAAATGCAATAATAATAAGAAAAACAAGTTCGTTTATGATTATGATTATAAACAATAGAATAGTTATTATTAGGTATAGTGATAAAATAAAGTTATTCAAATTCAAGTCACTTGAATTAGTTACTTAAGTTCTGAATAAAAAAAAAATAACCTGTTCTTAATAAATTAAATTTAATGCAAGAGTTTTGAAAATAAATATGGTACGATGAAATGATAAGATAGAACATTTATGAAATCCATTCTTTTCTAACAGTATTAGTCAATGGATAAATAAGCAAAATCTAGTTAATAGCATTTTAAATTATTATTTAACACATTTGAAGTTAGTTGTATTAATGTTTGAGTAGGTAAATTAGTGTTATTATAATTTAACAATAGTAAGAAAATTATCATTTACTTTTCATTTAAACTCATTTATTATTTTATTATTCATAATAAAAATATTATGTTCAAATTTTCAACCTAATTTTATTTCATTTTTGAATATAGAATAGATATTTTATTTTGTTTGTAGAGTGCCATTAATTCGAGTAGAAGGACCTTTAATTGTTGTTCAGCTTCTGGAAACTACTTTATTAACATTGGTGAACTTTTCTAGGTATTTAATATCTATTATCATATTTATTATTTACAAAAATACATTTTAAAATACTATTAAATATTTTTAGTTTAATGGCAACAAATGCAGCTCGATACAGAATGGCAGCTGGTGATAATGTATCATTATTAGAATTCGGTTTAAGGCGAGCCCAAGGCCCTGATGGTGGATTGTCTGCTTCTAAGTATGCATATATCGGTATGTAATTTTTAAATTAATCACAAAAAATAACTATCATTATCAATTATTACAATCGCAATTTGAAAATGTGCTGGGTACTGGGTAACTTGTTTATTGATTGCAATATAGCAATACCAGGCAGTGACTGGTACTGAATAAATTGTGACTAGATACGTGTTTTATTACTCACCAGTAATCAACACTAAACTTGAACTCTTAACTTATTTTGTATAGTGCAACTTTATCAAGAATGTTTTAAACTATTTATAATATACTTTGTATTAAGTTTACCTTTCATTTTTTGACAGCATGAATTTAGTAATTACTTTTAATGTTGTTTGATTAAATAATAATAACTTTAATCTTTTTTTTATCATAAATATGATATAATTGTATGAACTTATTTATTTATTTATATAAATATATTTACTCACACACACAAGCATATTCATAGTATTTGTAGAGTCAATTGGCTTTATTAAATATTTGATTATTTAATACCATAAAAATAATTTTGAATATTAATAACATATTTATATTTAAAATATTATTAGTCCTTTCAATATTAAAAAAAAAAAAAAATAATATAAATCAGAAAGTCATATTTTAGAATAGTTTTGACTGATATTGTATTTCTAAATATATTATTAATTTAAATGTATACATATTGATAAATTTACTATTTAATTGAGTGAAGATAAATGAACTTTTAAATGTAAGTCTATAGTCTAAGAAAAAAATGAAAATTAGATAAGTGTTTTTGTTGTTCCACAATTGAATTTCTTGAATAAATGCCAGAGTACTCATTGATGAATATCACATTGTGGACAATTAACTTGCAAATTATTTCAAAATGAATTAAATTTTGAATTTGTTACCTTTGTTCTTTATTTTTACAACGTTATAAAAGCTCATTGATGAATAATCATAAACATTAGTAAATTGTCATGTAGAAATTTTTTGAATATCTACATTTTATATAAAATTCATTAAATAGTGACAATTCACTCACTAGTCTGAGAAGATAAAGTTTATTAGTCAATAATAAATTCATAAAAGTTTTTAATTTTTGATGAGCTAATATTTAACAAAAGCTTCATATTATTTTTATAACAGATGCATCTATATGATGATTAATAGTTATACAAATTATTTTCAATTTATGATTTAACTGTTTTATTTTGACAATTTTTATTTGCAGCTATTAAATATTTTTATTTTCAGATGGTTAAACAAAAATGTAGTGTTTTATCATGAGTATTTATTTTATTTCAAAGTATTTTTAAGATGATCCATTATTATCTGTATTAGTTATGTTTATCCTACATGTGTAACATATAATGATATAATGTGAATTTTCTATTTTATTTTGGTTAATATTAAGTTAATTTATAATTTATAAAACATATTTTAATTGTGGATGAGTCTTTATTATAATTATGGAATATTGTGATTTACTTAACATCATACATTAAATAATGTAAAAATAAGCCATGCCATAGCAGGAGGGGCGTCCCTAGACAGTTTTCAAAGGGGGCAAACCTATTTTTTAAATCAATATATTATTATACCTATGTAATAATAAATACAATTGTACAATGAAATATTATAATTATAATAATTAGATAATTAGAGATAATTAGATAATAAATTACGTTATCACACAGATAAGTATACACCATAGACCTTATACTATAGAATAAATCCATATATTCTGTGCTCATACTAATAGTCTGGTCTTTCGTTAGGCGAGCTATCAGGGAAATCTCGGTGGGCCTCCTCTATAAAAGAGCTCCGTTGTCTGATTATGGACCATCAAAAACTTTTGGTCTTTGGGCCTTCAGCTTTTGTAGAATATTATAGAAATTATGAGTCTTATATTCAAGTCTAAACATAGAAAAGTTTAAACTATAATAATAATTATTAATAAATAATCAATAATAACTGCAATGTGCAAGTAACTCACTACCAGTGGGTGTACCGGCTATGGCTACCAAGTAGTGTAGTGATCATCAAGCCTTATCAGTTAAGGTTTATTGTTCATATCAAGAAACCATACTCATAGTCATGTTTAATAATAGACTGTTCTATGTATATTATTATAAAAGCCCGAATTACCATGAGTTTTATTTAAATTTTTGAATTTAAAAAATGATGAACTAATAGACCTATTAACTACAAAAAGCTCAAAAATGGCTGATTTGTTAAAATTTTAACTGATTTTTAATTATATTATATCTATTAATTACAAGGTTTTGTTAATTATAAGTATAAGTGTTTATGTAAAATTTTTGTTTAATTTTTACTCTAAGGACATTATCTTATAATACTGTTAATGCAAAAAAATTTCTGTATGAGTGGTATTTTTGTGATCTTATTCGTTTATTAGGTGTCTCAACATAAAATAAAATGAAATAAAAATATTTAATGGTTACTGTTTGGTTAATGGTTAATTCTTATAGTATAACTTCCATTGCCAATCATATATATATTTTTAATTTATAAATAGAATACTTAAGTATGAAGTATGAACTGCAGTATTTTTGTATATAAGTAAGTAACAGGGTATGTTGCACATTTTTAAATTTTGTGTCATTGACTTAGTTTGTGCCCATAATAATTTTGTTTTATAAGTTTTAATATGTGGTTTGTATAATGACTATTGAGTGTTATGAAAAAAAGGGAGTCCATTTGCGAGCGAAGCGAGTGACTTTGCGGATGATTATTTGATGTAGTTTTTGGGATAATAGTCGTAATTTTGGGGCCTAAAAATTATTTTCTTGGTGGGCCTTTTATGCCAATCCGGCTTTGTATATATATATATTGACAACACTGATATTTAGTGGTGTTATTATACAGTACATTACTGCAGTATATCTAACCGATGACAGACTGAAGCCACGATTATAAAAATATGTGCTGCGTTCTTCTATAAACCTATACCTGCGTTAACTATGCCGATACCAAATAATTAGTAGTTTAATCTTTTAATTTATTATCTTTTGTGAAGATTTAGTCTTTTCTAGGTATAACAATAAATTAAAATTTTGTTGATTAAACAGTAATTTTATACTTTCAAAATTGTTATGAGGGGGGGGCGAACGCCCATTCGCCTCCCCCTTGGGAATGCGCCTGTGCCATAGGACTATTTAAAAAGAAAGTTGACCATTATGGTATTATAACTTCATATCTCATTTATAACTTATAAAAGTTTAGAGGGTACTGATAATCTCAGTAATCCAACATGCCTGGGACCATAACAATGTCCAATTATTAAAAAATCTGGATTTGTTGAAAATACAAATTACTAATTGATACATTTTTTTCCTAAAATTGTTTTTAATTAAATTATTATATACTAATATAAAATACATAATTATTGCTTCATTATAAAATAATTTACTACAAATTTTTTTATTTTAGGTTTAATTATTTGATATATTGTATATTTAACAAGTGCATGCATTTCTATTCAACTGAATTACTTTAACCAGTTTTAACTAACATATATTCTTTATCAACATCATTAATTTAATATGTCTATTTTATATGTTATATGTCATATGTTGACTCCTAAAACCGCACTTGCGATAAAATACAGGACAAAATCACAAACTTTTGGCAGGTTAAAACCGCACACTTTTGATTTTGACCCCATAAAGGTCATAAACAAAAATATATGTTTATGTATACTTTATAGTTTATTATTTATTCAAACAAAAAAAAAAAAATGTTAAAATTGTAAAAATGTTTGAATGTTGATTGGCTGAAATGTATTACTGACATATTTTAAAAACTTCATACGATTTCCGTCAAAAATTCTTCTTAGCATTAAACAAGTGTTCCTATATTTAATACAATTTAATACTAAATTGAAAATATCACTGTTATGTATTTACTAACTTTTTTTTGTTCTTTATCTAGACGGACAATATTTTATAAACCCTTATGGAACTAGTTCATTCCCATCACTGTATCGATATGAATATTAATCAAAATTAAATAACATCAATAACCATATATACAGATGAATTCAGAGTGTACAACTCAGAATTAAATCCTTGGTGAAACTTTTCTGCTCCATTTGTTGTCCTTGTTTTAAAAAACTATGAGTTGATGAATTTTGTTATATAATGACCGATAGTCTGTGGTTTTTGTCTTTGGAGTCAAAAATCAAAAGTGAGCAGTTTTTGATTACAACCGTTGCATAAGTATATCTCTTACTTAAACTAAAATGTGTTTGAAATGAAATTAAAGCCTTGTTTTACATATTGAAAGTCACTGCGCTATATTCTTGCCTATAAACATATTATTAAATTTGGTAACAGGTAAATATTACTAATTTTACAAGTATTGTATTGATTATGTGGTATGTTAATAAGCCTTATTATGGTTCCATTAAATCAAAAGAAATTAAATACTTTTGTTGCTCATTTCAAATGTGAAATTACACTGACCAGTTTCAGCAGCAATGGTAAAAAATATTCAGTTTAGAACTACCACACTGGTTATTTTAGAATAATTTAGTGAGATATAAAAATGTTTTGATCAAGCCAAAGCACTGGATGTACCCTATTGTTGCAGTTGAAACTAGATAGTATGATCTAAAATTAAGTATTTTAATTGAATTACAATTTTCATTAGTTTTTACTTCTCACTAGTGGATTTATTTTTATTAATTTATATCTGTATATTATTTTGTTATAAATGAATGTATAGTTGCTATAGAATATAGATGATAGTATATTTTTTACTACATGAGATAATTTGATGTTTTTTTTTTCTTAGGAGGATTTGATGGAACAAGTAATGTACTTGCTGGAAAAATGTTTAATATACCAGTAAAAGGAACTCACGCTCATGCTTACATAACATCATTTTCTAATCCCAGTGAATTAAAAACAAAGGTGCTTTATTAAAATATTAAATTATTAATTTTAACTAAGTGTTTCATTAAATGAAATTATAATTAAAAATACATTTTTTATTGTAAAACAGTTTGGCTATAATAGTATATAAATAAGTTATATAATTATTATACTCTGTTCAAAATAAAAAACCTAGACGGCGGCCAGCTACTGCGCAGGGGCGTGGTTAGACTAATAGCACGGACATAAATCAATGCCACCATACCGCTTTGGCGGGAGCGACTCATTAGTCTATCTTTGATAAGTGACATGAACACATAACTTAAAATGCATTGTATACCTTGTTCACGCCATGCGACAAGCTGTGTGTGCGTACTTTTCAACGGAAAGGCGCGTACATGCAAACACCTGCCACCAGCTGCGTCGCGCGTAGTAGGCCGAGCTGGTGAGCAAGTGCTTGATTATGTGGGGAGAAGAATGGGCGTAGTCTGACCGCCGGCTACGAAAACTGGTCGCCGCCGTCTAGGTTTCTTATTTTGAACAGAGTATATATAACTAATAATAAGATAAATGAAATTAAATTATTACCATGACGAATTTTCTATTTTAAGATTCCAAGAAAAAAAAAATATATATATATATATATTAGTTTTACATAAATATGCTTTCATATGAAAATTCATACACAATTATAGTAATTAAAAAAAATAGTACTATTAAAGTTCAAATAGATCAAAATAAATCATTTCAATGTATAATGAAATAAGCTTTGATTATTTAGAAGTAACTCCTGAACTTTCTTCCTTAAAAAATAAAATTTTGTGGTTGAAGATATTTTCAAAAAAAAAAATTAAACAAGCAGTCAAATTATCTACTGAGCCTTGTTTTGAATCTTATCTCAAACTGTATCAATGACCATTGATTTCAAATTTAAAATAATGTAATACATATATGTACCAGATGAATCAATAATACAAATTATTTGTCTGAAGTACATTCTATTAATAGCTTGTTTAAGGAAAAATTGGACACAGAATGAATTTTCATTATCATTTTTATATTATTGACTTTTTTACTCTGAAATATAAAGATATAGATGTAAAACGGTGTATATTTATTATTTAATGTATAATATAATAATTAATATAGAAGTTTTTAAATTTCTTTGAAAATTTGAAATTATATTTTATTTTTATTATTCTACATGTATTTAATATTACCATCTTAATTTGTTATGTAATTTGTTTAGACTCTTATTAATTTGAATAATGGCAAGGAACAAGATTTGATTGACTTGACTTTATCATGGCGTACAAGATTATCAAATCTGTTACACATATCTGAAAGTCAAGCGTCTGATGGAGAACTTGCAGCTCTTGTTTCTTTTGCAATTGCTTTTCCAGAAGGTTTTGTAGCGCTTATTGACACATATGATGTAAACAAGTGAGTATCTATAATTATTTAAATACATATTAGGTTATTCATCTTATAGATGATACCCTATTTTACTTTATTTTATAATGCTTTAAATGTAACTTTTGGTATACTTAAGATTGTGAAATGCCTGTTCACTTTTTAAAATTATTTTAATATGAATTTAATTACTTCATTATACTAACTTCATCTAATACATTATTATTATTATTATTATTTATTTATTTATTTTTTTTGCTTTTATTTCTGGCATGTCTTTTTTCTTCTTTTTAGCTATATTTGTAAGTTTATGATTAATACAATAAAGTAGTAATATGGTTGAAACTCTTAAATATTCCAAAAGTTAGATTTTTAAATAAAACCCCTCCTAGTTACAAAATACACACACAAAAAAAAAATAATAATAATAAAAATAAATAATAATAAAATAAAATAAAATATTTATAATTTTTAGTAAATTATTAATCATGTAGGTATTTTTATATTAGATAAATGGTAGATCATAGGTTAGTGAATTAAATTTATGTATATGTGTACAAGAAAAATGTTTGAAGCGTTTCAGAAAATTTCAATTTCAATTTTCTTTTTTCTTATAAAACCAATCATTAATAAAAATGAAAATAAAATCTACAAAAATTAGTCAGTGTTTTTTTCTGTTCTAAATATTACAGGTGGCATTTCTTAGGACCAAAACAACTACCTGTCATTTCAAGTTTTGGGTAAGAATTCCCATTATCCGCTATTCGCATGTGTTTGACCTCGGGAAAAACGCTGATCGCTTTTTATATATTTGTTAACTCTAAATATAATAATAATAACAACGGGTACATATATATTCCATATCAATACTTCACTTATATTACATCCATAATAATTTTTACATTTACAGCATGTAAAAATCCACAAATCATTTTTGGTCGTATACGCATGCTTTTGATTTAGGTTCAATGGTTCGCACTGGTTCTAAATAATACAGTTTTTATTACATAGTAATAGAATTAGATGATAGTTTATAAAAACTTTTTATTTTAATTTCTTTCTTTCTTTTTTTTTTTTAGAAGTGGTATACTCAATTTTTGTGCTGTAGCATTGGCATTAAATGATCTTGGATACAAAGCTATAGGTATTCGAATTGATAGTGGTGATTTAGCATATTTATCAAATAAGTCTCGGGAAACTTTTGTAAAGGTTGCAAAAGAGTAAGTAAAATATTTAATAAGTTGAAAGTATATAAAGTAGTATTTATATTTAAATTTCTTAGGTTTGATGTACCTTGGTTTGCTAATTTAACTATAATTGTATCAAATGATATCAATGAAGAAACTATTTGGAGTTTGAATGATCAAAAGCATAGTATTGACTGTTTTGGAATTGGAACACATCTTGGTAAATACTATTTAAGAAAAACGTTTAAAATAAAAATGGATTTAATTATTTTAATTTAGTTACATGCCAAAGGCAACCAGCCCTGGGTTGTGTATATAAATTAGTTGAAGTTAATGGCATGCCACGTATTAAACTGAGTCAAGATGGTAGCAAAATTACAATGCCTGGTAAGAAGGATGCTTTTCGATTGTATGGTGGTGATGGTAAGTAATTAGAGACTGATCATTAGTTGAGCTTAGATTTATAAACATAAACCAATAAAATGTACTAGATTTATGTATTCATGTGTATATTAAAATCATATTTCAATGGAACTATGTGTTGTAGAAACTATATAATATCTATTTAGTTATAAAAACTATTATAATCTAGAAAATTAGTTTTAGGTTTTGATACTTATTTTGATTTTCATAATTTAATTTCTTAATTTTTACAAATTAATATTTATTTTGCTATTTTGACTTCAACAACTTTTAAAGTCAAACATTGTAACTAATAATATTTTTTTAAACAAAATATTTATAGTATTTTTTTTTTCTCAAAGTTTAAATTAGAATATTTAAAGTCAAAACGCTATGCAGAAGAAATATTCAGTAAAAATTTGTGGTTTGAATTTTATACTTGAATTATGAATGTATTTTATATTTACTTAACATATCAGAAATGTTAAACATATTCAAAATAAATATGCATATGCATATAAAATTGTGTTCGATTTATCGTTATTGTTAATAGTATTAATAATGGTATTTTTATAATTTTCAGGATTTGCTTTGATTGACTTGTTGCAAAAATCTGTTGAAGATCCACCTATACCTAAAACAAAACTTCTTTGCAGACATCCATTTGATCAGAAAAAACGAGCATTTGTTGTACCATCAGAAATAAAACCTCTGTATAAAGTAAATAATGTTTAGTTTAACTAAATTTTTTTTTTCTATTGAAAAGATATTAAATTTTAGTTATAATGTATAACTGTTGTATTTTATTGTAATACCCAGGTTTATTGGGAAAATGGACATATAACACAGCGACTACCAGACTTAAAAGAAGTTCGAGAACATGTGAAAGAATCTTTAAGAACAATCCGTCCTGATATTAAAAGAAACCTAAATCCTACCCCATTTAAAGTAAGTATTTAGAAATCATGCTATGATAAAATTTTTTTAGAATACTTATATATTATATAATATTATACTTATTTATTTAACTTTATAAAATTAGGTATCTGTGTCTGACGATTTATATGAGTTCATGCATGAATTATGGATGCAAAACACTCCAATCGGAGAATTGTCTTGATGTGATGCTTGAACTAATACTACCAACAGTTACCAGCTGCCGAAATTAATTTCAAAATAATCTCATCAACACGCTTGAATGTGCACCTTACACTTTTACACAAGCTTTAAGTTGTATGACTAAAAATTAATTAATTTTGAGATTAAAAAATGGATTAAGTGTCCAACAATCTCTGTTATAAGAATAGTTTATAAATTATTAAACATTTAGGTGCCAATGTATTCATTACTTTTGAGCACAAATTTCTTTGATATCAATATTATGTTTAATGATATGTTTTGATTACTTAGCAGTCAACAGAGTTTAAAATATCTCTACCAAACATGTTACTGGATAAGTTAATTTGAAGTTGAATTATTGATAATGATTCATTATTGATTGAATCTTATTTTTGACTTATTATAGGTCAGAAAAAACAATTTATCACTGAACAAATTGAAATCAAATAATTTCTAGTCTTGACAATAATAATTTATACAAGTACTTAATGTTATTTTTTTTATTTTAATATGCATTGTGCTTAAACATAATGTTTTATCTTAATGGTTAATAATCATAAAAAAACATGTCATTCCTGTTTTGGTTTTAATTTAATTTATTAGTTTTTGTGTTTTAACCACTGTTAATTTAAAAAAATTGAATAATGTTGTTAACATTTTATCTAAGTTAATTAGTTAAAAAATGTGTTTAGATAGTTAGAAGATAAGAAAAAATATACAAAAGTTAATTTTTATAATTTTTCAAAAGTTTATTTTTGTACTTGTGTAACTTTGTTGATTTTGTTTAATGTTGTAGATATAATTATTGGGTATAAGATTGATGGATGTTTTTTTTTCTGAAGCTTATAAATTATATGAAACCATAGAAAAATTACACGTGTCTATTTAGTATTTGATAAAGGCTTTTATTTTTTTAATTTCAAATAAAATTCAATTCTGTGCATCAGATATAATAATAATATTCACTGAGATTTTTTTATAATTTAAATTGAGTATTTAAAATTAAAATTACCTATAAATAATGACAAAGTTAATTTTGATGCATTAAAAAAAAAAAAAACTCAGAGCACTCATATTGTTTACAATGATACTTAAAACCTTCTTTACCTTATCCTGCTATGAATCATTTCTTAATTTAAATAGAAATTATATATTTTTTCCCATGAATAAGTGTATGAAATAATGCATCAACTTTCTTATAAATCTCTAAATTGTTTTAAAATAATGCGTGAACTAGATTCAATCAGGCAGTTTGAAGAGATTAT
This sequence comes from Therioaphis trifolii, assembly GCA_027580255.1. NCBI lineage: Eukaryota > Metazoa > Arthropoda > Insecta > Hemiptera > Aphididae > Therioaphis > Therioaphis trifolii. The sequence continues at coordinate 60,420,002 of CM050404.1, forward strand.
AAATGTCATCCATGTATTGATTAATATTCATAACATAAAAGAGAAAACTATTGAGTTAAAATTGTCTTTCCTCATAATATGATCAGAATAAACATCAATCATTCTAATTTGAAATAGGAGGCATATTCTAAAAGTAAAGGTCTATTCACACTAGCGGTCCTCAGTTCGGTCTGGTGACGGTCAAATCACAGTCAAAGATTATGATCTGTCTGCTCGTTGCCACCAAGGTTTTCATTGAATCCTGTCGTGATGGCATTTTCAAAGCGTAATTCGATTGCATTAATTTTCGATGAAGAAATAAGAGAAAGCAAACAAAGTAGACGATTTTGGGTTTACCCATTGGTCCTGACTCGCCAGGAGGAAGGAGAATATTATAACACTATCGCCAGTTAGTGAATGATGACGTAAAATTTTATAAATATTTTCATATATCCCATGAATAATACATGAATATAGATTTGATAAAAGTGTGGACACACAAGACCGAGACTAGTGCGGTTCTTATTCACACTAGGCGGTCTCTACCAGAAAGCTTGTGACTTCCGCGGTCTGGATTGTGCATCAACCGGTCGAGAACTGAGTGGACCTGATCGTGACCGATAGTGTGTACAATGCCGTGTTGGATTACGTACTACCGATGTTGACCTGACCATGACTGGACCGAACCGAGACCGCTAGTGTGAATAGACCTTAAGGGATGTTCACTTAGAGATTGTTCTCACCAAAGCAACTTGCAACCGCAACTTGATTGCAACGCTACTGCAACGCAACGGAGCACAGATAAATTAACGAACATGTTCCCACTGGTTGCAACTCGACCGAAAAGCGATCAAACTTGCATGAAACTCAATTGCAATCGATTGAAAGCAACTCGACATGCACGGTTTTTTCTCCAGTTGCGTATTAGTTACTACCGTATGATCATTTATTTGTTAATACACATATTTTTAACATTTGTATTATGACTAATGAGCAAGAGAGAAACATTTTTTTTGTTCAACAAATCGAGCAACATTTATGTCTGTATGATATAAGATCTCCAAGTTATACCAGGACGGATAAAAAAGAAAGAGCTTGGGAAGATATAGCTAAACAAACTAATGAATCTGGTTAGTATTTTTTGAATTTATTATTTAGTTTTAACAATTAATGTAGTATTATATTTTAATATAGTATAATAGGTATATAATTAAATGATATAATATTGTATTAGTTAATTAAAAAAGTATAATCAGTTTTAAACAATCAAGTGCACTATAAATATAAACAAAAAATAATCTAAAATACATAGGTATCTTTGAAGTTAAATATTAAATATGTTAAATATTCCATTGATAAGAAATTGCACCGGCAGGCGTCATAAAATAATCACATAGTTTTTCCCGTAATTGTTGGGCTTGTGAAGTTGCTCTTGTTTGTTGAGGTTGAACTTGAAGTTCACAATTATTTGCGGATGATTCATTCAAGAACATTTGAGGACGGCTATATATTCCTTGATGTACTCGAATAAAGTTATGTAATACACAAGCTGATCTTATTACAGAATTTATAGTTTCTTCTTTGCAACAAATTTGACCCTCAAAAAGTCTGAATTTGGATACCAACATTCCAAACGCACATTCAACACTTTTACGGGCTCTCGATAACCTAAAATTAAATATTCGTTTCTTCATGTCTAAAATTCGTTTGGGATAAGGTCTCATAATATTATTTTTTAATGGAAATGCTTCATCAACTATAAAATAAAATGGAAAATTTTCATTATTATCAGTTAAAGGTAGTGGTTTTGGTGAAGGTAAATTTAAAGTTCTTGACTCCAAGCAACGGCCTAATCCCGAAGTTCGAAAAACCGCACCATCACTATTCCTTCCTACTTCTCCTACGTCTACTGTTGTAAACAACCCATCTGCGTCAACACTGGCCATAAGTACAATTGAAAAAAAACATTTGTAGTACAAACAAATGTTGAGCCTGATTTGGGGGGCATTTTATTCTAAAATGTTTGCCATCGATAGCACCCACACAGTTTGGCATATTCCATAACTCATAGTATCTATTAGCAATATTTTTCCATTTTTCTTCAGATGGCGTTGGAAGAAATTTTGGTTGAAGTGCTTCCCAAATACCTTCAGTCGTAGTTTTAATTATCTCACTTATTGTAGACAATCCCCTCATAAAAATATATGTTAAACTCCGGTAGCTAGATCCAGTTGTCAAATACCTATTATATAAAAAATAATCATGTGTAAAAATAAAATAATTAAGTTATATGTAAAGAAAATAATTGTTTTTAATAATTGATAGCAAAACTTGTTCAACCTTCCATTAAATGTTCAAGTTTTTTGTCTCAGCCGAAAAATTTTAATCGACATTTATAAAAATAACAAAAAAAATTAGAATATTTAAAATGCTTATAAATAGGCCTGGGATTTTAATGCTCTAAAAAGTTTCAAAAAATGCCTTTAAAAAAATGCGAAAATGACTTAAAAAACTCAAAAAATGCACTAAAAAAATGCATTTATGTTATATTTATTATAGTTTAAAAATTGGAAAAAACATTTTTTTAAATTTGTTTTCAGAAGCCACTTTTATTTCATATATTTTTCAAAATAATATTTCACCGTCTGTAGAAAAAACTTCTTTACCGAATTCATTTACATATTTCGTTAATCGATTTGATTTTGATGTTTTTACTTTCGGCATATTGAACGAATGAGTCATACGAAAAAACACGACACGACGAAACACAACGAATGCTATCGAGACTACGACGACGGACGAACTAATTGGTTACTTATTCAGTAATACTTATCTAAGCCTAGCTATGATAAAATTCTTATCGACGATAACTTTTACCTTTGTATGTATGTATGGTGTAATAAAAATAATAATTCATAATAGGTATATAACGGTGATAATTTTATGTTATTAAAGTTTCTTGTGAATCGCAACTATTTTCGTTCATTTTATGAACAAATTGTGAAAATGTTCTAAAAACCCAGAAAATGCACTAAAAACGTCAAAAAATGTCCTAAAAATGCATTTTAGGTTAATTTTGTCAAAAAATACAAAAAAATGCAAAATAAAAAATACTTTAATATAATCAGTATCACCCAAAACACATTTTATACTTACGGATCAACGTTTCAAAACATCAGAAAAAAAGATGCCTTTGCATTAAAATCCCAGCCCTACTTATAAATAACTCAAAAATGTTTGAAATACTTTGAAAATTTAATCAAGTATAGAAATTGATGAAATAAATATTTGGAGTATATTTCAAGTTTGTAAAATTATTATTTTTTATATGACAGCAAAATAAGAATATCGGTACAACAGAAATTGAGTGTATATCTAATATTGTAATTCAAATGCTCATAAAAAATTAATTTGACTTTCCGGTAGACATTTTTTTTTGATAAATGTAGAAAACTCATAGAGAATCTTGTATAGAATTTTAGAACCTTAGATTTAAAAAGAAAAATTTTTATGAATTTCAAACTCAAAATAAATTGCAAATTTTCGTGATTTTTACGTATTTTTTAATTTGATTTTGCGCAAAAATTCCCGTTTTTCGTTAATTTTTTTTCGGTTTTTCCCGGTGCTTTTGAAAACTATTGGGGATTTCAAAAAATGACCTCCCCAATGCACCAACTAGATTCACTTTCGAACCAGAAAAGCTACTGAAGTTGAAAATCGAAGCATTATTTCGACAAGTTATCGTGTACACAGACACAAAAAAAAATAATAATAAAAAAAAAAACACACAACATAGGCTAAATCGTTGTTTTATGTGATTTCTAACTTGTACTTATCGCTATTAAAAAAAAATCATAAATCGTAAGTCACATTTTTCATAAAATTTTAAATATTTATACCTAAGGTTTGAATATATTAATTGTTTTCAGTTGCGATTTGTAAGGAAAAATGGAGAAATTTAAGGACCGTGTTTCTACGTCATTTAAGAAAAAAAACACCAAGTGGATCGCAAGCTGACTTTTCGAAAAAATATTATTTGTACGATGATATGCAATTCCTTATGCCATTCATTAAAAGCGGAAGACAGCAAAAAGGTAATTTAACAGCTCCACAACCCGAAACAGAAATGTCACCAATGTCAGATGTGAATATTTTTGATGATGTAACTGAAGATGAATTTCCAAACAGTAACCATACAGTTAATGCAGAACCTGTTCTCGATCAATCAACTTCTCAACCGACTCAACCTATGTATAACAAAATGTTGAATAATATTGGCCATCAAAAAAGTAACAAAAAAAAAAACAACTAATGAAATTGATGTGGACAGATGTTTCATCGATTATTTCAATAACAAGAAACATAAACCAAACGATAGTGCCGATGAAAAGTTTTTATTAAGTCTATTACCAGATGTACAACAAATGAGTCAAACACAAAAACGGAGATTTAAGAGGGAAGTGTTGGCTGTGATTGATTCAATTTTGGAAGAACCAACTGCATCCACGCCATCTACATCAGATACAGGAAATACTTATTCTTCGGAAACTGACAATTCAACACTACCAAATCACACTGTGGATTCATATAAGGATAACGAATTTGATTTTTTATTATTAAATTAAGTATTTAGTTAAGTATTTTTCTGGTTTATTTTTTTTAAAGCAATTGTTTTGTTATCTAAATTTCTAATTTACTAATGACTTTTCTTTAATAAATTATATAACTACAAAAAAATAAAATGGATTTTATAATTGAATTGAAATAATTACCTTAATGTAATAAGAAGTCTTTCTTCAACGCTTACTGCTTGACGAAAATTAGTATCTCTTTTCCTTATACTTGCTTCTACTATATTTACAAGGATTGTAAATGTTTCAGGATTCATGCGATAGTAACCATGAAATTTTTCTGGATCTTGATCCAACTCTTTTGAAACAATAAATGTACTGTAGCACACATTTCTAATATAGTGTGGATGAATCCAAAACCGTCTCTTTCTTTGCCTCTTTCTTTTTTTAAAGTATAAATAGGCAACAACAACGTCATCCTCAGATGAAGACATATTTAATTACCAAAAATATTAAATTACTGACTTCACTACTTGAGATACACTGGGAGACAACTGCCTACTGAGAGGATATAACACTCACTAAACAACATAATAATAAAAAACAAACAGTTGCAGTTGCAAAGTAGGTAAATAATTTGTTCAATGAGAACACTGAACGCAACGCAATTTAAACTCGACTGCAACCCAACGAGTTGCACGATCGAGTTGCGGTTGCAAGTTGCTTTGGTGAGAACAATCTCTTATACTTCAAAATGGACAAGTTGTAACACGTTTAAACTTGTGGATATCTGTTTATAACTTGTGCACTACTGGTGTAGCTATTTCAGGTGTTTTGATTCAGTAGTCATTTGCTTATCTGTGCAAACAATACACAATGTCTGCAATCATGTCTCCTGCCAGCTGTGAAGTTCGCACTGTAAGAAGATTTTTGTGTGCAAAAGGATCTTCAGCTGCTGAAGTTCATTGAGAATTATGCTCACTTTATGGATCTACTATAATGAGTGTAGGAAAAGTTTGACAATTGTGTCATGATTCCAAAAATGGACTCACAAATTTTCATGATGAAGAGTGGAGTTTTTTTTTCATATGGCATGATTATCCGGAAGTGTAGGCCCTAGGGTCTACAGTTCGAATGTCGGTTTGGCAGAATTTCTATTGGGGCACCCGTAGGTTACTTTCATGCCCCGGAGTGGGGGATGGCAGTCTCTCTCCGAAGACAGTTGTTACTTGTTTCCTGTCCAAGTAGAGAGACTGCCCGAGGCTGGGTTCGAACCGGCGACGGTACGTGTTGTAACCGCCGCCTTAGTCAAATCGGCCACTTCGTCCCCCATTGCGGCCACTCTACCATAAGAGGATGTCACACTGGTCATTTTCAGCGATAAAAACTCGTCTACGAAAAACAAACGAAACGGCATTAAAAAGTGTTTTTAGAGTAAAAATACTTATTTTGAACTTTATAGAGAACAATATTTAGGAGGGAACCTCATCGGTGTTTTTCGAAATATTAAGCAGTAAAAAAGTTATTTAAAAAATGTAAAAAAAAGGTTTTTGACTTTTTGTGCCTTTAATATCGAGCTGTGTATTTGTATTAATACGAAACCCCGATGAGGTTCCCTCCGAAATTTTGTTCTCTATAAAATGTATTATAGGTAATTTTACTCTAAAACCATTTTTTAATTGCTTTTCGTTAGTTTTTCGACAGCATGTTTACGTCGTTAGATTTGATACTTCATTGCAATAGTGTGCTGCCACCTACATGCCGTTGTGACGGAGGTCGCAAATTCCCCCACTACGCCAAAAAGTGACTGTCTCTATGTTTTGTTTTTTTTTGTTTCCAAAAAACTATAAATAAATGAAACATTCGGTTATGAATATGCCCTTATCGCATCAAACAATATTTACCTATTCAAATTTAATGAATAATATTATTGTTTAATAACTTTCATAATTTATTTCATAACTCTTGAATAAAAATTAAAATACATATATAATAAATACAAATACAAATTATTTTTATTAAATAACATACAACTTTTAAATTTTAATGGTCTTACTTTTTTTTTCATTTTTACTTTATTTGGTGGTTGTAATATTAGTCTTCATAATCGTCATCAGAGTAGACCTCTTGATTTTCACCATCGTTGTTTTGTAAATCATCATTCAATTATTATAAACAGAATAGGTAATACGGTACAAAAATTCCAATTCATTTATGAATGAATAAACGTATATCAAAAAATAATATATACATTCATGTATACAAATAAAATTTTTTATTGTTTATGCCCTAGACTCTGTCACTCTGAGCAATAGATATGGCATATAATATGTATGAAAATACATGTTATTCGAAATAACATTCATTAACTCTACTGCTATATCGCAAACAATGATGGCTCAAGTTAGTCATAGTATAATATTATAAAAGTAAGAATTAAACCAAAAATTCAATATTTTAAGAATAAATGGAATGGATAGTTTTAAGAAACCCGATATTTTTCATCTTGAGTATAGGTTCCGGTTCGATTCCGGTTCTTTATATTTTAGGGGTTTTTAGGTTCCAGAACCGGTTCTTTTCGGTTCGGTTCCAGTCCCTGCTAATAATACAATGCATGCAAACTGTACAATGATACACATCAGAGATCGTATTATTAGCTCAACATGTATGAGTAATATTCAAATTCCTATTGTTAAATCTATTTTGTATTTACGTATAATATATGCTAATTTGTTTTATAATTATTTAATTAATTAACGCCAAGTGGCGATTGCAGAGTGTGATATTTCCAAGTTTTTGGACGAGAATTATTATACTTTGACCCTACGACAGATGCCTACGGATTATTAACAGTAATATAAAAGAGATTTTGTACGACAATAATTGTAGATTTAAACAAATACATATCTCTCAAAAGACATGATCAGTGGACGTAGTTATAAAGGTTATAAAGGTTAAAAAGGGATTCGTGGGGGAAAAAAAGCGATCAAACGTATAAGATGCAAATATTTTAAAATTATTTTAACCGACGTGACGTCATACAGATATGACTATATTCACTGACTCCGGGACTCACGTCGGACGAGAACTCAAAGCTAACACTACTTGTACTCGAAAAAAAAGGCCCGTTCACACGGTGACGATGACCTTGAAGAGTGTCGGTTCGTGGGCGCCGTCCAGACGACCGGGCACGTCGAACGAGAACGTCTTCGGTTCTTCATTGTCCGGGGCCGTGTCGTATTCTGGCATTTCAAATGATCGGGGGCCCTCGTGGATCGGATGCCACATTAATGGGCCCTTGAAAGGCCCGAAACTCAATCGGCCCCACCAATGAGGGCCGGGGCCCGGGGGCGCAGGAACGTCCGATGGGGGCACGCTCGTGTCGACCACGTGCCTCGTTTCCGGGGCCACCCACGCGCGGTACGTGGCCGGCTTCGGGTTATCCGCGGGCCCGATTTCCCGGTCGGCCGAGGGCCCGCATTTCCGGTCGGCCGAGGCCCTGTGTGTCTCTCGACCCGTCGTTGCGGAGGGGGCAGGCCGACCGGCGCAAAAGGTTTCTCCTACAGGTTTAGACGCAACAGAATGGTCTACTTCCGGCGCCGGCCTGTCACGCCCCGACGAAGCGTCGTCCGTCGAGTGTGCATATTCTGGGCGCCGGGCCCGCACGTCTTCCGGTCGATGGGCCGATGCATTTTCCGGTTGATGGGTCCACGCGTTTTCCGGGCGTCGGACCCGCGCGATTTCCGGTTGCTGGACCCACGTTACTTCCGGTTTCTGGGCCCATCTATTGTCCGGGTACCGGGCCCGCATGTCTTCCGGTCGATGGGCCCAGGTATTTTCCGGGCATCTGGCCCACGCCACTTTCGGTCGCTGGACCCACGCGTTTTCCGGGTACCGGGCTCCCACGTCTTCCGGTCGATGGGCCCATGTATTTTCCGGATGTCGGGCCCGTGCTACATCCGGTTGCTGGGACCACGCGTTTTTTGGCCGTCGAGCCCATACGTTTTTCGCGTTTTGGGCCCGCGCGTTTCTCGAGTACCGGGCCCTCGCATTTTCCGGTCGCTGAGCGCACGCGTCTTGCGGTCCGTGGGCCTGCGCGTCCCTCGTGACCTGGCCACTCGTCCCGACGTTTTCAGCTGTCATGGCGGCGTCGTGTCGTTCGATGGCTTTCTGCGCCCTGAGTTCTCTCTCGGCGGCGTGGCGCGCTTCCGGCGTCATGGATTCCAGTGCTTCCTTTTCGCCGGCCTTGATCATCGCGTGCCTGGCCATGGCAAAGCGCACCGACAATCTCGACTCTTTGGTAGTGCCCAAAGTTTCGGTCTGCGGAAAAAAAGAAAACAATAATCATCATCACGCTCATTTCACTCGGATCGAAACGATGGTCGGCGAAAGGTCGAGAGGACGAGTGACTGTAATAATGACGAGCGGGAACAGTTCCTCGAGCCCGGACCCGCGATTCGCGGTAAAACAAAAAGTAAATAAAAAAAAAAATTTAAAAAATATGTGTGGCACTCGGGGACTGCCGCGGTAAAGCTATTGCATAGCAGTTTTAAAATTTTAGGAAGCACCAATTATTTCTTACGTGCGTTTAAAGTGTGTAATTTGATGTAAAAATAAGAAATTTCGTCAAATGCAAACTTTAAACGCTTGTAAAAAAATATTGCGACCAACGATTTTCGATATTTTTTCATTATCGGTAGAAATACTTATTATTATTATTATTATTATTAGAGTATTATTATTTTTCAGCTCTTAATATCCAAAGGTTAAAATTTTAAGAAGCAAAAACTTCCAAAAAAAATGAGAAATTTTCAATATTTTCAAAGTTCTATATATAAGTCAAAAGTTGTTTTTGAAATTTGAATTGAGCTTGCGCGTGACTATTATTAGTAGTCAGTAAAATTTTCAAGTTCCTAGCTCTATTATTGATGGAGTTGTGGCTAAAAAACTAAAACAGATTTCACGAAAATCGAGACTACGGTATTTTCCCGTTTTTTGTCAATTTTTCGGTAGTTATCGCCCATGCTTGGAAAAACCATTGAGAAATTCGAAAAATGAGCTTTCAAAAGTACCATCTCGACAAAATTTCCGTTCTAAAAAGTTGCTGGATGAAATTTTTGGACCAGTATTTCGATATGAAAAAGTGTCTCCATACATTTAAAAAAATGCGTGTGGGGTTTATTTCGTTACGGATTTTCTTGATTCGGTCGCCGCGCTCAAAGCTCGTGATAAAAGCTATGCAATAGCTTAAAAACGAAAAACGGATATCGCGTCCACACTCGCACGCGTATGATATTAGTCGTGATCGCTGGGATAAATAATCACGACACGCGAGGTCGTAGGCAGCACATTTATTTGGGGGAGGGGGAATCAGATTAGCACGATGCGCTTTGACTGAATAAGTGAAAAATTATATAATATTCAACAAAAGTTGACACTGAAACATTTAATTTAAATTGTTTTAAGACTTGATGAGGATTTATTAACTTTTTGCCACAGTAACTACGCGTATTCCATTCATACTTATATTGAATTGAATTGTTTCAATGAATTCCGGAGTGAGGGGTTGAACCCGTAAACCCTTCCCCTGGCTTCGGCCTAGTCGACACGACGGTTAAATCGGATTGCCGTCCCGACACTCGTGTCCGTGCAACGTGCGTGTACTCGACGATTCGTCACGGTGCCTACCAATGACCGCGAGCAAATATCGATTGCACTGCGATTTGCACGAGGATAAACCAAACACATTCGCGTTGATATATTCATAAGTGATCGGCGTGTTGACAATCACGAGGACAAGACGACGTAAAAACTACGCGCGCATAGGCCGAATTTAAAGAGCGCGAGTGCCTCTGCGAGAGTAACACGGTTAGGTTGGACGTTCGCACGAATTCGGCGGAGACGACGGCCGTCCTCGCAAACACGAAAACGATTCGAAACTCCACGGCTGCGTGAGTTGGTCGAGAAATATCGTCGGAGTCACAACACGGGACACCGGTTTTACGTGCGATCAAGATACGTGGGTTTTGGCGTTAAAACTTACGTGGGTCAAGGTTTTGGCTAATCGGATATACGGTAAACGGCGCGTTATGCGCCGTTGTGAGTGATCGATAATACCGTGATCGATGTCCGATTAACTTTCGCTCCGCACTTGAATTTTAATTCGGATTACGATTTTTACTGAACTCGTATAGTTATTTTATTTTTAATTTAATATTTCAAATACAAGTACGGGTACGGTTTATTATTTTCACCGGGAAAGCTACGTGTTTATTGAAACTCGTGGCTACTGTGGTACACGGACGAGATGGTCACACTATTCTCCGAGCGATCTCTTACCTTGTAGTGTTTTTCGACGTCAGCTAGGGTCATAGTGTTTTTGGCCACGTGGTCCAGCAGGTTATTGAACGCGCACGATCCGTGCAAGTTACAACCGCAATCTGCGAATTCAAATAAAACGCGAGTTTTAGCATAAGTGTATACAGGTTTAATTATTTTTCGCAAAGATCTTTGCAAAGCTCTGATGTTTTTTATTCGGACGTCCGAACGCGGAAAATTTATTCGCAGAACGAGCATAAAATCTCAAAAGCTCGTATAGCTGTTCGATTAACCCCGTCGAAAGTTATCGATTTCACCACGAACAAGTATGAAAATAGTTTATGCAATTCATTTTTGGCCAGTTTGATAACGCTCTGACAAAATAAATTTGGAAATTTCGAAACCCGTGTTCATACCTATTCGTATCGAATGAAAAAATACGCTTTAAACATTATAACAAAGTACGTCATAATATTATAACGGAGAAAAAAAAGTTTTTCGCGGTGTCAATGAAATCCGTTCCGTCGTGAAAAACCCCGGTCAATCTTGACTACTATCGCCCTATCGGACTTGAGTGAAAACAATTTTTGAAAGAACGCAGTCTAAAAACGGTCGGTGTATTGTCCTTTGTCAGTAGGGTGAAATAAATGATTTTCTGCTAGTCTTGCGTACAAGATAAGCCAGCCTGACAAAAGCTGGAGAGGACATCATTCTCCCCGTGGCCATGGAATAATATCCATGGCGTGAGAATATGACATCAATTGAATTATATGAGCTACAAGCGTGTAACGAACTTACCAATGCATTTTACAACGTTCATAACGTTCCAAATTCGACAATTGCACAAGTCGCATTTCGATACGAGTGCAAGAATCCCGAAAACCGACTCGGTTTCTCTGTGACCGCAGGAAGCCATTTCTCCTATGTAATTTGCGTTGGCCGTGAGAAATTAGTCGGTTTATTTTCAGTGTACGAACCGGGAGAATTATAAGATTATCAGAAATAAAAATTATTAATCGAATAAGTCAAACTGTAGTGTCGAATTATTAAGTTTTTCTCTCGTGATAGACAAAAAGAAAGGAGCAAGAAAAAAACTGTTTTTCTCTGTCCACTAAAAAAAAACCGGATCGAATGTTACCTACATTAAATACCGATATGTTGATTTTATACAATCCGTAGCTCATAGTAACTGGAATACACGGTGGCGTATGATAACTGATAAGTCAATTGTATTAATCTGATAGTTAGGTATATGTATTAAAAATTATTTATTTTTCACCTACGGGAATAGACAATATTAAGTCCCTAGGAAAATTTTCAAGTTTTCTTCTTTTTTTTCCATTTAAAATACGTATTTTTATGAGGAACATTTTAGTGTTCAAATAAAGTATCTATCGTACTTACTACGAAAATCAGATCGATATTTACTATCTGACTTTAAAAAAAAAATCCGTTTCTTTTCGTATACTAACGAATATAATTCAAACAATCCAGTTATTCCTTGACATATGAACTACTCATCTAGGATATTATATAGCAATTCGTCTTTCATGAGAAAAAACAATTTTTTTCGATCAAAATTCAACTTCGAGTAAATGAATATATATGCTATACCCTACGTTCAAATACAATAACAACGTTCAACACCTTGAAATAAAAAACGTTTTGAAATTTCGAGTCTTTTCAACTCTTCATGAAATTCAATTTACATGTATTTTGGTCTCTTCAAAACAAAAAAAATTTTTGTCTTGAAAAAAAAATCTTGTTTTTTAATTTCAATTTAGTAGACCTTTTCAAGATTTTCAATAAGAAACTCATTCGAACGTCATTCGGTAAGTATACACAACATCTACAAAACATCAACTTTTCAATTTACAAGTCATTGCATTTAAATGTTTTTTAGTTTTTTCGACGAATAATTTTAAAAACGCGTGTTTCTCAATTTAAATTCAAAACAATTTATCACAGATTCCGAATACAAACCTCACTCGAGGGCCATTCGATAAGTATACACAACATCGCAACATGTTATTGTGAGTGTCTACAACCCAGAAAATATTAAAATCAACTAAAATTGTTAAATATTTTATTAAAACAATTTTGTATGCAATGTTCGACAACTTATTTTTAGCTATTAGCATTGATTATAGAATAGATACCTAGATAGTCAACGCAATGTTAATATTTGGCGACTACTCGTAGGATGCAACCGCTATGGAGCGCTGGCGTCGCTGGGATGCAAGGAGGTGGTACCTCTCTCATAGGTAGATGAACGACGAACGCGGTGGGAGCTAGGATGCAAGGTGGTGGTACCTCTATCTTAATTCTTAGGTAGATGAACGACGTACGCGGTGGGTGCTGGGATTCAAGGCGGTGGTACCTCTATCATAGATAGTCATGAACATGAAGTACGGGAAGGCAATATTTTACCGTTTACTCTGTGAACATACGAATTATGATTAGTATTTAGTCTTCACGTGAGTTTTCTTCTCTGCAGTTGTCACTTGTCAATGAAAAAGGTTCTTGCTTGTTTTATATTCTAAGTATTTTTCCTTATTGTTATTTGTTACTTACTTTATTTTTTATATACGTCTTGTGAGTAATTTTAAAAATGTCTGGTAACAAGTGCCAATTTTTAAATTGTGGAAAGTCGAAGAAAACATTTCCATACTTGAGTTTTTTCCGTTTTCCCAATGATGAAAGAAGAGAAATTTGGATAATTAATTCGGGTAAATAGATGTTTTAAATTTATAAAAAGAGCTCAGGTGTTATTTTTTCGGTTTATTAGATTTGTCACCAAGTTAGCTATAAATCCCTTTTATTAAGTGATACGTTTTTTGTAAAATATTTCGCATAGCAAATTATTTTGTAATTTGTATATTATTTATCAAACACATAATATAAACTGCTTTTTTGTTTTGGAGTTTTGGTGTAGGTAACTATAATGAACAATTTAGGTAAATCTATATAAAAAACTATATCTCTAAGTTCATATTAAATACCTACTAATTAATTAATTATAAAAAACAAATAATAGGTACCTATTTAAAATTTGTTTTGAATATTTTTATAAAAGTATTTTTATAATGCTTTAATACATAACCAAAAAAGTATTGTTTATTACACTGGAGTAATAATAGTTTGATACTTTTTTTTTCTTGCTTAATTACCTATCAAAACATTGTATAATTAGTATGGTCATTACACCAATAAATTTCCATAATATGTATGATTATTTTCAAACAATTATTATATTTGGTTTATCTCTACAGGAAACTCAAGTTTGTTCTCAATTGAACAGGAAAAACTTCACAATAGGTACATTTGTCAAGAGCATTTCCCCCCCGAGAGCTTTACAAATATATTTAATAAAATCCGTTTAATAAGCACTGCTATTCCATATAAGTATGAATATGAGCAAAAACCACAACCATCTACATTATTAGGTTTTAATCAAAATGATGCATCTGAACAAGAATGTCTTACAATTTCAACTCCAGTAAATACTTATACACACACAAAATCAGACATGGTAGAGTTAGTTTTTTCTAGCCCCTCTTCATCGTTATCTACTCCTGATAAAACTAAAATTACAGATATAATACAAATGCCAGACTCAAATTTAAAAAGGAAATGTGATTTGATAGAAAAAGATACTCCTAGAAAATTAATTTTAAAACAAAAATTAAAACAAAAAAATAAAATTATTCATAATAGAATCACACATATTTCAAAATTAAAAAAAAGAGGTAGATGTTTTAATCGCTATAATAATTTAAAAAATTCAATAAATTCACATAAATTTTCATCAATGAACTCCAAAGCAATTGTGACTATGCAATTAAAAGATAGACAACGTCCATGGACATTAAATGAAAAAAATTTAGCTTTAAATTTATATTATAAATCACCCAGTGCATATAAATTTTTACGTTCCCAAAAAGTAAATTTACCAGGACTTTCAACAATTCGTCATTGGATAGGTCAATCAAAATTATTACCAATTACTTCTTCTGAATAAAAACTACACTCCAATTACTTCTTCTGAATAAAAACTGCACTCCAATAAATGATGCGAGTGGGCTTAAAGCGCCATCAAATAAAATTTTAAATGTTTTTGAAAATAATTATAAAAACTATTTTCATAAAAAGAAAATTAAACAACAATTAACTGAACTTTAAAAAAATAATAATACAATTAAAAAATGGCTAATCGAATCAATGACAAACTGTTTAGAGCATAAGTTGTATATAATTGAACACCTTTTAATATGCAAAATATTTAATAAAACAAAAATGTTTTCATCCACATCAAAATTAGCAAAACTTTCAAAACTAAAAATATTAAACCATATTTAAATAATAACAATTTTATATTTATGTATTCATTATTTCTTTGTTCTGACATTGTACCTATGAGTTGATTTAATCTGTTTTTCAATCGATCCATATATTTGCTGATACACTGAGTATAGAACTTGCAGAGCCTGCTGATCATGGTGTTACCTGTGCCTGAGAAGTCAAACATTTTCTTTCTTTTACAATTTTACCTGTATTGTTTTATTTTTGTAGGTTGCTAACCTTTTGCAACCATATCTTTGTGTTTATACTGTTGTTACTATAAAATTTTGATATGCAATTGTGTAAATAAATGACATATAACTGACAATTAAGTTTACCGTATTATCATTGTATTTTATTATATTGTATTCTATTCTATAATCAATGCTATTAGCTATTTCTTTAGGGAGGCGACAGAGCGCCAGTAACTGAGGTAGAGGACTGAGGTAGAGGCTTCACTCTCGTGGGCATGTGAATAATACGCATAGATATTATACTTTACAATATCTTCACAATATATTTGATAATACGTAATAAGTATTCACGCAAAATAGAGTACACATATTTCTAATGTAAATACAGCCGAATCTAAAATACCAAGTTATTTTCAGTATGTTTTTTTTAAAAATTTTTGTCATAAAACACAATTATTAAACAGAATATGAAACGCATAACAGTGTTTGCTAAATTCACTAATTTTTCCCGGTTTTACTTGCTTGAAAAATAATTCCGACTTTTCCCTGTTTCCCTGACTTAAAAATTAATTCCCTGACTTTTCCAGGTTTTCCAGGTCTGTGGCAACCCTGTTAAATGTAATGATAATCATTTGTGTAATCAATGGGATGTTACACTTTTTCATTACCAATAAGTAAATTTATTAATAATAAATTAATAATATCAGATTAAAATATTATTTATTTTTCTATGTAAAATTTAGAATTCATTAAGATACAAATGCCATACAACCAAAATCTTAAATTTTTAAAGTTTAATAGTTTGCTTATGTCTAATAGTGTACAGCTTAAATAGTAACAAACGCTTATAAAATTGTGATTACTATATTTCTTTATTAAATAATAAGTTAGTAGATTAGAGAGTAATACAAATATACCTAAAACCAATGTATAAATTAGGAAATAAATGCTATGTAATAAAGCTACAGATAGTATAATAAACTAAAACAGTACAATATATAGAAATGACATATAAAATAACTTAGTTGAAAAAAAAACAACACGCATATACACACGCACACATAATGTATGAACATTAGTATTTTAAAAAATAAATTATCACAATCAATTTGTTTAAAATATATAGTTATATGACAGGAATTTATTAAGTTAATTGTGGTTTTTCAGTTAAAAAATTTACAAATATGTAGTAAAAATAGGTGGATGAAAAATTATGAGCATTATTTATAATCATGAGCACAGTGTTTAAATAAAAATGGTTAAGAATGTAAGTATAAATATTTCATGCGTATTACTTTTACATTCAATCTTGATTATACCATATATTTACGGCTCACTCATTATTTCATTATTTTTTAAATAATTTACATAAAAAAACTTAATTTTAGTCAATATTTATAAAAATTATGAAATAAAATAAAATTATAAATGACGTTATTGTTATTCACTCTTAAATATATTTAATAAATGCTGTATGATTAAAATAGTCACTCAACAGATGAGTTTATGTTCTAATTAAATAAAATATTAACCAGATGCTTCAACAATAATAGTATTGAGACCCTTTGGTCCAATTGTTGTCTTAAATTGTTCAGGTATTGGATGCTCAGAATAATCTCCATCTGCTTTAGGAATCATTACATTTAATTCAGATGACTTGGATGTTACAATTTCAGTATTCAATGAATCTTTGCTTAAATACATTTGGCAGCCATCTGTTTTATCAATAGTAATTGTTGGCACTTTACCCAATACTTGCATTTGAACTGACTGACAGTTAATGAATTCCACAGATGAGACTAACGATTCAAATACCACAGATGACTTTTTACAAGAATCCATAACTATTGAATTAATTTTGTTCTTGATAGTGATTGTAGAGTTTACACATTTAAAAATGTAAACGACATTATTCATTTCAGCGTTGTCAACCACAAGACTAGAGTTGTTTTTTTGGTTTTCAATGAGCCATTTTTTACCATCACGAGCAAATACTGGAGGTTTTTCCACAGTTGGTTTAGGTGCAGACGACACAGATGAATGACCAATTACAGCAGGAGCTGGTCCACTAGCTCTTATGTTGGGATTCTTATGGGTTTGCATATCAGGAGATACTTTTTTCAGACCTTAAAGTAAAATAAATTATAGGTCAATAAATTGATTTTTGTATGATTTATGAATAATAATAAAAATATTTACTTTTAGTTATATCAGCTCCACGATTAATTTCTGCAAATAAGGCAGAACGGTTGGTTGCA
Source organism: Therioaphis trifolii (assembly GCA_027580255.1). NCBI lineage: Eukaryota > Metazoa > Arthropoda > Insecta > Hemiptera > Aphididae > Therioaphis > Therioaphis trifolii. The sequence goes on from CM050404.1 coordinate 60,437,663, forward strand.
TCTGGATCAGCTGGTGCTAAATTTAAATCCTCCATTGGAGGCAAGCCACATGGAGGTGGGGGAGGTGGACCACCTGATGGTGCTGATCCAGTTTTTGCCCAAACAAGTCCAGTTGTGTGGTATTGTTTGACATAAGCTTGAAGATCAGTCAAAAGTTGTACCCAAGTTTTGGCCCACTCAACATGAGTTTTGTCCCTGTTATTTATTATTGGAAATTTAATAAATATGATACACAATTAATATAAAGTAAATACTTTTCTTTCCATTCTTTAAGTACTCGGTTGGTGTAAAATTGACCGGTATCATTGCTTTCTTTGACATAAGGAGCTGGAGTAGGCGACTGCAAATTTCATACTAAGTTAGATGTCATATATTCTAAGTAAAATATAAGTAGATAAGTTATTTAAGTTTAGAAATTTAATGATGCGTGGAAAGAGTGTACACAAAAATAGCATGAAGTGTTTAATTCAAAGATAGCAAAAATTTGCACATTTATTAAATTTATGTTAAATACAATTAAAATATTTAAATTTGATAATATTTATTATATTAAAATGATATAGTGACAATTGGTTTAAAAATTTAAATTTTTATCATTAATAAATGTACATTCAGAATTTATAAAAACAAAAAATGAAAAAGGTTTGATAATGTATCAATAAATATACATTTTAAATAAGACAAATCATATTTTTTTCATTCAAAATAATTTCTTTAGAAAAACGAATAGCAAAAAATTAAATTTAAATTCAAAATAGAAAGCCTTCTTTAATAGTTCTGAATAGAACATTTAAACATTCAATTATTTGTCATAATTCATAACAACTTTTAGATTATCATAAATCATTCACCAATTTATTTCATCTTTTATAGAAAGTTTAATCAAATTTACAAAAACATAATAGATTTGTAACTATTAATAGTTGAACTTATACACTTAATTTGTTATATTGACTGAAATAATATTTTTTGTTTTTTATAAATATCACTATTTCTATTTATAAATTAAAAGGGTTAAAAATAATCACATTTGTACTCATAAAAGAAGCTCAAACTGACATAGATTTGTTTCAATACAATTTAATATATAGTATTCATTAAATCTATATGTTTTTGTGAATGTATACTAATTTTAAAAACAGAAGTCTCACTTATCTAAATGGGTGTACCTATTAAAAACAGCTGTTTGCATGACTATGATGAAAATATTCTTTTTATTATAATTAAATTAATTTGTAGGTAACGTAGTATTACTGAGACTGTCTTTTGATAATAACATAGGTAAAGTAACTTATACCCATCTAAAAATTGTTTTATGGATATTTAAGTTGATTTTATTTACCTGGGCTTATGGTGATCTAGACAGAGTTCAGTCCAATCATGTTTAGATCAGCACAAGATTTTACACTTATAAATGTGAATAATAATTTATATATATATATATATATATATAAAAAGAATAAAATAATATTATTATTATGTGTGTATAATTATTCATAACTAACCACAGCAACCCAACCTAAAGCAGGTATACTTTCACTGATGGCACTTAGATGATTGAATAATGGAGACCCACGACTTTTCTCTCTTAGTGTTTGGATTTCTTGGATTTTAGTACTTGTTGGAACTAACAGCTTTTGTTTTTCACTATCATTCGGAGCACTATGTGTACTTGCATATTGGATGAATTGATATTGAGCTCTGAAAATTAAAATTCCCATTAATAAGTATTTAAATCTAGAATTGTTCGAGTAGTTCAAGCAGTAATTTTTTTTAAAAATCTATACTTAATAGTCGGTGTTTTAAATATAAACTAAATGCAGGAAAAATAAATTTCATTTTCATTTCATATAATTCTTATATAAATGTTTTCCATTATAAAAACCTACCGAAATATATACAATTTACTTTATCGAAGTATATCTGATAGGTTCGTCACATAAAACATATTAGGTATTTGTCAAAATGTAAAATTTTTTATATTATAAATTATTATTTCTTTTAATATTATACAACTGGAATTAAATTATATTCTACACTATTATATTAGGTATATAATACTATAAGTGGCTAATAATATTAGTAGGTATTCACTGGATTTTTTATATTTAATTTAAGGTGGAATATTATCAGAGTACTTATTAGAGAAAAGAAATGATTACTTATTTTTTTTTACCAGTTATTACATAAAATAAAAAGTCATTCCACCGATATTATATTATTTTTGCCAAATATTTCTATAAAATAATTATTTACAGATAATAAATATAGTCAAAAATATAATATGATTTTCTCTATCTAGGCATTGGGAAAAGAGTACTGAATTGTATTTTTACTTAGCTCATGCTCACTCAATATTGTGTATTAACAACTTAGGTTTATTTTTAAATTTAACTTACTGAAAAGCGCTTTGCACAAGTGAGGCTTGAGTGGATACTTCACCACCAATTTGATTGGATAATTTTATGAAAGTAGCCAAAGGGCCCCGAATGAGATCCTCAAATCCTTGAACACTCATATTGAAGGATAATGCTAAAAAAAAATATGAAAAAAAAACATGAAATTAAAACTTATAGTTACAGATTGCCGATAGGTACTATTAAATTAAACTTTTCAGTCTAGTGTAATTTAAAAATCTGTGTGGGTGTGTTAGAATAGAAGAAGTATCTAAAAATAGTAGAATGTGTTATTCATTATATGACCTAGTTATAATTGAGTATATATACTCGTAGGCCCACTCATAAGTATATATAAAAACAAAAAAATTTTTTTTTTCTATTTTATACGTAATTACCTTGTAATTACTTAAATTGCTTTACATTAAAAAAAAAAAGGTATAATTATTTTGTACTTTGTAAAGATTTTAGATTGTTGTAATATATAAAAAATAGAAAACAGAAAAAGAATAGGTAGTTTAAATATTAAGAAAAAAATAAAATAAGTATTTTATGTAATTTGTGCATTATTTTAGTATTATCATGATAAAACACAATTAAATCTAATTGAATTAGTATGTGTTTCATGGATAAAAAATAATGGTATAGAGCATTTTACTTTTGGTATAATGAAGTTAGGTTATTTTTTGATGAAATAAATAAGGATTCATTAAATATTAAACAATACAAATTTATAATGTTTAATGATATAAGGTTATGTTAGCCTATTTAAAATGTTTCAAACTGAATCATAGACCAGTGAAGCAATCTAGTAATTTTAATTTTATCAAAATAATAAAATAGAATGATTTGTCATCAGTGATGTATTAATTATTAATGATAATTCAAAAGTAATCTCAATCTCGGTTAATTTCACTTATAACTATAAAAAGTTATGCCTAAAATTAATGAATAATAAACAATAAACAATATTTAAGAATTATTAATTAAAGATACAACTTTCATTATTGAATATGCAACAAATAAATTTGAAAAAATAAATATTCACCTTAGAATTTAGAAGAATTAAACATTTATAATTTAAATTAAAATTGTTTTAAAATAATAATAATTAAAAAAAAATTACAATATTTTTAAATGGCAAAACTTTGCTACGTAAATTAAACTGTTTTTATAAAACTAAAATGTTCTTTTTAATTTATTTTGAATAAATCACATCAATTATTCTGAATTATTTTGAGTTTCGTGAAAATTACACTACATGATTAAATAGGTACTTTCTTATGTTTCCAAAAGTAAATCTCCGACGATTACTGGACAGTAAATTTTTGTAAATTGAGAAACTTCGTTCTACGTATACGGAAAAAATTGGAGCATAATTAAAGTATGCCAAATCATCATTCGTTATATCGTCAGGCAAACCTTCCAAATTTTAAATTTGGAAATAAAGAAAACCAAAAACACATATTATTATTTACCAAGTTTATTTTCTGAACGTAATAAACTAGAGCCAATCTTGTTTTCATACAAAGTTTATTTTTATTGAAATTACTAATATTCATCAAAAATATGCCAAATAAATGCAAAAATAACAAAATACATCCCAATTTAAGAATTTCCTCAAAATATGCAAAATCAAATTAAATATTTGAACATGTTATACTATGAAAGATATTTATACATTACTCTCCTATGTTTTACAAAGTCCAGTAAGAATATGCAAATACTATAAGTCCTTAAGCCTAATGATTAGTCATAATAAAAACACTTAGTATGCAAATCGATGAAACTAATCAGTCAGTTTATAAATTATCATATCAAAATCAAATAAATGTGACTAGGTATGCATTGGTCTCACAGAAGGGCAAGGCTCGAATTCCATTAAATGTTATCTAACTATGCGCTCGTAAAAACATAGCGAAGATGATTAAAAAATGTTATAAAAAACCATAATACCTATTATACACGTTCAGGATTAAACACTTACATACCGACTGTTGTGTTTATTCTATTGTATTTCCTCAATGCTCATACTTATAAGTCTAGAAAATAATCGAGAATAATGAACGCGTCTGATGACTTAAATAATGCCTCAAAATATGAGATAAAAATGATACTCCAAGTTACGCGATATCACGGAATTGATGAATTATCGTGTTGACAGATAATTACGTTAGACGAGCTCAAAAATATTAAATAAGTTCATTTATCATGTTTAATTAACTCTTTTAAGAATCCCAACACACTATTAGATCCCGGCATGCACGGCGTTCGTACCGTCGAGTTCGGGCTTCACTCGATCGTCGCGCTAACAGTTCTTGAACATTCGTCTGTGACACATGACACGGCGGAAACGATAATAATAATAATATTGTAATAGTATTTACAACGATGACTCACCCGGACCGCGGACGACAACAACAACGATATGGGTGTTGTTCAGGAGATCTGTTCACGCACGTACACTCGCAGATCGACTGCCGTTGCTATAAACGGACGTGATACGACAGTATGACCGATTTTGGATGCGTCGTGAAAGGGAAATGCGGCGTAAAAGGCGAAATGAGCACGAGAGAGACGAAGCCCCGAAACGGCGGCGCGGGCAGACGGGACGAGTACGGCCTACATCAGCAGCGTACGGGAAACGCGTTATCTATCGTAGTGTCGTCGTCACGATTCGCCCGTGGCCGAACCGCGACGACGACGAATCGGCCGGCCGTGCAATCGGTGCGGCCAACGTGATGCCGTGAAATTTCTTTCGTCATTGGTACGAATTCGCGTAGATAGACAATATTATATTGAAGATCGAGTTATAACGCCTGCTTGACGCTTGTGGCAGGAACGAACTTTTTGATACTCTTTGGCGTTAGAATGGCGTGGAATGCCAATCCAATACTTCAAGTTGTAGAAGAGGTTGAATAGACAAAATAGATAAAATACACATACATTTTTACTTTTTTTATACGCCTTTATTCTTCTTTTTTATCACTAAATTTAAATTGTAAACAACTCGTTTATTTTGGTTTTATGTTACAACTATGCATAGTCGTTTAAAAATCATATTGTAATATTCATAAGAATTTTTAGAATTAATTTTCAAATTCATGGAAAGGGGACGACCATTCCCGTCGCCACCCTCGGATCCGTGTCTGTTGGTACCCGTGTGTTTAATACAAATTTTAAGTTCGATTTTAATTGCCCTGTGTGTCAGCGTTAATTCAGTAAGTTTGAAAAGACGAATAATATCTAGTTACTAGTTAGTATAGGGTGACTAGACGTGTCGGATTTGCCGGGACACTTACGATTTTCCACACCGTGTTCCGGGACGGTGAAATGTTCTGGATTTCAAATTTTAGCTGTCGAAATACTGATTATCGATTTGATGGAAGCAATACTGTTACGAATTTTTACGGTGATTCATTAATCCTTGGTAAATTGTTAACTGTAGTACATAAAAATAATATATTATATGTATTTGATAAAATCCAGATAGTTTTCTTTAATTTTGAATTTCCTACTAGTATAGATCACTTGAGTTGAACATTCATATTTTATACATCAACGGCGACAATCCAAAATGGCATAAACGCCAAAATCTATTTTATACTCAGCTTTCAATTGATATCAGTTATTAATAAAAAATATAGTTGAATAATCATTTAAAATAGATTAAAATCCAACTTTGTCCTTTGAGCTTAATGACATTTTTTTAAGTTCAAAATATTCAATGACATGTTCAGTCAATGGTAAATAATTGTTTTTTAGCTCTCCTGAATAATTTCGAAAATGTCACTTATGCTCTTTTTGAATGTCGCCATCGATTTGTAGCAGAGCCGTAACAAGCTCATTTGACGCCTGAGGCAAGTTTGAATACATGCGCCCCCTTCCGTCAAAAAAAAAATCATTTTTAAAATGCTAAACTATTATATATATTTGTTTATATTATATATATATATATGTACTGTTTTCCTAATAAATTCACAAATTCATTTTGAATTGTTGGTGATAGATAGTTAACTGACCTTTTCGTATGATTCGAAATAAGCTCTTCTAGTGTTTTGTCGTACTTACTGAGTAATTCAACGATATCCAAAAATACGCCGCTTCCCTGTACTCCAATTTCTGACGTTGAGCCTTGTAATGCTAAATTGTTTTTTGAAAAATAAAATTGCATTTAAAATCGTCCGAAGAATGTGACGCCACAACTCTTTTCCTAAGAAAATTGCGTTTTGCAATGATTTATTAATATTTTGTGAGTTTTTCAATCTAGCTTCTAAGGTCTTCCATTGAACAAAGTATTTTCGATGATCTTTTGAAGTCTCGTGATCTTCAATTCTATTTATATTTTTCCAATCGGAAAACCCTTCTTGACGATTAGCAATCAAAGGTATTTGACTTTGTCGATACTCGAACAGGCAACAAGGAAAACAGAACAAAGCATTTTTATTCTTGGAGTAAATTAACCAATTACGGTCTATATGGTTTCACTGTTGGGTTACTGTTTCTTGAACCAATTAATGAGGAAGAAATCGACGTCCATCTTTTGTTTGAATACTTCTAAAATCGATATTTTTACCCTGATCCGGGCCAGGCAAAATCGAAGTTATTCTCAATCCATCTGTCATGTGTATCCATGATGGAGGGTTGTTGTAATCGATACTGTGTTGTTGAGTAATAGAAATTAACTTCGAATGACTTGATTCAAAATTTTCGTTGCTATCAGAAATTTCTAAAATTGGCGTTATACTCGATATCTCCATCATATTGTTCGATGACTCTGTGATATTTGATTTATCTTTATCAGATAGCACAGTTAATTTCGATAATTTTGATTCTTCTGGTTTAGTGTCTATTTTCATGGTCGTATCATTCAACGGTTCTGGATTATTTAAGTTGGTATTTTTTTTTAGAGGAATGCCCGGAGACTCGTTAATTGTTGGCGTATTGTTAAGATCATTATGGATTTTCACAGAAACATCAGATTTTTTTAATGAAAAACAAGGAGATACTGCTTTAGATGTTGAAACCCACTTTTCAAAAGTGTTTGCCAACTTCTCGTTTTCAATTTTAATTTTTTTTTTATTCTTGCGATTTTGAGCTCCACTATTCTTTCTCTTATGTTTTGGACATAATTACTTGATTTCTAAACCATTTAAGTTAAACGAAATTTAAGAATTGTGTTTGAAAGCAAAATCATTTTAAAATAATAAAACAGACGCTTTTGGCTAGTTATTAATGTGTAGAAATAAATTAATGCTGGGTAGTTATACTTTATTTATTTACGTTAAAAATGATCAAAATACGTATGTTGTAAAAATTACAGGTTCCTACGACTATTTTGTACGGATAATAATAAATAGGCCGTGATGCCTGATCTCTAGGGCTCGGATTTTGTAGCAAATGCTTCTTTTGAGGGTAGTGTGAAAGAAAGATAATTCTTATATATAAATACGTTTTGACTCATTCTGATTTCAATGAAGTAAACTTTATTTTGTTTTTTTTTTTTGCTTTTTTCCCACAAAGCCTGCTTTTTATTGCTTTTTCCCCTATTTGGTTCTTTTTTCTCAATTTTCGCATATTTATCTTGAAAATTTAATTTATTTCTATGTATAATATACTTGGACTATATTATTGTATAGACAATCTCGTCTACATCACAACAAATTTTGAGTTTATACCACATTCAATTATAAAATAAGAAAAAAAAAAGGTATTTTTTATTTTTATTCCAAGTATTTGCGTTTATTTATTAATTTTTTTTATGCGACCTCTGGCAAAAAATATAGCTACTGTTTTAGAAGCAAAACACAAGTTAGAAGACCTAATAGCGAAGTAGCGAAATTGATTATGGAAAAGTGCAATCGTGTTTTTTCAAAGAATGCATGGGTAGAACTTTAAAAAATCAATAGTTTTTATAATGGCACTACACTTAACATAAATGTGGACCATTATGATTTAGATGATTTAGTTAATATGGAATATGCACCAGTTACATCGGTTGATGTGGAAAGATCTTTTTTCATGTATACAAATATTTTAGCGCCCAATAGGATGCATTTTAATGAAAGTAACTTGGCCAAATATGTGGTCGTAAATTCATGTTTAATACTTAATTTTATGTATAATTTAAAGTTATTTTTTTAAATTAAATTTAATAAATGCTTCTTTTTGCCTTTTTTTGGCATCTTAAAATGCTTTTTTAAGGATTTATTTTGCTACAAAATCCGAGCCTTACTGATCACCAAAATACTTCGCGTTTGCGTCTCACTTCTACTCACCGACCGACCTTCACGAATAGCAACGACAATAAATTTATACTAAAAACGGCGATTCACGCCCAATGAAACATACATGGTACATGGTACATAATTTACATAATATTAAAAAACTCACAGATGACAGTTTGCTACATTGCTATAATTATAATAAAAAAATAAAACAATATAAATAACAAATAATGTGTTGTACATGTGTGAGTGTGTAAGCCGGTTGGTGGCGGCGGAGTGGTACGCGGCGATTACCGATACGGCGATACGGCGATACCTATTATTATTCGTATTATTATAATAGTTCATTACAATTTTAAGTTTAAAATAAACAACTACTTACCAACTTCAACATGGATGTTCGGTTAGATAGTCGGTTGTCCGATTGTGTCGTATCGTACTGAGTACTTAATACTTATACTGTTATAGTTGAATAATTGAGAGGCGTAGTCGAACAGAATACGATATTTGAATAAGTGCAGAGTGATCGTGATAATTGCAGAAATTCAGACTGATGGCCAGTATACAAATAAATATAATAAATGTGTTTAATGTAATAGCATTGATTTTATAATATACAGATAAGCCATACTGGTGTTTATTTGGAATCTTAAATATTAGTTATGACAAAATCCGATAGAAAGCAGTAGGATATTTATAGTTGAAAAATAATAAAGTTATGGTTGATCCATGATACAATGCGGTACGTCATAGAGATATCTGTTATCGATTTTATATATGATATTTTTTTAACATCCTATTATTCATAAATATATGTCTTTCAATGATGTTATAATATAGGATATCTATAAGATGTTTTAGTTGATCAATGGTTTTGTACTTTAGTGAGTACCTACATTATAGGTACAGTGAATTAACTTAAAAATATAATAGGTATATGTTTTACGTTGAACTCGGCCTAGATGAACACAATTTAGGCATTCTCATGAATATTTTAAAAGTTATATGGACAATATATTTTATAAACTATTAAAAATGTGTGATAAGTTTTGTGAAACACTAAATGTTTTATGTAAAACTTCTGGACACGGTGTGTTGGTGAACGTTGCATGATTTTTCTATTTATTGTAATCCTTATGTTTCAAAATAATTTATTATTTATTCACTGTAAAATAATACATACATAAATAAAAATATATTCGATGAAGAAAGAAAATGGTGTTTGGCAAAATCAAACCAAACTATAGTTTACATTATAATGTCGTTGAATCACCTTGTTGAATTAAGTTTTGTATTTTCATTATATAATTTATTGTAAATACTTGATGTAGTATAAAAAGATGGACTTTGACGTTGAAATACGTAGATACCGAACAAACAGTTAAAAATTTAAAATTAATATAATTGTTTTTTATTTATAATATTAATCTTAATTCCATAAAGCATATTTAAACACATTTATGATTATTTTGTATACATTTGAGTTAATATTTAATACATAAATATTAAATATTATAGACCATATAGTAATATAGAGTCAGTTTTAAGCACTATCAAAAGTGTGTTAATCAAAAACTTAAAAAACCATTCTGTTGTTTTTTAGAGTTAAGGCTGCATTAAATTTAACAAAAATTCCTAAAAATGAATGATATTTTTGGATATACCATAAGTATACAAGTAATTAATGAATATATTGTATAATTTAATTGAAAACTATTTAATTACTATATAAAATAAATAAATAAATATATTTTATTTTATTACATATTTTTCTATTTATTTATTTTATTTTGATTATAATTTTAGATTCTGAGTGAAGCGATGGATCTTATGATTTTATAATGATGTTTATTTTTTCATTATTATTTTTTGAATTTTTTCCAGTAAACACTTTTTTAGGTAGTAATAATGCTCCAAAATTTTCATCCAGCTACTCTATAGATCAAAAATTTGATCTAGATATGGTTATTTTTCTATGTTCTTCATAGTTTTTCCAGGTTTGGGGAAAAACTGTCAAAAAACCTAGTAAAAACAGTAAAATTTGCTTTAAATGACACTTTCATTAAATCAATTCTAGTTATTTAGTCATATCTCGGAAATGAATGTTGCTAGAAACTTGAAATTTTTATCATATAGGTATATTGAGACGTATACAATCCATCAAACACATTGTGGAGGAATGTCCTCAAACTAGATACAAGGGAGGAATAGAGGGACTTCACAAGGGCGATGACGAAGCAATGGATTGGCTGTCTAAGACCAATGTTCGCCTTTAAATATATTATGAGCTCTTCTTATTATTATTATCTTTGTTATTGTTAAATTTATTTATTAGCTTATTGTAAATCTATCTACTCTAGTACTCGTTACTTTGCAAATTTAATGTTTAATGTTTATTTAGTTTTATTTTATGTTTATTTAATTTTGCTTTTCACCAATAAACCTACGCCATATGCAAGAAAAAAAAAATTGAGACATACTTAACGAATGTTACAAAAAAAGTCAACTTTTGGGCCAATAATAGAACTTTGAAATCACCTTATTTTTTAAAAGTTTATTCCTTATAGAGTTTTATAATTGATAAAAACTTTTGAAACTTTAATCTGACTTTTACTCACACACTTCACTAACGATACTGAAATAAATTTCAAAAATCATAACAGGATTTTTTTTTATGAGCGTTTAAGTAAATTACTGTATGATTTTTGCGGCATTGATTCATTTCTTTGAGGTTATTTAATATGATTATGTTCATATAATTTAGTAATAATACTGAAAAAATATCAAGGATCGTGACTCAAGATTTGTTTTACTTATGTGAGTTGAAAAAAAGTTATTATCTGATTCAAATGCTCAGTTATAATAAATTTAAAAATAAATTCACTTGAACCGAGAAATTACTATTTCTGAGTTAATGAAGTCAAAAACAATTATGTCTCAAATGTATGAAGTCCAAAAACGTGTCCTGTTATAAAGGATATTGAACAGAAAATATTGTACGGTATAATTGAATGGTGCATTTATTCTGGATGGCATATTATACTAACACACGGAAAATATTAAAGGTGCTTACTTGAATCTAACGATGCTAAGCATCAGGGCCCAGGAGCGTATCAAACAGATATTTATGGGGTTCAACCTTCCTTCAAATTAACTATTTTAATTTTTTTCATCTAAGTGTTATTTACATAATATAAATATGCATAATATAGAGAAGTAAAATTTGTTCACCCAAAACACTATTATGTTGGTACTAAGGTTAAGTTAGGTAAGTGTGTCATGAAAATGCAAAATTAATATTAAATTCATTATGACTTCATCTGTTTTTAACTTATGATTTTAATTGTTCCATAATGTTCAATAGCTCTTAATAAATCGAATTAGAATTTATAGTCATACATTTATATTATCACTGATCTAAGAAAATATAAATGTTTTTTTTTTTTTAAATTTTAAAAGTGTCACTCTTGCATCTGATTAAGGGGGAAGTGCAAAATTAGATTGTTTTTTTTTACTTGTAATTTTTATAGCAATATATGGGGAAAGTGAATAATATAGATAAAAATATGATTTCATTTGGTTTTTGTTTCATTCAAATATCTTGATTCAATACAAATTGACAGAGCAATATTTAAATTCCATTACTCACCTAAAGTAAATAGATCAACAAATTGCATAAAATAAACAAAATAATTATCAAATTATATTCATGTACCATTTTAACCCGAGTAATTGCTCAAATATAATTTATTTAATTAGTTAATCGTTACTTAATTTTGAAAAAAATGAATATCATAAAGTGGGGTAAGTATAGCATCAATGTTACACTTATCCCGTTTTACGGTTTTACTCTTGTCCCGATGTATATTAACATCGGGGAAAGTGTATAATCGAAAAAAAAGGTATAAAAGAGGTATACAAGTGTCAAATAAGACAAATAGACACGTGAATATTAAAAAGTAAGCATAATATTAAGTATCCTTACCTTTTCGTAAGTACTAAACTAAACATTTATAGTAACAAAAAACGAAAAAAATTTAAAATACGTCTATTTTGAAAAATACCACGTGCTTTTCTAAAAAAACTTTATTTTTAAATAACTATATGATAAATAATAGTACAGAGCTGCCAACTTCATTGAAATATCCTTTACAAAAATCACTATCAAAATTAATAGATTTAATAACAAACGATTTAACTCTGATTCCGATAACTTTCAATTTTACACCTACCCCAATTAACCTTAAAGAAAAGTATTCATATAAATTATTATAATATGATGTATCTGTAGTGTTATTTTACAAATAACACTTAAAGTACCAGTATTCTAAAAATATTAACTTGTCGCTTATTCGTTACAATTATTAAGGTTTCATGTTAGCAGAAATTACAAAGTTCAAAACGTGTTGTTTTTGGCTGTCTATAATCAAAAATCTATTCATTTATCAAATTGAAAAGAACTTGGCAGATTTTGAGGGTTTTGTGAGTTATGTTTAGGGGAATTCTCACTCTCCGATGCTTAAAAAATTATTGAAAGGTATCATTTTCTGATCAGTACTACATACTCGTATCCGTCGACTATACGTATTTATAATTTATTCTTGAGATCAAACGTTTCGTAAACATGCATGGTCTAAAAAATCCAGATAAGTTAAGTTATATGATAATACATTTCTCATACAGATAGCGCTAAGAAAACAGTACATGACAGATGTATGATTTGGATCTAAAACAATTAAAATTTGCATTAAACTACTTAAAAGTGTCAAGTTTACATTATTGATTACAATATATTATAATTTCGTCAAATTTATTCTTTTTATAATGGTTTTTAAAAATCAATCAGATCATGAAATATAAATAATGTTGAATGGTTTATGGGGATTTACTGTAGCCTGTAGGGAATATTCATTATTTGTATCAAAACTGAAAACGACGGCGTTGTGTGTAGGCGATTTTAATACATATATGTATGGAGCACAATATTATTTTATAGAATTTTGGTTTAAATCGAATAGTACTTTATTTTTGAATTCGAATAGTCATAGACCATAGTTATTTGTTATACTTCGAGTATGTTCAATAAAAATAGGATTTTACTGTTTTATAACTTGTTGTTCTTTGGAAACCAGGTTCTATGTATTTATTATAATTCAGCGTTTAGTACTATAAGTTTAAGAATGTACACATAGTTAACGGTCGTAATTATTTTTATTATATCAAGTATGGTATACGAAATAGTGCCCTTGTAAAATGTTTGTTGAAACAAATTGATTTATATTTTTATATATGATTAAAAACATAAAATATTTGAAAGGTAAGATATGCAATGTACATAGGTAGGCTTGAAATTATTTGATGAGATAACATATGTCGTCTATTTTGTCCAGGGCAAACGAAAGTTTCAAAAAATTTGCTAATTTTTGGCGTAAAATTAGACTTTTGAAAATACCTAGTTTTCTTTAAGTTCATCTCCAATAAAAGTTGTAATATTTGACAAAAATTTATGAATATTGTGTATGATCTTACTCATATAATAAACTAACAATATTGAAAAAATTCAGACAATTATACTAAAAATGGTAAAACATATGAATGGTATAATTTTACACCGACATTTTGCTCCTAATTTTTTATCAAAAGTTTATCAATATGATCTATTGTTTTTTAGATTCTGAACGAAGTGAAGAATGTATTGATTTTACTATGATGTGTGTTTTTTTTTTTTTTTTTTTGTTTTTTTTTTTTTTTTTTTTTTTGTTTTTTTTTTGTTTTTGTGTCTGTGTACACCATAACTACTCGAAATAATGCTTCAATTTTGAACTTCAGGGTATGTTTTCGGTGGCAAAACGAATATCGGAGGTACCTTAGAGAGGTCACAAGTGAAAATTCCCAAAAGTTTTCAAATGCCACGGGAAAAACAAACAAAAAATGAGGAAAAAACGGTACTTTTTGTGCAAAATCCGTTTTCGACGAAATCGATTTTTTTATTTAGCTGTTACTCAAAAACCAAAAATTGTAGATACTTGAAATTTTTACCAAATGTTTATATTGAAATCATCTATACGTGGTAAAATTTTTGAACACTTTTGACTTTTATTGAGCTAATTATAGACAATTGAAATTTTCAATTTTTTTAAGTATTTTTTTTTAAAATAACGATAAAATTTTTTTTTTTTGCCAGAAAATCTTGAAAATTTAATACAAGGTTTCTTATAAGTTGTTCCATAACTGATAAAAAAAAATCCAAAATCGTAAGTCACAATTTTTTTTTATAAGTGCTCAAAGTTCCAATTTATACGAAATATGTAAAAATTGCGAAAATTTGCAAATAATTTTGTTGTTGAAAAATCGTAAAATTTTTTTCTTTTATAACTAAGTTTTGAAAATTTGGTACAAGGTTTTTCATTAGTTTTTCTTCAATTATCTGCAAAAAAAACTCTACCGGATTCAGACAAAAAAATTTTATGAGTGTTTGAAATTTAAATTTTTACAAAAACACGTTAAACAACGGTTTAGCCTCAAACGATTTTTGCTAATTGTTTTTTTTTTCAAAAAGTATAAGTTGTAGAAACTTGAAAATTTTATCAGTTGTTTATATTGGCATTTTCTTTATATAATTTTATTTTCAAAAGATTTCACTCATTTTTAATCAATTTATAGGCATTTGAAATATTCGATTTTTTTTATTTTTTTTTTTATAAATGTTGATAAAAAAAATGTAGCTCGGACGAAATACTTGAAAATTTAATAGAAGGGTCCACATAAGTTGTTCTAACTCCCATTCAAAAATTATAAAAATACATAGGCACAAAATTTTTTTATAAGCGTTTATAAGTGCTAATATTGACAAAATTCGTCAAAATCATGTATATTTGCTATGTATTTTGCAGTTGAAAATTCATAAAATTTTAAGTATTCAAAACTAAGAATTGTAAATTCGGTACAAAGTTTGACATACGTTTTCCTTCAATTATCTGTAAAAAAATTTGCACTGGAATAAAATCAAAAATTTTTATGAGTGTTTGAAATTACAATTTTTTCACATAATCGCGTAAAATAACAATTTAGGCATCATTGATTTTTGATATTTGTTCTTATTCAAAAAGTATAGGTCGTAGAAACTTAAAACTTTTACAAAATGTTTAAATAGGCATTTTCTTTACATAGTTGTATTTTCAAAATATTTCGTTTATTTTTTAGCTATTTATAGGCATTTGAATAATTCGATTTTTCTTAGATTTTTTTTTATAAAAGTCGATAACAATTTTTTGGCCCTACCAAATCGCTTGAAAATTTAATAGAAGGTTTTGAATAAGTTGATCTAAGAGTGATTCAAAAATTATTCAAATACATAGGCACAATTTTTTTTTATAAGCAGTTGAAGTTCAAAAATCGACAAAATTTGTCAAAATCACGAATATTTGCAAATTATTTTGTAGTTGAAAATGTATAAAAATTTTTGTATTCAAAGATAAGAAATGAAAATATTATGTAATATCACAGCTGATAAAGATAATTAAATAGATTAAGTTTATTATAATATAATCAGTAGCTGACAGCTGTTCTATACAAAATATTGGTAGATTGTAAACACAAGGTGTATAACGTACCTTTACATGGTTGAATAGAACGTTACTAACTTCCAATTTCCAGTTATTTTAATGTGTGTATCAGTTCCATAAACATGCGGATTTTATATATTATTATTAATTATTAATATTTAAATAGACGTAGCCACGGAGCATTCAGCATATATGGACGGCGGGGTCGGGTGGTACCGTCACGATAGTGCATTTAGGCAAATAATATGGTATTTACCTACGCCCTATCTATGCACATCCTGGTTTGTCCAATGCTCACGAGCAGAAGTCACATGAATAGACAAATGTAAATTTAACCCAATCTAGGATATTAAAATAAAATATATATTACAATTTAAGGCTGACATCTTCATCTTCGTTCAGAATCGTTTTTTTTTTTTTATAATATAAAATAATTCCAAAATCTATCCAATAATGCCTAATCTAGCAATGCATCTCGTGTATCCCACCCAACTACTGTATCCTGTACTTAACTTACAATGATTTATCATTGCATTCAAATGTAAAGTACCATACAACTAAACTATCGTAAACCAGGTGATCCCATGATAGAAAGTGCTATACACTCCTCACCATTATCTTGTCCGAGGAGCGAAGCGACGAAGGACGAACTTCCACCACCATTATCTTATCGGCTTTTTTTAAATTCAATACGTCTATCACTATAATCTTGTCTGAGGAGCGAAAAAAATGTCATGGTGTGAAGTACGTGATTTTTTTTATACATTTTTATATTTACGTTAATTTTTTAGATTCTCGGGTTTAAAACAATGAATATGATTTTAATAGGTACACATTTTGGAGATATTCTGCGTAACGTATTAAAATTATTATTATTTAATATTTGTAAGAATAAATTTAGTAATATTTTATATTGAGAAAGACGTTTAATAATATTTAATAAGATATTCATTAAATTCATGATGAAAACAAGTTGGTACAATTTTTTTGTGTAATGGTAAAACTTTTTACAGTTTAAATTATACAATTTCACTAACAATATTACAAATATTATTAGTTTTCAATATTCTATTTCTGAATATACATTGAAAGTATATATTATTATTGGTAATTTATCAAACAATGCAAAAATTTAAATTTAAATTTATTTTAGCACAGAAAGTAAGAAACAGAAGAAATGAATGAATCCTTGTGTAAATAATTGAAGCTGTAGGTGGATAAACTATCTATTATAAAGTTCTCGGTTGAATTTGAAAGAATTGAATATATTTTTTGTACATCTAAATTTTCTAAATTTTTATAACGTGATAGTTTTAAATGGAATATAGTGATACGTGATAAATGCATACTTCCAATAATGTATCAATAGTACATTTTATATATTTTAAATATTATTATGTTTTATTTTTAAATCTTAATTATAGAAAAATTAAATGAATTAAAAATCGATATTTTATCTTAAAATCTTAAAAATGAACAGGAACACAATATGAGAATACATTGTTTGGAATAAGAATCCGTGTTTTAAATTGTGTTCACGTCAAGATGTTATATCTGTTGTCAATGAAGGGTGCAAATTTGTTTGAGTACTAGATAATACTAGATAGCGCATATAGTATACACCTTCTATGAAAGTATTTGAAGCTCTAACTTTTATAAATATAAAAATTATTATTATAAATGTTACGTAAGTAATTTTATTTCATAATGAATTTCTCAATTAAAGCTTTGGTATTGAATGATTCCAAAATGAATTGTTTAAATAAAATAAAATTAGTTATTATTGATTATTCTGATCGGAACCCATGTTTGTTTGAAATTATGTGAATCCCATAGAAAAAAAGTTTTGTTTAATTTTGATAATATTTTCGAGATTTTTGAAATTTTAGGTATTGGTGGCTAATCATTTGTTACCTTTTTTTGAAAATGCGTGTTAAAAATAAAAATTTACTTTTGTAAGAAAAATACCCGTTTTCAATGATTTGTATACAAAATAGTTGTAATCGATGACAATAAAAAAGAGCAATGTTTTAAAAATCACGCAGAGACACCATAAATATTTGATGATTGATTTAAATTAATAGACCAACATTTAGTAAAAACGTCAATTTTATAAATATTGAATCAAAAATACGAGTATATATATATATATATATAAATAAATATGTAAATGTATCGTTTAATTAAGAATTTCTTTTTCAATTGATAATACTATTGAAATTCTCATTATTCAATAAAGATGATTTATATAAATTGGAAATATGGACTTACATAAATTAATAATATCCTTATTAGTATTATATTATCTTTAAGAAGCTTAGAAAAAGATACATTTAGGTTATAAAAAGTGCGTAATTCGCCTCATGAGGTATTTATTCCTCCTTGGAAAACTAAATGAGGATGAATGTATTGAGTTTTAAACGATCCTGATCAAAGATTCAGAATTAAAATATACCGTTAATATATTTCACAATATTTCGTCTAACTACCTGAAATTTTTTTTCAAAATTATTTTAAGTTCTTTTTTTATAAAAAGGCATTTTTGTTTACCAAAAAGATTCAAAACTTGTTATTATATTTATGTTCAAAGTTTCATTATGATTGGATGAACCAATTTCTTCAAATAAATGTTCAATTCAAGTTGAAAATTGACGTAAAAACAGTTTGTTACGTAAAAATCGTTGAGTAATTTACTTAAACGCTTATAAAAAAAATCCTGATTCTAGACTTTAAAAATTTGTTCAGTACCGTTAGAAAAGTGTATGAGTAAAGTCATATTAAATGTTCAAAAGTTTTTATCAAATATTTAAAACTTTATTAAGTGATAAACTTTAAAAAATAGGTATTTTCAAAGTTGTATTTTTAATCCAAAAGTTGTCAAATTTTTGGAACTTTTTTAAAGTATGTAATAGTACATCATTTATATATGATGAACATTCCATTGCTTTCTGAGTTTTAACGAAGTCACTTAAGTCAATTCAATGAAAATGTCGTAAAAAAAATAATAATTAAATAATCATCATTGTAAAACTATAAGATCTTTTGCTCCACACAGAATCTAAATTGCGTTGTTCATATTACATGTTCAAGCAATCTACCAATGCCTATATATATATATATATATATTTATATAATTTTTTTCTCAGTTCACTTTTGACCATAATAGTGGGTGTGGTCAAAGAGGTAGAGCTCCCTAAAAATTTATTCTTGTTAGACAGTGTATTAAATATTGAAATAATTATTGATGTATCGTTTTATCGGAAACAACATGAAATTAATTTTTAACCATCCATTGATTATATTATATATTATGTAGGTACTTTTTTTACATTTACGGCACGTATATAATGATAATTAAATATTCGGTACAAAAGGATAAAGCTGTTTAAGTTGATATAGAATATCATATTTTGATAATTAATTTCATTTAATTTAAATATGAAACTTAAATTTAAGTGGTATTTTGAATTATGTATAAGTATATGTATTTTTGAATATTTTTTTGTTTATTCACTCTACGTAATATATAAAGCTAATAAATGATCTTGAACTCAGAATATTAATAGATACATAGCTTTTCTGCCTTATGATAATAATAATTAATCCCGAAGACCACCCCTAACGATATTGAGTGTTGTTAGCAACCACCACTGGACGGGGTCATCGGCGTTTCTTGCTACCGTGGTCAAGATATTACTTCATTGTGTGTCAAATGTATTGTATGTATACCATCAAATTCAGCTATCTGGAGAAATAAACTTTGAAACAAAATTAGTATTAAACGAGGAAATAAGTCTGTATGTACATAATTGTTATGCATATTAAATGAAACCTACAATACAGAAATATCGAAAAAATGTGCCAAAACATGATGTATTCGGTTTGGGACCGAATATGTGTTATCTCAATTATAACCCTCCAAGGAGTAGGCAAACGGTTTTTTGAATTAAAATTTTGTTTAGTATTTATTTGCTTTTAATCATTATAGCATTACCCATGAACCATTACCAAGTAAAAAAATTGATCAAAGATGGAAACGTGCAGAATTTGGAAGAAAAGTTATTAAACGGCGAAGGATACAAACTTCTTGGACACTATTCGATGAACTCTAAAATAAAAACCTTTTTGCAATCAGTTCCAATATACATGGTAAATATTTTTATAATTACATATTATTAAATAGTAATATAATATATTAATATTTTATACTGTTTTGTAAAATGCGTTTTCTACTGAAATATTTAGTTTTAAGTTTTTATAAAAATATTACAATTGACGTTTAGAAACACAATTTAGAATTTTTTTCAGGGTAAAATTGTTCACATTTGATTTGACTTCATATTTTGATAGTTATAAAATAAAAATATGATTAATCTTTTTAAACTTGAATTGTACATTAATGTCGTAACTTTTTATTAATTTAATAATATTTAGAATGGTTTTTAACGAAACAATTATTTAGTTCGTTTTACAGTTTGTATTATAAAGTTGGTTAAAGTAAAGAAAAATATAGGTCATATCTATTAGGTTTTCTTTGATTATAAGTTTGAATACAATCAATACAATCAATAATATAAAAGATATTTAAGTAGGTCAGTTCTTCTATGTTTAAAAAATAATAGACACGCATTGATCAATATCAAATTGATATTAATTTATAATCAACCCTATTTTTATAATAATGGTTGCATCGACAAACATTTCTGAAATATTCTAAACTCATAAATACTGAAATTATACTCATATTATCTGTAGAGAGCGCTGATATTTTAAATATCAAATTAATCTAAGAGAATCCCTTTCTTAACATTAAAACACTTAATGTTTCTGATGGTGTGTTTTAACATGCATAGTGTTTTCTTCGGGCTATTTAATTCTTATTTTGTTAATTGTTAGTTTAAGAGTTGATACAAAAAAACTTTTTTCACATCAAAGTTATTTATTTTTATCTTTATTACGAGTGATTTTATTTAATTAATAATAATTAATTTACTCAATTAATTTATAAGTAAAATACCACATATATTTTTATTAATCTTACTTTGTAATAAAAATTAACGTAAGTATGACAATATGTTCTCGACTCTTGTTACTCAATTTTAATCTCCATGCTAAGATATTCTCATTATTTTTGGAATATATCGTTTTATAATTTGAATATCACCATAAAAAATCATTATGAAAAATCTTGTTCAGTGAATGAATAATTTGGCATATACTTTATATTTCTAAATATTAGGTTATATATTATTATAAGGTGTACATTGAGGATTGGACATGACAAGTAAATATGTCAAATCTAAGAATCTGCTATTACTTCATGTTTTGTGATAGAATTATGATACATTTTGTTTACTGTGGCAAACTGTTCGTATTTTAATTTACTTAAACGCTAAAAAAAAAAATTTGTAGTCACTATTATAGAAATTTTTTCAGAATTGTTACAGAAGTGTATTAGTAAAGTCATATTAAATTTTTAAAAGTTTTTGTCAAATATTTAAAACTTTATTAGGGATAAACTTTAAAAAAATAAGGTATTTTCAAAGTTCTATTTTTAACCCAAAAATTGTTAAATTTTTGAAATTTTTTAAAATATGTAATAATACATCAATAATTTATGGTGAAAATTTCAAGTTTTTAACAACATTGCTTCCCGAGTTTTAACGAAGTGACTAGTACTACCTAAGTCGATTTAATGAAAGTGTTGGTTACAGCAAATTTCGCCGTTTTCAGTCCATTTTAGCCTGTTTATTTGCTCGCCTGGAAAAACTATTGAGATAAGAGCTTGATAAACCCTCAAATTACCATCTACATCAAATTTACGATCTATTATGTTGCGAGATTAAACTTTTGGACTAAGTTAAATTGAGCAAAAAGTATCTCTAGAAAAAACATTATTGTAAAAACCATACGATCTTCACTCAGACCTAAAAATAAATATCATTGTAAAACTGATTTCATGGATTTACAATGATGTTTATTCGCTTCACTCAGAATCTAAAAAGACTACTAGAAGTTATATTTATTTTCATTGAATGTTTTACGTTATTTTTGAATTTAATTGGTATAATATTTAAATATTGTATAGTATATTATATGAGTACACTTAATTTATACCCAAGTGATTTTTTAGGCTCGTATTGATATGCTTCATGATTCAGCATGCAAAGGAAACTTAAGAGACATGCAAGTATTATTGGAAAATGGCAATTCATCAAGAAATATTTATAAAATCCCACCTGGAAAATTAGTTTGTAGCAAAGATTTGAACGGAGTTACTGTCCTGCACAAGGCTGTGTATTATGACTTTTTAGATATGACTGAGTGGCTAGTGAAGAATTATCCACTAACTATACATATCACGGATAAAGTATTATTTTTATGCTATTTTGATTTAACAAATATTGATTCAATGCACGATTTACTTAAATCTGTCCACTGTTTATCAATATACTCAAATTTTGATGTTAAATTATCAATGCATGAGTAAAATATTGATTTTCCAAAAATGTGTATGTATAACCAATTTTATCCTAATTGTTCAAGAAAAAATTATTCATCTTATTATTTATGCTACTTACTATTTTGAAATTTTAAAATTAAACGTAAATATTCATTTTTATTTATTTATTCAAAAGCTTTGTTGTTTTTCTTTTAATATAAAGTAAACTTATTGATAAGGAATCATGTCAATACATTAATAAATAAATTTCAAAGTATTACCGTTTGATCTGTGTAAAATATGACACATATCAAGCACCGATGCTAATTTTAATGAAATCTATCAAATTTCGGTAATTTTTTCATATTAGCAGCCACAAAAAAGTTTAAATTAAAAAAAATTAGGAAGGTGGATATTAGTACTTAATACTTTATTTTATTTTACTGTAATATATACATGTCATATGGTCTATAAAAATTGCTTCAAGGGTTACGGGTTGCTGATCCATGCTATAAATCATAAATACATTTAGAGTTACTGTGAAATACAAGTGTTAAGTAAATAGTAAATTTTTAGAGTTTTTTAATTCTACGTCAGCGGTCCCCAACCTTATATGAGCGTGACCCTTAAATTTTAAATTTAGCTTTTGGCGACCCCATAAAATAGGTTTGTTTTTTAGCTGTGCCCAAAATTTCGTCGAACACACACTGGAAAAATTTTCTTTTAAGGCTTGACTAGCGTAAAGGTCAAGAAGTTCTTCTTGGAACCCGCAAATATCTTCGCCAACTTCGTGAACAGAAACTTCAAAAGGATTTCTCACTCAACTGTATTTACTGAGCTCTACGTTATACGGTATATATCGATCGAGTTCTAACTGTAATTTGTTCAAGTACTCTTGAAGCAGTAATGTTGAGTCATTTAATGTAACTTTTGTTGAATCTTCAAGAAATTCACTTAAAAGGAGAAATGTGGAAATTTTTCCTTGATCAAGTTTTTCTCGCCAAAGTGCGAGCTTTTGCTGGAATGGTGATTTTTTTTCACCAATATCGACCATTTTCCTATTCTTTCCTTGCATCTCAGTATTCAACTCATTTAACCATCCAAAAATATCACTTAAAAAGCCAATTTAGTAACCCATGAATCGTCATAGAATTTATCAGCAAATGAGTGTTTTTTTCCGTTAGGAAAATTTGTATTTCTAAACGCAAAGATATAACACGAGTAAGAATTTTTCCACAGGAAAGCAAACGTACATATGAGTGATAAAATAAATGCACAAACTGTGATTTCATCTCGTCACACATGGCATGGAATATTCTTGAATTTAGTGCTCTTGCTTTTATAAAATTGATAATTTGAATTACGTCTTGAAGTACTGAATAAAGTTCTGACTGAATTGCAAGATCATGAATCGATAATTTTACTTTCAGAATATTTCGGGAATTTTTTTTCCGGAATTAGAATTATAAAATTATAAAATATAATATGTAAATCGTAAGAAATGTTTTCACGACCCACCTTGAAAATCTCTGCGACCATAATTTGGGCCACGACCCGAGGTTGGGAACCGCTGTTCTATGTAATGATCATTTAATTCATGGGAAAAGTTTAAACTTGAAGTGGCGTGTATGATTAGATGTTTGTAGTTTCTGTTCGATCACCAATGATAAGTAAATAATTGATTTATATTTATTATAAATATAAATTCTTAAAAAAATATATATCTTACCAAAAACATCACTAAAATTTCACATTATTAAATTTTAGGAAGTGTAATAGGCAGAGGTATACATTTTTAAGTTGAAAGATTCTCTTAATAATTTATTTGTATTAAAATTTGAAAATATTTGAAAATTCTTATTGTAATTTAAAATAATAGTTGCATTTAAAATTGAATACGTTAGTATAATATAGATGAGGCGATGAAATACACAATTTTTAATTACTATGAAAATCGAATAAAATTAGTTTTTGGAAAATTAAAAACTTTATCTTATTAGAATCATTAAGTTTTTGTTTTTGTAATATTTAGACTTTGAGAATTCCGCTGCATTATATATGTTCCTGTTCAGATATTACACGGATTTGGGATTTAATGTTAGAAGCTGGTGCTGATCCTAATGCATTGGATATAAATAATAAAACACCATCATATTATTTAGAGTACAGTGAGAATATAATATTACCAAATAGTTCTAAAAACGATTGTTCTGATCAAGGTACGTAATTTAATGTATAATATGTAGAATATACTTAATTTGATATCATAAATTTGAATAAATAAAAACAGAATTTTGTCAATTTGAAAAACAAAATATATTTTACATCTGTGATTATAATAAATTGATAACATACTATTAGGTTAGTGAAAATGATAATTTTGTTAATAATAGTCATTAATCATTATATTATTATATTTGACTTGGTTTAACTGTATAAAAAACATTTAGAAAGTTTTCAATATTTAATAGTATCTTTATCTTTATATTTCTATTTTATTAATGGAGCTAAGAAGGTGTATTACGGTGTTTAAAAAAATCTGTATAAATTCCTATAATACATTAATAAAAGAAATGTTTTTTTATAGTAATTAATTATTAAAATATGATGAATGTATACTTATATTACTGTTCAAAACGATAGCATATTAAATACCCACTTATATTTTTAAATCTACGTTTTTAAGTAATCATAATATTGTGATTTTCGATCATAATAATCAACTGTGAGGTATTATTTAACCAATATGGATTGTTTTTTTTTTATATGGTACTGCTAATGTGGATAATTTGGTATCGCGAAATAATACCGGATGATTTAGTGAGATGGTTAAAGTGATGGCACAATTAATGATACTCTTATTATGATTGATTATCACTATATTTTGTTAAAAAATATAAAACTTTGTCCCTAAGGTCACTCCAGATATCTCAATTGTATCCTCGATCAAGCCTCCAAGTCACTACAATCTTGATAATATATTATATATATGTATATATATATATATATATATATATATATATATATATATATATATATATATATATATATATATATATATATATATATCTATTCAAATATATAATAATAAATTAAAAAATAATAATAATAAAAAGAGTAAAATATGTTAAAATAACAAATAATGTTATTATAATTATTGAAAAATCAAGTAAATTAGAATTAAACGGCGTAACTTAGCTTAATTAGTTGTTTAAATGTTTAGTTTGTATTATTAGTCTATTTGATTATTCCAAATAATTATGCCTAGGGCTTGTAACTTAATGTCCTAAAAATATTTTTTAAACGCACTTTAAAATGCATAAAATTTCGAAAAATGTTTAAAAAATTGTATGAAAAATGGTACTTAAAACTTCAATTTCACTGTAAAAATTATTAAAATAAATAAATTAGCATTGTTTCAAGTTTTAGTAACTAATTTTTAGAAGTTAAATATACAAAACAATATTTTAAAAGTTATTCCTGTATTTTCTGTCTTCATTTTACATCCAATAATGTATCACAATATTGATGGAAAAAGTGCTGGTAGCGTTTTTGGTTGCTTATTACTCGGTTACAATTCCCAGACCTGTCTATAATAACCAGAGTTGTCATTAGCTATTTTGTCAGACCATTTCATTTTATAAAATAATAAGAAAAAAATGCAACAATTATTTTGAAGTATTATGTTTTATAGGATAACTATCAAAAACATTTATCAGCTTGTTATACGTGTTCTGTATAAACTAAATACCATTGCTATTCGTTTAAATCAATCTTTAATGTTTTTAGTTATATGTAATATCCGATTCATTTACTTTAATTTATCTGAGCATGTTGTGTTTATGGATATAGTAATGGATGAATTTGAATCCTTGAATAGTTTTTAAAATATTTTTTTTTAAACTACGAGGAACTTTCGAAAGGCATGTAAGCATATATGTTTTTAACAACCACACCTTCTTCAATTTACTTTTTTAAAAGTATAGAAAAATATGGTTTCGATTCAATTTTTCTTTCACAATGACAAAAAAAGAGTTTGTTAATGCTTTAGGTGTCAAAGTGTTCAAAAATAAAATAAAATCCAACACTTACTATCTATATTTTGACTGTTTTCACTTATTTGTAAATCAAAACACTTAAGAATTTAACTGTACACATTTTGTGTACATTTTGTGTATATGTAAATGTGTAAATTTTAAAATAACTGTTTTAAAAGTGTTTAAAATTGATTGAATTGAAAAATGATAAATGATTAAAACATGATAATATGTTGTGATATTATGCTTTCAACGTATTGTTCATACAGTAATATACAAATTTAAAGTTGAAGGTGGAAATAAAAATGAATGTATCAAAGAAAATAGTTTTAATAATTTAGTTTAATATTTTTTGTGTAACAAATTCTACAATTTTTTCAATGTGCATTTTAATTAAGTAATATGAGACAACATTATATTGTATTTTTTATTCGTACAGAAGCTCCAATAAAACCTTCAAATATAAGAATATGGATTCACGATTGTAACATAAAACAACTCGCAAAAGTAATTTGGTCTGGACTCGGAGAGAAATTATTGACTGAGACTAGCAAACAGCCAATGGTAAACAAGTTTTTGAAAGCAGTGCCGTATATATTGGTAACTTTTTACAAAAAATTCTCGGATATTTATCTGTTAAAATTTTAATTTTTATTACATTTATCACTTTTTGTAAAAGGGTATTATAAAAGAAATACACAAAGCTGTAATAGATGATAATCTAGCGCTATTGAAAAAACTAAACCGTGATCCTGTGCCTATAGAAGTTTTGGCCAGTAAAGACAAGAATGGCCTGACTCCATTGCATAAGGTTAGTTTGGTTTTGGTTAAAACTATTTTGAAAATTATATTTGAAAATATTTTTTTAGGCAGTAGGTCTTGGTCGACTCAGTATAGTTGATTATATTGTATCTAAAAATACTAAAATAGTGAACATGAGGGATAATTACGGCAGAACACCGCTACATTATGTATTTATTGCACCATCGAATAATATTACACCTATTTACAACAGACTCGTTAAAGCTGGGGCGAATGAAAATTTAATAGATAAGGTTAGTTTTGAGTTTTTATTTTTACGCAGGTACCAGAAGTATTATTTTGTATGAAATTATTCAAAATAGTTTTTACGTAATAAATATTTTTCCTTTAAGTATTTATGAAATAGTGTTAGAAGTTATTTCTTTGAAAATCTATTTTTTTAAATTACGTATCACAAAATGAATTGTTAGGTTCGGTAAATTTCATTATAATATTATATTTATTAATTTTTCAAATCTGTGTTAACTATTTTAATGACTTATGATCAAAGCATATTAAATTTATGATATTGTTTTGTATCTTAAATATGAAATCGTACAAGTGTAATATTTTAGCAAGTTTTATTTTTTTGCAATTTCATGTAAATTTATACACTTGTACTTAAACATTTATTTTTAAATTTATATATATATATATATATATATATATATATATATTTATTTATTTATATTTCGAGAAAATAATTATTTGTATTTCAGTTTGGGAAAACTCCTAAGAGTGATGGCACAAAGATAAATGATATCTCAATTGATTTATTAACTGTGTTGCCCAAGGCGCCAAGAATTGCATCAGAGTTTCCAGCTTCTTGGGATTGGAATATTTTTTACAGTTCTATTGATAAAGAAAAATCAACCAACAAATCAAGGTTGAAAAATATATCAAATCAAGTACGTATTTTAATGTAGTGAAATTTATAAAAAAAAAATAAAGTAAAACCTTTCTTCAATGTCTTTAAATGTTCGTTTAGGAATCTACTCGTTCAACTACTAGTACTATAAAAAAAAGAGTAACAAATATTAATGATGCTGAAGATATAAATAATAAGACAGATATTGATAATAATATAAATGCCAATAATTTACAAGATATTGATAAAAATGAAAATATCAATGGTATTAAAAATATTGATTATACTGAATATATCAATGATGTAAAACACAATGAACATTTGAAAAGTATAAATAATTTAGATTATGCTGATAATTTTGATAGTATCAACAATTTCGAAAAAGTTCATAACATTGAAGATAAGGTTGATAAAAGTAGAAATAAAAGAAATTATGATTCTCATTTTAAGGACACAAATTTTATTTCTTTATACACTCAGTCAGATCTCCAAGACATTGATAATAATATTGATATAAATGAAAATAAAGAAAATAGCGATCCTGAAAATAAAGATAAAAATTATATTTCTTTATACGATCAATCGGAAATACAGGATGACGAAACAAATGAAATATCATCAAAACCGAACAGTTTTACTCTGGGAGAGGTTAGACAAGCTTTGAATAATGGACTATTGGATAACATTTTACCTATGGGTGGCCCAGTATATAGAAATAACAATTTGAAGAATGCAAATAACAATGCACTTTTTGACGATAATATAGCTAAGTCTAGTGAAATACAGGTAATAGTAGTTTTAGTAACTCAAACGAAATCCTAGGCTTTCCGAGGCTTAAAAATAATTTGTATTGTTAACTTTAATAATATTGTATTTATTAATTATAATAACTAACTATGAGCAAATTTTAATATGCTATGATAATTTTTATCAGGTGATAATTTGTAGAATTATAAAGTACCTATAAAGCAATATAATCTGAAAAAGATATGAGCTGATAATAATTATAATATAATGATATGGTTTAAATAATTTTTCATTATTCTGGACACTAAAAAAAATATTAATTTTCATTATGTTAAGGAACATAAAAAATTGAAACATCAAAATATTCAGAAAAATAAATGCTATAAAATGATTATCTACAAATTTGGTTCAAAAAAATTAAAACAAAAAGTTATTTTTTACTGAAATATTAAAATCAGTTTAAATTTGAATTATTTGTAATCCTTAGCCAGATGAGTGTTGTAAATAAATGAATTTGATTTTCTTTATTGTATCGGGAGATATCACAAGTATCAAACTCCTGTGAGATACTCTGTATAGCAGCTATACTCAACCATTTTTTTTATTTTGGCCACATAAAATATTTTAAAATATTACGCGGGCCGCAAGTCGAAATAAATGGATATGAAATTAAAAAAAAAAAAAAAAAAAAACTAAAAATAAATGTATATATTGTGTATATTGTAAAAACAATTTGTAAATGTAAAATGTAAATGTAACATTTTAAAATGCATAATAAAAAAAATTTAATTAAATATTCATTCTAAATTTTATTAGTGTGAATTTTGATGTTGAGATAGTTTTTTCACTATTTTGGATATATCTGATTTGTAGTTGTTGCATGCTAATCTTAACAAGTCGTCAAGATGTGAATCAGTAAGCCGATTTCTGTACACATTCTTTGCATATTTCATTTTTGAATATGAAGTTTCACATACATATGTTAATGTGAACATTGTCATCAAAACGTAGGCACATTTTTGTAGCGTTTTGTATTTTCCTGGCACTAAATTCCAAAATTCTATGTATTCTTTTTGTTCTCTCTTCTCTTTGAAAATAGCTTCGAAATTTGCATCATTTTTTAATTCAATAAATGCATCAAACACTTTTGAATAATCAGATACAATCAATGCAGTTAATTGTGTTATACTCGTTACTACTAAGTACTAAGGATTTTCTATAAGTAAAAAACAATTCTTTACGGCTCTTAAATCCTGAAATCTTCTTTTAAATTCATTGGATGAGACAGCTAAATGATTTAAAATTATTATATTATTTGTTTGAAATGATAATATCATCTTGGTTATCTTTTGTAAGAGTTGGGAAATGATGTAGCACTTTGTTCTGTATTTCCTTGTAATAGATCTCCCGTTTCTCTGCAAAAGCAAACATTTTATTCGCTATCTGCGAAATAATTTTATTTTCACCCTGTAAACCGCAGTTCAGCTCATTAAGTTTTTCTGTGATATCACACATATAAGCTAAAAGGCACCACCAATTGTTTTCAAGTCCATCAAATTTATCAAATTTATCATTATGCTGTAAAAAGACTTTTAAATTTTCTGTGATTGAGTTCATTTGCTCGAATATAATTAACTATTTTTATTACGTTTTTCATCACTAAATATACTTCTGAAATAGAGACGCGTGCTGCCAAGTTTTCTTGGTGAATAATACAATGAAATGACACGTTATTTTGTTAAATTATATATTTTTTTCAACAGAGATATAAATCCCTTTTCACATCCGTTTATCGATGGACATCCATCGGTGCACACACAAACCAATTTTTTAATATCAATATCATTGACGTCAAGAAAATTAGTAATCATATTAAGATAAATGATAATCGACGCCTCTAGTTTGATTTTTCATTGGAATGAATTTCAAAAAATCTTCATTAACAAAATATTGTTCTTCCCAATTGTCCTGAAACAGTCTATTTTCTTCAGATATTTTTCGTTTTTTCGAATGCCTGCCATAATGTTACAGTAGATATAAAAAAAATAAAATTACAAATGTATGTTTCACGCCCCTGACTATTGATATTTAATAAATAAATGTGCCTAACACCAACGCTATTACACATCTACAACGTGACTAACCGTTCATATAATCATAATGCGTACCAACCTTCGAGCTACGGCCAGTTTAGCGATAAGATAAAGTACATAAAAATAGTTAAATAGAAAAAATACCAAAGACATAATCATCCTTATCGCACAAAATTTGATTGTTTTGTTATATTTTATATTTATAATAATATTGGTTTTGAAATTTATATTTTTTTATAAATTCAATGAGTTTTTTTCAATGTTCGGGCCACATATAAATCGTTGGAGGGCTGCAGGTTGAGTATCGTTGCTGTATAGCATTTATTGTATAGTGGTATTAAATATACTCATACAACAAAACTGTAATATGAAATGTTTTTCAATGATCCTGTAAAAATAATGGATGTATGTAAAATTATGAACTAGGACGTAGCTATAAAATAATTAAATATAATAAATATGGACTTGAACATTTCATTTAATTATCCATTACAATTTATAAAAGTTACATTTAATGTTTTTTTTTTATAAAAATAAATATAAATTCAATAATTAAGTTTATCAAAAAAAAAAAAAAAAAGTAATTTATTAACAATGATTATTCCATTTAAAATTTTAAAGTATTCAAAATGTATGGTATTATTTAGAAGGATATGTAATATAATCTGTTCATTATTATTATTTGAATTTTGTTACATTTTTTCAACAATTATAATAATATTTTTTAATGAAAAAAAAAAAATAAAAAATAAAAATAAATAAACAATATCCACAAAAGTTATGAATACTTGAAGTATAAAATACTAAAGTATTTTTATTTTTCCTTATAATTAGGAACGTAGCAATTCAGCTCAAATAATAGTGAAGAAAGGTAGTTTAGAAAAAATCGCTGATTATATTTTGGAAGGTAAACATGAAAACCTTATTGGAATACAATCAGACATACCAGCAGTTCAAGATTTTCTTAATAAAATACCATTTTACGCAGTATGTATTAAAGTATAAATATAAACTATATAGTATATATGTATGTGTTACTAGCAAAGTGTTGAACCCGATATTCTACCATGTATAGAATACCGAATATAAAATGATATATTATCTAATTGGTACCTAATTGGTAGTTGTTGAAAACTGTACCATAACAAAATTCCTGTTAATTTTCTTACCATGTCAATTTGTAAAAATAGGTAATATTATGCCTGTGGCGTAGTTGAAGCTCAGTCAAAGGGGGAGCGGTTTCATACCTCAAAATATCGCAGAGTTCCCTCGTTACAAATATGTCAGCAGTTTCAATATTTTTTATGATAAAATAGATGTAAAATTAAATTAATATTGGATTACTTAAATTTTCTTAATTAAACATTTTATAACAAATTATAAACATTTATATTTATTTTTCACAAACGTAATTCTGATTAGTACATCAATAAAAAATAGAAAATTATTAAAATAAAAAAAAAATACAAATAGATATTCAAATAGAAGAATGTTTTTATACATTCTTATATTAAAACACTTTTATGGCAAAATTGTTTTTTTATATCGTTGACAAATCCATCTATGATATTAATGAAAAGTCTTAATTTAACAATTTAAGTTAAACAATTAATTCATAGTTTATACGAATGAAACACAATTACAAATATTATGTACGAGCGTTTATATTATTTGTATAAAGGGAACTTTTTTCACTAAACTTTGTTGTAACAGTCGAGAAAACAGAATAATCGTGTCAAAGAACTTAATTACTTAATTTATGAGTTGGTTATTATCTTTGGTTCCGGATTAAAGATTCACTAATGATTATATGAATACAGTTTATAGGCCACAACATAGAATAATGTAGAGTAAAAGGTATTACTCTATGGGCCATGGATAAGATTAATATGACATGTTGTATCATAATCACTAGGTCCCAAATTTAAATACACTTAAAATCATACAAATATGCTCTAAAAAATAGCCAAAAATGCCCATAAAAATCAAAAAAATTACCTTAAAAATGACATATATTTTTATACGATTTGTTATTTATAAAAACTGAAAAGAATAATTTATTTTTATATAATATTTTGAATTGGCTAAATTTGTATAGTATATTGAACATGTATACATTAAAAACCATCAAAATGACCCAATAATGCTAAAAATACTCTAAAAATGAAAAAACGTCGAAATATGCAAAAAATGTGTAGCTATGAAACCCCCGTTATAAAAAACGAATTATGTATTTGGAACGCATTGTGTAAAATCAATCAAAAAAATATGCATTTTGCATTGAAATCCGGGCCCTAATAATCACTACTATTTAGAAATGTTGATAAAAAAATAACCGATAATTAATGTTATGAAAACCATGACAATTTAAAGGTAATATATTAAAATTGTTTAACTAAAAGTTAAATCCTTTCTAAAAAATTCAAGGGATGGGTTATCCACCCGTTTTCCCCATATACGCCACTGTATTATACATATAATGGTTTTATAACGTTAAATATAAATATGTAATGGATACGATCAAAGCCAAGTTTCAATTCAGTACAATTTGAATAATTCGTTAATTAATATATTATGCTGAATTTAAAAAATATAATGTAATAAAACTAATACTTAATTAATTTCTTATTAAATGATTAATAAAGACAAAAATTGTATAGAGTATTCATAAATTCAATTTTTATTTTAGTATAATATACCTACGTATTAATGACCAAATATATTTTGATTGAACGCTTTTTACAAATAATTGAAAATTTTTATATTTTACCAAACATAGCATTGCCATTCTATAGGAATCCTAGAAATTCTATAGATGCTTAGGCGTTATTCAAAATATCATAACAATTTAAGAAATTGTCAAATTGTACAAATTTACAAGAATTCTATAGAACGCATAGGAATTGTCTAGAACACCTATTTTCAACACTTTGCCAGTAACATATATAGGTAAAAGGTGATTATTTAGATTGCTTATTACATTTTCACATATAATTATAAACGTCTAAGGACTTTACTTTAATGAAAAAAATAATATTTTTACTACTTTTTATCTGCATGATTTTATAAGACTTTTATTTTTTAAATGTGAACCATTATTTTTAACACAATATTATAAATGTGAATATTTTTTTTTCATGATAATTTCATATTTGAATTTGTTTTATTGACCTAAAGTTTAACATATATAAGTGTTTTTACATTTTGAGTTTAGGGTTTCCTACATGAATGTTCTGACAATACTCCATTACTCTAAACTTAATACGCGTATACCTCTTAAATCATTGTTTCAATAATACAAATTTAAGTTTCACATTTTTTTTTAAAGATATTCTTCTTCAAAACACACACACACACACACACACACACACACACACACACACACACACACACACACACACACACACACACACACACACACACACACGCACTCACACACACACACACACACACACACACACACACACACACACACACACACACGCACTCACACTTGTATTAATTTTTTTTTCACTTGATGGTGAGATTTGATAACGTTATTATAAGAATACTTAGCTGCGTAATTTCGATGAACGTAGACTCATACACAATTGAATGTAGTTGATTCTTTGAGTGTTCATTTTCTATCTTATCAAGAGTTTCTCCTTACGCTAGGAAAAGCTATTAAAAGAAAATGTAGAAATAATGAACGTTTAATATTTACGGGATTGACTGTCTTTTTTTTAGTATGATATGCTAAAATGTTTAATATTTGATATTAAGACTTGGAAAAGTAAGATAACCTTAAATATTTAATTACACACTCGAATTATGATACTGAATATTCTAACTCAGGATATTTTCGACAAGTGTTTAGCTTAATTCTTAAATCTATAGTTTTTACATCAACTTTCAACTTAAAATATGTATAAAAAGTTCTTGATCTATTCAGTCATTATGAATCTTTGGATACAAACACAGAAACGTGTTTTGAATCTTTCAGTAAAAAAAAGTTTTCCTAAGTTCATACAAAATGGTTTAAATGTTTTTGATAAAAATTAAAACCTTCCAAAAATATAATGACCGTATATTTTTCTCTGAAGCTTTGCTCAGATTCATTCAACTAAAGAAATTATTTAATGATTTTTAAAATTAAATTCACATATTACTATAATTTTGTCCGACGAGCAAAGAAACCCATGTTGTGAAGTATGTCAGGCTTTTTGTATATATTTAGTGAACTAAACTAGCAATCAGAGACAATTTAAATAAATATTTAATAAGTTCTCATGAATATTGATTGTATTACTAATATAAAAATAAATATTTTCATGCGGGCTTATTAAAAATTTACGTTTTACATAAAAAAGTTAACTTAACTTAAATTTCATATGATTCAGATCAGGGTATTTAACAAGGAAATAGGTCTTCTTCTATGTTTCAATTGTGTTATTTAAATTTAAAAAATATTAAAATATTTTCTACCTATGAAAAAATGCAGATATCATGGGGTATTTTTAGCTTCTTGGATAAGATGATGGTGATGTTAGTATTACATTTTATAGGAATTCTAAATCATTTGTTTAGTTGAATGGTTCTCAGCAAACCTTCAGTGTAAAATATACTGTCCATCTATTTAAAAATTTTAATCTGATAGTTGGTTTGTTTTTTTTATCAGAATCATATACAATTTTTTTCTGAGCAAAGGATTGTTTATTTTTACCCAAAAGATTCAAAATATGTTGTTCTAATTTTAGTCATAGGTTCGTAATAATTGAATTACCCAAACATTTTTTTACTCATTTTAAGTTGAAAATGTATGTAAAAACAGTTTATTTCGTGAAAATCGTATAGTAATTTTGATAAATGTTCATTAAAAATATCCTAATTTATGGTTTTTGAAATTTTTTTAGTATCATTTGGTAATTATTTGAGTATGGTCATATTATATGTTAAGATTATCTCGTTAAATATAAAAAATTTTATTTTTGATTAACTTTGAAAAACGTGGTATATTATTAGTTATATATAAATTATATTAAATTTATATTTTTAGCCCAAAAAAATGTTTTTTTTTAAACTTTCATAATATATGTAATAACATGTCATTAATACATCGTGAAAATTTCAAATTTCTAGTAACATTACATTCTGAATCATGAATAAACAACTAAAATCAATTTAGTCAAAGTGTCGTTTACGGTAAATTTTACTATTTTCACTGTGTTTTTCGGAAGTTTTTCTTCAAGCGTGGAATACTATTGAAAATGAAGAAAAATTACTTTTTTAAAGTACCAACTATATAACATTTCCGAATTTGTGGATAAAACTTTTAGACAACGTTAAGTGTACCGAAAAGTGTTCACTGAAAATAAATAAACGTCATTGTAAAACCATTTATTTGCTTCACCCAGAATCTTAAGACTGTATGAACTAACTGTTATAGTTAAAATATTCTCGAGTTGATTTTTATTGTAAAATAAATATTTGAATTAAAAGATTGCCTTACACTGAAGTAAAAATTGCAAAATGAGTTTATCACTGAAATTATAAATTTTGAATGAAGCAATAGTGCTATTAGTTTTTCATAATGTTTTGTGAGGTAAAGACGTATGTCTTACTTTTATCAATACATCAAAAATAGGAAATTTTTTTACTTGGAGACATCTCAAAGTTAGAATATTTTGAATGTGTTTTTAAATCTCAAATGAAATCATAAAAATGTCGAAAAAAATTTAAGTAGGTGTATTTTAAACTAATCCTTGGTCATTTAAGTGAAAATTTATTGTCTATTAATTATTTAATATAAATTAAAATCGATTTTTAGCTATCCAATACTCAAAATACACGTATACACTAAATTGTATTTATATCAAATTTAAAACATTCGAAAATTAAGATTTATATACGATGACCATTTAAAAATGATTAAAAATGGTTAAAATGTTATTTTAGAACAAAATAGATGAAATTCATCGGTGTTGTGCTGTAGGCGACTTGGACGGATTAATACAGTTATTAGATCGAAGAAAGTTCTGTTTCGCTCGCGAGTCTAAAACTGGATTAGGATTAACTCCTTTGCATACAGCTACTGTTTATGAACAATTGGATGTGTTTCGATACCTAGCAGCTAAGTTTCCAGAAACTTTAAAACTGATTGACTTCCATGGATGGACTCCAATGGACTATGTGACTTTCATGCCAGAAAAGACATTTCAAGATAAATTGTTAAATACAGACAATATTTTTGGGGTATGTTAATTTTTCATTTTTAAGTTTTTGATAATATTTTTTACTTTCTAATTAGAAACTCGATAGTTTTATTATGAACTATAATGCATATGGTTTTTAAAGTAGGAAAAATTGGTTTACCTTTAAGTTAATTAATTTTCCTGATTAATAAAATAATCCTAATTTTATGTTATGGACTTTTGATTGTATTTTTTAAATTTATTTTTAAAATAATTATAATAATAATTAACAGTATCCTAAAGTTTTAACATATATTAATAAGTTTCCTATATTTGTTTTAAAAATAAAATACACAACATAATTATTTTAGACTAAATATAAATAATGCACCATTTATAATTTAGTATTAGTTATATACGTAAATATAATATGATAAATCTATTAAACACACACACACACACACACACACACACACACACACACACACATTTTCTCAGCATATTTTAAATTATCTAAAGAAAATGCAAATAAGTTTAGAGAGAAACTATATTTCGTTAGTTTTCAATTAAATTTCAATTCATTGTATTTTGAAAGTTTTACCGGCTCATTATTATCATTTAAATCGATGCTAACTTTTGAGCTAGAATGCTTTCCAATGCTAATTATATAGTTACAAATAGTAAGAACTAGTAATAACTTCATTAATAAGTAAGTAAGAATTTATACTATATTCTTTTTCTACAATGTATCTATTTTTTAAAACCATCATCGCTAATAATCTGATTTCTTTCGCGTCTTAAATAATATGATTTTTAATTAGATTAAATATTTACTAAACTTAGTTAACAGTTATTGCTATTTTTGCATTCAAATAGTATTTTCACTCACTATTCTTTTATAATACATATTCATCGCACCAAATTTAAAATTTAAAAACCTTCTGTTTTTGAAGGTTATTCTTTGTAATTTTGCCATGTCCAATAAATGTGTTCTTCATTATAATGTTAATAAGCTCCATTTCGACAGCATGTACATTTTTGAATTTTACAATCTTCTTATATACGTTATTTTGCGAATAATTCCCGCAATGTTTCGGGCATTATCCGCAAAATTTTGATATACTAAAAAGTGAAATATCATTTTTTTTAATTTTTTGCAAAGTATTTTTTTAGTTTACTAAAAAACTATTTGTCCGCAAAAACTAAAAATTAGTTCGCGAAATTGCGTGATTTATCCGCAAAATGGTGATATTATAAAAAGTAAAGAAAGTTAATTTTTTTATTTTTTTAACCATTTCACCAGCATGTCAACTGTGTTTTTTTAATTACTAAAAAATATTGGTCCACAAAAATTGAAAATTAGTCCGCAAAATTACGCAAATTATCCACAAAATAACGTATATAAGAAGATTGTAAAATTCAAAAAATATGTACATGCTGTCGAAATGGAGCTATGTTAATACCATTGCTGTCTATTTGAATAAGGTGATTGGTCTAATTTTACTCTTGACAGTCATACCTTATGAACCCTTGTTGTTAGTGTGTATCCATAGTAATAGTAATGAAATATTCATAGGAATTTCAAGCTGATTTCCATACACCACCAAATTTGAGTGAAAATAGTGTTATATTTGAACCAGAGAAGATACGCGAAGCATTAGGTTACGTTAAGCAGACAATCAGCGAAGACAACTCCGATATGGATATGAGCAGTTAATATAATCGTTAGATTTTTGATAATAATTATTTCTTATAATGGATTATATTTTCTTAATTAGGATCTTCCAATAGTTCTGGAAAATTACTCTCAACTGTTATGAGTGCAAGTCGATTTTCTATCGAAGATAGGGAATATTTGACTAAAGGTAAATAATTATTTATTGACAATATTAATGCAGTGTACAATTTATATTAAATTATACTATTATACCAAGTTAAAATAACAATTTTTCAGTTTAGTGATATTTATATTTATTATTATTATTTTATTGCAATAGTATAAAAAGTTTAATTAGTTTTGATGATTATGGTTAAATTTATAATTTATTATTTGATAAAATCGATTTGTTTATTAATTGAACAGAAATATTTTAAATGTTAAGTTTTAAACAAATTAATTTGAATGCAAGAAATATCTAAAATATAATTTTATTTGCATTTTTGTTTCACTTATAAAATGTAGTATATTATTTTATTATAATTATATTTTTAACATAGAATTAAAAATTTGTGAAAACAAAATACAAATAAATTTGTATTTTATTTTATAAGTATTAACAACTAAGTAGATATAAGTACTTAAGTTAAACTCATGTAGAAAATAATATTGTTTATTAGTATATAAATTATACATACATAATAATTAAAAGAACATAATTAATACTATATTTATCATATCAATATATTGTATTACAATCTTAAATGTAAGTAGAGTAAATTATGGTTTTATATTTTGTTTATGTGTAAGTCTATAGTTTTGAAAGTTTTTAGTTCATGCATCTACTTCTTATAATGAAAATTAAATATCAACAAATGTAGACTTTGATTTTGCTCTTTATTGAAACAGCATCGATAAAATATATAGTTCAGTAATAGTGAAAAGATAAATATTAACATTAGTAGATACTAGATTTACTATTAATAATAGGTAAATTGCGTGCAATAGACACACACACACAAAATTCGTATTAATTTTTTTTTTCACAAGATGATTAGAAATTAAAAGAATTAATCAAATATGAATAAAACAGTGCTTAAGTATCTATACTGCATGTATATACATTGGTATATAGATATGTAGGGATCTTAAGACAAGTTATTTATGTCTAACCATGAAACATATCCATGTCAAAATTTTGTCCATGGCGACATCATGGTAACATTTTCTCTATCGGACAAATTTTCGGATTGACCATTTAAGACATATCCACATTAAAATGATTCCTACAAATTTCGAATTATCATTGTTTATCACATCAAATAATTATATTTTAAACGGAATTTTAAACAGTTTCAGTTGTATTATTAATGTAATTTTAATAGATCAAGTTATATTGAGTTACGTATTGGGTACCTACATTATTAATAATTAATATAATATGTAATTTTATATGTAAATTAATGTAAATTTGAATTGACTGAGCATTCTACATGAAATAATGATTTGAAAATACACATTTTTGTTACTACCAATGAATTTCAAAGTAAATTATCTTAATTTAATATCTGAATATTCTCATGATTAAGAATTTTATGTTATTAAAATGAACAGAAGTCTTGGTTCGCATTTATTGTAGAATCGTATTTTGTGGATTTCATGATAAAATTTTGTTGTGTTTGACTTTTATACTTAGAAATATAATACATTAATATACTCATCACAATTTGTATAATACGATTATATTGTTAACACGAGATGGAAAATTTTATTGCATCGTAAAATTACCTAAGAAAACTTAATTTAGATCCCTTTAGCAAAATGTTGTTTTAAAAAAAGTTATCTTAATAATCAAAATTTGTAGTATTTCTCGAACTATTTCGTAAATTTTCGTATAAATACGATAATTGTGTCATTAACTTGGTAATTATGTTATAGATACATAGACTTTTAATATTTTAGTATCTATAGTATATTTTGATACGCATTAGGTATATGAAAAACAATAAGTACATCATTTTATGTACCTAATCATAAAAAAACAGGTATCAATGTAACATACTGGACAAATCGTACTTTATGTAATTATTAATCATAGTGATCATTTGTAATATTTAGCATGTTTGAATAAATAATAACTAACTATGTATGTTGTTTAAATGTGTGTAATAATTTCTGTAGTTTGGTATTTCTTTCATATTATTTATATTTTTGAAAAAATAAATAATTCATATTAGAGAGTGTATAAGAGAAATATCAGATAGTAATATATGTTTGTATTAATGTTAATTATTTTTATTCATTTTTTTTTTAACTTTGAAAATAAACAGTTATGTAATTTAAATTTATAAATATCACATAATGATTGATAGTAATAGCTTTATTCATAGACAAGTATATCAATTTAGTAGTATTTTTATAAAATGTCAATACACATGAGTCAAATAACATCTACAGGAAAAATTATATCCAAAATAATTGCTTTTTAATTTAATTTTTTTCAAAAGTGATTGTAACAGGTACCTAATAATATAGGTATCTATTGTAATAAAATATCTGTCTTGAAGAAATATTAATATTCATTTTCAAGTAACTTTTTCATGATGTTTATATATTTGTTTTATGAATATCGTATAGGGAAATTATGATAGAAACAATATCAATAAAATATGTAATCAAGTATTATGTGTGTATAGTGTATAATTTTTATTTTGGATATTTTCAGCAAAAAATCATGATTTAAAAAATTACTATTAATATTAAATAGTAAAATTATTTTATTTGTATAAGAAAATTTAAATTTTAGTATGTTGTAAAGAAAATTTTTTCTAATCA
The DNA here is from genome assembly GCA_027580255.1 of Therioaphis trifolii. Classification (NCBI taxonomy): domain Eukaryota; kingdom Metazoa; phylum Arthropoda; class Insecta; order Hemiptera; family Aphididae; genus Therioaphis; species Therioaphis trifolii. The sequence goes on from CM050404.1 coordinate 60,479,501, forward strand.
ATAAATACAAATTTAGTATTATAAAAGCTTTTTGTTATTTACAATTGATTGTATACCCTTGATTTATATCCATAATTTATCGTATTTACACCCATAATTTATTTTGTGTATTTATACAGTTATTACGATAGTAATGTGAGAAAATCTGAGTTTTGAAATGTTATTGTATAAGTTTTGAATTTTTCTCAAATTTAAAATAAATTATAATATTTTTTAGCAATTGGAAAACCATTAACTTCTGGTTTGAAGGAACTTATAAAACGCCGGCCATCTAATCCCACACTCTACTTAGCGGAACATTTGACAAACCATTTTGATGATCCGCAATCCGATCAAGAAAGCGGAGTAAGTTTGGTCGAGTTAGTATGATTTCTAAACTAATTTGGTTGAAATAACTTCATATATTTTAACGTGGAATTTATACCTCTGGATTTATAAAATATCAATTATAAACTGTTATATTATGTATTAATATTTCAAAAAACAAAAAAGTTTTAAAATTCCTTTTAAATATCTAATATATTTATATATTTTTTAATTTGTGTTTCATCAGTTATATATATAATTATAATTCTTATTATGACTAACCATATTAGTTTTTTTGGATATTTAGTTATTCTATGTTAATTTTAGATGGCGAAGCACTGTATTAGATATTGTGTGAATTATTGTCAGTAATAAAAATATTTAAAATCATGAAATTATGCTTTGATTTTTATTTAACATTTTAAAATTGAACTTTAAAATTGTTTATCCAGCATTTGAAATTGAAATAATTTATAGCATATTTTCTAAATCAAATGTTGAGTGGTTTATAATAATAACTACGGATGGCTCGTGCATTCCATCACTGTGGTTTCATCGCCACTAAATTGTCTTCAGGTAATGCAATCCAGTGGTCGATTTCCAAGTGCATTGAATGACGATAAATCGTTACGTAAAAACGAATCGAGTCCTTGGGAAATATTCAGGAACTATCATCCAGACTTTAAAATGATAAGCCGTGTGAGTAAATTTTAATTTTGAATAGCTTTTTTTATAACTATAAAACATTTATTTCACTTTATTGAATCAGGATGAATTCGGCATGAGTATGATACATTTTGCAGCATCAAGAACGCACAATCGAAATGCTTTCTTTCAACTATTGCAAGAGCTTGATGTGAATATTGGATTACGTGATGAAAATTATAGAACGCCCAGAGATATTGCTGTGAGTTCGAATATAAGGGACAATGTAAAAACGATTGATAAATACGTGGTTCACATTATAGCTAGAGGTGAGTTGATGGTAAATTGTAAAAATGTATCATTAACAACGTAGAAATATATATAAAATACACAACATCTCTCATGAAAAGTCACGTTTCATATTTATGATGTACTTTTATAAATTTGCTGTAAAGATGCATGTTGTTATTGAGAAAAACGAAAGTATATATCTAAAATACAAATTGTATTATTTATAGATACTAAAAGCCGTAAGTGTCCGAACTTTTAGATTCACTCTGAAAATAATTTTTAAAAATTGGCACCGACTAGAGGTCATCATTACAGTGGCTAATGAACTATTCGTGGTTAGGATCCATGCAATAAAAATACTCATGATACCCATTGGTCATTTATTTTAATACTATTGTTTAAATACTCATGTATTTGGATAAAATGTTTCATTATTCTGCAGGCCTGGTTTTAAATTGCTCTATCTTTTAGACTCAATGAAATACAAACAGAGAACAAAATGTATCATTATGTCAGCTATCACTTAGAAAATATTATCGTTTGCATTATTTTCTTATATTAATAATAATAATAAAAATATAAAATACATTTAGAATTATATGTAGTTACTGTACATATAATCTATAAACTAATTATAATATAAATTATATATATATATATATATATATATATATATATATATATGTGTGTGTGTGTGTGTGTGTGTGTGTGTGTGTGTGTGTGTGTGTGTGTGTGTGTGTGTGTGTGTGTGTGTGTGTGTGTGTGTGTGTGTGTGTGTGTGTGTGTGTGTGTGTGTGTGTGTGTGTGTGTGTGTGTGTGTGTGTGTGTGGGTATGTATGTATGTTGTTCACTGAATTTTGAATTAAAACTATAACAAATAATACAATTTTTATACTTGCATGTTTGCATGTTTTGTTCTTTAATAACATGCAAACTAATTTTCAGGCAGAGAGTTTTTTTACTACGGTATTTTGTTGTTGTTGAATTATATCATCTAACTTACGGCTTTTAGATTATCAGCTAAAATTAGATTTACCAAAACCAAAAAAATATATATAATAGATTTTGAGTTTTGCCCACGGGGCTTATTTCTGAGTATTTATGGATCCATGATGGGTCACGGTGATAATACTTATATAGTACTCGAAAAAAATGATAAATATATGGTTAATCTATCAATCAAAACAAATATTTTGAATTTATCTACTTGAAATATAACTAATAAAATTCAAAGCCATCAACATACAAATATATACTCGTATATGTTTAAATAATATTTTCTTTTGTCAGATGTTATTTTAAGTTACAAAACCTAATATTGAAAAAAAAAATAAATCAGTACTGAAAGAATTTTATGATGAATTAGGTTTTATTTAAGTATTTAGTCAGAAAATAGAATTTAGATAATAAAACATGTTTAAAAATTAACCACTATTCTATTTTACGTTATTTTTTCTTAAAGAGTTAATTTTTTTTTTCAGGTGAATATAACAAAATAATTAATTTGTTGTTGGAAGGGTATAACCATATATTGGATTTGGACACTGATAAAGATATTATGTTACTACCATCAAGTAGAGGTCATTCTCATATAACTGCTATATTGAAAAACATACCAACTTTTGAAGTAAATAAACTATTGCAATATTGTATTATATACGATATTGTATATACGATATCGTAGTTTTAGATATAACGAATTAATTCGATTATTTAGTAATGAAATCGTATTTAATTTATAATTTATATTAATATGGAACGAGATCATATGTTTAGGAAAAACGAGAACGGCTTCATAGAGCAATTCGTTTAGGAGCACTAAATCAAGTTGAGGAAATGTTGTATAGAAAAAATGATGAGTGTGTGATGTTGACCATGGCAAAAAATGAAAGAAGCCGGTGCAGTCTACATACAGCTGTGTTGAGTCAAAATGAGGAGATTGTACGATTGTTGGCGGAAAATTTTCCCAATACATTGGATGTGGTTGATAATGTAAGATAAAACAAGAAAATAAATTATTCATAATGATTTAAACATTTCTAGAGATTTCTAAATGCTAAATCAATAAAACTAAATCATGTAAAAAAAACAATTGTAATTTTTTAATTCTTAAGTTAGAAAACTGCATGCATCTTAGAACGTATAGTTATTTTTATGAGCTTATTAAATTTACTGTTATATTTGAAAATTTCTAAAATTTTGAAGTAAAAAAATACATATAACGTCTAGTACTTGTTATTAGTTATTGTCAAATAGACCTGTCCACCCTGTGTATATTTATAATGTTTGAAAGTTCATCAATTACTATCAACTATAATATTTTGAAATATTAATTGTTGTTAAAAATAATAAATAGTTTGAATTATAAAAATTATTCGATTTTATCAATCAATGGAGAAGGACCTTGATGGATTGAATGGCTTGAATGCGCCCCTGTAGTACATTTATATGGAGTTGTTTTTGAAATACTACCTTTGAAATTGAAAATTAATGACCGTTCTTTTATTAGTTTTATTCATTTTTATTGAATAAGTGTGTTACTTCTAGTACATAAGAGACCAAAATAATGGCTGTTATGCGGAATTAAAAATTTTTAATTTAATTTTTTTTTAGATCGAACGAACAGCATTGCATTATGCAATGTCTGTAGATCAAGTGGAAGCAATGAGTACAATTTTAATTGGATGCGGTGCGAAACGTATAGCTAAAGATCTGGTAAATAACTCAATCTATAGTTGATTGTAAAATGTGTATTGTTGGAATAAAAGCGAAACTATTATTCTATACACTTATTAAAATGTTATAAACATTTTAAATAGTGTTTTAGTGATGGAGCTAATTGCAATTTCCATTTGGCTTTTTTATTTTCATTGTTATTAGTTCTAGTACAAATTTCAAAAAATAATTTGTTTTCCAGATTTTGACGTAATTTTAAGTTATGATACTATAAAGTTTTGCAAAATTAAAATTATTTTTTTTTTGCATTTACAGAAAGGCAGACAACCCAGTTATTATTTTATGAACAAATTTGATATTCGAAAACTCTTGGAAGAAGAGAACGAATTACGGATGTAGATTTCAGAGTTCAAAATCTTTCAATTCATATGATTGAATTATTACGAGATTTAAGTAGTACATGATTCGTCATATTATAATTGTGTAGGTATATAATCTTTTGATTAGGGAATTCAATTATAAAAGACCACATGAAAATTCGAAATTGAAATAGTAAATAGTTAATTATTATTATAATGTTATTAAATAATGAAATCATGTTTGATTCGAAGATAATTCACTGATATAAAAAATTAATGAATTCATATTTTATGTCAGTGACAATAATTAGTTGGTATTATATAACTATCGAAAGTTAACTTCATAGTAAATTGTGATTAAACTTATAAAACAAAATTTTGTTATAAGATATTTTTCTTTTCATATTTTATAATGATAGACTCAATTTTTGAAATTTACAGTATTAAAAATAGTTGTTATTTTTATAAATAATATATATATGTGATACATGACTTTATTAAAATTTCTATGAATAAATTATTAAATAGTATAGAGTCAACTATTACCTGTTTGTCTTTTCCATACTACATTAATCAAAGTTGTAGAAAAGTATAATTTTTTTACAGTTAAATGATCATCGTTTGTTCAAAAATTTAAATTCAGGTACCTATTCATAAACATTTGGATGAGAACAGAGGTAAGAAATTAGATCATGTGTGTTGCATCACTGAAATTTAACTTTATAATAAATAAATAAATATGTATATTTATATGTTACTGTCAATGATGTAATTTAGGAAATAACATAAATGACTAGTTAATAAATGACGCCTAAAATTAGTAGGTAATATCACCAGACTAGGTATTAACGGATAATATCGGAAATGTTGTAAAAATCAAATACTTTGAAATTAAATTTACTACTATGATTAAAAAATGATCTTAATGTCTACTATTGGTAGATAATGTTGATTGTTTTGAACGAAGTATTGAATTTGGTTAAAAATTTAAAATGACGCTGTATAGTGCAAATATATTTTCGATACAATTACCAATCATAATAATTATAATTATTTAATATTAGTATAATATTATAATTTATATAAAATGGATATTTATTTCATTTATAAATTGAACTATTTATTTTCACAATATGATGTTTTATGACACTTAGAATTACATAAAATGTTTTTGTTTTGCTAACACAATGATTGATTTTGCATTCCGTTTTGCAAATACACCTGGTATAGCCTTGGGAACCCGCAATCCTATAATCAGCAGCCTAAGGCCGGGCGCACACTGAAAGAGCAAAACTACTCCGAGCTGCTCGGAACATTTTATTCTAAACAGCTCGGAACAAATTCCATTCACACTGAAAAAGCAGAACAGAACAAGACAATAATTATCATAATCTCATTATTGGTATAACTGGATTGACAGATAAACAAAACTTGTAACAATTCCGAGCAAGAAAACATGAGTAATTAGTAATAAGAATGAAACTGAACATTTTGTTTTGTCAATATAGCGAAAATAAATTGGAAGTGTTATGAAAATGGTTATGTAATTTTTTTATATTGTACCATAAAATAAAACCACATATTATTTCATTACCTGCTCTGTCGAATAAAAATATCAGGTGTTCACTTCTAGCCCGCGTACCTACTAAAATACACAGATTTTGTTCAGAAGCTTTTCATTTAAATTTCAGCGTATCTACTGTTTTTAATAAAATTCTTACTTAACATGTTTATGAAAAATAATGGTCCATCCAATTTTTATGAAGCTTACGCTGTAGAAAAAAAATACTTTTAGAATATTTTGTAAAAAGAAATTTAGGGCCTTGATTATAAAAAAAAATTAGATTATAAGATTATGAACGGTAAAATATGTAAACGGTATGTTGACGAGGACCCGAATGGCATTGTCGTTAGAAGTATGTCGCCGGCCACGCGTATATCATCTAATCAACCGTAAGCTCGCGGTACATATCGCCGAAAGTGGCACTCCGCTTACCCATCTCGCACGGGAAGGGAACGCGGGCGAAAACGGCCACTACGACGACCGTCGTAATGTTGGCATTTTAAAAACCATTGCGCCGTTGCGAGAAACGATCACCACCCGTCCCCAACGCGCGTATATGTTTTTTTGCATATCATTCAAATTTTTTGTTTCTAATTGTTTCATTTTTTTTTCTTGTGACGTCCTACGTTAGTTTGTACGTGAAAAAATATAATAAAAATAAACAACTACATTCGAAACCCGAATTTCGTGTTTCATTTTTTTTTCTTGTGACGTCCTACGTTAGTTTGTGCGTGAACAAATATAATAAAAATAAACAACTACATTCGAAACCCGAATTTTGTGTTTTTTTCATATTATTTTTCATATAATAATCTGTGAATATTGGTGTTGTGCATCCGTCCATCTAACGAGACATCAACCGGACGGAACACAACAATGTTATATTACAATGAAGAATTTTTCAATTTTGTTTTATTTAAGAAATTAATGATATATAACTGAAGAATCGATGGACGAATCTCCACTTTCACAATCTTACCGGCTTTTCACTACTACGTAAGTCGGTTGTAGAAGAGTTTAAAGATTAAAATTATTAGGGAAATTTGATTTCTGATACTCTTAATGTTATTGTTTTTTATTCAAAAGGAACTAATTAATTTATCATGAGTTAAAGTTGATTTATTTATTGATTTATTTAAAAATAAATTTTTATATACTTTTCAGTAAGTCTTATAAAATATCTATTCTAAAATTCTCTGAATACGATTACTGAAATACTTTACAAAATCGTTCTTTGACTTAAGAGTGTTTTTTATCATCAAGTTTTTAGATTAAAAACAGCTCTGACTAGTTTGGTAATTATATAATGGAGTTTTATATATAACTGGTTACAATTATTAACATTGTAGTTTAAAACGAATGGTAGGCCAAATAATTGTTTGTATTTGTCCAATATTTTTATTGGAAAATGATTATTTATACCTTGAATACGTAATAGGTACTTTGTTGAACGGTTGATCGGGCTTGACCGATTATTACATGTTGACGTAGAATACAGTTGAAGAAATGATTAAAAAAAATAAGAGTTAAAGGATATTTTGTTGGTAGACTCATCTCAGAAATTAATGCTCATTGCTTATTAAAAGTAATTTGTGTGTTTTCTTCTTTCGTATTGACATTCTAACATTGCAAAAAAGTTTTTTTTTCTTATGATGGGTATAAATTATAAGGATTTAAGAATTCAGATTATATTTTGTTCTAGAAATATAAACGTAGCCATTATTTAAATAAAAACTAAATTCAACAGTTGGAAACAGTTGTTTTTAAGTCGTATTTAATTTTTTCACACTAATTGATTTTCTGGATAGAATTAATTGAAGGTAAATTTAAAATGTTAAAGAAATTAACTTATTTTTGAACTTATTGACACACTTCACTGTTACCTGAGGTGTGACCTGTTGATGTAAAAACAATTTATTCCGTAAAAGTTTCATAATAATTTACTTAAACGCTTATAAAAAATCCTGACACGATTCTTCAAATTTTTTAGTATTGTTAGTTCAGTATGAGTATGAACATGTTCAAAATTGATATTAAAATATTAAAAATGTCATTTGTGATAAACTGTAACAAAAAAAAAGGTATTTTGAAACCTATATTTTTAAGTCAAAATGTGTCAATTTTCTTTTAAGTTTTTATAAATATACCGTAAACTTATAGAGAACATTTCAAGTTTCTAGCAACATTATTTTCCGAGTTATGACTAAATGCGACTACAATTAAAAAAGGGTTGCAAATTTTACCGTTGTTACTCGGTTTTTCGGCATTTTTTTTCTCAACTGGAAAAACTACTGAGATAAGAGAAGAATGACCTATATTGAAATGCTAACTTCTAGAACAGTTCACATTTGATTTCCAATCTATAGAATTGTTGAATAGAACATTATTCCTACCAGAAAAAATGTTAACAGAAAAAAAAAACATCGTTCTAAAATCAATAGATTTTTTGCTCTACTCAGAGTCTAAAAAAATAAATACCATTCTACAACTAATCTTTTCTTCAATAAAAATATAAAATACTGTAATCTAAAAATGCACTAGAAATGGTTTTATTAAAATTTCATAAAATTTAAAAACTTTAATAGCAGTTTAAATGTATTTATTTTAATTTTAGGATACTTAAAATATCATTGATAAATAGCAACTTGGAATTAAAGTTATTTACATTTTATAGCATTCTAATTTATCTATAATACTGAACCAACATATATAATATATAATAACAATTATATTATCCAGTTATCGTTACCCTGACTACAACCCGGCTGGATCAGAATGCATCACTTATCCGTCGTATGCACCGTCGCACATTAATCGCGAACCACGAACGGTTTGTACCAGTCCGAAGTCTTAACTCGATGGTCACGGGAGAGCCACACTCGAAGACATAAAAAAACGCCAGAGTACGGCCGAGTACCATCTCGACAAGGTTCGGCAGGCTTTCGACGACAACGTTTCAGTTCGTTGCGGATGGTCTCGAACAACACCCGTCCACGGTACCAGCTGGACCAGCACGTCAGACGTCGACGGCGTCTGTAGAAAATCGAACTCCCAACGATCTTACGATGATTTATATATTTATATATATCACGAGAGTACCCGTGATGTCGGCCTCTCGAGTGTAAAATGCATAGATTTTATACTGTTAGATGCGAGACAGCCATACACGAAAATGAAGCAAAGCTTCATCGCTACTGGACGTGCGCACAAAAATACCGTACAATGATGATGACGATGATGATGATGACGATAACGACAATGATGACGACGACGACGACATTGATGACGACAACGACATTGATGACGATGACGACAATGATGATGACGATAACGACAATGATGACGACGATAGCGACAATGATGACGACGACGATGACGACGACGACATTGATGACGATAACGACAATGATGACGACGATAACGACAATGATGACGACGATAATGATGATGACGATAACGACAATGATTACGATGATAACGATAATGAAGATGACGATAACGACAATGATGACGACGATGAAGATGACGAAAACGATGATGATGATGATAACGACACTGATGATGACGATAACGACAATGATGACAATGATGACGTCGACGAAGACAATGATGACGACGATAATGATAATGATGACGACGATGATGACGGTGATAACGATAATGATGATGATGATAACGACAGTGATAGCGGCGATAGCGACAATGATGACGACGATAATGATGATGACGATAACGACAATGACGACGTCGACAATGATGACGTCGACGACAATGATGACGACGTCGACAATGATGACGTCGACGACAATGATGACAACGATGATGATGATGACTATAACGACAATGACGACGACGACGATGATGATGACGATAACGACAGTGATAACGGCGATAGCGACAATGATGACGACGACGATGACAATGATGACGACGATGAAAATTATGACATGATTTTTTTTCGTAGTTTGGTAACCAAACGTCGTCACACACATTGAGGAAATTTATGAATAAGATAATAAACTATACCAATCAATCTCTAAAAATAGGTATAAAAAACTATAATGTTTATAATATTAATACGATCTATAATTCTATATGGCTCTAAAACATGGATGTAAGAAGTAAAGCAAGACATTGTTAGCGTTCTGTAAAATTATTGTTATACATATATATACTAGCTGACCCGGCCACGCGTTGCTGTGGCTAAAGTTTTTGTTATATTACATTATAGTAAACAATCTAAGAGGAACAATAAGAGAACATCAGTCACGGAGTCCACTAAGCTTTTTCACACAGATGGTATTTGTAAAAAAATATGGTGATCTCCTTATTTGACTTTCTACTACTAAAACCCTTTAGTACAATGAAATTATTAATTATTAAAAATTATTAAAAATTTTTATAGATCTTTTGTCAACTGGATCACCAACCATGATAACAGCAACTTCATCAACAGTTGGAGCGTTGAATCTACCAGCATGTTCACCTAATGGTACTTTGTCGGCTTTTATGACGATTTGATAATTGTCATTTTGCAGTCGTGGCGAAACTCTTTTGATCAATTGAATTAGTTGATTGTGATCTTCTAAAAAATTTTCCAATAATATCACAATTGCTCTTTCCTCTACTTATTCAATAAAATTATACAGGCACCGAGTCGTCACGCGCTCTTCACAATCGCCCATAAAATAAATTTGAAGAAATTTCGGATTGTTATCAGGCATTGACATCAGTGATCCGATTTTATGGTACACCTGACCTTGAATTTTGAATGTAATTTCAAAATTACGTCCATCGGATGCATGATCGCAAATTTTAGTTGCCCCAAATAACGTCATTTGGAAGCAAGAATTAAATTTGCGTATCTTACGCAAAAATAATTTGGAATCATCTGAATTGCCAGTAAGAAGGGATAATAAAGGCTCCGGCGGAGCGGGTAGAGGTGACAGCACAACTTTTCCTGATGCGCAGCACACGCCGGCTGCTTCATTCCGAAATTTCAATGCCTGACAATATTGACATACTTTATCCATTCCACTTATAGCAATTTTTGAATGCGCTGAGTAGTTAATATCTGGTGCATATTCAAAAGCAAGCCGAACGAATGATGCACGTGTTAATGAGCGGCTGATCCGTTGCCTTTGTCGATTTAGTACTCGTACTGTAGCTATGTTTCGTTCTCGTGCCGCTCTTGTTCTCGTAATATACTGTTGCAGACGTTCGTCACGCTGTTCTTGAGATTCTCGTGCACGACTTTCTGCAGTCCTGATTCTTTGAGCTGCATTTCTTGTTTCGATTTGTTCTGGTAAGAGCTGAGTTCTTTCAACACGTTTGCGTCGTGACCCTTTGCTGCTCGCGTTGTTGAGGTTAGATTTTTTCGGTGGTATTTGACTGACAATAATAATTTAATCGTTTAAATATTAGAGAGAGGAACTGAAAAACATGTTATCATAGCACATTGAAATAATATGTGAAAAGTCAAAAATAATTCAGAGTTCAAAAACTCTGTGGGAAAATTTACTGCTTCGCTGTCGTCGCAAACTGTATCAATAGATTTATATGATACCAAGTTCCCTGGCAACAACATTTGTATCTTCAGATTTAAATTGTCAACGTCTACATTTTTTGCCGCTAAAATCGCTCTTTCTGCAAGCCACTCATGATTTATGTACTGTGTGTGTACATCGGGAAATATTTATTCAATGAGAGTATCTTGCGAGTCAGCGATTGTGCTAAATTTTATGTATCCAGTTTCATCTATAGCAACTTTTCCATCACCGAAATTGATAATTTAATTATTATTGATAAAATAGGAATGATTAAAAGTTAATATGAGAGTTACATTGAGATAGCAAAATAATAATTGTCAACGTTACTACTACACTTGATGCATAAACAATAATGATGGCCGACAACTGTGTAGGGAGTGAGAAAGAAAGGAGACCGGCTTCGTTCTCATCCCTACTCCGTGCTGTTTACTGGGTCAGAAGTGACACCTGTAGACATCTGGTGGGGATAACTAATTAAATGACGATTGATCAGTTTTCGACCGGAGAGGAAAAATGATTAAATTACTAAAATGGCTATTAAAAAATAAGGGTTGATGGTAGAAGGGTGAAAATTGAGGATTGTATGTATTTTTGTATGTTGTATCATAAAAAAATAGAAATTAAAAATTTTGTCTAAAAAATAAAAAAAAATATTTAGGGGTGGACTACCCCTAAAATGTAGGGGGATGAAAACTATCCTATCTTTTAAGTTGGACCAAATTTCACGCGGTATTAAAAATTTCATCAAAATCGGTTAAGTGGTTTAGGAGTCCATTGAGGACAAACATTGTGACACGAGATTTATATATATTAGATATATATATATATATATATATATATATATATATATATATATATATATATATATATATATATATATATATATATATATGTATAACAATATATAATATTGATATTATGATATTATACAACGATGACGACGATGATGATGATGACGACGACGACTATGACGACGATACCGACAATGATGACGACGACGATGATGACGACGACGACGACAATGATGACGACGATACCGACAATGATGACGACGACGACAATGATGACGACGATACCGACAATGATGACGACGACAGTGATGACGACGACGACGACAATGATGACGACGATACCGACAATGATGACGACGATGATGATGACGGTGATAACGATAATGATGATAACGATAATGAAGGTGACGATAACGACGATGATGACGATGATGATACAACAGTGCCAATGACGATGATGATGATGACGATAACGATAGTGATAACGACGACGATGATGATGACGATAGCGACAATGATGACGACGATGAAGATGACGAAAACGACATTGATGACGACGACGACAATGATGATGACGATAACGACAATGTTGACGACGATGATGATGATGTCGATAACGACAGTGATAACGGCGATAGTGACAATGATGACGACGATGATGATGACGAAGACGACATTGATGACGGCGACGACAATGATGACGACGATAACGACAATGATGACGATGATAACGATAATGATGACGACGACGATGATGATGACGATAACGACGATGATGATGACGATAACGACGATGATGATGACGATAACGACAATGATGACGACGACGACACTGATGACGACGATGATGATGATGATAATATCTTGATATTATAATTATGATATACTTAAATCTGAATAAACAATGAACATATTATACATGTACAATATTTTAATGTACACGACCGTTTAACTTATTGTTATAACTAATAATACAATTCGATAAAACTGTTATATTGTAACTGGTATCATTATCTATGAGTATGATTTTACTGTGGTTGTAACATACGACGTATATATATTTTTTTGTTTGAAAGAAATTTTACAGGAAGACATTTTAGAATATTTAAAATCTTCATCGGAACTAAATCGTCTAAATTATTATATAACACGTAGAAAACTAACCTAATGATTAATATTTTTCTATTTTTATTACAATTAAACAAATCATAAGTATTTATTTTTTTTTTTATATAAATATGAGTATATCTATTTTCACTGTTATACTATTTGGCCCATACCATTTAGACTTTAAAACCGACTTTTTTACGGCCATGCGTGTATGTGATGTATTATATTTTTTAAATATATTAACATTTTCGAATCGGCCACACTTGGCTGACCCACAGAAATCTCCATGACCAGAACGAATCCCGACCTATGCCTCACCTGCGGAGAAACTATCTCGATCAAGCACATAATTTGCAACTGTCTGAATTACAGAGACACCAAGAACAGTCTAGAAATAGCCGACAATCTCCAACAAGCACTAGGTCCAGATCCAGAAAATGTTAAGAAAATTTTAAAGTTTTTAAAAATAACAAAATTGTAGAATCTAATTTAATAATTTAATATAACTCTAACTCTATATTATGTAACCCATACACCTTCCCCATATCTGTAAATTGAATCACTGATACAAAAGCCAATGTCAAAATAACCTTTGTTGTTACGGCTTCAATAAAAAAAATAAATAAAAAATTAACATTTTGGTAACCAAAAAAAAAAAAAATACTGCCAGCCTACAGACTAATTTTAAAAATAGCTTATTATTGTGTTACGTTTCCATGACTTTATTCTAAACGAGGAATAAACAATTTAATTTTCAAAAACGGGTTTCCGCACTTTTTTCGTATCCAATGAAATTCTAATCCCTGCTTTCGGATAAAGAAAAAAAGTTTTTCACGTTCGTTATTACCTTTGTGAATTGTGACAGTATTATTTATTTCACCGAAATCCCACATGTCACTTAATTGGAGCGAAGCAAATGCGAAAAAACAAAAAAAAAAAGGATAGTTTTTTCGTCGTTTTATAATTTATATACGTATACGTATCGTTGTTTTCGTGTTCCCGCTGCATCGGTCCCACAAGTGCAGCGTACAATATACGCCCGTAATTTAAGGGATTTTAGATTCTGAGTGAAGCGAAATTCCTATTACAGTTGCGACGATGTTAATTTGTTTTATTTTTTTAACTAAAACAATTATTTCGCTTCGTGATGTGCGTATCTGATCATGCGCTTAAAGGTGAGTAGTACAAATACATATTATTTTGTCTATCACTCGAACCGTGTACAATGATGTGATATGAAGCGACGATCGACCAAGTGCTTGCGTATATTTATTTGTTTAATGTAATGTTTAAATAATGGTATACTTGATACGTCTAATATGCTATCAACTGTAATTTAACATGTCATATACGGACAAAATTTATCTTACCTTTAAATATTGCAAATCACAATTAACTGTATTTCTACTTTGTTAATTTCTTTCGTTATTAGTATGTTAATTATTCTGTATCTATCAATAATTTGAAATACAAAGGATTACAAAGATACAAATTTGATTAAAAGTAGTTTTCGATTTAGTGTGAGTTCGATTTGAACTGTTGAGGGGAAAAAATGAATTCAAATTAAATAAATAATTTACGAATTGTATTTCATTTGTATTACATTTACATATTTATAATTAATTTATTGTACGTTTACTAGGCACATATTATACCTTGAAAATATGCGGTTATTTTCTTTAGAAATAAATTATGAGCCATAAGATCATAAAATCGTTATACAAAGTACTAATGGTATTAAAAATCAAATCGCTCTTTTTTTTGTTCATTTCTTAATGTTCGGAAAATTACCGAAACTTTATTTTATAAATTAAAATTGTTTTGACTGTATGAAACGAAATCTCTGTCTCCTTTTTCGTCGATGAACTACGGTAATATACTAATGTCAAAGTTATTTTTCAATGGTAAAATTATTTTTTCTTACTACATAAGAGCAGAGGCGTCATTTCAGCTTTTTGACTGGAGTGGCAAGACCTACCGAGTGGTAAGGAATACTCACTGGTAAAAGGGGGATCCGGTTGTCCTTCCCGCCACCCTTCCCGAATTTTTTTTCAAAAACTGGCTTAAAATTTGTTAGCTTTTAAAACTCTCAGACTAATTACTGAAGGGGGTACTCCACTCGGAATCGTTTTATTGAAGAAATGATTTATTACGGCCCCTAAATAATTTAATATGGCTCAGTGTTTGTATCATGATTTGAGTATGTTATAAATAAAAGAGTTTAAATTTTGTACAGTGTATAATAGAAAAATTAATTACATCATAGTTAGACACACAGGGTATTATAAAAAGTAAATAAAATAATGTATTTTCCCATCACTAGTGAAACGTATTAAGAAATAACTGAAATTAACTTACCATGTCTCGCGCTGCTCAGTTTATACAATTTATACAATATTTGCATACTGTACATCAATACTGACATCAAAATCTAACAGTGCCACCAACGAATTTTGATCTAATATTATATAGTAAAAATAGAATTTTACCATTCGAGGTTGAAACTAAAAATAACCAATATCTCTCAAGGAAACCAGTACCGACTGTAATACATAGCATCGGTATTCCATATAGACGCTAAGAATTGTACATATTGCTAAGGTATATTCTTTTAAATAGCTTTAAAATTCAACGCATTGCCTATTAGTAATAATAGTAAGAATAGAGTAACGCGTATTCTGTAGAGTGTCTAATGTCTAGGCCTTTTATAGAATGACTAAATTTACACTTTGCCGCTAATAAATGTGTATGAAATATGCATGCATGTTATATCTTTGAAGAATAGTTCAAACGAATCATATAGAAACGATTGAACAAATAGTGACCACTCTTCCTAGAGTTAGGATTCTAATAAATAATTTACTCCACGCATTGTGATGCGCTTATAATGTACTTGATGAGTAGGGCCCGGATTTATATGCAACAAAAATCTATAAAATATGCAGTTTCATATCATAAATATGCAAAAAATATACAAAATAAGTTTTTTTTTCAAATTAACAAACTATAATGTTTTCAGTAAAAAAATTACACAATCTAAATATATTATTGTGTATATAAATTTGCTAAAATTTATTAAAAAACCACATACATGTACACACAATGTAAACACTTACATCGTGTAAGTATGAAAATGTTATAAATTAATTAGGTAAGTATGATAAAAAATTATTATTTTGAAATTCAGAATACCATTATTTTTATAAAATTGTGTTTTAAAGTATTAGATTAGATAGGTATACTATTTATATTAAATTATTATTTTGAGACGAGTACCAGCATAAAGTAATACATATAGATTTTAAGTTTTCGAATTGAAAGGATCTACGATTATCTCGGAGCATACTTTTGTACTTGGAAGAACTTCTTTCCACGTCACAAGATACAATTGGTGCATATTTAAAACTGAATAGATCTTCAACCGACAGTTCCTAGTCGTCGTCACATTCCATTACTTCGCCGTCGATGTACACCTATCGGCTATCGATAGTATTATAATGGATTACTTACGATCGACAGTAGATATTTTTACAGACGTAAAATCTACGAATTGTAAAATATGCAACATTTATGCAACTAAAAAGAAATATGCAATAAATATGCATTTTTATTCAAATATGCAAAAATATGCAAAAAAAAACTGACCATAGAATCTACACATTACGAAACGTCGACATTTATAATCAAAATTATTCTAGGTGAATTATAGAAGAATTATATGCATTTGCATATAAATCCGGGCCCTATTGATGAGTCTTTACACTTTAACGTTAATCATAATTTAAAAATGATAAATGCTATGTAATAGTTTAAAACACACTGATCAAATAAAATTTGATATGTTAGATGCAGTTGATATCCGTATTTAGGTCTAAACCATCAAACGTGTGGTAGATAGCACATTTACTTAAATAATAGTAGTTTTAATGGAAGGATGGCTTTTGATGAACTTTTCGCTTTTATATGTCGATTTTTGACTTATCTGCCATAAAAACTAATTAATGTTATTGTAATTTAAATTTATGAAATCATCTGCCTATAGATTTTTATTGACTCAAACACGTTGTTATGAATGCTTATTATTCCGTTATCGATTACATAAAAATTAGCATAAGCGTATATACAACCTATTTTTTATATGGTGCACACTGTGCGTATCTTATTATTACATTGACAAGTATATCAGTAAGAGAAACGATCGTCGTATATAAATAAATAAATAAATAAATATATATATATATACATATATATACTACAATTTAAACGCCTCTAGAGTGTCACGTGCTTTCAAGTGAAAGAATAAACGTGCTTCCATTTTAAAAAATCCTCTAAAATAATGGTGATTTAAGTCCGTTTTTTGTCTCTGTAGTAGTTCGGTTCTTGGACGAGATAATGGTGATGAGTGCATCGATTTTAAAGAAACGATGAATCATTTCTTTAGTAAAACGATTCTAAGAAAAGCTTTAGCTTAATATATGCCATTTACAAATTTAACCGTTAGTCATATTATTGGTGAGTTTTTTTTTTTTGAGAGGGGGGAGGGTTCAAACCTTACATATTTTTGAACACATATTCTGATAGACATTTTTTTTTACAGAAATGTTGAAAAAAATGTTCTATCTAAGTTACAAGTTTCATTAATATTTGATCAACCAATTATATTTTATAAACACTTAAAGTAGGAATAAAAACAACCGATTCGTCAAAATCCTAGTTCATAGTGGTTATTAAACATTTATAAGACAAATTCTGATCAACGATCTTAGACATTTTTTCAGTATCATTTATACAACTTTTGAGAAAAGTCGTATTAGGTATATATTCAAGTTTTAATATCAAAATTTTAAATAATTTAATAAGTATAAAACTTTTTTAAAAATCAGGAACTTTCAAAGTTTTATATTATTTTAAAGTCATATTTAACTCAAAAACATTCAACTTAAAAAAAAAATGTGCGCTTGTTTAATGGTATTTTCAATAAAAGTTTTTAGTTTCCGATTTTTTTTAGATTTTGAGTAAAGCGAAGGATCTATTAGTTTTACAGTGATTTTTCTTTTTTTTTTCTGTATACACTCTTTTGGGTGGAAATAATGCTTCAAAAGTTTTATCTAGAAACTCTATAAATCAGAAATTGCATATAAATTGTTTTTCAAACGTATCATTTTTTCCTCCTCTCAATAGCTTTTCTAGGCCTGCGGATATATTTCCGAAAAACTGAGTAAAAAGGGTAAAAAAATTTGATAATTTGTATGTAAAAATACAACTAAAAAAAATACCTTTTTCCTTAAAGGTTACCTCATATAACATTTTTAATGTTTGATAAAAGTCATGAAAATTTAATATGACCATATTCATATTTCATATACTAATATAAACGTTCTAAAAAAATTTCGTTTAACTAAATGACCATACAATTATTACGAAATTGTTTTTATGTCAATTTTCAGTTTAAAATGTTAATAATAAAAAAAAAAAATTGATCCATCCAATTATTAAGAAACTTTGGATACAGACAGAATAACAGTTTTAAACCTTTTGGTTAAAAAGAATTTCTCATTTGTCAATCTAGAAATTTTAAATAGGTTTGAGAAATAAAAACATACCAGCAATTAAATTAAATACGGTTAAGTGTACAAACAGTATATATATATATATATTTTTTACTCAGAAGTTTTGGTTAGAATCGTTTTGTGAAAGAAATGATTTATCATTTCTTTAAAATTCAATACAAACATCCCCATTATCTTGTTCGAATAGCGAAGAATACCTCATAGTGCAAATTAAGTCCTTTTTTGATTTCTGACTAATTAACTAAAAACGATTTAGTAAAATGTTCGATAATATTACGTTATTAAATTTTCTTGTCCTACTCTTAGAAAAAACTTTAGAGGATGGAGAAAATTTACCTTTTCAAAGTACCATATAGATAAAATTTCCAACCTATAAAGTGATTGACCATACATTTGGATGAATCCTAAAAAGTGATTCCTAATAAACTAAAAAATTAAAAATTAAATATCATAAAACCAATAGATTACTTACTCCACTAAAATCTAAAAAAAAAAAAATTGTTCTTTTTAATTTTTAATTTAGTCCTTGTAAAATGTGTACGCATACAGTATTTGGATTCAGAACGAAGCAAAGCAAATAAATTGGTGTTTGAAATTTGTATTTTTACTTTTTTTTTCATCTTTAATCATGAAATAGTTGTAGTTTTAATAAAGGGATAAGAGTGGACCAAAAGTTTTATTTAGTGTATCTATAAATCAAATAGTTTTATATTATTAAAACGTTCAAAAGGTTATTTTAGAAATCTTTTGATAACTTCTTTTAAGGTCATGGGAAATTCCGAGAAATTGTGTAGAATTGGTAAAATTGATTCTTTATGTGGTTTTATTGAAATTGATTTTAGTAATTTAGAGTTTGTTACTCCTGAAACACTCTGTTGTAAGAATACTTTTTTAAATACATCTTACGGCGTATACTGTTAGGTTACTATTCTAGATACCTTTATACATGTTTTAATATTATTTTACTAACATATAAATACATAATATGTATATTTTCAGGACATTATTTTGAGGTATTTTTGGGGAGTTTTTTTTTTAGTATTAAAATATTAAAGTTGTTTTAAATACATGAGCAGCCACGGGAGTGAGAAAACGTGCGTGTTTACTATATCAATATCCGATGGCGTGTAAAAATAGTAAATAAAAAATATGCTCTTGAATAATATTGTACCTATACACCGTTAGCACCAACGTCGTAAGTTCGCGATCAACTGTCGTAAGTCATAAAGACAACATTATTATTATTGTATACTCATGAATTGTTTCACTTGAGATATGTTATAACTAGAGTCCGGATTTGTATGCACTCAAAAAGCCTAAAATAATATGCATTTATGCATCTATAAACTTTTAAATATGCACTTGATATGCTCTTATTTTTTTTAATTTTATGCAAAAATCTACACTTTCCCAAAATATATGCATTTATTTGCATAATTTTTTATGCACTTAATTATGTTTTTGTTATTTCTGTAATTTCTTTCATAAATAATAATTCAACTAAATTAGATAGGTAACTTAATTTTTTGATTGCAGACATCAACTTACAATATTGGTTGAGGAATAGTAAATATTTAAAAATGTATTAAACAAATAAAACATATATTTTAATTAGGAATAGTAAAAAATAATAAATAAAATCATATTAAATCCTCTTATACCATTTATTTGGTAAATATTTTTGAATAAAAATACAAAATAAAGAAATTAAAAAAAACACGGTTTTATAAACTTTAATACTTTAATAGGTACCAAATATGCTTTAATATGCAAACATTTTAAAATATGCCGTCATCCCTGAAATATGCATTTATATGCAAAATAAACTTTTTTCGATGCATTATCTGTTACACAAATCGTCCACATTTCTTACTGTCATCAGACTGCATACATTCATTACACATATGTAAATGCATACAAATCCGGACTCTAGTTATAACTTATGATTTTACATTGAAAATACACGTTAAATCGTTGTCACACGTCGAATTTATTATTATTATATTTGTGATACCCAGTATATAAATAGGCAATCATTGGGCCCATTAATGTCCATACCTAAACGGGCACTTTCTCCCCGGAAAAAAAATGTACCTTATATTTAAAAAAATATTACCATTATCTAATGACTATTTCCTTTGGGATGTTAATAATAATATATTTGGAACGAAACAGAAAAATTTAGATTTATAATTCATCGAATAATGAATTTCATTATATTTTGTTTTATATATTTTTTTTCGGAACTCATTAAAAATGCATTGTAATTTACTACTATAATTTATCAGCGCAATACATATATTAACTACCAATAATTATAGTATAATAGCACGTTTACGTTTATATGTTGAAATAATATCGCGACGTGTCGTTTGCCGTTGCGCAGCGATTTCAGCGTGTTGTTTATTGCTAAAGTGAGGTGTCATTGTATGTTCGAGACACGAAACGAACTCTTTCGCGTACACAACAGACTCGCGCATCCACACACAATTGGGCATGTCATTAGAGAAATCGTGATCAGAACGAGTGATATATCATCATTCATCATCATCATCATCATCATCACCACGACTGTAGTGACCTATAAATAAACAAACCGCGAACGTGTCAATAATACCCTGCAGATACTTACCAGAGAGTCGTGCGTGGAGGTTGCTTCCGTTTGAGACTTTTCTTGTATTCCATGATATAACCATAGACCTTATACTACTAGACAAGAAATTTGTATGACAACAGCATTACGATGTGCGTGGAAACATATCGCAGTGATGTAACCCGCCTTGACACCAGGTTTGCTAATTTTACAATAATACAAAAAAGCAAATTATTAGAGATGGTAAACTGTGAATTTTTTTTATATAAAAGTGTTTATTATTATTTGTATTTGATGAAGTGTGATTATTTAATAAAAATAATTGAAATTGACTTGGTGTGTTCTCATATTATATAGGTACTTTTGTTAATGGTTGCAAACCACTAATTATTCTACGCTTACTGCGTTTGCATAATCAATGGTTTTACTATTAAAGTATTAAACTCGTGACTTGTAAATAGTAAATAGTAAATACTGAATACTGTATAAGTAATTTTCATTTTTTATTTTTATAGCTAATTATAATAATAAGTGGGTCTTAAAATACTCATATTCATAACTCATACACTTAATATTATTTTTGGAGCACCAGGAGCTTGAGAATAAGTACTTACTTATATGTATGTGTCACTGTGACAGTTATTTTCAAAAATACATATGATGAATAATGTTTTAATAGGATATGTATAATTATTAAAAAAATACATATTTATATAAATGTATAATATAATATATAAAATTAAATATATATACTTTTACAACTTTTTAATATTAACATCTAATAGCTAATAGGAATAAAAAAACTGTGGCTATAATAACTTAATTTTTATACTATTTTAAATATTAACTTTAAAATATAATAATGTAATTAAAAAATACTGTTAAAAAATATATATAACTTAAATATTAACGCCTAATTTCTAATAGGAATAAAAAATAAATAAAATAAAAATAATATACCAATAGGTAGAAAAAACACAAGTTGGTTTATCTTTTATTTTACTTTTATCACTTTTATGGTATATCGTATATACGATAATTTACAGTTACTCAGTCACCGAAAAGCGCCCTCTATATTTCCACGCTCGGTATGCAATCACTTCTTGTCTAGTAGTATAAGGTCTATGGATATAACATCGTAATTAACGAATTCATCAATAATCGTGATAGTGAATCGATCAAAGTAAATAGTTCGTCGCGACCAACAGTGTGACGCAATAAAATCGTTTATTCCGCGATGATCACGACTGTGGGTACGACGACGACGACGATGACGACCACAAATCGATCGGATTTTACATGGCCTCGTCTGGAGCACAGACAGAGGGTTTTCGACTGGGACAGATATGAGTTCAAAGCACGACGTCTGGAACGTAAGCCGTGGCAGCCGCCGCAATGGTTTCGCAGCCCGGAAACACTGGAGTTCATGCCGTTCTCGCGACGGTTGCGTTTCGATTTTGGACACCAGCCGAAGCCGATTTTGGGCACAGAATGGCTGCCACGACACTCCTCCGACAACGTCGATAACTGTTGTCGTCCCTCCAAGGTACGTGGGCAGGTGCTGCACGTCGTGAGGAAAGATCACACACGCACGAGACTAACACACCGCCTTCAAAAGCGTACTATAGGGCAGGGATGGGCAACTCAAAGTTACTATCGGGCCAATTTTTAGAAATTTAAAATAAAGCGGGCCAGAGCATAGAAAGCAAAAAAAAAAGGTCATTCAAAATATACATTTTAAATAGCATTTATTTTGTTTATAATGAAATAGGACATAGGTAATACAAAAATCGTTATTGAAAATAATTTAATTAAATATTTAAATATAAATAGTTATTTGCAGTTTAGTGAGAGTTTTGAGGATGTGTGGCTTCTAATGACAACGCGGCAAAATCGACTTCTATTTCGGACAAAGAAACACGAAGTAGGTGACTTAATGTTTCATTTGTAAGTCGATTTCTATGTTTTGATTTAATATGTTTCATGTTTGAAAATGTACATTCACAAATGTAAGTAGTTCCAAACATGGATAACATTTTTAATGCGAGCTCTCGTATATGTGGATATTTTAGTGTAGGTAATTTTTTCCAAAAGCTTATGTCAATCTCTTTTGTAGATAATAATGATGGATCTGTTTGCAACTCACACAATTCTAATTGAAGTTCAGCATCTTGCTTTTCAATTTAATAATAAGATAAGATAGAGTATACACTATACTAGACATTATAGATTATAGATTATAGACGATAAAGTTTAAAATTGTATACCTAAACCTAATGCAATTTGAAAATGTAGCGCGGGCCAGATAAAAAAGGCTCGCGGGCCGCCAGTTGCCCACCCCTGCTATAGGGGTTGGTTATAGGGTCTGAACGCGCCTTACTGATCGATGAGAATTGAAATTAATGCAATTTAAACCGTTTTGTTGTTCATTACATGTAGGCGCCACTAGACATTTGAACACGGAGATGCTTGAGCTCCAGGTTTTTTTGTGATCCCCCGGTGAACCTACCCTAAAAACTAAATTTTGTTATCGATTAAACAATATAACAAAAATGCGTAGTACACACGTTATTATTAACTAGGAAAGGGAGGTGGTGATGCGATTACGGTATGGTACTTCAACAGGGTTTACAATATATTTTTATAAACCTTCATTTGCATGTTTTTTCATTATAACTAAATGAAATCAATACAATAACGTTGTGTTCTAAATTTGCTTTTTTGTGATTGTAGTACGACGAATTATCTAGTTTTGATTTTTCATTTCAAATTTTAAAACATTTTTTTTTTTTTAAAGAATGCTTATTTCGACTAAGAGGGTGCTAAATGATGCCCAAGCTGGGTTCAATGGTTCGATAACAACATTTAATATTTTATCATATTAAGTATGATAGTCATGTACTTATTGATGAAATTTTCGAATATTTGTTATTGAATTGTGTAAATTGTAAAGCATTTGTCACAAGTCTTAATCGTAAACTCATTGATTGCTCGTAATCGTGTTATCACTTCTACCACGCACAATATCTTATTGGATTTTTATGTAGGGTTTATAGTATTTTTCTAAAAAATTATTAAAAAGTGTGACAATACAAATTTATATTTACTTCCAGTACATTAGTTATTCAACAACGACAATATGATATTACTTTTCTAATGATTATAAAATTATTTAAAAAGTTGATTAGTGTGTAAACGTTAAATCATAAATTATGATACAGAGAAACGATGTATAATGTAAAATAATTCTTAATTGCATAATTATTTATCAGTTTTTGTTGTGTATTTGTGTGTGTGCGTGTGTGTGTGAGTGTGTGTTTTATAATAAACTCAATATTTGATTCATTTACTATGATTAGAAATGCCATATTATAATGCTCAATTCTTACACCGTTAATGATCTTATATTGTATAATATTATAAGGTATAATGTGGCAGCTATTACAACTGTAAATACTACATATCTATCAAATACAATATACATATTAGATAGCGTTATTAAAATATATTAATTGGATCGCAGTGAATATGTCTTCCACTGTAACAATTTTAATACCTAAATCCACGTGTAACCTTTACTAAACCATTCTGCTCATGATCGGCACTGAGAACACCAAGCGCCATCACCCCCGAATTACTTGTCTGACGTCTCTATCCACCACAGCGATCTATCGTTATTTCAGCCGGAATCGTAATTTATTCAAACTGTGTCCGGTCTACGTTCACATTCGTGATATTCTGTGTCACATTCCATATTATCTTACTTTCCATTTTGTTTTGTTCTAACGTGCACACACACACACACACACACACACACACACACACACACATTCACACACTCTTTGTTCAGATAACTTCCTGTTCATTGTCCTCCGCTTAAACTACGGCTCTTTTCCCGAAAGGTTTCATCTCCTATAATGATTGTTCTTCTTTTATTTTTTCAAAGAGACTTGCAAGCGTTTTTAAGGATCACCACTACAATGAAAGTGATGGCTTGATGTAGAATACTTCTAATGCCACGCCTGGACATTTACGATTGTTACAACGATCGAACAAAACGTTCGCGTGGCGTCCCTCGTATATTTAAAATGCCTCTCTTCAGTTTTCAATCCTTAGATTGGTTTGCTGCAGTTATTCATGCGTCCCTATCGTTACTCAATTCCTTTAATCCCTTATAACTATTTTTCCCCGTGTCAATTATGATTTGATTCATGTACTCCATCCTCAATCTTCCTCTTCCTATATGGCCTTCAACGTCGCCTTCTATGTGACGTTTTTCGATAGGCTCTCAAGGCGTAGTAGATGTCCTATTATTTTAGCTCTTCTAACTTTTATGGTATACCGTATTACTTTCTTTTCTTCTATTCTATTTAGTACTGCTTCATTCGTTATTCTATTATACATTTGAATAATATATAAATATATTGCTTGATGGTCGTGTATGAGTGGGAGAGTTATAAATGATAAAAGTTTTAATTAATAAAATAAAAATAAAACAAAATATCAAAAAACTAAAGAATCTATACAATTTAAAACATTTCCAATTAATTATTATTTTTTTATACTAATATTTATCTACTCTTATCTAAACTTGTAGTGATTTTTGAATAATTTATTTTTTATTTCGAAAAATAAATAAATAAATATTTGTGTGAGGATACTAAAAGTATCATTCGATACTCTTAAGAGATGCATTTGATTTTATTAAAGTTATTTTGTATGGCTAAATGTTGCAGTTAACCATTAGAATATATTTACGTAATTAATGGGGATTAAAAAATGATATTCCGAAAATGACAAGTTTTTAATTGTAATCAATGTTTACTTTTATGATAGAAAGTTTAAACTTATTGTTTGCAATTAATTAATTAAATAAGTGTTAAGTACATCAAACATTATGTTGATGGCGATAAATTATAATTTATATCTTCATAAAAGGGAAGAAATCATTCATAAAAAATACGAAAAAATATTTATGTTATTTTTAGTTTCAATTTATACATATTTTATACAATAATCGTACGATAAATCATTAAATTTGTGACATTCAAAGTAAAAGCAGAACTATTTATTCACAGTGTTTTATTTTTAAAAGTATTGAACATTCTCAAAGATCTATTGTATTTATAATTAATTTTTTCGTTCTATGAAAAAAGTTTGTTAAATATTGATACTGAAAACTAGATGAAACGTGATATAGTAAGTATTTTGATTATAGTATAGTTTTCTAATTTGAAGGATTGAAAGTGCGCAATTTCATTGTTTCATGGTTGTGGTCTGAACAAAAGAAAAAACAAATATCACATAGTCCCACGGGTAATTTTTGATATAATATTGAATTCTTCGAGGTATCATAGCTAAATCTTGGTGAAATTTTCGTTGAGTTATAGATACGTACATATAACATAACATATTTTTAAGGGAATTTAATTCTATTCAATTTATTGATTTTCGGATGACCATGATTAAATATCACGTGAAATTTCAAATTAAGATAACTAAAACAGAAAATGTGATGTATGCTGAGGAGACCTAATAAGTAATTTTGATTAGTTTATTGATTTGTCGATAAATATGAATTAAAAGAGCAGCAATAGTTATACATTTCTCATGATGAATTACTTTGCATGGTTTGACGTTGCGAAATAATTATTAAAAAATTATCATTTAATTTAGGAAAGTTAAATTTAAAGAGTTGTGGGATTTGTATCTCTGTATTATGATTATTGTAGTATAGTGTCATATATACGAAACACGTTAACGTAAGTAATATAATCTGAATAAAGACCCATACTAGATCACAACACGAACGGAAAAACTAAAAGAGCAAAAAGGGACCACAATCAAATACTCTATACATAGGTACTTAACGAGTACAAACTAATTTTTGTTTGTGGTAGATTTATTGAAGAGAGGGTTTGTTTAATGTAGTCCGTGAGTTATTTATGGATCGTTCATATTTTAAGAATTTTAATTTAATACGAATACGTGATTTAGACGTGTATCGTTATAATATAACGAACTGCGATATGTGTGCTTCACCCTACTAGCCAAAGAGTATACTACATATGTTTTTTAATACTCAACGATTTTAATTATTTCAACGAAACTATGTTTCATAAATGCATTAACTTTATCAACGTGTGTTGTAGATTTTGATAAGCGGTGATGGACAACCAGCGGCCCGCATACCGTTTTAATCTGGCCAGTGGTTAACTTTTGAAATTTAAAAATAAAAATTACTTCAGAAAATTGTTGTATTTACAACGTTCTTTATTTATTAATTATAAATTATATAGTATATATATATATATATATAATAGGTACATGTATTTATTTACGAAATTTATAATTTTGCAGTTATAAACCACCTAATAATAAATTAAAATAAATTACACCAATTATTAGTATTTTGAATGGTCTATTTAATTTTTATTTTTATTTTTGGCTGTCGGGCCAGTTTAAATTTTGAATATTGTACTTCTAGTACCTTATAGTTTCTCATACTTGGTATAAAGTATTATATGTATAATATATATATATATATATATATATATATTATATTATTACACCGATATTTATCGTTATGAAACAATTAGTTCTTATTTGTCTATGGAATGAAATAATAAAATTGCGTGTTTTTATTTTTTAAATTTGGGCATTTTCTTCTTCGATAAATAATAATAAAAAAATTGTAAACATTTCATACAAGTCGTAACTCGAGAATCCGTGTTAAAATGACATAAAATTCAATATTTTCTAAGAAATTTATGATAAACTTGAAAAAAAAACACAGTTGGAAAATGTGGAAGTAAAGTCTTTTGAACTATGCATTTTTAGAGAACTAATACTAGTTCGAAATTGTTCTTCATAGGTAATAGTAAATCGTTCGTTTTTGTATAAAATGGGCACAAATAGTAAAGCGGTGGTACAGTGTATATATTTTAATGTATAAATTCTGGACTAAATAGTGAGTGGTGCGAGACGAGCGCGCTGCAATCCTGTTCCCTGAATGTGCTGTTCTTCTCTCCTCTCAGTCAAGAATATTTAACTATACTCGCGTGTACATATATCGTCCGACGTTGCGGCATCCAGTGGCGGTGAAAAAACATGCGAAGAGATTTAGTTCCGCTTTTTAATTTCCAAGTACATAATTTTCGAAGTGCAAAAATATCAAAGTGTATATTACACTTTTAAACGTTTTCGGAATGTTTTGAAATGTGATTAATGCGTAGTTTTTTCCGGGGTCAAGTTTTAAAAACTAACTTGTTTTTGTCCTTGTAATAAGAAATTAACCTTTTGATTTCGTTTTTTTTCAAAGTGGTCCTACCAAATTTGCAATCCGGGAATTTGTCATTATGACCATAGAAATGTTTAATTCAGATTATTCAATTATTTACATTTCACTGTTAACATTTCTTAAATTTGTGTTTGACAGATTAAGTGATTTTATTTATAAATAAAATTATTATACAGAATTTGCAAACAAACGCATGAAATTGTATTATTTCGAGTGGAAAATCCACTACATAAAATAACTGGTTTAGCGTTAAAAAAGGAAACGTGTCTCACAGCCGATGTGCGTAGTATAAGCAAAACGCACGAATACAATATTAGTGCTACTTTCTTTCTAAAACTTTTCAGACTTTTCATCTACATCTCGCGTTTAAAATATGATAATCGGAACTTTGTGCTTTCGATTCTCATTGCCCAACGTTATTGCAGTTGATTAGTTCCCTCTTCACATTATAAACTTCACATATCAAGGGTGGCCAAACGATAAGAGCAATGTTGGGTAAAGTAGTCGGCTGGTATATGATGAGAGGAATTTAGAATATGGTTGTCAGATTTTAGAAATACCAAACTAGTGCTTAATTTTAGTACCTATGTAATTCATTAAAATAATTTTTTTTTAGATTTCGTTTTAATTTAGTCATCTAATTTATTAGTTAGTGTATAGAGTACTGTAATTCATATTTTTCATTTAATTAATTTTTTTTGAAATCAACAATCAAAAATTCACTTTCAACGTCAAAAATTATTATTGTTCCTATTATTATAGTTTACAAAATGTGCAAGTCTATGTTTTTTTCAATATGTCATATGATATACAGAAATCCACAAAAAAAAGACACACACGGTCACACAAAAGTTAATTTTAACTTTTGTTCTTAAAAATATAAGTATTTAATATATTTTTTTTAAATTATCTTCTTAAAATGTACATTACTATAATGAGGTAAATCGTATATTTTATTTTCTATACACTTCTACGTAATGTATAATAAAACTTATGTTATTGTCATACAGTTAAATCTTGTTTCTGCTGATTTTATATTTATAAGTATTTCGGTATAAAAAAATGGGCTAGATTTTTTTTTCTGTATACCTACATGTTTATGCTTGATCAAACACTATGTTAATATTTTTTGAGGATATGTGATGGTGGGAGAGGGAATCGCGTTTTCCAGTGGCGGGAAAAATCCTAATACAGGATTGACCGGGTGGCGGTAGGGCAGTAAAAGTGGCAACATAAGTTCTCGCGTGCTTGGTTTCACAGAGAGCGATTGAGTACGACGAAGACAGAGAGGCCGAGAGAATCGCGGCCCGGAGCTCGAGGCCCAGGGTGCTCAGGTGCCCTCAGATCAGCCTCGACGACGTGCAGCCGGCCGACAGGCGGGACGCGTTATGCGCGTATGCGTACACCACTACGAAAACAATGAGCGAACTGACATCTGGCGTGCCACCACCGCCGACGCCGCCGCGGACTCGTCCGATCATCCACGTGGACGCGCCTTCAAAACCATTCGACTGTGGCCCGGTAAAATAATACGCCTGTGTGACTACGACGGTGACGATCGCGTCTTCGTTTTTCGCGTTTTCCGTTTTGCACGTGTGACGCGACCAATAATTCCACTCGTATTTATAATGATAATTATACCTAACTATCAATATCGTCCGAGCGGTTAGATCGATGATTTATTAGAGAGGAACACTTGTGGTTATAGTGTATTGATGACTGGAGTTTCACGATATGATATTAGTTGCATTAATATGATACGTAAGTACCTGACAAAAGTGTTTCGAGTTATGCGCTATCCTATCGTAAAGTTAATTTTACTTGGTCGCTGCTCGATGTCCCTATGTTGAAGAGTCAAATTCGAAATTCCACATATGTTCGTGTAACTTCGCAGTGAAATTGTCGGCTTTGAACAAAAAAATGAACAATCATGTTCTCTTGTTCTCATCTGAGCGAAAAAAAAAACAAATAATTATTCTAATCGTTCAATGTCTTCCTCGCTTATCCAATATCAACTTCTCTTCTTGGAACAATTATATGAGAAATGGGGAGTGAAAATAAATGAGACTTAATCCATATATATATCCATAATACATAGCACCTTTACTCTTTGGAAAGGAAACTGTCCCCCAACCACCCCAAAATAACCTTGACAACCACCCAATGCATTCGCTATCTAAGTATCACCATCGACCAAAACCTTACCTGGTTGTCACACCTACACAACAAAATTATCCTTGAATGTTTTTTTTTCGTCTTCTTCGTTCTCTCTTAACTTCCCATCACATCAAATTGTATAATCTATCAATATATAAACTCTACTTTTAACCGATAGGGACATATGAAATCCAACAATGGGGCTCTGCAAATGTGTTGAACATAAAATGTATACAGCGTTTCCAATCCAAGATACTCCGTGATATAACTAAATCATTTTTTTATGTTTCCAACCAATCCCTGAATAATGACCTAGCCACCCCTCCTGTCCACGATGAGGCAAGATCTTAATCTAGATGATTTAATTTATATTTACAAATCCACCCTAATTCATTCATAAAAAGTCTTGCATCAGGAAATATACCTGGTAATCCACAAAAAAAAATTGAAAAGGTGGTGGTATCGGGACCTACTAATCTAAAATGTAATAGCTAGGTATCTGGAAAAAATGTACAAATATCTCAATTATTTAATCTAATTTAATCAGTAATCACTAATAATTGTAAAAGTACCTTCACTGGAAGGTTTCTTTAATTTGTTATTCCTGCCAAAAAATTATTCCTCCCTTGCACATATTATTTAATTCTATGTAACTGATTGTGTAAATGAAAAAAAAAAAAATCAAAATCCTTCATCGCAGACTTCGGAACTCTCGATGGAAATTAGTGCTTTGTAGTGATTGTAGTTAAATGTATATGTACCTCATAGGTTTCTAAAAGTTACCAGTAATATTCATGGTGTATGGTATTTACCCATCTCAATAAGTTGGTGTTTAATTTAAAAATGTGGTGCTACCTAAAGTATCTAATAACAGTTTGTATAGCAAGTTCAAAAAAACCTATAATATAAATATGTGCCCAAATGTTATATTTATAGCTTAAATAGTAATGTTTCAGAAATGATTCAAGAAAATAATATCAAATATAATGTTTTAGTCCTTCGAACCCCCTTCATGGATTAAATTTTGGAAAATGAGGTAATAGATGTATCAATATTAATTACATCACTGGGTAACTATGCTAAGTTTAAAAAAACCTTCCAAGAAAATCACATTTTAATTTAACCTCTTTTAACCCCCATAGGAGTTGGGTTTTGAAAAACCTTTCTTTGTGAATTTTTTCATCATAAAATGAAATGCCTTACCAAATTTCATACTCATAGATTCATCGGTTATGGTTCCTTACTAATTTTAAAACCTTCATTTTACTCCTTTTGAATTTGAACTTTCAATAATACTATCTTAGCAGATGCCTACGTCATAATAGGTAACTTTATACCAAAATGCAGCCTGAACAGTCAAGTGATTTGTGCTGAGCGTTGATAAATTATATCTCAATTTTTTCAATTTTTCCCGTAAATTTTACAAAAAAATACTTTCACATAAACCTTGCCTTGACAATTACGAACACAAAAAAAAAAAAATCAGTCAAATCGGTCGAGCCATACTCAAGTGATGATTATGTACATGCTAGTATGAATTATATTTATATAGATTAAACTACTATAATTTTTACCGTAGAACAATTTTGACTGTTAGTTTAGGTTCTAAGGTTTGACTTTATTCTGAATATTTTAAAACGAATATTTAAATATTTTAGAATATGTTCGTGTGA
Organism: Therioaphis trifolii; assembly: GCA_027580255.1. Lineage (NCBI taxonomy): Eukaryota > Metazoa > Arthropoda > Insecta > Hemiptera > Aphididae > Therioaphis > Therioaphis trifolii. The sequence goes on from CM050404.1 coordinate 60,512,085, forward strand.
CCAACGTAAATACGCGAGCTACGTACTGAATAAATATTTCGAGTAAAACAATTGAAATTTAGTTGGAAATGTAGTGAATTAATCCCTTTATAATTAAATTGACTCGCTATATTATGTAACCATACTATCTGAATATAAGAAAAATCGGTTCATTTGCATATACCAATGTATGTTAAACTATTAATGTACCGTAGACTTTTTTTTTTTTTTTTTGTTACGTTTTATTGAATTCCCATGAATGAAAATAATAATAACTCAAAGTTTGAAGATACAACTGAACAAAAACTAAATGCCTATTGCATTTAAAATAAATTGATTTTTTCACATAGTGAATAGGTATTCACAAAATACATAATAGAGAATTTGTTTAATGCCTATTTAATGTGCATATTTATTATTATAATATATGTGAATGAGTATATTTTATGATTTATTTTTCCCGTGCTAATTCTGGCCTCATCAATAATATTAATTTTTGTATCATAAAAATATGAAATGTTTATGTAAAAATCGCATCAGGTACATAAAAACAAATTAAATCTGTAATAGCAATACTTCTTGTTTACCAACACTTCATCAAGTTAAAAGAAATTAACTTAACGATAATACATATATGTATATAATATTATACATAAATTTATTAATTATTATATATTATGAAGCTTTGATTATTGTGTTTTAAGGGGCAATTTCAACCACTGCCATTAAACAAGATCATAAAACCTCCTAAAAATTGGCGACGTGTCAGCATTGAATGGGACAAATCGCAGAGACGTATTTTTGGCAGCTGATCTACAGATTAAATGATATTCACACTAAATTATTACTAAATCGCATCCATGCATTATTTAATTATTGTTGTACAGTAATGAAATAAATGACAATAAATGCGATGGATTTTATCCATGAGTTCAGATTGAATCGTTTTATTAAACACCTGAGAATAAATTATAAACCTAACCGTTTTCATCTGGAATATTTTAGTTGTTATGGTTGTGCACGTACATGTGTTACCATGACTATGTATTATAATGAGAAAAATCATATTTATTCACATATCATAAATAAATAAAATATTTCTATAGTAATCTAGTGATGAAAACCTTATTTTGTTTTCCATTATAAACAATATTATTCATATGCATAAAATCTATAAGTTTTTAATTTTCATTTGAAATATTTTACATTGATTAAAATTAAACGGCGATTGTAACAAAAAAAAACCAGTTGTATTCAGTTGTATCATGCTAGTTTTACGTTGGTTCATTTATTAGAAAATAAGTACCAGACAATTTATTGTACTGCTCAGTGCACAGTACTTAACGTGGATCACTTTGATGGATGTATTTAAAATGTAGCTGCGCCAACATTTTTAGATTGGTAATTAGAAAGCTGGATGTAGTGCAATGTTTCTCTACTTATTTTACCCACGAAACCTTTGCAGGAACTTGAATATTTTGCAGAACATCTATATTTTTATATAACCTTAGGTAATCATAGGTCATACATTACCAAAGGTGACACATCCAACGAAAAAGGGGCCAGCTCTCGTTCATTTTCCGAATCGTACTTCAAATAGCCATTGTCATTTACTAATTTATTATTTTCCCAAAGACTTCAGGAAACGTTGCTGCTGGCCTACTCACTCAGGAAACTTTTGAGTTTCACGGAACACCATTTTGAAATCACTGGTGTTGTGCACTCAGTACACGATAGTGATGTGTTATTATTTTAAATTTGAAAGTTATATTATTAATCATTTAATACAGAAATGAATTCCAAGAATTGACGTTAGTAGACTTATTTGTCAGTATTTAAGATATTTTTTTTACAATTTTAATTTTTTTATAAAAATAACTAATGGAGTATTAATACTTGTATTCAAATTAAAATATTTGTGAAAATGATCTATTTCATAAAAAAAAAACTTTGAAATTTTCTAAAAAAGATCTTTTTTTCTCCTCAGTTATAGTATATAGTGTTTTCAATTTTAATAGCATTTTATAAGTTTACTTGTATTAAAGTATTAAATCTAAAAATTAGAAATGAGTTGCAAATGTTATTGGGATAACACCTTAAATGAACAATTCATATATTTTTAATAACATTTTTATAATTTAGCCGATAATTAATTACATTTTTAGACACATTTAAAAAAATAGTTGAATCACCAATATAGTATTAAATGCAGCAAGTTTTTCGTTTTGTTTTTTTTTAAACTATAACAAAGAGCGATAATATGATTTATAAAAAATTGGAAGGTTATTGCTATTGTACCTCAAATTTTCGTACCACACACACACACACACAATTTTTTTATATAAACATAACGTGACCAAAATTGAAGTAGATATTGAAATAAATATTCCATTATTCATTACAATTTACTGATGGCAGATGTCATAAAGATGATTCGGCGTATTGTCAGTGTGAAATATCACCCTTTATTAAAACCAAACGTAATTTTAGCTATAAGTGTTTCTCATAACACGACTGTGTCTTTAGAATGGATATAATTACGTAGGTGAAATTTAAATGAGGTTGTTTATGAGTTTTGTTTCATTATTGTTTATTAAATTCACATTCACAATATAGGTATACATAGGGCACAGCATCAATATTGTAATGCAACTACCTATCTGTAGATTCTTCTGTATTGTTGAGCTGATGAAGAGTGTTTTAATGTGTTTCTACGCCTTGTAAAGTGTACAAATATTGGTTGTAATTAGTATTTCATAACTAAGACTCAATATCAACATTTGTGTATTGTTTATAATAATTTTGAATTATAATTAGTACTGATTTGCGGTATATGCGATTAATATCCGAATTTCGGATCAAAACATCATCGATATTCAACAAGCATGAATACGTCAAGGACAGCCTGTGCTATTCTAGATGGTATATCCACAGGGGTATTTAATATTGATTGATTTGATTGGTTCCTTTTAACGAAAACAATAATATGGCAGTACTCGTAAATACTTTATACCATTATTATTTTCTAATCAAGTAAGTTTAACAAGTTCAGAGATCTTGACGAAATTTAGATATAAGTACAGTATAGATTTTCACGACATAGTTTTTTTTAACATTATAAACTGCTTATTAAGTAATGTTTCGTCTAACATACAAGTGTCCAATTTTATGAGTAAATTGGGCTTTTAAGTAATTTATATTTATATGAACAATAGAAAAGATAATTTCATTTATTCAAATATGTTAGTGCCCGTTTTTGTTCATTTACTGAAAAAAATTCATTCATTAAAAATACTAATAATTGGCATAATTTATTTTAATTTATTCTTAGTTAGTTCATAATACCATATTTATATACAAAGTTATGTATTACTTAAATATATAAATAAATAAATAAATATATATACGTACATATACCTATTAATACTGCATAATTTATATACAAAGAATAATGTGTATGTAAACATTTTTTGAAGTCATTTTTATTTTTGAAATACAGTTTTGAATACCACAAGGTAACCACTGGTCACATCAAAATGTTATACGGGTCGCTAGGTAACCCATATTTGTTACACTCAATAGTAATTTACTATTTTGCTCTGTTAGTCTAACTATAGTATTCAATAATTTTAAGTCTAATGGTTAACACTGCGTTCAAATATCAGACGATGTGCAATTTAAACTTAAATTGTGTAAACGTATATAATTTACATTATTGTGAAGTTTTAATTTCAAATTCTAAACGAAATAAAGAAGCGATAGATCTTACAATGAGGCGTTTTCGACATTTCAGCGAAAACTTATATAAAACGGTTACTGAGTTTTATACAGTATATCAGTCAATTGAACGTTTTGTAAAGTTCATACTTTGAAGTCCGAGAAGTGAAACGAAAATACTACAAAGAGTTTTTGAGAAATTTACAAAAAACTGCTATTTAATCAATAAAAATACGAATATTTTTGGTAATATTAATTTAAGATATTTTGGATAGGTCCCTACTAAGTTAAAAAATTAAACATACGTATTATGAAATCACAACATTTAGACTTAAGCAAATTTTAATGGAATAAATATAAGAGTATCAACTTGATGGATGTATTGAAATGTTCAAAAATGTTTCACTGATTCTTTTTATGCCATTACACTATATATTTTGATAATTTATCTAAATTATGAGTACAGAAAAACAATTTTTTCGTTTTTAAGACTTCGTTACAAAACAAATGAATATCCTAAAACATTTTATCTTATCCGTGATTTTTTGTTCTGAATTCAACTTCTATAAAGTTAGCTGATTGATTTCAATAGTTTTTATTCATACATAATATTCAAGTATGTTAATAGTTATAAATTAATTTATAATTTTTTAAATTTTGTTTATATATAATGGACTCCCACATTTCCGAGGTGAATTAAAAGAAAAACTATACAAAATATGGAATTTTTTTTATTTATTAAAACTACATTAAATAAGGTTTTTTTTAAAGTTATTTTTTTAAAATAATGTCGTTTAAATGATTGCCTTGACGAGCAACGCACATATGGAGCCGTTCTCGAAAGTTTTCCATCACTCTCGCCAGCATATCGAGTGGAATCGTGGAGATTTTTTGACGGATGGCCTCTTTTAGTTCTTCGATAGTTCTAGGTCGATGTTTGAAAACTTCAGCTTTGAGGTATCCCAATAAGAAATAGTCACATGGACTCAAATCAAGGAGGCGAGGAGGCCATGTAATGTTTTGTCACACATTCGGCGTTTTTGAAAAACGCCTCGATAACGAAACCACGTTGTTCACCTGACCACGACATTGTGACGACTAAAAATCGTATTAATGACCTAACCCAGTAAAACAAACCGCTTTATCTGATCAGTTTAATTACGTGCTAATGATGTTTTGAAATATTGTAGTCCATTACGGATTATTTTCTAGAACGGCTCCAAATGTGCGTCAATTGAAAAGGCTATCATTTGGACAATATTATTTTAAAACAAACAACTTTAAAAAAAAACCTTATTTAATGTAGTTTTAATAAATAAAAAAAAATGTCCATATCTTGGATGGTTTTTTTTTTAATTCACCTCGGAAATGTGGGAGTCCATTACGCCGCACCCTCTATTACAATCGTTTGTTATAATTTCGAGCAAAGTAAACTAAATATGACTGAAGTAAAATTTTTTAATTAATTTTATTTTGACATTTTAGAAATTTGTAATTATACAATACTTTTTATTAGGTTATATAAGTGTCTTACATTTTATATTTTCTTTTTGAATCATGTCTTTTATCAATTGATTCACTATAAGACTTTTGTGCCTTTAATTTTTCTTACACGAAGTATTTTAGGTGAAATATCAGATATATTTTAACATAAAATTATTATTTTTGTTTTGTTATACAAATAGTTCAATTATGTAATCAATTCATATAAAATACATTGAGTTATTATTTTAGTATTGATTACCATTAATTAAGTATCGTATACCATGAACTCATTCGAACGGTATAGATATATAATAAATAATTGGGATAGACATCACCATAGAAACATAATTGGGTAATAAGATAGACGGCAAGTTGAAGGAGAGTCGTATTTATATTTTTTCGATCATAGCATTTGGTAGTGGAAAATTATCAAAAATATTGAACTATTTTTCTCGTAAATTTTAAGTAACCTATTGAACTTATCAACTTACATGTGGCTTATTTATCATCTGGACAATTATATGTCCAATCGACTGATAACTTATACAAATCAATATGCTGTACCATTAGCTTTGTAGACTTGGCCGAAGATTATAAAAAAATGTGTATCTTTAGAAGGGAAAATATGGTTCCTTCGCTTATAGTGCACACTGTAGTGACCAACGTGCTTTTTTTTGTTTTTACTTTCAATTGATATTCGTTCTCGGATAATATGTTTTTCTCATTGAAAGCTCATTTAAATTTGAACCAAAACTTACTGAAAAAAAATAAATATTTTTCGCATGTTTTACCAATTTGTACGTAAACTAATTGGACAATTAATAAATTTACAAACTTATGTTATTAGTACAGTCTACTGTATTTAGTGTGTATATTGCAGATAATGATATATTCCAGCAAAAGAAGTTCCAAGATATTTACTATGATCTATTCTTAAAGACATTCTGCATTTCAATTATTGATACTTACGATTGGGTTAAATTAATTGTACAAAGTGAATAATGAAATATTATTTTAATAGTATAAAGTTTGATTTTGTATTGTATTTCTTTGAATAATAAAATACGAGTATATAGACTCAGATATTGATAACAAAGCGATTTGACAACCAGTCAGCCTTTTTTGTTAAAATGTATTGCAAAAAATCACATACATATATGTATTGCAACAAACAAATTTAAACTTCAATTTTTTAAGAGATGCTAGAACTCCCTCGTCTACGATAGATGGTTTCTCGCTTGGCACCCCTTGAATTCATGCTTGGTCTTGGCCGACGAGTTTACTGTACTGTGGTCTGTGAGGTACGTATACCTTATTTTCTTTTTGGTTTGAACGCATTACAAATCACAAACTAAAATATATTCAATTATCACATGAAAATAAAATCAAAAACACGAGTAAATCTTCATTTCTTGTATTAGATTTAAAATGACAACTATAAAAACCAATACAATGTTCTTACTTTTGTATGTTTATACCATTAAATAATGGCCCTTAACCGAGTATCTGGCACTAGTCCTTCAGTGAACCGAAAATATCTGTCGGCTTGTTATGAAAAACCGAGTTGGTTATTTAATAACATAATTCTGTAAATACCGTGTCAAGTAAGGCGTTTATAAATGTATGTTTTTTATATCTGTAACCACGTAAGAACTGATATACAGGTTTATAAGAAAATATTAAAATACATTATTTTAGAATAAATTTTATAATATTATTTTTGTCACGTTCCATTTTTTTTTTAGTTCCAATAAAATATGAATGTGCTATTGTAATACTTTTTATCATTACTATTAATATACTGCTTTCTTATACATGCCATAAGTATATATTTTTCCATTACGGTAATATTTTAACACCCTTTTTTCGTTTGCTATTCCTGTAAACATATTTGATGTTTAAACAGGAACACTATTAATTTCAATTTTAGATTTACTAAGAGAGTTTTTGACATGCATTAATCGAATCAAACTATTTCGTTCGGAAAAGAAGAAGTACAAAGAATGGTAATCTTAAAACAACTGAGTGACTTACACACCTTTCCATTTCCCTTGTTTAAACTTTAAATTAATAAACTGTTATTGATTCGATTTTATAGATAACTACAGTTTTAAGTTACCGACTGGCTAAATAGCCATTATTACTCAGCAGTCAATAGTCAACAATATTTTAACAAATGTGAGAGGATAATAGTTTTATACTTTATGAAAAATACATCTAAGTTTTTAATGTATTTCTAAATAATGATAACGGATATTTCTCATAATATAATCTGGTTATCACTAGTAAAATCCCTTGCCTTAACCAATAATGAAATTCACGTAATATTAATTTTTCTTTATCATGGTCTCGTAGAAACTAACTAAACATACTTTTCTTAAATGAAGCTTTGACAGGTTCGTGATGAAGGTTGTAAGTCAACAATGTTTCTTTCATCCAAGTTTTCCATTAAATCATCAAAGATTTTTGGATATTGTAAGTGGCGGCGGCACACCATCCAAAATAGACTTTACCCGTTTCACTTAACGAATTTTTCATTATTTTAAAATTAAGCTGGTGATAGTTATAATGAAATATTTTCATACTTAATTAGTTTTATTTAACATAGCGTTACCCAGAGAACACTTTGAGGAAGTGAGACACATTGTTTTCAAAAAATATTTGTAATAAACAATTCTGCTAGTAATTGTAATAAAAGATTATTTACAAAATCACTTAATTAAAATCACGTATTCTCTTAAGAATAACTCACAAATTTTTATAAAATACGTGGGAAAAACTACCCGAAAAATTGAGCTTAAATTGAAAAAAAGCCGTATACTAGAATAAATAAGTTCAAAAGTTATCCTGTTAAAACTTGAATTCACACACAAAAATACTTTTATTAAAATTTAACAAAAGTTTCATAAAAATATAACCACTTTTGAACTAAATACAGAACTTTGAAAATACCTTGTTTTTTTTTTTTTTTTATAACATTTTTATTCTAATTTCCAAGACTTGATAACTTAACATAATCTTACTTGCATACTTACCTAACATAACTAATCTTATAAAAGATTTGCTGAGATTTTTTTCTTTAAAGCGTTGAAAGTTAGAACTTTAATTCATGTACCTATATACCGTAGAAGATTTGATTAGAACCTTTATACAATTAACATTTTTCACGATTTTTTTGTTTTTCTAAAAATGCACTATAACTCCCTCCCCCATTAACATCTTGTTCAATAAGCAAAGATTAGGTACCGGTGGTACGAAGTATATCCGGCTTATTGAAACAGAATCATTCCCACTAGGTAATAATAAAAATTAATAAAAAGTCTTGATTCGACGTATGATTGGCCAGACTAAACTATCACGCGGGTATTAGTAGAAAATCAACTGTAGGATCATATGGTGTAGACAGTCTTCATTAAAATCCATCGTGTCAACCGTGTATAATCAATAAATATTCGTTTTCACTGAATTTCACGCAGTTGGAATATGAAAAGTATATTATACTAAAACATATTTCAAATATAATGAGTTTAACATCCTCTAGATATTTTACTAGTAAGTTAAATAAAACTTGAATATTGTGAAAGGTCATCAAAGTCATAAATATTGTCAATTCAGTTTTAAAGAAACGAAAAGCTCACAGGGCTATATGGTAAAGACCCGTTTTCGGGTGATACTAGTCATGACAGTAAATGACGGCAATAGTACGGAAGGTTTAGACTTAATATGTCATTATTAAATAATGTGTTGTGATGAGTGCGTTCAGTTAAATACGCGTGAGGACAAACCATATTACAGCGTGAGATAGAAATTCGTGTGTTGGGTTTATTTTTTGTATTTTTTGAAAACTTTAAAGTGTACGAGAATTTCCCGTGACTTTCGATCTACAAAACAAACTATAGCTGTATAACTGCAGCGTCTAATGTTGCATACGTATGACGTGAATAATAATGCACGTGTGATTTTGTGCGTCTGTTTGTATATTTGAATAAACCGCGAGCGGTTGTTATATAACATAACTATAGAAGTTACCTATAGAATCTTTGTCGTTTAATCATTTTATTATGTTGCAAAACATTAATGGAAAACAAGCATACTAATTTAACCACGAACTAATTATTGAAATTTTTGGAAATTTAAAAGCAAGACAATATCATGGAAGACAGATAAAACTTATTTTACATTGGACATTTCCACGTTTTAATGTGACGTGTTATGATTTTTTTTTTAATTTATTTACCTACGAAATATTGTATTTTCGTCAAACTCAGTCTAATATATTTTAATACCTAACGATGTTTAAATTTTTTTTTTTTTGACAACATTGAATAAACCTATTGGATTACTCGATGTCAACATGTTTAAATTTACACAAACACATTCATTTTCCATAAACTATAAAATCGAAAAATAATATCTGTGTTTTTTGAGACTTCAAACACAATTATTTGAGGACTCAGTTACCACAGTACTCACGACATCACGGTGACTTGTTGCCCGCCGACCAAGTGTCCGTTTCAGTGACGGCGTGCGTTGTAAGCGGGCATCGATGGCTTCGCGTACCGGCCTTGGCCTGGCCCGGGTACGTTCATCGCGGGCGGCCGCCGCACACCGTACGGAATCGAGGGGTGGGCCCAAGCGAATCCGTTGTGCACCGGCGGCCTTTCAAACGGCCCTGGACCCCCGTGCCAAAAGCGTTCTGCGGACGGCGGAGGGGGAACTGCGAACGTCCCGGGGTGCCCCTGTGAGAATCGCGAAAAGTGTGCAGGGTCCGGCGGAGGGGGGAATACGAACGGCCCAGGGCGTCCCTCCGAAAATCGCGAAAAGTATGCTGGAGCCGGCGGAAGGGAGCTCACGAACGGCCCGGGATGCCCCTGTGCAAGTCGACAAAAGTTTGCGCGGCCCGACGGAGCCCTTCTCGGTGCACACGGCTCGGGGCGTCCTCGCGAGAAGCATCCCGGGCCCGGCCGGGGCGGTACCGCCGTCGTTGAGACACTGACGTTCGGCACGTGGGGCACGCACGCGGTGTTCGTCTGCGCCCGCGACGTCGTCGCAGAGATGGGCGGATCTAGGGCCCTCGCCACCGTCGTGCTGTGTTGATTCGTTGTCGTGGCGGATACTTCACCCGTCTTTGCGGCATGGTCACGTCTTGTCTTCGCGACAAAGTCACTTACCGCCGCCGGCGCGTCGCGTTTCTCTGTCACGCTACCGTCGCCTCTGCTGGCGGATCCGGGTGCGACGGTCCGCGGGTCGTGACCTCCGAAGAACTTGGCCCGTCGCCACTTGGCCATCTTCGTGGCAGACTCACCGTTTGTTTTCGTCTGGACGGCAGAGTCACCGTGGGTTTTTGGTGCAGATTCACGGTCCGTCTTGACGGCAGAGTCACCGTTTGTTTTCGTGGCAGGTTCACGACCTGTCTTCGCGGCAGACTCACGGCCCGTCGGCAATGCAGGGTCATGGCCCATCTTTGCGGCAAGGTCTTGGCACGTCGTCGCGGAAGGGTCAAGGCCTGTCTTCGCGGCAAGGTCACTTACCGCCGCCGGCCCGTCGCGTTTTTCCGTCACGCTACCGTCGCCTCTGTTGGCGGATCCGGGCGTGACGGTCCGCGGATCGTAACCTCTGAAGAACTTGGCCCGCCGCCACTTGGCCATCTTGTCGGTAGCGAAAGGCGCGATCGGCATGCGAATCGGCTTCAAATCGTCGTACGTTATATCTTTGATTTTCAAAACGGTCGGCTGAAAACGAACAGGGCTGATATTATCACGTGCACGCACACGAAAAGCGTGAAACGATTTCCGTGTGTAGTACCTAAACCAGTAGTGCCCAACCCGCGGACCCCGGGTGACACGTGGCCCACGAGAGTATTCTATGTGGCCCGTCAAATGTTTTTAAAACAAAACAAAATATCCAAAACGAAAACATAATGATTACAGAATACAGTTGTTTTTATTAATTTATGAATTCCGTCATATTTTCAATAGTCAACGAAAGACAGGAAAATAAGTTCTACATGCGTACTGCATGCATACTATGTGTTACAAAACTGCTCGGAAATATTGTTAACCAAAGTGGCTCGCCGAAGAAAAAAAAGGTTTGGCATCACTGATCTAAACTGTGCGAAACATTTGAACGTCGGCTGAGAAATCGTTTAAACGTTGGAAAACACCTGTTGAAACCTATGAAAGTAATTCGATTTGATTCTAACCTTTGGCTTGCTCGTAACGGTTTCTTCACGTTTTTTCGGTTTTTCTTCAACGTCGATCGCCTGCGATTGCTCGTCGATAAATGCACTCGGAAAATACATCTGCGAGTATGTCAACGTTTCCGGTCTCGGAAGTTTCAGGCTTTGTTGAACCGAGTTCTTTTTTGACAAAAAAAAATAATAAATAATAATAATAATAAAAATCAACGGACGTCGGTTTACACCACTTATATCGAGCAAAAACGCACCGTAACATGAAAATACGTCTCGTTAAAAATTAATTTAAAACATTGGCTCGAAATAAATAAAATAACGTTCGTCGAGATTTGTTAGTTTTTCATATATTAACTACCGTACACTCCAACGGTACCGGATTACTCCTTGTTGTAAACACAGCATGATATTTATAATATTAACTAACCGACAGCGGTATTTTTCCCTGCAGTCTGCTTGTTTCACCGTCGACGTTACCGACGGTCTCAGTCAACCGACCCGGCGGCGCTTCGACAGTCCCCGCGGCCGGCTGCAAAGCTCTGACGGCGTGTTCTGCCCCTTTGCCGGTCAACGCGTGACTGAGCACGTCACTTATCGAGGTGACAATGTCGGTGCCAAAGAGCTCGTCGATCACGTGGAAGATCTCTCCGATCACGATCGATAAAATCACGCGTAACGCGTGCACCGCGTTCACAGATTTTCCAATCAAATTCAACACCAGCGCACGGACCAAGGAGCTCAGCGCGGCTACGACCGTATCGGTCCATCTATTCTGCGACGTCTGTAGAACGAGAAGATATAAACGCTTTACGAATGCGCCCACGTTCCGATGGCGTATACTTACCGTGCAGGTGTCACGCTCGGAGTTGGCCGTCGACGTGGGCCAATTTTTCTTGCCGACTTCGGATGATACTCGCGAACGTTTCGCGTATGGAGCCGGCATGTTGTTATTCTTCGTGTCGCAAAAGTATAGAGGAAAATGCGAAAATTCAATCGTGTTTATATTTGACGTGACACTGAGAGAATATTCGGATATTTTCCTAAACACGATTACTGTTCGATACCATTAAGAAATTCTAAAGTGATATTTCGTACAACAATGATTTATCGAGGTCTGTTGATCCGAGAAACGGAATTATTAATATCGATCAACAATTCGTTTCGGCCAGCCGTATTTGCATTTGAAATGAGTTAAGGAATTGAGTAATTTAAGTTTAAACTGTTATTTTTAGTTTGAATAAATGGAAAACACTTCTTATAACTTTCATTTTCTAAAAGGCAATATTTTTGTATGAAATATTTGTTTTTTGATGGTATAATAATAATAATAGTAAAAAGATATTATTAGTGTTTAAAATTTAGATTTACAGAGTAATCCTATTTCTTCACCTTACTCTTCTAAACGTTATGCTTTTAATTTGAAATATTGAATGAAACAAATTATCTTGGTAATGACTGTCATTAATTATATCCAAGTATAAATTAACCTAATTGTTAGATTAACAGTATATACTTAATTTAATTAAATCAATATACTAGGAATTACGAGTATTTAATGTTAAGTATTTAATGAGTAGCGATGAGGAGTGACAGCGGTCCTCGCAAAAACATTATGCTACTACTCCATATTTTGTTCTACGCTTAAAATGTTCATATCCCTTAAAATCCTCAAACTATTAGTCTAATAATGCAAATTAAATAACATACTATATATAAAAGAAAGGTTGTTACCTACATTATAACGTTGAAGCATGTGTAGGCCCCACAATTCGCAGTACGTTTTCATATCCCCCTCCCCACGACAAAAAAATCCTGAGAACGCCACTGTATAGATAGGCGTCGTCACGCAAGTCCTTCTCGACTTCAATCTGCGGCAAACGTCCCGAAAACCCGTGCCGTGGCCCGAGCGTGTACGGAAAGCCATTTCGATCAAGTCCCGTCGCGACGCGGAAAACGAGCGTTATCCGTCAATCGGTGTTTTCACTCGGAACCGGACTGCCGGTAACCGTCGTTTTTACACCGCTCACTTAGGGTCTGAACAGTTAAAAGTCTGTGTACGGAAAAGCGTACCATGTCTAACCAAGTAGTTTATTACCCGTTATTTTGCAACTTTGATTTATTTAAAAAATTTTCATACAATATTATTTGTATTTGATAGAAGTTGTTTAGTATTTTCTGTGCTTTTGGTTTGATCAGTAGTGTTTGGTGTTTCGTTTCTTTTTCTGGTTGTAAGTTAAACAATTTTTATAAAATCAAAATATTTTATTTTTTATAACGGATCAAATTAACACATTATTTTCAATCAGTAGAGTAAATCAAAAACTCTCCAGCACCAGAATTTCCAGAATATGGAACAGTTTTAAAACGATTTCCATCTCTCAGCGACTTTGCCGCTCCAATAATAACTGATAAATTACAATTAGCGGATGCTGAATTTATATTTAAAACAAGACAGTGTGAAGCGTGTTTTGTTTGTGGAGTCATTCTCGGAAAATGGTGATCGTCCGCTTAGAGAACACGCCCGATATTCAAAAAAAAATGTTCTTTTATATTATTAAGTAAAGGTACTAAATTTATATACAAAATATAAATACGCATTCATCTAATCACTAATCACGTTTTCAACGGTCCTCCGAACGAGGATTTCGCTGATTTCCCGGGAACGCTGTTAGTCTGGGGGTAGTGCCAGAACTTCGTCCGACACGTTGTTTTTCGGTCTCTCCGCCGCGACGAAACGTTCGCGCTCGCGCGGAAGCATTTCTTCTGCCCGAACAGACGTGCGTCGTACGTACGAACGTCGTCTGTACATTCGTTTTGATGTCGTCAAACGAGACGGAAAAGCTCAGACGTGACCTACTCTAAAAGTACGTCGTGTTATTTCCTCTGCACTGCACCGTGCACACCGAATCGAAGTCGTGGATTAGGATTTTCCGCATTCCGGTACAATCGTAGGACCACGCCGCGGAGTCTGGATTATCGGCACGGCACGAACCTAACCGAGGGACGGCGGACGCGTTCGTCGCACGAGCACATGTCGCCATACGTGATGCGACGACACTCCGGAACCCGAGCTTTGCAATGCCACGGCACAAAGAGTTTTCCAATCACTATTATCGCAATGGCGTCCCTACCCTATTTTCAGGGGGGGGGCGACTTTTAGACTTGTAATGTTGAGGAATAAAAAATAATTTAACTATAATATTTAGGATTAAAAATAAATAAAATTTTTTTTAAACGAAGCACAAACTAATTAAAGTTATTATTCTATAAAACAAATTCTTAGAATCGTTTGTGTTCAGCAAATCTATCTATTATTTTGCACGCATCTAGTGTACTACGAGAACTGTGAAGACGTATTCGTGTACTAAAATAATATCATTACTATTTCGTGTTTAACAAAAAAAAAAATTATCGAACGTTCAGTAACAGATAACGTGTATCTAAAAGTATCTATCGTTATAAAATCGATACGATACGATCTGGGTAAATTCCGAGCGCTTCTATCAATATATTACACACCTATATCATAATCTATGACTTTAAATAATTTCGTAATTTTTTTCTAATGATTATTATAATATAATACAGATAATGTAAAAAAAGTAAAAAAAAAAAATTGAAAAGGTCCAGGGGAGGCGATCGCCCCATCGCCCCCCCCAGAAATACGCCCTTGGTTCTTCTCTCATAGGACAAGGTAATGGGGATGGGCGTATTGAATTTCAAAGAAATGATAGACAATTTCTTTAGTAAAAAGATTTTGAGTAAAGCTTTAGTATAAAAAAAATGTACAATTTTTAGTTGGGTTGTCAGTATGCTTTTTTTACCAACTCTATTTAAAGTTTTTTTGTTTGACAAATGATAAATTATTTTTCACTAACCGATTAAAAACATGTAGTTCTGTTTGTACCTAAAGTTTCACAGTGATAGGGTGGACCCATATTTTCAATAATTTTTAAAATTTGAAAATTGACTTAAAAGTAGTCAATTCCATAAAAATCTTATCATAATTTATTTAAACATTAAAAAAAAAACTATGAGTCACGACTTTTGAAGCTTATCTGGTATCGTTAGTGAAGTATATGAGTAAGGTTATGTTACATTTTCAGATTTTTTTGTCAGTTATTAAAAATTTAATGAAAGGTAAACTTCAACAAAACAAGGAATTAAAATTTATCTGTTTCTTGGCAAAAAGATATCAGATTATTTTGAATCGTTCGTAAAGTATGTTTTATGTATCAATATGCCATTCATATTTATTAAAAATTCAATATTTCTAGGAACATTACTTCGTAAGTTATGATTAAATAAGTCAAATCGATTTAGTAAAAGAATGTTTAACGGCAGATTTAACCATTTAGTTTTCGGTTTTCGGCATTTTTTCCTTACGCCTGGAAAATCTATTGAAAAGAGAAAAAAATGACATGTAAAAACTCTACGGAGTTGCTGAATGAAGCATTATTATTACCCGAAAAAGGGTTCACAGAAAAAATAAAGATCATTAGAAAACGAATAGATCGTTAGATTCAATCAGAATCTGAAAAAATAAATGAACATTATTGTAAAACCAATGGATCATTCTCTTCACTCAGAATCTTAAAAAATATATAAATGTTTTTTAACATGTACCTATATTGAAGGATTATAAATCCTTTTTCTATCCTTTTCTAATAATCTTTTTGTTGCATAATTTGGTAACCCAACAGTGGATTTTAATGATTTTATGTTCCCGTTCGCTATAGCTAAAACTATTAAATATTTATGAGCTAACAAAAAGCACAAAATTAAAACTTAAACGTGGGCTTCAGAGTGTCAAATTAAAAAAAAATTTCTTTAAGTGGGCCAAGATAGTAGTGTTTCATCTAACTCGATTAGTGATTAAAGTGCTACAGAGTGGAGTGGTACGTCTTTATCCCTGAAATAGTATTATAATTGAAAGTTAAATTAATTCATCAGACTAAATGTGTGTTAACGCTGCGTAAAACTAATGCTTAATAGATTTAACGACTAAAGTACGTTCGAATTATGTGACTTTATTTAACTTTAGAGAATAGGTATATGGAACACCGGGCAGATAATAATTAATCGGTTCAATTAATGGTTTACTAATTGTTTCGTGAAGAATTAATTTGTTCGTACGTATGGCTGCTATGAAAACTATGAAAATTGTAGGTGGTAAAAATCTCATTTCAACATATTTTTTCTGTTCATCCATTAATTTTGATATAATTAAACAGTGGCGTCTTTGTTCACTTTTCTCGAGTATATATTATGTCTTACTAATCTCTATTCTAAAATGTAGTCTCTTTTATTCAAAATCAAGCATAATTTTAAGTTTTCTTCGTGTACTAAATAATTTATAGACTTATGAAAAAAAACATTTTTTGATCTATTAAAATTAGCTGAGATATGTAAATCATTGAAAATTTACATTTCGAAATAGTTGCCGTACATTTCAGTGAAGTGCCCATGATTCTCCAGTCTGCAACTCTAAACACTATAAAGTATATTCTTATTATATAAATTGTTATATTTTACAAATCATTATTGACCGAAAAAGAAAATTAAAAAGTCATGTTTTCTGAAAATGTAATTTCAGTTGTATTTAATTGTAAGTGTATTCATGGCAGTCATAGAAAAATACTTTTTTTTTTTTTTTTTAATCAAAAGGATCAAAATGTTGTTTCAAACTTTAGTGAACACGAAAAAGTTCTAATTTTGTGTATCATACAAGGTTGAACTGTGATGTTGTTAGATTGTCAAGAAGCATCATGTAGTCGTTGATTTTTGAGTAATTCATTAAATTGTTTACGTAACGTTTCCTTCGAAACAGTATAATACCATTTTTCCATTTATTTGGAGTTTAAAAAAATCGGACATATTTCACACGCAGGGTAGGTACATCACATCATTATACACATTTTTTTCCGTGTACGCCATCGATCAGTAAAGCGTGAGTGTTTTTAGGAATACTGCTGATGTAAACCTGCGCAAAGTTTAAATACATTTTGCTGTTTTTGTAAATACATTATAATACATGAGCATACATATAACTGTATACGGTGGCGTAGCAAAGCCATCGGAGATAACACTTGTACGTTTTTTGTACACCTTTAAGTCACCTTGTAGCGTACGAGATCACATTATAATAGTGTAATATCATCATTCATTTATTTATAAAAAATTAATTACAATAGCATTGATTTTATAATTCGTAAGTTTTTTTTTTTTTTTTATTAAATCAATAATAATTATGTTTTCGCATAACGACGTTGTGGCTGTTCAGTGTGACGGTAATTTATAGAGGACGATTCTCGGTATTCTGTAGGTATAAATCATCCCGTGGTTTAGTATACCTAATTTGTTATACGCGTAATTATTCATTCATTATTGTTCCCATGGATATCATGTTAAAACTGCTTCCTAAATCTATAAAAATCACATGTTCTTAGAATTGTTCTTTTTGAAGTTGGTACATATTCAACATTAATTTCGTTTTGAAAATACATTCATATGAGATGTACGACTTTTTTTCACCGAATATGGTCATTATAAAGGTTTACTCGGCATTGGCGCAAGGGGAACGCATACATTATAATTACATATTATACAGAATTATCTATAGATATACTTCAGCAGAGAAAGGACGGATGATTGAAGTTTAAATACGAATTTCTTGTTATACATACATTATGATATTATAAGCCAGCGTGTTATGTGTAAGCCATAAACAAGAAATAGATCACATCATACCTGAAAGTAAATACGCCGTCACATGACTCTTATGTTAATGCGTAAGAGATGTATACTGTGCATGGTAAGTATTCAATTAAACATTAATATTATATCATGTTATTTTATTAAGTGATTCCCGTGGAAACCGGTTATAACGTATATTACATGACATCATTCATGGTGCTTGACGACATCAAATGTATAATGAGAATTTAGTTTATTTTTTTTTCTACTTAAAGTTTAATTATTTATTTAAAGCAAATTATTAACGTGATAAACATAATATTTTATAAAACAAAATAATTTTAAAATCTTAGTGTGTACCTAGTTATTTATAAAAACTAACATCCATAATTAGTTTTTAAATTACGGTATAGCACCTGAAATTATTTTAAAATAAACACATAATTCTTTTATTTTAATATTTTTCAAAACAAAAATTAATGAAAATTTTGTCTGGTCATTTTTTAATAAAAGTTAATTTAATCGTGTATTAATTTTAATTCTGTATGCTTTGTTAAATTATCCTGTGAAAACTGAGGTAGAGACCGTTTTATTTACTTTGGTATTAATTCTCAAAATATATTAATATATTGAATCAAAGATTTCAGTAAGATGTACATTTATAAGATTAGCTTGTGAATTAAAAACACACACACGTAAATAAATGTACTATTTCCTATCGGTCAACGTAGATATCATTAATCGAACGGTTATATCAGTAAGTTAAAAATAATTAGATCGTTTCATTATAATCGAGCACGCAGAATAAATTTATAATTTTATTCATGCGTTAAAAAAAATAAATATATCTTAAAAACGCATTCTTGATTGATCCATAACGAACGTGGCTCAACGTAAAATAAAAAATACACAAATTATGACATGATCAGTCGTCGGAATGTTTAAATCAAATATTCAAATTACCGACACATACGTATATGAGATTACTCTTTAGATGTAAACACATATGTACGTAAGTACTCTCGTCCGTATATATTTGAACATTGGTGGGAAGATTTGAGAAATATTTGTTGTTCTTGTATATTGTGTGCAATTACTGGCTCAGCTGTGGAGACAATAACCAAAGTATTTTTCAAACGAGTACGACACATGAAAGGACCTTTCGAAAAGTATGTAAGTACAAAATGCATTTAGTTTTATTTACATACGAAAAATAAAAATCGTCGCTCAAATATTCTTAATCCTGAAAACGTCTTTCTAATTTTGCCTAGAATTATTTTAATTATTACAAAAAAAAAAAAAAAATTAATTGAAAAATATCCTCGCAATTTCAATAAATTCGTTCGTGTACTACTGTAGTATACTACTGATAATTGGATTTTTGTGGGTTAAGTTATTTCAGCTCTACGTGTCTCTATTATAGTGTAGACGTGCACGCGTGATAGATAAATGTCTTACAGTTTATACAACGATCGCGGAATGCCTGTCTGCTTAAACAACGTATTACACAATCGAGCCTGGTAAACACATACGCAGTCGTTTGGATAAATCGCTCGCAAGATAGTAGTGATTATTTCAAGCTTTCATTGTCCTGGGTAATATTACATCAGTCATTATAATTTATGTGCAATGATTAAAGGCAGACAGAAAGAGAGAGAGAGAGAGAGAGAGAGAGAGAGAGAGAGAGAGAGAGAGAGAGAGAGAGAGAGAGAGAGAGAGAGAGAGAGAGAGAGAGAGAGAGAGAGAGAGAGAGAGAGAGAGAGAGAGATAGAGAGATAGAGTTCAATTATGACTAATGAAAAATTAAACAACCCGGTAGAGCACCGAGGCAACAGAGGCGTCATTTTAAAAGTTAATCAGTGCTAACTTATAATCGAATGTTGGTAGGTATTCATAAGATTATTTGAGATAAGTCCAAGCCAACTCAATACGCTAATGTTGAGATATTCATTATAAAATAAATATATTGTGTTCATATAATATAAACCGAATATAATAAAAATAAAAATAACGTAGTTTCACACAACATACTATAGTGACGAGAAGGTCTATCAAGTAATAATCTACTATTGAAACTCTTGATTTTTTTTTTTTTTTTAATTCAAAAGTAGGTTTATATAAGTACGTTATTTAAAAATAAAACTATGATAGGTATGTTGATAATTTGATGTTATAGAATAAGAGAAAATACATTGAATGTACAAGTTTTAAGGGTGGGGCAAATGTTGTAGTCTGCCCCTCCTAAATGACGCCCTTGGAATGCACACCAGGTACACTTAGTCACGTGTGTAAAGTCGCATCTCTAATCCAAGAGAAAATCACACAAAACCATCAATTTTAAATTGGATTTATTTTCTCGGCCGTTAAAGCTGACTATGTGTACATACACGAGTATATTCATTACATATATAGCTTAAGTATAAGGGTGTGGGTGCGATTAAAACATGAATTCATCGCTTCAGCACATGCACACACCTTGTGTATACGAGCTGTTTGGTGCACTTCGCGAACGGTGTAGGCGTGTAGGTACCTGGTACGTGTTATAGATGTATCTACGTTTTGTTTGTATATATATATGTGTGTGTGTGTGTGTGTGTGTGTGTGTGTGTGTGTGTGTGTGTGTGTGTGTGTGTGTGTGTGTGTGTGTGTTGTAACGGTACGCCCGACACAAACAGTAATTAAGTGGTTATTAGCGATAGACGACCACACGGAAAGAACCGGGACGCCTATCGCGATAACCACAACACGCAAGTGTGATAGGGAAAAACATCACGAAGTAAAGCGATAACGACTAAGAAAAAACACATTTTATCACACCAACAACATTCCTTGGGCCAATGAGAACGCACCCAGGTAGTATAAATACGGGTGCGTTCTCAACCACAAGTCACTCCATCAAATACCTTCAAACTGACATCAACTAATCAACCAAGACTCAGTTTGAAGCCCGGAGCCACACTATAGCGAGCAACCAAGAGCCGCATTCCGAACACAGCTGCCGGCCTTCTACCGCCATCGGTATCGACCCGACGTCCACGGCCTAGCCAGCCCGCAGCAGCCCAGCGTCTACCGGCTTCTACCGCCATCGGTATCGACCCGACGTCCACGGCCTAGCCAGCCCGCAGCAGCCCAGCGTCTACCGGCTTCTACCGCCATCGGTATCGACCTGACGTCCACGGCTTGGCCAGCCCGCAGCAGCCCAGCGTCCACCGGCTTCCTACCGACATCGGTATCGACCCGACGACCGCGGCCCAGCCAGCCCGCAGCAGCCCAGCGCCTATCGGCTCTCTACCGTCATCGGTATCGACCCGACGACCGCGGCCCAGCCAGCCCGCAGCAGCCCAGCGCCTATCGGCTCTCTACCGTCATCGGTATCGACCCGACATCCACGGCCTAACCAGCCCGCAACGATCCAGTGCCTATCGGCTCTCTGCCGACCCGGGATTCAGACGACGTTCACGGTCTAACCAGCCCGCAACGATCCAGTGCCTATCGGCTCTCTGACGACCCGGGATCCAGACGACGTTCACGGCCTGACCAGCCTGCGGTAATCCAGCGACCGTCAACAATCCGGTCACTCTCGTCACCGAGACCAGTAACTCTCGAAAGAGGACACGAGCGTCTCGGCGTACGGATACCGTTAGCAACCAGCAGAAGCCCTGTTACCCGGGAAGAGACGACGCCGATACCGTCAGGACTGCGGACAACATTAAACGGCCCTTTCAGGGCCGCCACTTTTGGCCCCCCCGGCGCGCCTGCTGAGGCCACGCTACGAGTCCCGCGATACCTACGGCCACTTGCTGAAGTCTTCCGGGGTATCCCGGCGTCTCCCCCCGTATTTATATAGGCCTACTTGCCCTGTGTACTTATTGCCGCGCTTGTTGGAGCCCGGTACCGCCCGTACGGCTCGCTTACTGAAGTCCGCCGTACGGCCCGGATTAACTGTTCCCCCCCCCTTTGTTAATCATATCTGTACATACTTGTAAATAACATTTGAAGATCAATAAAGAGAGCTTAATACTGAATAATCCACGTGTTACTCATTCACGAAGGGTACGTGATTACTCGCGTACCGCTTCAACTGGCGCCCAACTAGAAGCTCGAACACACGACCAGACAAGATGACAAGGGGAAACAAGCGCTTGACGCAGAACAGCCACGAGAGCTCGATATTCGAAACCTCTGGCGATAAGATAACCAGACTAGAGAACACGGTTGAAGACCTAAACGAACAAATCGCGACATTGAAAAAGACATTCACAGAACAAATGGAAATACTGAGAAATATCGTCAACGAAACCGACACAAGAACACTGGTGGAGGTAAAAAAGATCAACATCGAAATCGATAAACTGAACGAAGCAAAATCACTACATGATACAACACCAAACAAACAGACACCGATAGACCTACCACTACCCACATACGAAGGAAATGAAACAGGCGACCACCCCAAGAAATTCTTGAGAAACTTAGAAACGTACCTAAAACACAAAAAAGTTAACGAAGAAGACAAGTTACTGATAATTGAAAATTGTTTGAAAGGCAGAGCACTAAAATGGTTCCTAATGATAAAAGACGCAGTACGAAAAGAGAAAGACTTCACGGAAGTGTTTTTAAAAAATTTTTTTTCAGACAGCAAACAATGGGAAATATTCATCAAATGCACAGAGGCTGGAAAAGTAGCAATAAAGGCAAATTATCAAGAACATTTCCACCATTGGATGGACGAATTGAAATACCTAGACTCGCCAAAAATGACAGAGGATCAAGCAATCAACCTAATAGTAAAACACTTTCCAGTAGCCATCCAGGCATATGTCCAAAACACAGAAAAAAATTTTATTAAAATTTGGGAAAAACTGGGAGAAATAGATAACAAGGAAGAAAGACCACCACCAACAAACAATCAACCATATGCTGAAGGATACAACATGAGGCAAGGACACCAACCATACAGAACCCCGGCAGAAAAAAGCGGCCCATGGCGACAGAACACACTTAGCAACCAGCGCCAAATCAGGAAAATCGGTGTCGAAGGAGAAATACTACATCCGGCACCACCAGAAAACGAATATACAGATGACAACATAGAAAGCATACAAGAAAACCCAAAAAACTGGTCAAAGGGGACAGGGACACCGGACAGTCCACTGGCAAGGTCAACCCCAAGTCCAATGCAGGAATCTGCAGAATAAAATGCAAAGAAAATACGAACATCCTGTCAACAAAGCAGCTAACACAAGATGACGATTTCGACAACGACATCGCAAGCAAACCAATCATCGGATGTCCATACATAGTAACTAACATAAACAGTATAAACCAGGAAATGCTAATCGACTCGGGCGCAGAAGTTAGCGTCATTTCGCCAGAAATTGAAGAGGCAATCAAACAGAACGGACAGCTACCAACGTTACCACTAATTGGTCTAAATGTCTACAACGCAACCGGCAATAAAATAACAAAAGCAATTAAACAAGTATTATTACCGATCAAATTAAAAAATGAGACAATCCAATCCCCATTTATAGTAGTACCACAACTAAACGAAGGAGGAATTGTAGGGAATGATTTCTTAGAAAAGAACAAGGCAATTCTAGATTTCGAGAATCAAAAACTTACACTGAAAGTGGAAAACAGAATAACACAAATTCCATTTACGAACAAAAGAGTTAATGATGACAGAAAAGAAGAAGACAGAAGAAAAACAAGAGAAATACTAAAGTGGATCGACGAAGTAGAAAAAGCAACCAAACCCAACGAAAGAGAAAAGCAATGGAAACGTCCAGTCGATTGGAGAATTGTCAATGAGAAAACATTGCACAAATACATCCCGTTCGGAAGCATAACCATGGCTTATGCGTTAGAACACATAACACAACAACTTGACGCATACGGGCCTCCGGAAAAAAAATACCGAACCACGAACAGCGACACGCCCTTATGGTATTTATCACGTAACGCAGTACGACGCGCATTGTGCCGAGCGTCCGTTCACGCCTTAAAAGGCAACGCGGAAAATTTGCCACCGCGACACGTCGTTTCCCCGGTGTCAAATCTGGGGGGGGGAGTTGTAACGGTACGCCCGACACAAACAGTAATTAAGTGGTTATTAGCGATAGACGACCACACGGAAAGAACCGGGACGCCTATCGCGATAACCACAACACGCAAGTGTGATAGGGAAAAACATCACGAAGTAAAGCGATAACGACTAAGAAAAAACACATTTTATCACACCAACAACATTCCTTGGGCCAATGAGAACGCACCCAGGTAGTATAAATACGGGTGCGTTCTCAACCACAAGTCAAATCATTCTGTCCGCAACCGTTGCCGAGTTAACACGTCCGTCTCTAACAACGTCACAGTGTTACTACGCAACAGTGCCGTTCACCGCGCAACAGTGCCGTTCACCCCGCAACAGTGCCGTTCACCGCGCAACAGCGGCTAGCTGTAAACTTGTGCCGACCATCGTGCCGCCGCTCGTTCAGTGCGTCACCGCCGCGGCGAAACGCGTCACGCGCACGCCAGTGCTCCATCACCAATCCGGTCTCAGCAGCACACCACACATTACCGTAAGTAAATTTAATATCCGACCACGAGGCAAGTGCCGCCCGACACGGGTGCACACCGCCGGGTCATAAACCGCAATCCGAGATAGTGAAAGTGCGAACCGTGTACGTGAAAGTGCGAACCGTCCAAGACGATCCATTTTCACAAAGCACCAGTCAAGTCACCATCACTGCTCACCATATCAGTATCCACCGTACCAGCCGTCCGAACCGCACGCACGTCCACCGCTCACGCCGCACATCCAAGTCGTCCGCCGTCCCGGCCAAGCAAAAGCGCCTGCGTCCAAACTCCACTCCTCCACCACCCCAGCCATGGGCAGAGGTGGACACAATGGAGGAACCAAGCGCAAACGCACTCCACCAGCAACATCAACAAAAAAAGACCGCAAAGACGCACCAACAAAGACAGCAAAACAAAGAGCTGAGTCTACATCGCCAGAGCCGACCGACCAGGAATCGATGTCAGGCGAATCCTACATTTCTTCTGAAACTTCCACTTCCAGCCAAAATAGCGTCCGACCGCCCACTCCCCCTAACCCAATACCTCCTGTCACTCCACGCGAACGTATACCACCAATCATCATTGATCCATCCCACTGGGCCACGGCCGCGCCACAAATCATGCGGCAATTTACCGAAGACCAACTAACAGCCAAATTCAGCCAGAATAACATCAAACTCCAAGCTGTTGACACAACCACCTTCCGTTCAGTACAAGCCGTCTTGGAAAACGTCAACATACCCTTCCATACCTTCTCATTGCCGGCAGAACGCCAGCTCAAAGTACTGCTCAGGGGCGTCCCAAGCTACAACACCGAGGATACCGTGAAATCCGAACTCGAATCGCTAGGATACACCATCTCGCATGTGCGCCAATTCCTGAAAGACGGAAGGAAGCTGCCGATGTACATGGTGTGTCTCCCTAACACCCAATCAAGCAAGAACATCTTCAACCTATCCAATCTATTTTACCTAATCATTCGCGTAGAGGCATATAAAACATCAGGAACATCCCAGTGCTTCGCTTGCCAAGGCTTCGGACACTCTTCAGCTAATTGCAAGCACCAGCCAAAATGCGTGAAATGCGGCAATGACCACGCAACCAAGACGTGTACCAAAACTCCTGATCAACCGCCAAAATGTTGCAACTGCAATGGCGAACACACGGCTAACTACCGTCAATGTCCCGCCTACATCAAAGCTACCTCTGCAAAGAAATCCAAACCTCATGACATCACTCCGCCACCAGCTACTCAACCAATATCTACTCCACCCACAAGCCCCACGCAACTCACCTATGCACAGGCTCTATCGCCGCCCAAATCTCAACTAGCTCCACCAATTCAACCGCTAAGCGAGATTAACACAAACCTAATTGATATCCTGAATCACGCCATATACCAGATATCTACTGCATCGAGTTTCAAAGACTCCATCCTGTCTGCAATCTCGGCCATTGTCTCACTCATAAACCATGATGGACGAACAACTTAAAATTCTCTACTGGAATTGCTAAGGTCTGGGCAACAAAAAATCAGAACTCCTTCATTTTGTTCGACAACATAAAACTCACATCATCCTACTCAGCGAAACACACCTCAAACCCTCAACGTCTTTCAAACTCCCAAACTACCACATTTATAGAAACGATCGACCCACTCCTCCCGGCCAGTCAAGAAATACCGGAGGCACAGCGATCCTAATAGCCAACAAGCTCATTCACTACGAAGTCCCCATTCAGACGAACTCTCTGGAAAACACTACCATCCACATTCAGTTAAACAACCGAGAGACCAGAATCTCGGCAATTTACAAAAGGCCTATAAACCCACTTATGCCATCGGACGTGGATAACCTCCTGGATACCGACCTTCCGACAATTCTCGCGGGCGATTGGAACGCTAAACACCCGTTCTGGAACAGCCAAAGAACAAATGCTGCTGGCCTGACACTTCTTAACCACATGGAGGAGAATGACTACCTCATTGTTGCACCTGATACCCCGACCCACCACCCAGACCAGCGCCATCATCAACCTGACGTTCTAGATATTGTAATACTGAAGAACAACCACCTACAATATGAACTCTGCAACTTCTCAGACGAACTCTCGTCTGACCATAGTCCGGTCATCCTAACCCTTCGAGGCAAGCCATCGTCCGACCCACCAAACCAACAGAAACATGTTACAAACTGGCCAAAATTCGCAGTCGATCTGCATCTTGCCATCCCAAGTCCGAATCCAACCATCAACTCAACTTCGGAACTCAATCAAGTGATTGAAAACTTTACCACTACTATCCAGGACACCTTGTCCAAAAATACTTCTATCCTCATCAACCAACCAAACCAAACACGCATACCAGACAATATCCAGCTCGAAATCACTAAAAAGAGAAGACTACGGAGGGCCTGGCAAAATACCCGGAACCCAGAAGCCAAACACATGTTCAATAATCAGACATCAAAAGTCAAGAGGCTCATCCAACTTCATAGAGCCGCCGAATGGGACTCATTCCTTGGAAAAATAAGACCTGGAGACTCTAAAATATTCAAAATCAACAAATCTCTAATTAACAGTAAACCTCCAAACCACCCATTAAACGGCCAACAAAGACCAGTCTTCGATGCCCCAGGGAAAGCTGAACTCTTCGCTGCTAACTTAGCCACACAATTCAATTGCCCGGATGGAACTCCAGCCACTAACTTACTAGTCGCCAACTCAATCCAAATTCTGAACACTTCACCAAAACCACCAATTCAGCCGGTCTCTCCAGGAGTAGTTAAAGACATCATTAAGCGACTACCAAGCAACAAAGCGCCGGGACCCGACGGGATTTCCAACACGGCTCTCCGTCACTTCTCTGACAAAACCATCCTGGCACTGACCAAAATGTTCAACTGCTGCCTAAGATACCAACACTTCCCTACACCTTGGAAAGCAGCCACAGTGATAATGATACCGAAAGCAGGAAAAGATCTCAAAAATCCAAGCAGCCATCGACCTATAGCACTCATTAATTCAATGGCCAAGGTCCTAGAAATAATAATCCTGATTAATCTGAAAAAAGTCATATCTACTTCTATCCGACCTGACCAATATGCCTTCAGATCACAACACTCAACGACCAACCAACTGACAAAAGTAATCGACCACCTGGCCAACACAATAAACCGAGAAGAGAGAACAGCGGCAGCATTCCTGGACTTCGAGAAGGCGTTCGACAAAGTGTGGCACGACGGACTACTGCACAAACTACTCCAGCTACACGTTCCACCTTCGCTCGTCAGACTGGTGCAATCATTCATTTCCGACAGAACATATTCAGTCCGAGTCGGATCCGACTTCTCAACACCACGAACTCCGATTGCAGGCGTCCCCCAAGGATCCTGTCTCTCGCCAATACTCTTCATAGCATACATAAACGACATGCCTTCTACACCTGGAACCCTGACAAACCTCTTTGCTGACGATACCATGTTTATGGCAACCAGCATGAGCATGCAACATGCAGTGGACAAAATTCAGGCTCAAATTGACGTCACCCTCCCTTGGCTCCAAAAGTGGAAGTTGACTCTGAACACCGACAAAACCCTGGCAATAAAGTTCGGGAGAAGAGGACTTAAAAAAACGACACCATTAAAAATTTACAACCAGGAGATCAGATGGAAACCTGCAGTTAAATACCTCGGAGTTTACCTCGACAGTAGACTCCGATTCAATCGGCACGTCATGGAAACCGCCCAAAAAGCAAGACGCACACGAGCCGCACTATACCCCGTCCTCAACCGGCTGAGTCCAATTCCAGTTCGAACAAAGCTCAGCATATACCAGATGTACGTCAGAACAATAATCACCTATGCCGGTCCAGCATGGGCCGCACTTATATCAACTGCAAACTGGAGACGCCTGGAAGCAGTACAAAACATTGCCCTCCGAACAATCACCGGTTCGCCTTGGTTTGTCCGGAACTCCGTAATATCAAAATCCAGCCAAATTCCATCGATCCAATCTACCATAACTCAAAATTCAAAAAACATGTTCGTCAAGCTCCAACAATCTAACTACAGCCACCTTCAAAACATAGGCAAAACGTCCGGCCCACCCGAGCGCAACAGAAACAGACCCGGTGAACTGACCAGGCGCACATAAAACACCTCAACCAACTCACCTCCTACTCTGAGTCATGGGGCTAGACCCCCCGAAACTCAGGCAAAGGACAAAAAGTCCCTCCTATCATGCAATGCAATGCAAACCACAAGTCACTCCATCAAATACCTTCAAACTGACATCAACTAATCAACCAAGACTCAGTTTGAAGCCCGGAGCCACACTATAGCGAGCAACCAAGAGCCGCATTCCGAACACAGCTGCCGGCCTTCTACCGCCATCGGTATCGACCCGACGTCCACGGCCTAGCCAGCCCGCAGCAGCCCAGCGTCTACCGGCTTCTACCGCCATCGGTATCGACCCGACGTCCACGGCCTAGCCAGCCCGCAGCAGCCCAGCGTCTACCGGCTTCTACCGCCATCGGTATCGACCTGACGTCCACGGCTTGGCCAGCCCGCAGCAGCCCAGCGTCCACCGGCTTCCTACCGACATCGGTATCGACCCGACGACCGCGGCCCAGCCAGCCCGCAGCAGCCCAGCGCCTATCGGCTCTCTACCGTCATCGGTATCGACCCGACGACCGCGGCCCAGCCAGCCCGCAGCAGCCCAGCGCCTATCGGCTCTCTACCGTCATCGGTATCGACCCGACATCCACGGCCTAACCAGCCCGCAACGATCCAGTGCCTATCGGCTCTCTGCCGACCCGGGATTCAGACGACGTTCACGGTCTAACCAGCCCGCAACGATCCAGTGCCTATCGGCTCTCTGACGACCCGGGATCCAGACGACGTTCACGGCCTGACCAGCCTGCGGTAATCCAGCGACCGTCAACAATCCGGTCACTCTCGTCACCGAGACCAGTAACTCTCGAAAGAGGACACGAGCGTCTCGGCGTACGGATACCGTTAGCAACCAGCAGAAGCCCTGTTACCCGGGAAGAGACGACGCCGATACCGTCAGGACTGCGGACAACATTAAACGGCCCTTTCAGGGCCGCCACTTTTGGCCCCCCCGGCGCGCCTGCTGAGGCCACGCTACGAGTCCCGCGATACCTACGGCCACTTGCTGAAGTCTTCCGGGGTATCCCGGCGTCTCCCCCCGTATTTATATAGGCCTACTTGCCCTGTGTACTTATTGCCGCGCTTGTTGGAGCCCGGTACCGCCCGTACGGCTCGCTTACTGAAGTCCGCCGTACGGCCCGGATTAACTGTTCCCCCCCCTTTGTTAATCATATCTGTACATACTTGTAAATAACATTTGAAGATCAATAAAGAGAGCTTAATACTGAATAATCCACGTGTTACTCATTCACGAAGGGTACGTGATTACTCGCGTACCGCTTCAGTGTGTGTGTGTGTGTGTGTGTGTGTGTGTGTGTGTAAATTATACATGTATATACTATTGCGTTACTATATATATTATTATTATTATTTCGTAGACCATCCTTCTCGCTGATTATTGTTCGCTAATTATAATTGGATTGGATCTCGTGATTTACAAGCAGGTCGTCATCTCGGGCCATCTCTTTTGATAGAATAAGACTGTCTGCCGGTGCCTCTCATCCTCTCGAAACCACGTGCGCTTGTTACAATAATAATAATAATAATAATAATCACGCAATATCTATCAACCGTGTAATTATTTCCTTGCCACCGACGACTAAATGGCCTGTTAACAGTAGGTCGGAAAACGTTTAAAAATTAAATTAACCACGGACAAGATTGCTGTGGATTGAGCGTTTGATTGAATTATGGTACACGTTATAATCGTCACGCTGTCGTAGTACGATGAAAAAGGCCATTTTTGTTAAACCGTTGCAGGTTTTAGCACGAGCCATTATTGGATCTATATTGTGCTGGTAAAAATGAGACGATGTCTTACTATCATGATAATAATTCGTAATGTTTTCATATTTTTTTTACTAACCTGGTACATAACAAATACATTTATGTCGATCCGGGGGGCGTGGTGTTTACGTTTAAATGCACGTCTGTGAAGAGGAGTTTATTTACGATCATTAGGTACATTAATTTGTATAATGACATCGTAATCTCATGTTTTTTATAAATTATTTATATTAAATGGTTATTTAAAAAGAATTTCATTGTTTTCAATATGTATTCAAATCCCGATAAAGAAAATTGAAAGAAAATTGTTGCTCTCCCTAAATCGAATTTAAAATTAAATCTATTTTTGTGGGTAACCTAATGTTACGCATCGAAGAAATAAATTCAGCATATTTTGAGACAAATGATAACGTTTTTTTTTTACTATGATGACATATCAGTTAAAACGGCACCCAACAGTCACGAAAGTATCGTAGTTAAGTATGTTTTTTAAAGCTGTGATGAATGCAAATAGTACGTTTGAACACAATCAGATAATTTCGAAGAAATTTTTACATAAAAGAAAGTACGTCTTAATTGAGTTTTACGGTTTCAGTTTTACGCAGGAGTAGACATAGTCTGATAAATGCGCTGGTGTTCAGTCATAAAGTTACGTATGTTTCATTTTATCATATTACCTATATAAGGAAGTGTAAGAGGTGTAAGAGGTGCTTTACCAAACAGCAATTCTAAAATAATTTTAAAAAAAGTTGTTTTTGCTGGTACTGATTATATTTGTATTAGATTATATGAAATACGCATACTCAGTGATGTATCAAGACATGAATAATTTAAAACTATTTGTGTTGACTAAAATTTCTGTTCACAAAACAAGTTTTTTTTTAGAACCTTTTCCGTGTAATAATACAAGGGATTTGAAAGTATTCAAATTTAAAACATGTTTCGCATGGATGATTAACAGGTTGGTGTAATCCTCGTGCTACTAAAATACACGAAAACTCGGCGGTGTAGTACTGTTATCGACGAAAAAGATTACGTAAAGCTTATATAAACTCTTTGTTTAGTTTTTATTTATTTATTTATATTTTTTTTTCTGTTCATACAAATCCAATTCTCCATCTTTTAGTACGAGAAGGAAATAATTCGGGTGACTAACTCACGTAATAAGGATTATGGTGTTTCATGGGATGTATTTAAGCCGTTTTCTTACCGAACAATAAGGGGTATAAAAGCTTTCACCTTGCGAATTAATCACTTTAAATTCATTTCCTTTTCCTCGTCCTTTATTAACATTTATTGCGATATAATGTTTAAAAATCAAATCGTCAACAATCGATGGTGAATCGAATTCCACTCCAACGCTATAGTAAAAAAATAATATTGTTTTCCACGAAAGTTACATAGGGGAAGGCGGGGTCAGTCCGTACGAGAGGCAAAACCGTATGATACGGTTTTTTGAACAATAAGTCAAGATAGAAAAAAAATTATTGATGTTTATTTGTCCATGAACGTTATTGTTATTGTTATCGACAACTATTAACCTCATTTTTAACAAATTACCGCTCAAATTCTTGGTATCACAAAATATGTGCAATTACTATTTTTTTTTCATATATTGTCATTAAAAACTTTGATACTTATAATTGTTTGATGTGAAAAAAAACTGCATCAAATTACGAAAAATTAAGTACAGATTATTTAATGATATAATATGGAGGAACGTTGCTTATAATTTTTAGTTAATTGCTGTTAATTTGAATTCACCTACTGTGGGGCAAAACCGTTGGGGCAAAAGTGTATGCTATACGGAATTGCCCCAGCGTTTTATACGTGGCTATATTATTACGTGTTATACGTTTAACGTATGAACCTATATTACTTCATAAAGAAATTAAAATATTGCTTTATATAATTATTTTGTTTCGTTTTAAATATTGGTAGGTAGGGACCTACCTATTTATCTTATTTTATAATATAAGTATTAAGTTTAATGTTTATTTTATTTTCATTATTTTGTTACTTACATGAATATTTAAACATGTTTGGTTTAAATGTTATTTAAAAAGTTTGTCATGTAAGGTTACAGATCGTAAAGAACTACCCTACAAAATTTTGTTCACAATGAAGTGAAAGTAATAGTTGTTAAATGAGTTTTTTTTTTTTTATTCTAATGTAAAAATGCAAAATACTTAACTCAGGATTTTTAATTGGGGAGGGGGGATATTAATATGTATTGCAAAGAGTGCTTATTATATTTCTACTATTTTAGATCATAAAACCATCCATACGGTTTTGCCCCAAGACTAATACGGTTTTACCCCACCTATGGGGCAAAATCGTATTTTTTAGTACTTTCAAAATTTGGATTTTTTTTTGAGTTTAAGTTCAGATTTTTTGTAAATGCTTCAATAATAATGAAGCTAACAATATTTGTGATATATATACGCAATCCAATTTCAAATTTTTCAAATGTTGTAAGTTTTACAGTGCCTAGAAGTTAGTAGTACGGTTCTACCCCGCCTTCCCCTATATATTTTAGCCTGTCCATTTATGAAATCGATATGGTCATGAATAAAATGAACACTGGATTTATTTTCACAGTTAATTAAAGAACGGTGTATTCTAAGCATTTTTTTTGAGTTTAAATTATTACGAAAAAAAAAAAATATATATATATAAATTGATAATTTAAATACAATTAGTAAAATTATAATTATTAGAACAAAAGTTTTTTATTTTTCTTTAATTACTAAAAAGTTGATTTTAAATTGTAATTTTAATAGTTATCACTTATCATTTAACGTGATTGATTATCCATGTACCCCAGGTATCTTATCAATTATATTGTGTTCCACAAAAGCCATACATTTTCATAATAATTGTAGTAATATTAAACATTGAAGTGAAAATCAAAAATACTATGGAAATAAAATATTTAATGTTTCAATATTGATGGATGTTGAAGTTTCAGCGTAGTTACATTTCATAAACTTTAACTTTTCGTGATAGATAGTACGATTTTTATTCCTAATTTTCTTTTTGTTGTTATATTTGACAATTTTGTTTTAAACATTGATTTGAACTGACCGTAGGACTGAAATCTTTTAATTTTTTCTTACTTTGAGCCTTTGAGGTAATCGAAAAATTATTGATAAGGCAGTGTCTCTATTATTCTTTCTGTGAAATAGTTTTCCGACAGTGTTTTCCTATTTCCATTTCGTTTATTCATTATTTATTCTTCATCTCTTTTTCCATTAGTAAATAGTACTACATTTCATAAGTAATTTTGAACATTTTTGTACGTCGAATATTTTTACCGTTTCTCTAATAATTTTTTACTGTTTCTTATACTTTTTAGAATTTTTTCGTAATGTTATTGTCTGTACACCAAATGTATTCGAAGTTTCAATTTCTTTTTTGCACATAACTTTTTATGTGAACTATTATAGTATCTGATGTAAGGCTCAATTTTGTTTACTTGCTGCAGTGCTCAATATTTTTAAATCTTGGTTCATTCTTGCTGAAACTTTTTCCAAATACTACTTTGTTTTACGATTAAGTAAAGTCGACTTAATATTGTGAGGAGATTGGACGATTGTCTTGAATAAGTATCTTTTGGCATTTTTATGAAAATTATCTCGAAACAAAATATTTATAACATAGACACTACATATACATATACATATATTTATATATGTATATATCGTTTAGCAGTAGTATGTATGTATATAATATAGTTAAGATATATTTCAAATGATATTATGTCATTTTAGATTCTGAGTTAAGTGTAAAATATACTGACTTAACAATTGAGTGTTTTTTTTATTTGTGACGACGTGTCTTTGGGGGATAAAAATTATCGTGTTTGGTCACGACGTTTTGTGAAAACTTGAAAGTGTGATTCAAAAGTGCCTTTCACTTCCAATAAAGAACGAATATTGATATTAACACAGCGACGAAGCATGGGCAAACCAAATTAATAGTATCTCATTTAATCATTTCATTCTATATTAATTATCCCCCCTCACTCCCTCCCCAATCCTAAGACTAATATCACAAAAACTACGTACAGATATGTTTCAACTAATATTATTTTTATTTATTGTATACGTTGTATTGGAAACTACGCTAAATGCCATTCGTTGACCTTCGTAAAAACTTATAACAAAAATTACCTAAAACAATATCAACATTTTTATTGATATTTATTCTAAATTTTTCATTTAAAAATTTAAATATTTTTTCAATTTTTTAAAATTTGAACAAGGGTTGTAGACACTGTCTCATTACCACCTAAGACTATTTGCCATTTCGTATGCACAATATTAGTGTTAAACATAATAAATTATATGGTTAATTAAAATAACATTTTTATGTACATATAACGATCAGTGAAAAAATTCTATCATACGTAAGCGATTGAAATAAGCAAGTGTGTCCTTGAAATTAAATGAAATTATTCTAAGTAAAATAAATATTTTACAGAAAAATAATTATTTAGTGTAACTCAGCTAGGAATACTTTCATGAAATAAAAAGTGAGATAATGGTGGTACAAGTTCGTCCATCGTCCCTTCGGTCCTCGGACAAGATATTGGTGATGAATGTATTAAGTTTTAAAGAAATGATGACTCATTTCTTTAGTATAAAACGATTCTGAGTAAAGCTTCAGTGTAATATAATATATTATTATTTAAATACTGTTTACGTATTTTACGGTTATTTTTATAATTTTTGGTGAGTTTTTTTGTAATTAAACCCTCATAAAATATTCAATTAGATAAAACTCATTTAAACTTCAATTGTTATACCAATTATAACTCATTAGAAATAAACTTAAAAGAAATGAGACAATATCGAAAAAAATCGTATAATAATTTATTAAAGTGTGTATAAAAAAAAATCCTGACTAACGATTTTTGAACTTTTGTTAGGATAATTAGGTAGGTATATGAGTAAGGTCATATTAAATTTTCAGAACTTTTTGTCAAATATTTAAAATTATATTACATAAAAACTTTCAAATAATTTGGTAAATTCAAAGTTCTATATTTAAGTCAAAAGTTCTTTAATTGTTCTGAAAATTTTGTCCAATATAAAAAAATATGTATTTGATATTGGATAAAATTTTCAAGTTTCTAGCTTTAATACTTTTCGATTTATGACTAAATACCTAAAATCTGAACAGTAAAAATCTCGTTTACGGCGGATTTTTACCGATTTTACCGTTTTTACTCAGTTTTTCGATCGTTATTCTTGATTACTGGAAAAACTATGGAGATTTTGGAAAAATGACCTCTTTAAAGTACCATCTCAGTTCAATTTCGAATCTAAAGAGTTGCTGGACGAAACTTTTGGACAAGGATTTCTATACGAAAAAGTGTTTACAGAAAAAAAAAAAAAAATAAAAAAAAAATAAAAAAAAAAAAATAAAAATAAACATCATTGTAAAACCATAAGATCCTTCGCTTCACTCAGAATCTAAAAAATAAACATCATTGTAAAACCATAAGATCCTTCGCTTCACTCAGAATCTAAAAGTTCATTTGGTTCTTTTTGTACATTTTTTTTAAAATTTGGAATACAGGTTGCTATCATAAAAAACTGATAATATTACAAGTGAGACTGATTATTTTTTGTCAAGAATAATATTCTTCTCAGAATACTGGCATTATCTTTTTGTTACTGGTAACTTATTTCACGTAACTGATAAAGAATTTGGAAAAATAGTGTGATAATGAAATAACTTTTGTATACCTACTCATCCCGTATTAGTCGTGTGAAAAATTGCACGCAGTGAATATCAAAACGATGACATTATTATCAAAAATCTAAACACTCACTCGCAAATGAATTGAAACGGAAACACTGAAAATTTTATAAAACATAATTGTCACCCGTTACTTAGCACCAAATCGACTATCGACGAGGGGTGGTTAAGTGGTCCGAAATAGACTGCGTTGAACATGTGTCTGTCATTGCACCTCAATGCATTATTTATGGTGGGAACAATATATGAGTGTAAGTATCTGTCTATAGACTTAAGAGAATAGAGATATTTGTATTTCCTAAGTAAACCTTATAACCAATTTAATCGTCAAGTATTCTCGACAGATTATTTCATCTATTAATAGAATAAACATTATTTGTATATCTTTACTCAATGCTATTGCGATTGTTTTGCATAATTAGATCTACGCACAGTAAATGTAAGTTGCGTGGTGTAAAATTAAGAATTCAGTAAGGTAACGACAGAAGACGTTCGTTTTTGTCTCTTCGGTTCTCAGAATCCGGGTTAAATATTGATGGTGGGTTAAAAGCACCTTTGATAAGCCATTTTTACGATTGGATCATCTGGTCCACGATAGTATTGAATCGTTATTATATTATTTTAAAATACATTGAAACCAATGACGGACATTAGGCCCTTAAAAATAAAAAAATATCATGAAAAACTAAAATGTAGTTTCAGATAATATTCTTAACTTTAAGTATTTTATATTTTTAGCACTACAATTATTTACTCTAATATTAAAGCTAACTGCACAAAAATATTGGTAAGAGAGTAAGACATATACAGCACATATTATGAGTGTACGTTCTTCGAAAGGGTTATGAAAAAAATACAAATTATCATGATTTTCTACATTTTTTCATAACTTATAGCAAAATTAATTTGAATTTAATTTCATCACTGTTTAACAAGTCGAATAGCTTTTTTTTATGTTTGATG
This sequence comes from Therioaphis trifolii, assembly GCA_027580255.1. NCBI lineage: Eukaryota > Metazoa > Arthropoda > Insecta > Hemiptera > Aphididae > Therioaphis > Therioaphis trifolii. The sequence continues at coordinate 60,549,423 of CM050404.1, forward strand.
ATTTATCTTTTGGCCCCATATACAAATGAACATGTGCTTTCACCCATATTTATGAGTAATAATAATTATGTTATAATCTGTGTAATTTCTAATTACCATTTTCAGGTTAAATTTTGCGTGGGAGCATCGCCGATATTACTCACCTGTCAATGATGGTTATACCTTGTTAGTGTACGTTTTAGTTTGTAATTGATTGCAAACAATAATACATTGTTTACATTATCTTATTTACTTTATATATGTGTAGGTCATATTAGAGCTCAATAATTAAAGCAAACTATTCGGATTCAGACGCTCAGATTTTTGTTTTTATTCTACGACGTGTTCATGTATTATTTATATATTGCACCTTGTGAGTATGCGAAATATTTTTGATCAAAGAAAATAATATATTGTTTATCTATATGAGTGGAACGAATAATACTAATTAATTACAATTTTATTTGTACTTCACGTGACACGGGGCCATCGCTGTTAACTATTAGCTTTTTTATTTTACAGATCATTACGAAACATCGAATATCTATTCGATTCTAATAGAATATTTTAAGTGTTAATTTTTTTGTAAATTATTATATTCTAATATCATCGGTTTTATTAATCTGTGTAATTTAGTGTGATACCAGTAAACGCATGAGAGGACGTTCAATCTGTTTTTTGGAATTATTCCATGTATGTTTAAATTTTTCTATGAAAATAACGTCTGTCATCGATCCATAAAAAAAAAAATATGACAGAATTGTAATTTTAGTCGATCTCTAAAGCATGTCTGATGTCGAATGAGAAGTTTTCGCCACCTACCGTTTTATTGTTGATGGAGTTCTCATCAGTGCAATCGAGTTGGTTTGGATATGATAATACCATGATCTGCTATCGATACTATCGAATCCGGATACGAATTGTTAGCGAGTTAAGTAATAATCATTAGTGTTCATAAATAACGAACGTAGAATATCAATGGACCAATCAATACCATAATTTTTGTAAGGATTTCAAATGGTGTTCATTTTGGTTTAAAACGATGGTGTACAGTGTACACCATATAAAATACGATGTATTTTATTTTCATTTATTTTATACTATATCATCAAAGCTGTGCTATGACGAAGACTATAGTTGATGTCATTCAAAGTGTTCTTCATCTCTTCAAAATGTAAATAAACTGTATTATAATCAGTCAGCGTATATTTATCGATTTCATGCCGTCATTCTCTATAAAATTAACTAAATATATTTTGACTGGTCACCGTCTATCATTAGGACAAGATGTAACCAAATACACTTTATAAGCCATTACTAGTACTATATACTTGAAATATAATAACTACATCAATATTAAGACGTTTATAAGACTTTAACCATGATTGATAATTTGCACAAAATGATAAGTTTATGATTCAATTCTAAAATAATTACTCTGCCTTAACTGTTTGCATAGATACTACATGAAATTTAACATATAAATGCTTATGAATGTATATTCAATTTAACTACGCAATTATAACACAATATTACTTAAATTCATTGGTATAAACATATAATCAAAAAATAGTGCAACATAATTACATGATCTATACGTTTTAATTAAATGTGTGAATATATTGTAATACACCTGTATAATGTAACTATATAAGCTTTCTGTATTTAAATTTAAAATATCATCATTTCACAGTTAAATAAATGCTGTTTATATTAACTCAATTTCAGAACGATTTAAGATGATGTCATTCAATAAACGCGTTCTATTATAATCCCAACTTGACAGTATTTTTTTAAATTTATATAATGCAACTCAAATGTTAGTAATTTGATTCAATAGACTTTTTAAATCCATCATGCATAATGAGATCGAATTAGATTAAATATTTAATAAATAAAACTACTTGGAATTTCCCAATGAAATTATTTTGATTTAATAGAATTTTATCGTGTAATTGAATGGTGGTAAAGGAAGTTAAGGTAAGGAAGGAGTTGGAATATTTCACTTAAAAGATTCAAATGTAAATTATAATTCGAAATAAATAATACCTCGTTATCAATACTAAATTAAGAGTTTTCTTTGCTATGTTCAACACTGGAATTGAATGCAAGATTAAAGTAGGTCAAGGTAAAATTTATTAAAATGCTGGTATTTGACTACATAATAACCCAGCATTGTTTATAATTTTTGTTTTTATGTAAAATTATGTGAGATTATAAGGGTCTATAAAACAAAAAAACCTCACTGATTTACAGTCTTAACACAGTAAAATTCTCAATATCTAACTATATAATCATATTTTTTCTTATCCGAAAACGGGTTTTAAAACACTAACAATGTCGCTATACGTTTTTTGTGTTATAACATATAGGACAAAAGTTAATTTACAGCTCCCTAAAGTACCCTTTCAAGTGTCTTAAAAATAATTAAGGTTTTTTTTGGTTAACAAGACATTCTATAATAATACCATTGTCTGTTAAATTAAAATCTCAAGACTCACTTAATAATATCAGATTTTTTTTATAAACCAAGTTTTCTTAAGGTGGGGACCAATTTAAATTTAAGGGTATAAGACTTAACGAGGTATTAATTTTTAAAAGAGTTTATATATATATATATAATTATTAACCGAGACAACCTGATTATTTTTTGAGAGCAATAACTTAAAAGAATTGTTAATCGATTCTACTCTAAGTAATTCCCCTATTAAAATTAAAAGGTAAGTACTGATTAAAATATAAGTGAAATTGTCTTTTTATATCGAACCCTAACAAGCAAAGGGTAAGCGAAATTTTCACATCAAACAATTTAGAAAAATTAGCTTTAGCAAAGATTAAACAGAGTAAACGACTTATTTATAAGAAATAGGTAATTATGTTCAAAAGTTTTTATAATAGTACATAATATATTAAATTTTTAAAACCTTCTTTTTGTGTTCCCGAAAATAAGTCTGAATGTCACTAATGCTCTTTTGTCTATATATATATATATATATATATATATATATATATATATATATCAGGGGCGTCCCGAGACAGTTTTCAAGGGGGGGGGGCGAACCTATTTTTAAATCGATATATTATGATACTTACGTATGAATAATAATAATAATAATAATAAATAAATACAATTGTACAATGAAATATTATAGTTATTATAATTATATAATTAGGGATGTTTAGATAATAAATTACGTTATCACACAGATAAGTATACACCATAGATCTTATACCACAGAATAGATCTATCTATTCTGTGCTTATACTTATAGACACTGGTCTTTCGTACACATAAAACAGTCGTAGATAGAAGGCGCCCTTCGTGTGTGACTTGTGACTGCACAAGAATTAATATTATTATTTATTAGTATTATATGTATAGGGTTCTTAATTTGAAATATTTCAAAATTGAAAATTTCACTCATCTTGAAATATTTCAATGAAATTGTGAATATAAATTTTTTTTTAAATACATGACATGATGTTGGTAAATAATAATATGATATGTATAAGTGAAATGTTATCAATCAGACTCTATCATTCCTTAATTATAGACTTACAGTTTGACCATAATATAAACTAATAATTATTTTGTTACCTATGCACTGAATTTATAAACATCTATGCGACACGGCGTATTGTAAAGTCTCCATGTTTTATACCAGATACCAAATAATAAAACATATTGAGTTTTATAAATTTTAGGTTGTAACCACGGTCTTACAAGATATCTTCTAAGACCGTGGTTGTAACTATTAATGATTTTTGGAGCTAGAATAATTTTATTTGCTTGATAATAGTTCGTTATTTCGTAATGATTATTTATTTATTTTTTCTTGTCTTGTGTTGTAAATTGTAATTTGCAAAAGAAATCTTAAGTGTCTAGTTACAAATTAGATACCTGTCTAATATTGTATTTTTTGTACTTATTTAGAGATAATATCATTTCATAAATAATTTTGAGAAAAAAAAAGTAAAATCTGTAATAGATAAATAATATTGTTTTGTAAAAAATAAATGTATAGATAACATTCACAAATGCAACGGTTAAAAATAAATAGTAAGTATGTTTTATGTATAAGTATAACTGTATAAGTGTATATAATTTGGTTCAGGCTATATTTAGGTATCACATTTTTTTATACATTATAAATTAAGTAAAAAATGAAACACTATAGTACTAAAAGTAACATAAAAAAACATAGGCATTGGGCACTTTGTGCTTAAAAATGATTTATGTTTTCAATGTTTTCATAGAATAGAATAGATATACTACCAAATTAAAACGCGTTTTCTCATCTTTATTACATAATATAGCTGAATAGCTCTTATATGTATTAATTGGAAAACAACTCTTTTTTTAATTTATTTTGGGAAAATTTCTATTTTTCGTGTAAATGAAATATTTCATGAAACTTTCACGAAATATTTCAAGAAAATAAATTTCATGAAATTTTAGAACGCTATATATATATAGGCCCGGATTGGTGAGGCGAGCTATCGAGGAACTCTCGGTTGGGCCTCTTCTATAAAAGAGCCCCGTTGTCTGATTATGGACCATCAAAAACTTTTGGTTTTTAGGCCTTCGGCGTTTGTAGAATATTATAAAAATTATGATTCTAATATTCATGTATAAGCATAGAAAAGTTAATCTATAATAATAATTATTAATAAATAACCAATAATAACTGCAATGCGCAAGTAACTCACTACCGGGGTACCGGCCACCGCTAACCCAGTAGTGTAGTGATCATCAAGCCTTATCAATTATCAGTTAAGGTTTATTGTTCATATCAAGAAACCATGCTCGTATTCATGTTTAATAATAGACTGTTCTATGTATATTATTATAAAATCCCGAATTCCAATGAATTTTATTTAAATTTTTGAATTTAAATAATGATGAACTTATAGGCCCATTAACTGCAAAAAGCTCAAAAATGGCTGATTTGTTAAAATTTTTACTGATTTTTAATTATATTATTTTTACTAATTACTAAGTATTGTTAATTATAAGTATAAGTGTTAATATAAGTTTTTTTATTAAATTTTTACTTTAAGGACATTGTCTTATAATACTGTTAATAAAAAAAAATTCTGTATGAGTGGTTATTATTGTGATCTTTTTTGTCTATTAAGTGTCTCAACATAACTTGAACATATTTAATTAGGTAAGTATTTTATCTATTTGAAAAACAACAAATTTTTATAATTATGTTAAAATTTACTTACTTTAGAATTAGATAGGTATACGAAATTTCCACGAACATTGCTAGTGATTCATATTTGTGTATTTAATGTTAGTTTTTTACCAGGTAATTATTAAAACGTTTGGTACACTAATGGCCATTCCAACGTAGTTACAAATTTTTTTAAAATTCGGTTTTTGTTTTGGAATTGTTATTTATTTGTTTGTGGTTATTTTATTTTCCATGAACGTTATCGGATAAGTGTTTTCTGTCCAAAATTAAATATAGTGATACTATCTAATTAGTATGACGTATGAAGTATGATATCATATGTTTTTTGTTGTTCTTGAAAAAAAGTTCTAAAAGCAATTAAATGATATTGTCGTTAATGTAACGAAAATGAGATCATGTAATTTTGTTAAACATATTTATTTGGATTTTGTTTTTGAGTTATTTTTAAATGATCGAAGTAAGCAAAGTAAATTAGTGATGCATTTCCAAATCACTAATGCTGCACACATATTTATTTTATTACGGATTTGTAAGTAATTTTAGTAATCGTCATCTGTAATGTCATATATAATTATTAAATTCAAATAATAGAAAATATAATTATATCAGTGTTCTTGTCTTTAAAAAAAAAATTCGGTACGAAAAACAGTACATCTGTAGAAATTAAGTTATGAAGAATACTTGAGAGTAATATAAATAATTTCTGTAATGTGAATTCACTTAAGGTATATTTAAAAAATGCAATATTACTGATACATTTTTATAATTAAATGTAATTCTTTTTAGATATTAAATTTGTATTCTGTTTATTTTTTTTTGACATTTAAATTAAAAACATGTAATTTATGTTCACTAAAAACTTCTTTCTAACATCGTATCAAATATACTTTCGATTTGTTGATAATACCAGCTATCGGTTGCTAGTTACTCATCAAATTAATATTTAAAAATCAATTTTACCACGGTTCGATGACTAACAGAAGTGAAAAATGTTTGCAATACGTGTTTCTTTGTATTAACGTTACTGTTACTGTGATTGATATACGTATCTATTTAGTAATTAAATTTCAAAATAATTTTTTATGTATGTTTTTTATGCCTGCTTTGACTATGACTAGACACTGCTATACAATAAACTCAACTTAAGTCATCAATTATTTTTTTCTGAAGTGAAAATAACTTGATAGGTAATAAGAATTATACTCAAATCGTATCTGACATCGTATTTGTATGACAAATGAAAACCAGTTCGCGGAAAACACGTTATTCTAAATTAAATGTTAACTAAAGGCGTAGAAAGAGAAAAAATCGTGGCATGTCATGAAAAAAATGAATATACCTATTTTTACTGGTGTTCATACAAAAAGAAAAAAACATCAAAATATACATAGGTATACATATATATATATAGGCAATAACACAAGAATTTAACATTTATATTGTAATCTTTATTGGTGCGAATATCAACATGAAGCTAGAAAGTAATTTAAAACGTACTGTTATTTGAATATCTCGTAATTCAGAATTCAGTTTCAAAATGCAAGAAATAATATAAGAACATTAAGGACCTAAGCAATATTATTTTGAGTATCTGTTTTTTTTTTTAATAATTTGCATTTTATGTAAAGAATATTCAGACACTGCCATTCCAGGTACTTCAAATAATTTGCATATAATATAAGTACCCAGAGTAATAGTGTCTGGACTCTCGAAGGGACAAGGGAACCATAAACGCAAATTAATATGGAATCTGTAAAGGGAATAAAATACAAGTCACAGTTTGTGACTTGCGAAAAAATAGGATATAATCTTACCAATATTACACATAGTGCATCATTTTTTTTTTTAGTCAAAAGAATCTGCCGTAACTCTGAAAGTAAGACATAAAATAGTAGGTATCTATTGCTTTTATTCACTTATTTTAGTGAAAAGTAGAAGTGTAATGTAATTATTGTTTTAACGAATTTTAAACTAATAATATATATTATTTTAATTCAAACAAACCTGATTCTGTGAAGATATTGGTATTCTATTGAATAATTAGAACGTGAATGTTTCCTATCTATGTTTATATGAAAATAATGATAATGTTTTACTCGAATTCGCATAAAGATTTTTAGCAAGTGTTAAGTTTTAATATCAAATGCATTAGGATTGTTCGTCTCAAAAAATCGCATATTATTCTTTTACATCATACACAAATCATAATATATATATATATATATATATATATATATATATATATATATATATATATATATATATATATATATATTCATTACTTATGAGTTATTAGTATAATATGATATCTTATAACTAGTATTTTTGTAAAAACGATGTATGCCGAAATTTTGTGAGTGGTAAAAACAGTCTTGTAAATTTATAATAATTATTATATTTATTGAGAAATTACCATAATTCGGATGAGTACAGATACTCGTGAGTGTCAAAAAGATGCTATAAGGTATTAAAACCAGCAATCAATATTACTTATGTTCTAAATATTTCTATAGTAAAGACTTTACCCATACTCCAATATAAATCGTAACAAAATATTTATTTTACTCATTACACTTATACAGTGTATGTACAGTGTACTTATGTACAGTGTAATGCTATACGCATTGTCAAAATATTTTTAAAAATGAAAAAAATTTTTTTTAGAATATAAGTGAGAAATATAATGCCTCATAACCAAAAAAGTATCGGGTGTATAGTGCTTAGGAGCATACATTAAAATATCCGCTCACATATTAAAGTGATATGAAAAAGAATTTAAAAAATTGGAAAAAAATAATCACACCTTTATAAATAAAATAGTTTTATTTACATTTTCGACAAAAAATGAAATACGTTGGACATTTAAATGGTGAAATGCATTCATGCTGTACAGGCTATTTCAAATGTATTTGATACTTGAAATATTTTTCTTATAATAAATTTTAACTAAATTAAAAAAAAAAAAAAAAAAAAAAAAATGCAATAATAAATACTCTTATACTATATTACATTATAATTATTTGAAAAAAAGGTGTCCATTTGTAAAATTTTTAATGTATAGTTCCGAGAGATATAGAAACTTAAGAGGAGTAGAATAGTGATGAGGTTAAGTGGAGTAAGTGTGACTCGAAAATGCAAAATTAATATTAAATTCATCACGACTTCATCTGTTTTTAACTTATGATTTTGATTGCTTGATAATGCAATATCTCTTATTATACAGAATTAGAATTTATAGTCATACATTATTTTTTCTTTATTAAGCTTCAACTGCTATGGTTATTAGCTTGTTACAAAAAACAGAATTCGGTTACATAATGATATAGTAATGTTCCGTAACTTAATTTGTACATATTAATTTGTTATTGGTTACAATAATATATGGGTTCTTAAATTAGGTTGTACATATCAATTCGTTTTAGATATTTAATTATTTTCTTGGTGTTGTCATGAGTTAGACTGAGAGCTTCGAAGAGGTGGTCGGGCAAATTTAGACTTTTCCTGGTATCTATATAATTGCGACTGTGGAAAAGTAGGTGCTTGACTGTGAGAGGTTCTCTGCAGGTTTGGCACATTACAGGTAATTCTCTGCGCATAAGATGTCCATGGAACATCTTTGAGTGACCAATACGGAGTCTGTTGATAACTACTTCATCCTTGCGGTTTGATGTATGGAGTTTGGGCCAGTATACGGTAGTATTTTTTATTTCTCTTAATTTGTTATTGGGTGTACGACGCCATTCGGATTCCCATAAATTGGTACAAAAGGTGCTGACATTCCTATGGATGTCTATGAGTGAGGAGTATATGCGTACTTCGGTCAGAGGGTCATTAACTGCTTCACGAGTTACTTTGTCAGCTTTCTTATTGCCATCTATTCGAAAATGGCCTGGTGTCCATATAAACTGTATGTTCTTGTTGGCTTTTTTAATGAAGTTGCTTATTTCAATTGATATGATGCTTGAGTGCAAATTATACTCCAGACTGTTAAAAGAGCTGAGTGAATCTGTACAAATGTTAACGGTCGAATCAGGTAGTTGAATGGCTAGGTGGACTATCTTCAGTAGTGCAAAGTATTCCACCGTATAAATGCTGTTAAGGTCTGCAAGTTTATACGATATGGATTGATCCCCATTTATGATAGCGATCGCAACAACTGAGTTTGTTTTTGAGGCGTCTGTATAGATTTGTGAACAAGACGGAGAAGAGTCCAGGATTTCATTGAATAATTTATTATATATATATTATTTACCGTTTTTTTATTACTGTAATTTGCTAGGCTGGTGCCCACAAGAAAGATTGGAGCACTCCAAAGGGGCACCACGCTGCATTCACGTTTGATAATTAAGTTTGGATCAATATTGGTAAACAACATTTTATTCAACATCCTCAGGCACAGTGGTTTTTTAGATTGGAATTGGAAAAAATATATATTTGCAAAATGATTTTGAGTTAAAAATGGTTATGTTGAGTTTTCTGGGGAGGATACGATGCGGGAAATATAATTTAGAGCTGATTTGATTCCACAAATGTGAAGGGGAGGTTCTTCAGACATGGATAAAATGCTGGGAATGGGGCTGCTTCGAAATGTTCGGGTTGCAACTCTGAGACCATTGTTATGAATTATATCAATTATTTTTAGAATATTTGGGTTTGCATTGGTATAACAGATTGATCCATAGTCTAATTTAGATCTAACAAGAGATCTATATGGGGTGGTTAAGACATTACTTTCAGCTCCTCATTGAGCATGGCTTAACGTTTTTAAGATATTGATACTTTTGGTTGAGCTTGTTTTGGTTTTAGTTATATGAGGTTTCCAAGTAAGTTTGATATCAAAAATTAAACCTAGAATTTGTATGTTTTTCACAAAGGGTAAAGGTGTGTTCCCCAAAAATAACTTTGGTTTTGGAATTTTGGTTTTCTTGGTGAACATGATACATTTGGTTTTTTCTGGTCAGAAAATAAAACCTGCATGGAAGTACCACTTGGACAGGTCGTTTAGGGAATCTTGAAGACGGCGTGTCATTGATTTAATGTTTTTCCCTATGTGATAGATATGAGTGTCATCGGCAAACATAATTGATTTTGCAGGATGTGAAATTTCATCAGGTAGGTTGTTGATTGCCGCTTGAAAAAGCAGAATGCTCAAGGGGGATCCCTGAGGGACTCCGTTCTCGAGAAATCATTTTTTCTGAAATGTGATCATTAATTTTAACTTGGAAGGAACGCTCATTTAGAAAACTAGAAATAAATTGTAAAATTTATCTCATATTTTTGGAGGTTGGATCTTAGGTGCTAAGTTACGTACTTTGTACAGAAAAGTTTTTGATTCAAGTAAAAATTAAGGAATTAAACAGTTTTTTTTTATTTCTCAAAAATAAGTTTTTTGAAATTTTAACCTCTTTCCAATCAGCCGTTCAACTGTAAAACCATCGTTTGCGAGGAAATATAAAATAACGTGTTTATTTTTATCTTACTTATATTCTCTATATAAGGAACGAACATAGAACATACACGCCATACATGCCAAAAAATGTCATAATGTACGAATGTATGTATGTATAGTATAGGTATACTGCGTATATTAAAATATATATATATATATATTTATAGAAAAAAAAATATGGAAGATAAAGCCACTTAATTCATAAATGTGCTCTAACCCCCCCCCAAAAAAAAACACCATAAAATGCAAAAATATTCACTAAAATGTTTGATTATTTTACTCAGGATGTTATAAGGAACGTACTTTTTATTTTCTTATTAAGCATACAATGCGATCAAGCAGAATAAATATGTAAATGCATGGAACTCTTCGCTGTATAGTTGTATATGTAGAGTTTCGTTATTTCGCTTCTATAAAATTATAATTTCCACCACGGAACATAGATACTCGTGTTATGTATTATACAGCTGTAAACATGCAGCGCCTAAATTATTTACGGTCAACGATGGTACACACGTCAGTGTAATATCCGTACGCTCGTTGACTAAAACGTCAGCTTTCACTACTGAAAATTTAAAAACTTCTATTATTACCGTTTGCCACAGACAGTAGATAGGTACGTCGCATTACTTACGATCAAGTGCTGCCGCAATGAAACATAAATCATGTGATATCTCGCACGTGTTATGAAATATGCACGTGCAAATCGTCAGGATGTTTTACGAACGTCGTTATGGCTCCCTCGAACTCGAAAATTATCAGTATCACTGTTGAATTTGTTTGTATTATGACCGTGGAGGCAAAAATTAACATTTGATAACGTTCGAATGCACAAAACGCTATTATTTCCATAGCTATTGATAATAAACAACGTATCGTAAAAAAACATAACAAAAACAATCATGTATAATCTAATAATCTATGTAGTGTATCCGTGTTAGCAATGCCATAACTGAAAATAAATTTTGAGAGGGTCGAATTTTTTACACTATATATACAGTGTGTAAACGGTAATCGAGAACACTCAATATCTTTGTGTAGAGACCTGATATTTGAATTCTGTTTTTTTGGCAGTTGTTATGACATAAAAATACACATTTTTATGGTCTTTGAATTTTTTTTACTTAACTAGTCACGCGCATGCGCATGTCAACTTTTTTTTTTTAAATGGCAACCCCCTGCTTTAACCACTAATTATTTTTTGCCTATTTTTTTAATGAATTTTGGTAGTTGAATCAACTTTCTAAGTCCAAAATTGACCAAGTTACAGCAATTCAAAAAAAATAAAAAATTAGAAAAAAAAATGCTCTAGATTTTCAGCTTTTTAATTGTAACTCTGAAAATAATTATTATAGGATTGTTAAAGATTGACATTTTCATAACAATTTATTACGGTGATATTAATACGTTATTTTAACTTCAATTACTGAATAATTTTCTCTGAATATTTTACTGAATAAGTTTCGTTATTTTAATTTACTTCAGATAGAGAACATCCTGTCTAGTTTTTTTTACAACTTAGAAAATAATCTAAGAACCTATGGATCATTTTCTAAAAGTGTAAATAATTTACAACGAAGACGAGGTGATGCTTTAGGTGAAAAGGTCGAGGAAAACCTATTAGCCTATGTTCGAGCAAATCCCAGAAGTTCAACACGGCACGTTAGTAGAGAGCTTGGAATATCTCATACCACAGTTTGTAAGATATTAAAAAAATATAAAATGCATCCATATCGACCAGATTTAGTTCAGCATTTGCGTCAGGGTGATGCACCTCGTAGACTAGCTTTTTTTGCGTGGTTGATGACCTGTTTAGACGAAAATCCATCAATCTTAAACTCAATACTATGGACAGATGAATCCAAGTTTACTAATAATGGTGTAATTAATAAACAGAATAACCGTTACTGGGACGATCAAAATCCACATTGGACATTTGAAACCAATAATCAAACTGTTTGGGGAACAAACGTTTGGTGTGGTTTAATTGGTGGTAAATTGATTGGTCCATTTTTTTTATGATGGAACACTCAATGGTAGACGATATTATAATTTTTTACTAAATTAATTACCAATGATGCTTGATGATATTCCTTTAGATCTGAGAGGTAATATTATTTTTCAACACGACGGTGCTCCAGCTCACAATAATCACATAGTTCGTGACTATTTAAATGCACAATTTCAAAATCGATGGCTAGGAACTTACGGACCCATTGACTGGCCACCACGATCACCTGACCTTACTCCACTAGATTTTTTTTTATGGGGACACTTAAAAACAATAGTGTATGCCGATCCTCCTATAAATCTTCAAAATTTAAAAGATAAGATAACAGCAACATGCTTTCGAGTGACTGATGATCAAATTACTGCTGCAGCAAATAAAGAATTTATGCGGCGCGCTGAAGCATGTTTTGTTCACGGCGGAGAACAGTTTGAACAAATTATTCGTTAGATTTTTTTTTTATTTTTAGATTTTTATTAACTCAATAAATTGGTAACTTAAATAAGAATTGAATTTGTTATTAATTATTAATACCTTCTAATAGATCCATTAAATGTAAAGAAAAAAACAACATACTAATTTACGTTTTTTCTGCAATAATAAGTTATGATTTATTACACAAATAAAGAGAAAATTATTCAGTTATTGAAGTTAAAATAACGTATTAATATCACCGTAATAAATTGTTATAAAAATGTCAATCTTTAACAATCCTATAATAATTATTTTCAGAGTTACAATTAAAAAGCTGAAAATCTAGAGCATTTTTTTTTCTAATTTTTTATTTTTTTTGAATTGCTGTAACTTGGTCAATTTTGGACTTAGAAAGTTGATTCAACTACCAAAATTCATTAAAAAAATAGGCAAAAAATAATTAGTGGTTAAATCAGGGGGTTGCCATTTAAAAAAAAAAAGTTGACATGCGCATGCGCGTGACTAGTTAAGTAAAAAAAATTCAAAGACCATAAAAATGTGTATTTTTATGTCATAACAACTGCCAAAAAAACAGAATTCAAATATCAGGTCTCTACACAAAGATATTGAGTGTTCTCGATTACCGTTTACACACTGTATATATATATATATATAGATTGAACCAACTACTATTGGTTTTACATAATACTCTTATTATCTGACAATATCTTCGAAAATGGTAATTTTTCAATGAACATTAATGACGTTGAGGTTTTTTATGAAATATATTTATTACATTTAAGATTAAACATACAATTCAATTTTTACATTTTTGCGCCATCCCAAACTTGCGCCTTAGGCGTAGGCGTTGTTCACCCACCTCCCTTGCTATGGCCCTGTCCAGGATAATATTGGCTAAGGGACGCCTTCGGATTTAAAATGTGTAGTAAATAAATGATAGTATACTCGTAGTTGCAGATTCATCATAATTATTTTAATTTTTACTATCTACAATAATGTTAAGAAAATACTATTATGGTTATGGTCTTAAGTTATATTTCCCAGAACAGTTACCATAAAATAGAAAAAACAACGTTATTATTGAAAGCTTTTATCTTTTTTCAGTGAATTTTATTTTATAATCTGAATTTTTAAATATAAAGGTATGAGATATTATTTGTTTTTATTTAAATCGTCAATATATAAAAATTTAGTAAATTTGATTTGGTTTGTTGTATGTGAGGAAATTCCTTAACACGTTCTAAAACTGTAATTTACTTTTATTTTTATCCTAGAATTAATGACCAGTACCTACCACCTAAAATTAAGAAAGTATTGATGATTGCGCTCCGAAAAAATCAATTGAACAGGTGAAAAATTATCAAAGAAGTTACTAAGTTAAAAATTATAATTTTTTACCTTTATTTAAGTAAAATAACGCAAATTGCTTAAAAAATTGTCTGAATAACGTTTAAGAAAAGACCTTTAAATAATCTTAACATGGAAGAATACATTAATTTACCAAAGATCAGTCCTGCCGATGACTGTATAAGCACACACGATTTGTGTACAAGATTATAATGAGTTTAATAGCACTGTTATCGTTGTGGAATCTTAGCATATAGATATTGGTGGTAATGTTAAAACTTGTGACTGCTGTGATATACGCATTGTGAATTAATGTGGTTGTTCAAGAGTTGTATAATAATTCTACGAGTATGCCAAGCGTACACATGCCGAGAAGTGCGAATTACCATGATTCGAATTACCGAGTTAGCAATGATTAGATTGATTAAGCAACTTGAATAAGGTATAAGTTTTGATAGAAAAAGTGACTGATACTTCATACCCACTTATTTACAATATGCAATTTATGAATGGTTTAATTTAAAAAATTAGATAAAAAAAAAAAAAAAAAAAAAATCGAAAAAAAATGATTGACAACTCTATACTATCAAATAACGTGTTTCCTTTTAATACTGTAGATATGGAAATTTATTTATCCGGAAAAATAGCTTTCAATGATTGATGAAAACGTAGTTTATAAAATTCAAAAACAAGTATAAGTTTGTTAAAAATTAATTGCAAATGCCGATCCTGCCTTCAACAATTTGTTAAAAACTTGATTGTAAATTCTATGTTATAGTTATTGTATAATGTATTAATTGTTATCTCAAATGTTTATATTTAAAAAGGGCCCAGCCCGTATATTCAAATAAATAAATAAATAAAATAAATCAATGAAAACAGTAACCGTAGAAAGTTTAAGTTGAAAAATACTTGCGAGTTACAAAGTCACTTTTTTTTGAGACTGTTCTAACTTTTCCACTAGTTACTAGCCAGTTTTAAGTCACACTATTCGAATGTGTACAAATAAAATAGACTCGATCACCCTAGTCACTGGTGGACGTCGACAATATTTCAATATACTTCATGTAGTATGAAATTGAAATACCGTGTAGCTACACACATGGACTCGCTATTAAACGTCTGATGCCGTATTTTATACCTAAATACATTGAGTACGGGCTATCTAGGGCAAATAGAAAAAATACCTCGTTCATTGACATTTATTTCTAATACAATATTTAATTTTTGATATTAATTATTGAAAATGAATTTACTCATATTATATTCTTCAAACGATAATGAAAAAAAATTTAAAAAATTGTTGTTGCGTATTTGTTTTCTATAAACATTTAACTAAATTGATATGATTTTTACAGAATTAAATATTTTTATACCAATTTTTAATTAAAATGGTTATTAATATTATAATTGGTGCATCTAATTAGTGTACAATTTATAATGTAGATTGAAAGCATGTTTTGAATCTTTAGATTAAAAAAAAAATTCTCCCATATTCAGAATTTTTTTGATTAGGTTTTAATGAAAATAAAATCTACCAATAATTCAACTAAAAACTGTGAGAAAAACTTGACAAAATATTCATTTTATTTCATTGTTAAGAGTGAATTAGGAATTTAAAACGAAATGATTACTATTTATTGATTATAAAGATCTGAAATATTATTCAATGGGTACTAATTAATTCAAAAGACAAACATGCATTAGATTGGTAGTTGGTACCTATATCAACGACGACAGTCCAAAAAGGCATACGTTATATTTTCGAAATTATTCAGAAGAGCTAAAAACAATTTTTTACCTATTACTTAAGTCATCTTTGAATATTTTTAATTTAAAAAAATATATCACAAAGAAAAAATTTGAGTTTTAATCTATTTTAAATGAGCATTCAGCTATATTTTTGATTAATAATTTTTATCAATATTAAAAGCTGAATATAATATGGATTTTAGAAATAATGCATTTTAGGATTGTCGTCTTTGATACATTATTATAATAACAAGTAATAGTTAATATAGTCTTCATTAATGTCATCATTAGTACGGTCAACATTTACGTATAAAAATATTAAAATAATCAATCAATAATTATACATTTTGAAAATATTTTTTAAACTTGAAACCAACACAATTTGAAACATATTTTGAATAATTTATCGCACCTATAATTTTATAAGTAAAGAATTTTAAATATTGATTAAGTATACAAATGTACTTAATTATTGTACATATTTGTTTATATACTTAGGTTTTGACTTTGTAATGTTGCAAATCCCTCACAGCAAGAGCAAACTATGATAACAATTTATTATGCTAGTTTGTATTACTTGTACATGTACATATTATACAATACGAGTACATGTACTGATGTAGGTGATAATTTAGTAAATTATTAAAAAAATTTTTAAAAAATAACTTGCACTGAATTTCAAAAATGTAAATAGATATCAAATGAAGTAAAATACGTAAATGAAATAAACGTATTTACATAATATACTTACAGTTGTTTTTTTTTTTTTTTTTGCTTTGTTTCCTGTGTGCTATACATAACATCATATTGAGAATACACCAGCAAATCATTTAAAATTTACATAACTGTTATTTATTTTCTATTGTCATAACTGTTAATTTATTCGATAATCCATTAATATTTAATATCCTGTAAACATTTTAAATTACATTTTTCTTATTTTCCCCCAAGAACTGTGAAACAAAATTTGTTTTATTCATAAAGTATATTTTATAAAACAATTTAATACGATTATGATTGTTGAAATAAAGTTAAATTTTAAATGTTTAAATAGATATAACAATTTCGGATAGATATTTGAAGTTGTAGTGAGTTCAGAGTTGAGTAATCAACCTAACACAACTTCGTCTATGTCCTATGGCCTACGAAATACAACTATATAAGACCACGACTGTACGATAAAAAATTCCATGGCAAAAGTAAAGCAGGTGACTGATAAGAATTATGTGCATGTATCTTTAATAATTGTTTAGTTTATTGATGCTGTAAATATTAACATATATAATAATTGTTGAGAAAAAATTGTTAGCAAAACATTTGTCTTGATGGTACATAATAACAATACTTATTGAAATTATAAATACATTTGTTGCGTTTTACAAAGAAATCGCGCGTTGACGTTAAAAATAAATTTTGATATCTAAGATCATGACATAGATTAATTGTGTCGTTAAACAAAAAAACAAAAAATCAAAGAACGAAAATAATAAATTCAAGTACAATATAATCATTTGCAGCATTGTTCAGACTTTCCCATCAGTCCATTACACCGACGCCAAGTCTTGATCTTCCAACCAGGTCCGAGTATGTTACACCAGTCTCCGGCTGAATGTGCGTGACAGTCGAGCCAACGGCACTCGGCATCGCTCACGGTGGCCGCGGTCAGCAAAACTATAATCAAATGTTGAAGTACATTAATTATTTATTTAAAACAAATTAGTCAAACGTGAATTTTCATTAAGTAGTATAAATTAATTTAAACTCGTTATAATAATAAAATAAACAGTTTACTACGTCGAATTACGAAAAACTGAAGTCCAAGGAGAACCAAAAACCTTAATTTAATTTATTTTAATGCACACTTTGTAGATTAAATAACTGACTAAAAATATATAAAACATATTGAAAATTGACTGGATAGCACCTATTATAAATTTATTTTCAGTGACAATTTAAGTTTCTTGACATATGGATATGGTACCAGGTTAAAAATGTATTTGTATATTTATATTAAGTATTATGCACACTCGTTGTGTCCTATTATAAAATCTTCTGTCAGTCCGGCGGCACCGTTCACCATAAACCTACCCCTACATTTATTCCGTTATCAGTTTCGATAATTAGGCGTGTTAATCCGGTTATTCGGATTTTTCGTGATTATGAGTCGCAAAACGCATGCTTCATCGCTTAATTCAAATCATAATGTATGGCAAATCAGTAATAGTTCACCTCATATGCCAACATGGTCTAAACACTCTAAACGAATATTATTATACTATTCTCGATTTCAGCATTTCATGGAGGTAAAGAGACTAAACCATATTTTACTATCTACGTCAGTTTCACTGTTCTTGTTTAAAATTATGACAAGCAGCCTATTTGATGTGCCTTCAAACACTCACAACTATGTAGTAGTAAATCTACCTCACTCTGAGCATAAGTTGTGCCTCTGGCTACACCTATACGCATAAAAAAATTTCCGAATTTTTCCGAATTCAATGACTAAAAAGCTGGTAAGTGAGATGATGGTGGTACAAGTTCGTCCATCTTCCCTTCGGTCCTCGGACAAGATATTGGTGATGAATGTATTAAGTTTTAAAGAAATGATGACTCATTTCTTTAGTATAAAACGATTCTGAGCAAAGCTTCAGTGTAATATAATATATTATTTAAATACTGTTTACGTATTTCACGGTTATTTGTATAATTTTTGGTGAGTTTTTTTGTAATTTTTGTAATAAAATATTCAATTAGATATAACTCATTTAAACTTCAATTGTTATAACATTTATAACTCATTAGAAATAAACTTAAAAGAAATCAGACTATATCGAAAAAAATCGTATAATAATTTATTAAAGTGTGTATAAAAAAAAATCCTGACTAACGATTTTTGAACTTTTGTTAGGATAATTAGGTATGTATATGAGTAAGGTCATATTAAATTTTCAGAACTTTTCGTCAAATATTTAAAATTATATTACATAAAAACTTTCAAACAATTTGGTAAATTAAAAGTTCTATATTTAAGTCAAAAGTGCTATAATTCTTCTGAAAATGTTGTCCAATATAAAGTATGTATTTGATATTGGATAAAATTTTCAAGTTTCTAGCTTCAATACTTTTCGATTTATGACTAAATACCTAAAATCTGAACAGTGAAAATCTCGTTTACGGCGGATTTTTACCGATTTTACCGTTTTTACTCAGTTTTTCGATCGTTATTCTTGATTACTGGAAAAACTATGGAGATTTTGGAAAAATGACCTCTTTAAAGTACCATCTCAGTTCAATTTCGAATCTAAAAAGTTGCTGGACGAAACTTTTGGACAAGGATTTCTATACGAAAATGTGTTTACAGAAAAAAAAAATAAATAAAAAAAATAAAAAAATAAATAAATAAACATCATTGTAAAACCATAAGATCCTTCGCTTCACTCAGAATCTAAAATCACCGGTCAAGATGGGTTTACACGTAAGTCAACCTAATCACATCTTACAGTTAAATCCTACGGTCCTTCTAATTATAATACAATAATGGATCATATGGCTATATGATGCAAGTTTTCATACATTTCTTTCACGTTTCAAAAGCCCATATCAGATCGTCATCAGAAATTTCCATCATTCTATTTTAAGTACCGATATCACTTCTAGCTTACTTGAAAAAAGACACGTACTGAAACAAGTCCAAAATGTTAAAAAAAAACCGTCTGCTTCCAAACATTTTTCATTTTTGTACACCTCAAATTAAATGTAAATAACAGTGAAGCTTTTAACATCGCTTGATTACTGTACACTAAATAAATAATAGGGAAACCATAACACCAGACGCGGGCCCTCACAATGTATTAATTGCCAAGGATATTAATTTACACTAAACTACTGCAATCACCAATCTCGCTGCGTTAAGTGTGGTGAGGCCCATTTATATAATTTTATAAATATTCTATGTACCTATAATAGCCAAATTGTTCCATACGAAAAAAAAAGAAAATGTTTTCTAATTTGTTGGATCAAGATATAAATTAACATCATTTTTTCTGTAACTATAAGCCCGTCCATATAATTTGATCAAACATTTTTTAAAAAATTCTAAAATTTAATAGTACTTTTTATTATTTACTTCGTATAACTTAAACGTAAATACATATTAATTATTATTATATTACACAATTAATATAATATAACAAATTGTTATTAGTTAGATTAATTAAAAGTTACTGTATTTTAACTTAGACCAGCGTAAAAATTGTAAAGGTCTGTCATTTATCTTAACTTTTAATAATTAAATGTTTAAAATGTTCGTTTCAGTAATTGAAAGTAGAACTAATTTGAACATTTTGTTTTATGAATAATAATTAATTTAATAAATACAAAAAATAAGTTTTCAGTTTAAAATGTAAATCAAAATAATTATTAATATTGTGTTATTTAGTTTAGAACTATGATTAATTTGGTTTAAATTTGAACTTTAATATTAGCGAGCTTTTAAACGTAAACCAGTAGGAAAGTATAATTTACATTAAAGTACTGTAAGATTTATTTTAAGTCATTGAATTCTGAAAATAAATAATTATTTAATTTTGTTCTTTTGTCGATAAATCATTTTTATTTGTCTACTGAGTGTATATCTGTGATTGATATAATATAATATTAATATTTTGACTTATGAAACATTCGATTTCTTTAAATCGAATATACTTACGTCTTTACATGTCTACTTGGTAATTAAATTAGAATTTTGTTTAACATTAACCTACGATAATCTTCAAATATTATTTTAACTAGTAAAAATAATTATTTAGATATGCATTTTTATAAATTGAAGAATAATACTATCTTAAAAACCCATTTCACTATACTTAATTGCTAAAAATTGATTCATAATAATTGTTTGTGGTCACTTACCCACTGCGACAACCAAAAGAAACAGAATCAAGTTGCGGTTCATGTTGTTCGATTTTTTCTTTTGGTCAAAAGTTATTGTAGTACAGACTGTATGCGGCCGGAAGATCGATTGTAAATGAGTCGAGGGCCGGGTTTGTTCTTGCATTGGAAAATTATAGGCTTTTATCATATTGATAATATTGTAAAAATAGTTCGGAGAATTCATATCGTAAATATCCATACTCTTATTGTTTTCTATACATTATTTAACGATTAGTCGACGAAATTTGGATTCTGACCTACAGGCTATAGTAATTATAATATGAATAGTCATCATATAAAAATAATAAATTCAATTAAATATCAATTACCTTGAATTTACCTGTATATTTGTTTAGGTTTTAAGTGTATAAAAACATTGTATTTCAAAATAATGTAAACCAATTATTAGTATCGATGAGCAAATATCTGTATAATGGAAATATTTCATTTTGTTTTATAAGTGAAAATATTATAGTAGATAAATATAATTTCAATTGAATGGTACACATAAATTATGATTAATAATGTGGAAAATTTAAAATTTTATATTTATTGTGCATAAGATAAAACTTGCTTAACTAAACCGTAATTTCAACTTTAAACGCTTATTAAAAATATTTTATTCAATTTATTTTTACAGAACTAGAACTCGTAGGAATATATGTGACAGATCTATTGATAAAAGAATATTTTACTGGATTAATAATCCCGAATTGTATGCGGTTTTTATTGAAATATAACGCTAATTCACGTGTAATTAATGATTTTCGTCAAAATTTGAACTTAAAACGTGTATGTAAAAAAAATCCAAACTAATGATTTTAGACATTTGTTCAAAACCTACTGTTAGTTCACTATATGAGTTAGGTCATACTAAATTTTCAAGTTTTTATGTCTAGGATTTAAAACTTTATAA
Organism: Therioaphis trifolii; assembly: GCA_027580255.1. Classification (NCBI taxonomy): domain Eukaryota; kingdom Metazoa; phylum Arthropoda; class Insecta; order Hemiptera; family Aphididae; genus Therioaphis; species Therioaphis trifolii. Next base: position 60,571,442 of record CM050404.1, read on the forward strand.
CATAAAAACTTCCAAAAAAATTAATATTCTCAATAATTAAAAAGTTTTATAACTGCCTGAAAGTAGCCAATTTTTTTTATTTATTTTTTTATTTTTTTTCAGTCTATACAAAGAGTCATTTTAATATTTGGTGAAAATTTCGATCGTCTAGCCCCATTTTTATGTTCTAAGCGAAGCGAAAAATCGATTGGTTTTACAATAATGTTTTTTTTTTTTTTCGTTAAATACTTTTTGGTACACTTAACTTTAATCAAATATTTTTGAAAAAAGGTTACAAAAAACCGAATAAAAACTGTAAAATTTGCCGTAACGACACCTTCCCTAAATTTACTTAAATTATTTTGTCATAACTCCAAAACTTATGTTGCTAAAAGCTGGAAATTTTCACTATATATTTATGGTATATTGCTACATACTTCAGGTAAGTTTAAAATAAATTTGACAAAAGAAATGATCTACTGTTTCTTTAAAATTCAATTTACCCATCCCCATTATCTTATCCGAGAAAAGAAGAATACCTCATGGTGCGAAATATGTGATGCTTTTTTTAATCTGTACGTATCATTTTATAGATATGCTGTAAAAAATATGCTCGTAAAGAAAATCTGCGCGTAATTTCTCTACATATAAACATGAGTCAAATAGTCTAGGGACCTAGTTAGCTCAGGGCCTTTAGGTCGTAGTTCTGTTCTGTCTATGAGTATGTATATATTTATAATTTCTCTTAATAAAGAATAGCGTATTGAAGCTTATGGTGAGTAGCTTTTTAACTCGGAACACCTGAAGATTTTTTGACAGCTTGGCGTCTATAGACTTGCAGCCCCCTCCCCACAAATTTATGAACCACGAATCTGTATGAATAGGCATAAATAGGCCTAAATAAAAGTGGTCCACCTGTTTTCTGGTTATATTACCCACCGGCTGACTGGGTACTAATGTATTAGTTTCGACGTGTGTTAGAAACATCTACGCATACATGGTCGAAAGTTCGACACAAATAACAATCTATTATACTTGTAAATGTAACTAAAAGTTATTAATAATCACTTATTATATAATTCACAGCCCACTTTCGATAAACATTAGCTGCTAATAACTATGTCGTTAACCATTTAACATTATTGCATCACCTCTGGAAAACACTGATACTAATACTCATGTATGAATAAATAATTATATGTTTCCGATTGATTTAAAAAATTAGTGACTCTTTCTATATGTTTAAGTGTAACCAGAAGTTGTATTCAGATCTCAGAGTAATCAGGACCATAATTGGCCTAAACACTCACATAAAAATATGTGCTTCGATAATGATTATATAGTGAGATAATATATAAATGATAAATAATACACTGGATCTCTGCTCTGGATCATTTTGAAACGAAAGAAATGATATTGTTTCTTAAAAATAGAATTACAATCATCTTGTCCAAAGAGCGAAAACGTGAAGGACGAATTTCCATCAAAATTATCTTACAGGGGTGTCATTAGGGGAAATGCTGGGTGTGTATTTGCACTTTTTTTTTAAACGCCTTCTCTGGCTCGCCAAAAATAAAATATAAATGCCAATATATATAATTGTTTTAAATCAAATATTGAGTCCAGATTCAATAATATCTAAAATAAAAAATTTTTTATTTATATATTTATCCATTATATTTATAGTATTATTGTGTTTCATTATAAATATCATATTTTAATTCTAAGGCTTTGATCAGAATTGTTGAATCAAAGAAATGATCATCATTCCTATAAACTCCAATACACCCATCCTCATTAACTTGACCGGGAGCAAAGAATACCTCATAGGACGAAGTATTTTTTTTTTTTGTCAGCTTACGTCATACGACTGTTATTATTTTAAAATATATTTATGTGTACGTTTTATTCATTGAGCTCGCATGATAAATTATTCTGAAAATGTCTAAACCGAAATCATCGTGGCGCACTATGATTATTCGACAAAAAAAAAAAATAATAATAATATGTAAAGCGAGTTTTCCATGCCACGAAATCGCATAAGCCAATTGAGATAAGCAGCATCCGCTGGCAAGTACCCAGACGACGACAATGGTCCTTTAATAAAATGCACGCTGCGTGGTGATCTCTGTAGTATAATCACTTCAACACGACTACAGCGTCCTGTGATCGTGAACATTATCTTATACACACAGCTGCGCAGAAAATACATGCGTGTGCGATCGCCGGAGTTCATCTCGTAATATACCCGCTTCTATTTATTTGTTCAAGTGAATTCGTGTTGGCTTTACTACCACATATTATGTTACATCGTCACGCTACTATTTTTCGCTGGGACCGTTACAGTGGAATATTGCTCCACCGTATTGTTTTTTTACTCCAGTTCTTTCTCGTTATTTTGTTCAAAAACGACACGAAGGTGTAAGTCCTACAAGCGTATTTATTACAATACTTCATGAATGATTTATTCTCGGAGCGCCAAATATGTTATTATCTTTTTCAGCTCTTATTCGCATACGGGGTATTGCGTGTAACAGCTTCTTACTATAACGAACGCATTGGTAACAAATAACTCAATAAGGTGTTATTATCAATAGTTGGGTTTGGCAGGAGGGGGACTTCGCGCGTAATAAAGAGATTATTTCTATTTTCTGCCGGCCGTTATTATTATAGTTCGAAACGTACGGCTATCGAGATTTGTAGGTTTCATTTTACTAACTCAGCTACAGAGCTGATACGGATTGAAAAAATAATCCCATCACTTCGTGGTATGACTACGGTTGACGTCAAGTCGGAACAATCGAAGAAATACATTATGTTTTACTTTATCAAAAACGCCCACGCGCACACGCATGTACTTACACGTTGACGTGTCAACTTGTACACTCACACAAACGCATACACACACACACACACACACACACACACACACACACACACACACACACACACACACACACACATGCACGCACGAATACAATAAGAATTCACTTTTAGTAGTTGCAATGGGAATACGTCACAATATAATTTTAAAAATACCGGTGATAGACTATACTTATTTTATCTTCTGAGCCCACTACCCTACTATTGTATGTATCACACATGTATCTACAACTTTTTGCATCTCTGACATACATTTTCACCTGCGCGGCGACGGTCGTAACTTATCAACGCACCAACAGTGATTCTTTCGCACTCGGCAATATATTGTACCGTCAGCTATCAAATAATAATAATTATAATAATAATGATAATAATAATAGTCATAATGATATTGAAAATAAAATTTCAATGTTTTACCGGTGGAATGATTCCGAAATACAAGTGTTAAATCATATTGTGCAACTTCGAAAACGGAAGCGAGGGAGTGGTTTTGGCTAATATTGTTTTAATCGCGTTTTGAAATATATCGAAGTACCTTACGGCCGTCACTAATACGCATAAATCTATTCAATGACCTAACGGATTATGTTTTCACACGCAAAGTTAACACTTTTGAGATACTTAATGAAATCATCAAAAATAAGTGTCTACAACACGCTATATGTGGCAAAAATGAGTGAAGTTAAATATTATGAAATCGTGTAATTGACGTCGTTTACGGGTACTGAAGTCAAAAATTGTGTTGGATAAACATGAGGTAGTTTACTTACAAAATAAATACTTGTAGATAGTCATAACTTTTTTAGTAAAAAAATTATCGAAGTGGATTTTTCCTCTTAACATCAGTTTTTAAAATAACATGCCACTAAATATGCGTATTATGAACTTCGACCAAGTACGTAATAAAGTGGGTTTTCATGACAATTTGTGATGAATTAATTTTCGTACTAGTAAAATGTTATGGAGTTTTTATTATTATAAATCTATGACACTTTTTTCCGCCGACGTAATTACATCATAACGTCTTTATTTCATAATCCATTAAATTTGTACGAGGAAAATTCATTAAAAATGAAACAATAGTAATAATTTTGGTTTATTTTGATTTAATTATGTGTTTGCTTTATTTTTAGTGATCATGAAAAATGTTATTACGTCTTCTTCTTTAGTGTTTTCAGACATTTCGTTTGTATTTACTGTGTACTCATTGAAAGTTAGCTTTTAATTTTTAAACGTTATCAGTTAAAATATTTGTTTATTATAACCATTAATATTAATAAGATATTCAATTAAAATTAAATATTTAAATCATTTTAAACATTTTTCATTTATTGTATTTAGTTTTAGTCATACGATGGACGTAATATTTTTTATGATCTGTTGTTTTGTTTAATAATACACTTATGTTAATTTAAATGTGTTAAATACTAATAATTACGATTTCAGTTATTTTTATTATAGTAAATGTACTATAAACGTCGCGTGAAATTCCGCAAATCACCATTCTAAGATTTTCAGTTATGTTATTTAAAAAATTGGCCATTTGAAATACCACGTGACTAAACAGTTGAGCACAATATCTGCTTATTTGTAAACCGTCACTAGTTTTGGTGATTAGATCTCGATAAAATTCAATAACATTACATATAATTCCCTGGGGATGGAGGTTAGAATACACTCTCGGTAGCCCATGCCCGTCGTAAGAGGCGACCAAAATGGACCTAGAAGAGGGCAACAGTTTTTCTAATATCTAGCATAAATTAATTTATGCTTGAACAGCATCCTTTAGTAATAATGAATGCTACTGTGATGTGGAAGGCAAGGGGAAACCACCACATTATTATCCCTAGGATTAAACATTAAATGTTCTCAATAAATTCTCTGGCCATATAGTCGTTGTCGGTTTATACACGTTAATAATTGTGGTCGGTCTGACATTGACTTTGACGATATAGATGTCTTGTAGGGTTGATACGCTTTCAAGCTTGACTTCTTCTAGGTTATTTCGGGCGTGAGTTGCTATCCCGTATGAGCGGTGGTACGTCGCTCCGATTATAGTGTATCCGTATATCTTGCCTCTGGTATTGAGTTTGGTTTCATATTGAATGTGGGTTTCTTGGATTGCCACCATGTCGACGTCTTGTTCCTTGAGGATACGGCAGATGCAGTCACTTTTGATCTACTAATACCTTCAATATTGATATGGCAAATGGGTAGGGTAGGCCCTAGCTTTCTTGACCGGTGGCCCTGAGAAGGGCCGTTTTTGGGTCGAATCTTTCGATTCGGTTGAGTTCGGTTTGATTGCATGTAACCGGGCCAAGAGAGTGTCATGAACACTAGTTTGGCCACCGAGTTGAGAGATCTTTAGCTGTTCGTCTTGAAAGGACGAACGCTGCCCAGAGGGTACCACGAGGAGGTGATCTTTCAATACCTCCCTTTTACATGGATACTAAGAATGGTATCAATTTCGTAGTTATGTTGACTCTATGGAGGGCAGGTTTCGTATTGAAAGATTGGGTCAGGCGAGATATTGTTGTCGGACATTTCTTTACGAAGTCTTATTTTTCGTTTAATAGTGATATGATTATGTTTGAAGGTTACTATTGGTATCACTGTATCAGATATAGACATAGTATTTAGTATTTATACGTCTGATAATAACGGTGAAGATAACATAGTGTATTTTACGTCTATAAATACACTTATAACAATTAACATTATTACTGGTAGCATTGATTATAGAATAGTCTATTCTATAATCAATACTGGTAGGTAGTTGATAGGATGGTAGAAGTAGAACTAGTTAAACCAAACAGTCTATGGAAAATGACAATGATTATCGTTTACAAAACGTATATAATTTATTGATTATCAAGATTTGGAGGATTATTAAATTATAAGGTTAACTAATCATAAATAATTATTGTAGTTGTTACTTGTTAATAACACCAAGATTCCAACAATTAAAAATGATAATAGCCACTTCCTTCATATGTATACTGTAAAGTGTATACCATATAAAACATATAGGTAATTATTTAAATAATGTTTATGATGTAGGTGTGATGACTGTGGTTAGGTTTCATTCTCTTTTCTATGGGCTTAATCAATGAATTATTGAAGAAAAAGAAAATTACCTAATATTCTATAGCTTAGAGAATATTCTCAAAAATATTTTTGAGAATATTCTCTCAAAAATATAATTACGATAATTTTACATCACTACTTCTGAAGGCTCCAGTTGCACATCTTATACCAATGTTATGAAGTGGGTCAAGAATTTTGGAAATATTACAATTAGTATTTCCACAGCATATTGAACCGTAGTTTAGTTTTGATCTAGAAAATGATCTATACAAATTTAATAGAATGGAGTTTTTGGCACTCTATTCTAGATGATAATATAAACATGTTTATTTTTCAATCATGCTTTTAAAAGACCACTGAAGTGACAAGTTACTCGAACTTAAAGTTTTTTTTCTAAGGACACGTATGGCTTACTTTGGTTGATTTGCGTTCAAATTTTTAACTTAATTAGAAATTGTGGTACAAATATGTTGATAAAAATATAAGTTTTAATTCATATTAAATTAATTTTTTTCATAAACACGTATTTTAAAACTCTGTAAAGAAAATATATAACTCTTCAAAATAAATAACTCTAATTATTTTACAAAAGAAACTTTCTTAATTTTTTTCCCCTAACAAAGATTAAAAAAATATATTTAGTTTAAGTTTTATAATTAAAAATTACTCAACTCACTAATAACGAATTTTACTTTTTTTGAACCAATTTTTTCGTTTGTATAGACGATTATATTGTAATGAGTCGGTTAAGTTGTAGAAGAAAACCTAAATAGTTTACATACGACATACGAGTAAAGTAATATTGTTCACAGTCTGTAAAAACATGTTCAAAATACAATAATTATTATGGTTTGTAAAGAGTCATTTATTATTTTAATATTTATTAAATAAAGTGCACTTAAATTTTAAAGTATGTTTTATAATAATCGATTCTACTGAATATTATTCAAACATTTTATTTGAAGAACCTATGTGTTCACAAATGTTTATATGTAGAATAGTGAATACGTATCATACCCGAAAATAGGTTTCCAAATTATACATTTCTCACTTTCAAAATATTTTTTTTAATAGATTACACTTAAAAGTTGTATATAAATATATACTGCACCTAAATGTTGAGCAACCGCAGACCAGTTTTGTTAAAAATATGTTTTTTTAATAAAACAAAAATAAAATATCATTACACAGTGTTTCATAATAATATCGAACCTTCATCATATATATATATTTATATATTTAATTATTTATATAAGTTCATTTTACTCTCTTTTTAATCGTTTTTCTCCGCATGAGAAAAAACTGCCCGAAATCCAAGTAAAATCGGTAAAATTTTTACTAAATTGGTTTAAGTCATTACCCAGAAAATAATTTTGATAGAAATTTGAAATTTGAAATACATATATATATATATATATATAAATTGCATATTGAATAATGATAAATACTTTACAAAAGATTGAAAATGTAATAGAAAAAAAACGTACAGACAATCAAAAAAAAAAAAAAAAAAAAAGGTAAAAGGTAAAATGTATAAATGGTATAATTTTTTTTTAAACTGAAGCTTTGCTCAGAATTGTTTATTTTTTAAACGAAAAAATGTAAATTACTTGTAGTGAAATAGTCTGAACTTAATCAATTTATTATATTACCTAATGTAATTTCTACAGTATATATATATGCGTGTGTGTGTGTGTGTGTGTGTGTGTGTGTGTGTGTGTGTGTGTGTGTGTGTGTGTGTGTGTATTTTTGTTCCTAGTGAGATGATACAGTAATATGATTTATTTTCATCTTGTGGTGTATTATCATTCAATATCCTAGGGAAATAATGAGGATCATACAACTGATTGTGAATATTTATTTTGATAGTTTTAATGTGATTTTATGGTACTATTATTACTGTCCTTAAATCGTTTAGTAATTAAATCGATACAGAATAATTTATGATTGTAATGTGGTTTTAATGAATCTTATAATTTCCTTACCTGTGATATATTTATTTTATCTTTAATGTGATTATAATATGCAATAAAACCAACAATTTTTACATTTTATCAAAATATTTTGATGCAAAACAAAAACATGATTTTCCGTCTTTTACGGCTTGCGCAAGGTCTTATCTTTGATATTTCATGGATTCATGCTAATTCTACTACCTACATAATGAATAATATGGTAAAATGGAAACAACTGAAGAGATATATGTATATTTGTGTATTAAATAAATTTATTTGCCAGCGTGTATACTGTATGCAATACAATTTACAGTCCTTTCAAAATATTATTGATTCCTTTTAGACATTTTTTCGATATACATTTTCAGCAGTATATTTTGATTTTGTCATTTCAATTTAAACTGCGTACAACAACTTAAAATGAAACTGTCAGATTTAACTCCCTACTCATGTGAACAAATATGCTTTTTTTACCAGAATATGATTTTGAAAGTATAAGTGACGCATGCATTTTTTTATGAGTTAATAAATACTTAATAGATATATAAAATATAAAATAATATTTGAACACTCATAACAGTGTTTTTCTTCCATGTTATCCATGCAGTACTCCCTTATACACGTATGCATCGTTATGGTTTATAAAATAAATGTATATTTCTCAAATGACACATTGTAATTTTAATATTTCAAAGTTAAGTATTTATGCAGAGTATTCTCCAAACATTTTCTTGAAAATTCGTAACGCTCCTTAGATGGTGGTTCTCAAGTCGAAAAATATTAGTTTAGCGTTGATTGTTGAAAATAATTAAGAAATATACCAAATATTTATTTCAAAAAATATTTAAGAACTTTATGATATCTATTTTTATTCTTTGTTAATTTATAATTAATAAAAAAATATAACATATCTTATGTCCGAAGCCCTGAATTTCTGTGTTGAAGTATGTGTATCATTTTATACATAACGTAGTTATTACTAGGGAACGGATTTATATGTAATAAAAACACAGAAATATGTAGGTACATATGTATGGAAGTTTAATTTATAAAATATCCAAATATGTGGGAAAAAAATTAAATTAAAAAAAAAAAAAATACAATTATAATTATTAAATTATCAAAATGATTTGTTGCATTGAATTATTACAATTTCTTTTAAATTATCGAATGTTAAATTTTGCCTATTAGGTCTCAAAATATTTTTTAAACGGCTAAATGATCTTCCACATCAACCATATAATTGGATCATATTTGAAACGCATAATATCAGAAGGCGATAATTACAAATTTTTCGAAGGGTGTCTGTTACTTCATTGTGTCATTGATTAATTTAAAATCAATATAGCCTGGATTTTTTTCTGTAACGACATGGCTTGAAACGTATAAACGATGATATATAGGTATATTGTATATAGTGGCATGCGGCGTACCGGGAATAATATGATAAAAATATACTCGTAATAAAATATAATATTTGGTGATCGATAATATAAGGTTTGGTCATTGAAAATCGATGAAAAATCAAAAATTACTAAAATATGTTAAATAAAAGTAGTATAATTTTAATAGGAATGATTTAAATCATGAACATTTCTTATCAAATCTTAAATATCTTGTTTTAATAAAAATATACATTAAAATATAAATCCGTTCCCTAGTTATTACTATGCGAAAGATAAAAATAATTTAAAAAATATGAAACATTATTAATTTTACTTTGGAAAAAATTTATATTATTTTTACGAGACGAGAATCATTAAATGTTTCACAGACATGAAATATATCTGAAACAAAATGATTATTTCACTACATAATTAATCATTATATTGTATTTAAATTATGAAAAAAAATAATGTACTTAATCATAAATTGAGAATATAGCTATCCGATTCAGTGTAAGATTACTCGTGATTTTATTTGAAATTAGAAAATAACGATAATATTTTATAATCATGAAACGAGATTAGTTCTATATAATATTTTATATGCAATTCTAAACTGAGTATTTCATTATATTTAGCATACAATACTGTCGTATAAAATAAATATAGTACTAGTATACTCATTGCGAAAATTTGCAATAGATAATTTATTTATGTAATAAAAAAGTTGCAATCAAATCTATACATAAATTATAAAGGTTTAAGTGAAGGAATATCTTGAAAAAATTGAGTGTAAAGTTGATTGTTCCTCAAACTCAACGAATTTAAGCATTTAATAGCTCAAAAAAGAGCTTGATCCACTGATTGTTCTGAGAGTGAATCAAGATCCATTCATTAGAAGGGAAGCTATGAGAATTCTTAAGTGAATGTGTCCCATAAGAAAAGTACAGGGAAGAATCACGTTTGAGTATAACTTGAGTTAGGCGGGAGTTGAGTAAATTGCAATGATTGATGACATATCTGTGTCTAAATACCTTTAAGCTTGTCACTGTAATGCCTAATGGGACTTTTAAGTCCCTCTTAGTTTATAGCATTTAAAATCCAACTTAACTATACTAGAGCATCTAATGTTATAGAAAAAGGTAATATGGAGTAAATAAATTACAATTAAAAAAAAATTGCATGCTTACCTTAATTAATACAGCGAATAAAAATTGTCAAATATCGGAAAACTGTAAAAAAGTATTTATGAAAAATATTAATAAACAAACACTGATAAAACTATGATTACTTATTTTTTTTCTTCCAAGATAATTTTTTCTGGTAGAATACAGGACATAGAAATCGCGTCGGGCAATAACAACTGTTCCACATTTACACGTAATTTTATACGATTTTTTTTTTTTGGCTGGGACTTTAAAGTCCCGTCTGTCCACAAAGGTTTAAAAAAAATGAAGGAAATTGGTCGGATAGAACGGCCAGATGGACTGACTTTAGTTTTGATAAATTGTTTAAATATATAAGATAATAAATAATACAAGTTATTATTTTGTTGAATTGCATGTGTTCTTTAAATTAATGATTCTTATAATTTGTAAATTTGTACACTCACTAGTTATTTTTTGAATCACTACAAGATAATCAAAATAGGTTTCTTTAAACATTGATTTCTTTAACATTCGGTTTTGTCCTCAACATGTTTGAGTTTTTCTTTTTATTTATGTTCAATCCTTAGGGAAACTGTATAGTTTCCCGGGAAATGACTTAAAAAGTACTAACCAGATGGATTTTTCTAATAATATATATGTCTAAAAAAAGTTTTTGGATCTTTTTGCAACCACCACAAAGGTTTCAAGTAAAAATCACATCTTCGTGAAACATAAAAACAGTGAAATTTTGTTTTCCACAAAATCTAATTAGGAATTACAAACAAATGCTTTTCGATAAAAGTGTTTTTGTAAATATGTAAATACGTGTTCGTTTACCAATTTTCTTTTGGAACATCTAAAGTTATTTTCTCCGAAATGATGATTAATTATAACGTGATTTTTCTTACGTAATAAATTGAATTCGATTTCTGATGAAATTATCAAGGTTTCTCTCTTTCTCTCTCTTTATTTCTCTATCTCTCTTTCTATTTTTTTAACGTATATTTATTATGAAAGGCAAACACAAAAGTCATTGGGGGGAAAACTAATGATACCTATATAACCGCTTAAAAATTGAAGAGTTTACTCGTCTATTGTGTTAATGTCTCTATCAAACTAAATGCCGTTGTCCAATGTCGATAGATACATTTTCTAAAGGGAATTTTATTTATTATTGTTTTCTTAATTAATTACACAAATTGAATCAGGTATGTCATGTAACCTGGTAATAACGTAGATTTAACGATACGTCACAAAAAAATTCATGTCTTAAACTATGTTTTCTTTTCGCGTAAAAGTTACGGTTTTTGCTGGCGAAGACGTTCTCGTGCACAATCGTATCAATGATTTTCCTGTTTTTTTTTTTGCTGACCTTAATAAGAAAAAAAGATTACCTGGGGTCGTTAATGAACCAAATTATGTTGTTTTATCTTTCCCATTCTTTTATATATTGCTATACTTGTTAATGAAACATGAATCAAGTTAATTTGGTATACTTTCACAATATAGGTTTTGATTGATTAATATTTGATATGAAAATTATTATTAATAATAAACTGATAAAAAATTATCATTTATACTTAGTGGTAGATATACTTCTAAATCATATAGATTCAGAACGTTTAACACTATAATTAACAGTTTAAAGCTTTTACAATTTTGACACACCTATTGACTGTTGGCACACAGATGTGCCAATAAGTTAAGTATTTTAAACTATTTATGTATCGTAGTGACTATTACGATAAAAATTTTAATTTTTTTTCCAACTATCTGATTATGTATTACGTTTGTCCAATAGGTTTTTAGAAACCGTGTTATTTCTATTGGTTGATTTAATATATGATTCGAGATACTGAGTCAGTTAATCCAAAATCAACAACCATTACAGTTTTTTTTCTTGTGAATAATGGTAAACTTTCTCCACCTAGGAATATGAAAAAATTTCTATAGAAAATTAAAAAAAAAAAATAATACTTAAAAAATATTAATGTAAAGTCGATATATTTTTGACTTTTCATGAAATCTAAATGTCATCTAGCTGGCTGTAAGTGGTATATAATAACATTTGTACTAGCATACTATAGTTTATAAGTAATATAATTTAAATTTGTTTTTAGAAAATAGTTTCATCATTATGCAACATATGCATCTTAAAACTCTCGCCAGTTTCCAGATAGAGGGTATGGCTTACCAAATAAAGAATGTTTAATATGCAAGAAGCAAATATAATATGACGAATTCAAATTTAAAATAAAAGCGTCGTAAAAAATGTTTGGCAAACTAATGTATATTTATATAAATAAATACCACTGCGGTAAGGGGGGCCTATTTATACGAGGCAATTATAGTATTTGTCTAGGGCCCTCTTATATTGAATTCAAATTTAAAATCATGTTACTGCAGTAAGTATTGATTTATTATAGGATGATCCAGATGCATTTACTGGAGAAAAGTCACAAAAATAAATAAATAAACAAATAAAATGTATAATTTTTAATACACATTCATTTAAATTTTATACAATTTACTATTAACCGGTAATTTTATTGACATACAATTTTTACATCTCGTCCCGGGCTTCAAAAATTATATATCAGACTTGGCTGAGGTTAAACTTAATGTTACAGCTCTTCGTTAAATTTGTACGCAAATCGCATTAGATATTTTTATGCGTGTATGCATAATATATTCATAATAAAACCTATGTCTTAAGCGTAGCGTAATAAGAAGGAAAATATATTATACTCATGGAATATAAAAAAGCGGATAAAGACAACTATATATCTAGCGCCAAGCAAAATTTGCCTTTAATTATTTTAGACCTGGAGCGAGTTTATTATTAGTATTTTATAGACATGTTTCGTCATCTGATACTCTTTGAGGAAGCTTATGTTATCCAACGTTTTACTGAGATTTTTTCACATATATTTACTATTGTTTGATGGCAACCCGTTGATGATTATAACAGTTGATTAAATTGAAATAGTTGAAATAGATCGCTAGAGGCTTTGTCGAAATTTAAATTGATTTCCCATAGCATAAACGTATGTTTATTATTATAGCGTATTCATATTAATTCAGATAAAATTAAACTTCGATTTAAAACATGGGAAGGTTCCAATGTTATTTTTAAGCAGGACTATATTGAATGGATGGATTTAGGGAGGAGCATTAGCGGAATGATTGCCTACTTTCGACAAATCTGTTGTAAAGTATATACGGAAATAGATATCTTAATCAAAGTAGTATGTTTTAAAAACGATTTTAGTTAATAATTAAATGTTCGTTTTATACCTTCTCAACCAATTTTTATTGTAATAACTATACTTTATTAGTGCACATTTAATTCCCACTCAACTAGTTCAATTAAATTATTCTTGATTTGCTTCATACGTTTCTGTTGTATTCCATAATATTGATTAAATGAGATGTTTTAGCCATTTAACTGTATTTAGTAGTTTCACCTTAAAAACAATTATTTTTATTTACTATTCCGAATCCATGATTTGAACATACCTGTTGACAGGAGCGTGCCCAGGATTTTGTTTTGGGGGTGGTTTAATTTTTTTGACGTAAGTATTAAATTTAAATTTATATCATTAAAATAAGTAGGTATAAAATAAATGTTTACAAGTGTATACATCAAAATCCATAATTTTTGTATACTAGTGTCAAATATTAAAAGTATAGTATAAGAGTTTACCTTATAAACTTATAATTTATGACTGTAAATAATAAAATTGGCATGTATGTATAAAGTGTAAATAATAATAATAAAAATAATGAAACAATTTTAGAAACCAACATTTTTACATAGGTACAAATAATGTTCATCATTGTGAATACTAGGTTGTATGATAAATTATGACAAAAAAAAATAATACAATTTTAGTAATATTTACTGTAACTGTAATGTTATATAATACTATTGTACAATTTTTCCACAAAAAAAAATTTAAAAGTCAATTTGGGGGTGGTTTGTACCCCCAAAATCACCCCCAAGGCATGCCCCTGCCTTTTGTGTATAAATGAATATGCTATTTATCATTTTTAATTTAACCTTTTGGTTATAATTAAATGTTTTTAAGTTATTTCTGTCCAAATATTTGAAATAACTGATATGAAACAATTATCATAGTATTTATTGTATCGGGCAATACAATCGAATGAAATGTCTAAGAACTAAAGCAAAATATGAGTATCTACGTTTAGAAATCATTAACAAAATTGCCACTAAAATTTGATTCGTAACACCAAAACTACTTGTTCATTACTTTATAAAACTTATTTCTATAGTGACATCCTATATAAGTTGTAACGTCTTAATTTTGCTTTGAATAATTTTTGTGTAAATAAGAACATGTATAAGTAGGTCATTTACAAAAACGAAGAAATAATTAAAAGGAACAAATAAAATAAAAAATAATTTATAGTTTATAAATTAAAGTTAAAACTATCAAACAAAAAACATTTAGGTATTTCCTTAACAAAGACATTTTTTTGTAAACTTTACCGCTCGACTTCAATACATTATTTCTGTTTTAATTTTTATAATGCTTGTATTAAATAACGTTTTATTATTCAATTGTATTGAAGTTAGTAATTTTTTTTTTTTGTCTTGTTTTAGAGAGTTGTTATTTCTAAAAGAACTTAAAATTCGTAAACTATATTATGTTATTTGAATATTATATTAAACGCTTAAAGTTGTATTATAATATAGTAAGTATGGTAAAATTTTAGGAAAAACCTTTTTTTAAATATACGTGTGTTATTATAGTGAAGAATACACAATTTCTCTTACGTTTTGCATTTGATGTACAATATTATATATATTTCAATACACAAAAATGCAGTTTGATTAAAAGCTGAATCAAAATATCTAGAAAAGTTGGTTTGTCTGTGCGTACAAATTGTCCATCATATTTAAAGTATTCAGACACATTGCACTGGAAGTCTCGACTATACGAGTACATACGCATAAAGAATAAGTACTTGTTCACACATATTTTATCTGAGCTTGACCTATAACATTCAAAACTACTGTAGAGCTAGTTTCAATGACCAATCAAATATTTAAATAATATTCTAAATGTTGTATTCAAACGGAGAGTTGGATAACTTGTATTGGACAATAATATCATGACATTTTTCGATAAAACACATTGTTAGTATTTAAAATGTGTAACTGTGATCGATTGTTCCTTCATAAGCATAAATTAATATTATTTCATAGAGTTATTTATTTTTATCACATTTTACAACCAAAAATCAAAATCCCGTCTACAGCTATTTTATTATTATCAGTAAATTATTGATTTGATTATAATATTATATACCAAACTTGTTTTCAACAAATGCACTGTAGTTTTTGATTATGTGATCTTCAAAATAATATTTAGCCTTCAGACAATATTAATTAACAGTAATGACATTTTAATTAAGGTCAATTTACTCTATAATTGAGTGGGCAACAAAGTTTGAGGTTTAATATTAATTTTATAATAATAATCAAAGCAGAAATTAATTGTTAGTTATGTTTTTTTAATAATTGCATTACTTAATTCTAGTAACTTAAAAGCTTTAAATTTTCTTAGGACTATTTATTTATAATATTCAATTTTATTGAGTAGTATATTATGAGTATACATGAAATAATAATTTAATTTTGGAAAATGTCATTCTTTGGAAATGGTTGTATCAAATACATTTCGAACAGAATTTCTTAAGATAAAATTCAGTGTAAATCTTAAATTTATACTTTCAAACTCAATATTAGACGAAAACAAAATTAAGATAAACATACCACCCTATAATAATCTAAAAATCTAATGTTTTTTCCGAGTTTATTTTAATAAAATTTGTAGGAGTTCAATCAGTAGGTACGTTTAAATTCCAATATTGCATGTATTATGTAGGAAGTTATGTGACGAGCAAAAGCGAACGTCCGTTTTTATAAGAAAAATCTTGGTAATTTGCTCGTAAACTGAGTTACGTTTAACATATTTTTTTTTTTTTTTTTTTACTTAATAATTTTATGATTAGAGTTATTCAATTTAAATTTTGAAGGCTATAGCAATGAAATAAGGAATCAGCCATTTATAATGATTCACATAAAATGTTAATAGAAATAAAATCGGGATGTAGGGGAAAATTATTCTATCAATAATTTATTCAATGAAACATACCCGTAAGCATTTATACGAATAAAATCAGTCACTGCTACAAACAGACGACATATACTGCTACAATACCATGTAATAATATAACAATATTACACTTAAAAGTTGAAAAAACCTTTCTTGGTTATTTGACATTATACAGGGTTTAACAGGTCTATTTGACAAATACAATAATTTTTTTTCTATTCATTTATTTTAACTTTTTTTTAAAAAATAAATACTGAGCCCTTGCGCTACAATACTGTCGATTTCAAATATTTTTTTGTACTTTGGAAACTCAAATTTGAAAATTTAAAATTTAATTTTACCATTTAAAAAACAAATCAGAATAGCCGTTTTGTAGACCGGATTTTTAGAAAAGTTATGGTATTAAAATATCTTATTAAAGTTTGGTCATTTATTTCTTATGATTTTTTAATCTTTTTGAAAATGTGAATTAAATTACTAAAATTATTGTACAATTAATATTGTACGGGTCTATCAAGAAGTCGGTGATTTGATTAACTTTTCCATGAAACGTAATTATGACTTGGACTCATAATGATAAATATAAATTTAATTATAAAAGATGTAAGTGATAACAAATATCTTGGAATAAAAATTAAATTTCGATCAGCCATTTAATTTATAGTGCTATAAAATAATATGTGTTATAATATTATGTGGTATACAATAAAATTCTTAAATTTTTCACAAATTTTAAAAAATCATAGAAAATAAATGGATCAACCTTTATTAGAATTTTAAACACTAATATTTTTCTAAAAATCAGGTTTACAAAATGGCTATTTTGAATGTTTTTTAAACGGTAAAATTAAATATTAAATTTTCAAATTTGAGCTCCAAAAGAAAAAAAAGCCGATAAGATAATGGTGGTGGAAGTTCGTCCTTCGTCGCTCCGCTCCTCGGACAAGATTATGGTGATGAGTAGAGATACAGGAGTTGGGTGGGATACACGAGATGTATTGATAGATTAGGCATTATAGGATAGATTAGGACATTATTTTATATTATAAAAAAAAAAACGATTCTGAACGAAGATGAATTGTCAGTGAATAATATGTTTATAGTAAATCGTAATTTAACGCCTGAAATTGAAATTTTAATACAATTTAATTAATTAATAACAATGAATTACCCTCGTATTTTTTACAATTATGGTAAGCCGAACTTATGGCCAACCTTGTATTAAAATTTCAATTGTTAGCTTCTAATAAAAAATTTTTTATGAATTTTTACCTACAAAATACATAGCAAATATACATGATTTTGACGAATTTTGTCAATATTAGCACTTATAAACTCTTATAAAAAAATTTTGTGCCTATGTATTTTTATAATTTTTGAATGGGAGTTAGAACAACTTATGTGGACCCTTCTATTAAATTTTCAAGTATTTCGTCCGAGCTACATTTTTTTTATCAACATTTATAAAAAAAAAATAAAAAAAATCGAATATTTCAAATGCCTATAAATTGATTAAAAATGAGTGAAATCTTTTGAAAATAAAATTATATAAAGAAAATGCCAATATAAACAACTGATAAAATTTTCAAGTTTCTACAACTTATACTTTTTGAAAAAAAAACAAATAGCAAAAATCGTTTGAGGCTAAACCGTTGTTTAACGTGTTTTTGTAAAAATTTAAATTTCAAACACTATAAATTTTTTTTGTCTGAATCCGGTAGAGTTTTTTTTGCAGATAATTGAAGAAAAACTAATGAAAAACCTTGTACCAAATTTTCAAAACTTAGTTATAAAAGAAAAAAATTTTACGATTTTTCAACAACAAAATTATTTGCAAATTTTCGCAATTTTTACATATTTCGTATAAATTGGAACTTTGAGCACTTATAAAAAAAAATTGTGACTTACGATTTTGGATTTTTTTTTTATCAGTTATGGAACAACTTATAAGAAACCTTGTATTAAATTTTCAAGATTTTCTGGCAAAAAAAAAAAATTTTTATCGTTATTTTAAAAAAAAATACTTAAAAAAATTGAAAATTTCAATTGTCTATAATTAGCTCAATAAAAGTCAAAATACTTTGAAAATTTAACGGTGTATAGAGAACGCTAATTTAAACATTTGGTGAAAATTTCAAGTATTTACATCGATTAGTTTTTGAGTTATAGCAAAATAAAAAATTTTATTTTGTCGAAAACTGGTTTTGCGTAAAATATACCGTTTTTCCCTCATTTTTTAAGGGTTTTTCCCGGCGCGTTAAAAAAATATTGAAAATTTTTAACTTTTGACCCCCCAAAGTACCAACTAGATTCAATTTCCTTTCAGAAAAGTTGCTATATAAGGCAATCGAAGCATTTTTACTGCCCCAAATCGTGTCGACAGACACAAAAAAAAAAAAAAAAAAAAAAAAAAAAAAACACACATCATTTTAAAATCAATACATTCTTCACTCCGTTCAGAATCTAAAAATATTAGAAGACAATATTGTTGTAACGCAAGGCCTTAGTATAAAAAAAAAAAGTTTAAAAAAATGAATAGAAAAAAAGTTATTACATTTGTCAAATAGACCTGTTACACTCTGTATACTTCATATGAAAATGAAAAATTTAACTTTTTTAATTTCCTTATAGGTCACAATTGTGAGAATAAATATGAAAGAAAATCTTGAGAAACAAGAGTATTTTTTAAATATGATTTGGATTTTAGCTACTCACTATTGGTTTGAAGTTTTTGATTAGTAGTTTATAATTTAAATATATTTTTAGGTTTTACTTATTCTAATCAATAAGTTAATAAAATTAACAAGTTATTTCAATGAGTTAACTGAATCCAAAGTATCAAAGATAACTTATGGCTTTCTAATAGTTAAAATACCAAAGTAGAGTGCCCACTCATGATTAAAATAAGTGTAACTCACTATTTATTTATAATAAGAAAATTTTATGACGAGCCTTTAAATCATCATAATGATCATTTTTTAAATTTCTTTAAGATTTTAAGAAATAGAAACAAAATTTAATATCCCCAACAATCAGTATTTCTGACTTAGTACTCATAAGAAAAAAAACCCAATCGAATACAAATGATGTAATTTCGTCCATACAACCTTAGACAGTCACTTTGACTATTTTGTACGATTAGTTTACATGGTGTATTTTTGCGCGTAAAGGTGTTATTTATTTTAGATGTGACAGCAATAATAACCGATACTTGCATTTGAAAAGTAATTCTGAGTAGATCGCTATGAATTTTACATGTCGTTTTTAATATAGAGTTCTTAAAATATGAATAATCACTAGAACAATAATGTGAGTAAAAATGTTTTATTCATCGATCATGATTTATTGCTAAATAAAGTAATCAGTCGACTGCATTCAAATACAAACATATGATATTCATTTAAAAAATATTTTTCTTTTTCTGTTCCCAAAATTATCCAAACTTCGTGACATGTTATTATTATTGATTCCAGATAATCTTTTTAATTTATTTAAAATAAAGTAAGTATGCTAATTTTTGTTTTAAATTATGTGATAAGCAAAAATATAAAATAAAAAAAGTTCATGAATAATCAATCACATAATTGCTATGCTCTAACATTTGAAATTTATACAATTTAAATAATTGTCCCAAATACTAAACACTTTTACATATCACCTAATTATCTTAATATTTTATAAGAATAGGTGCTATAAGTTTAAAAAAATGTTTATCAAATTGGGATAGAAAATGCTAAATTGAATATAGTAAAGATTTTGTGTGGATTTTCAAAATGTTTATTTTATATAGATACTTACTATTTTAATTTCAAGTTCTGAAAACTAAATAAATTAATATTATTCTTACGGTATTAAACGTTTTTTGAAATCGTCAGTTTGATTTTTTTTTAACTATGGTTTATTACACAACACTATAAATATAACGTAACCAAATTCATACATTATTAACTTATTATTTTTATATGCGTTTCAAATTTGAAGATGAAGTACACACGCTTAAATATCTGCAATCTACTGACATAGTTTTTTAAATTTTAGATTAAACGTTAAGATGTATTTTGCTCACAAATTTAAAATAGTTTATACTATCAGAAACTTAGATGAGTTAGAAGAGACAAATTGATATTCACTCGGCATTCTATCCATGCATTGTTTAAAAATTACAAAAATTGTCTAATTTAAAAATAAATTTTGATTTCTATGATATTAAGGTAAACTCTATCCGCTTTGCGCATGAAAATTCTTATTATTTTTTTTTTTTTTTATAATATAGGTTACCTAATGGATAAGTTAAAAATGTATATCTAGTGTGGTTAATTGATGCAGTGTGTCTGTTAAATAATTGTGTAGTACTAACATAAAAAATACGGATAACGAATGGCTATAATTGTATATAAGTATTTAAGAAAAAATGAAACTAATGTTATAATAAAATATAATGTGATAATACATTATCTAACTATTATCCTAGCTAAACGAGAAAATACAGTTGGGTACTTGTAAGATTTTTTGAGGATGTTTAACTTTTAGCGTGTAAAATTAATTTCGTTGTATACGATACTATTGTTTTCAACTTATTTTAACATTGGGATAACGAAAGTGGTGATTTAAAACAAACCCAACTTACGTAATCTACTTGCATATATTTATGTTATAATGTACATAAATCTTACCATAATGTATCGTGTGAAGTGCAGAACTTTTTTAGTATTCACTATTTTAGTTAGTCACTAGACGTATTTGAATATTTTTTTGTATTTTGAAAAATGAAAAACATTCTTCTGGTAAAATGAAAAATGAATCTATAAATCAGAAATGCCGGAGTATGAAGTGCCACCATTTTATACATTAAAAAGGAAAAATAAAGTATTACGTCAAAGTAACAATGTTGCGATGGACTGTATATATTTATATTTCAAAATTATTTGTCATTGTCTTTTTTGCCAGCTTTTTGATATTAAAATACAAATTGATTTATAATGAAAATATTAATTGTATACAGTGGCGTAGCAAGGGTATGGTGAACTGTGCCTACGCCAGGGGCGCATGATTATATTATGTTTCGAAATAGGTGTTATTCTTTTAATATCTCGATGATAATTATTATCGTATTGCCAGTTTATCGACAACAACGCGTTGAAAATGATAAGGATACGTCATGTGATCCTTGTGGACTATGGCATAAAGACGAATAACACTTTCCATTTGCAATTACTTTTTTCTCGGCTCTCCTCTTTATCGTAAACTCGCACAAAAGTTATACGATTCCTAATAATAAATAATTAGAATTTCATAGTATAATACAATCGTATAAATTGTACTATTGATGAATTAATTTTGGACGTAATAAACTACGATTATATCAGCATAACTTCTACGCTATTTTTTTTAAATAATTTTTTATTTTTATGCGGTGCCATTTATAGTACACTCAAAACACGCGAATAATCAAAAATGACAATGAATAATAATAATAATTATAATAAATATATTGAGTACCCGTAAGTAATATGTTTCTGTAAGAGATTTTCGTGTGACATCCTAGTAATGTTTTGGTACAAGTCGAAAACCATAATTTTATTTTAAACAGGCGTTTTTATCAATGACATTTTAAAGCATATTCTGACAGTTTTAAAAAAAACCATCAAATTTTTAATCATTAAAATGGTGGATTTTTCTATGTTTGCCAGGGGCGCTAATGAGACTGCCTACGTCACTGATTATATAGTACTCAAAATTCTACCAAATTATTTTTAAGGAACATATAATTGTATCAGTGATTTCAAATTACGATGTTTTACAAAATAATATCTTAGCTAATGTTTCTAAATATTTCTATATATATAGGGAGAAAGAGAGAGAGACACAGAGAGAGAGAGAGAGAGAGAGAGAGAGAGAGAGAGAGAGTATAATTTTAATGAAACTTTTGGACAAAGTTAAGCAAAAAGTGTCATTGGAAAAAAAATTAACACCATTGTTTGTTTAACCATAACATCTTTCGCTTCACTCAGAGTCTAAAAATCTTAATATCGAAGTGATGCACGTTATTTTGGCTCAGGTAAATGACGGTTCGCTAACGATAACTGGCAAAGCAAAGTTATGAGGAGGGAAAGAGGTCAATTTAGTTTCAAAATTATCTAAGCCATGATAAACATTTTATTTTTCAGTACTAAATATTACTCAATCATTATGTAACGCTCATACGGCATTTTGGTGAATGTTGTTTTGCGTAGTAAATCACTTTCCGTAACGAGTAAAAAATAAGAGACTAACTAAAAAGTTCTTATTAAATTCCATATCGTAAGTGTCGTGGCGTTATATAAATGGATTAATTAGAATTTATTTTTACTCTCCATAGTCTGTCAGATAATGTTTTGGAGTGAATACCTTCGATCGTGATTTGTCGGAGAAAACTAAAAAAAATCGTTTCATTATAAATTATGTATTTCAAACACTTAAAGTGCGTTTAGAATTTCTTTTATTTGACTTTGGGGTGTTTAAATTTAATTGTTTAACACTCTTTTGTGTTTTTATTGAATAACGATGTTTTTGGGCCGAAGATTCGTATCAGCATGTTGTATTATATCACGTATAAGAGGAACTGTGTTCCGAAAAGGGTTTGAACTTTATCTCAGCGCTAGCGTGCACACACACACACACACACACACACACACACACACACACACACACACACACACACACACACACCAAATACACATTCTTTTCTGCCTTAAGTCGTTTGTCGAGTGAAGCAGCGTTTTCAAAAAGGACTTTAAAGGTGTTTTCGGTGAGTTACATTGTGGGCAAGGACATTAGTTCGGTGGTAACGCAGAGCACGAACGGAACACTGAAAAACAAAAAACCACGGGGACCACGCTGTACATTGTCAAAAAGATCGCGTTCACAATGGTGACACATTTGCAAAACCTTTTGATATTTCTCTTTTCGCGGGCGAGCGATTAAGTGTCCTTACCGTGATAAAACTCATTTATATTGTTATAACATTGCGAAGCTAGTTGAGAAATAACGGACTGGTACGTTTTTAATTATATTTATAGCTATGAAACAAAATCAATTTGCGTTTGCATAGTAAGCGTTGTGTGCACATGAGTGGCAATAGATCACGAGTACGTCTTTCAGAGGGCTCCCGTGTGAATTATTGATGCGTTTACGGGACGTATAATTGAAAAAATATAATCAACAACTTTCTTTGTCATATACGGCACTAGTGTACTCTGGACATATATGGGAATTCGATTTTTCAGGCTCATTATTTTTTGGTAATATTATTATGTAGCTGGCTTAGCTAAATTCGTTTTATGACGTATAAGAAATACTCAAGATTCTTTCACCTGAAAATTCCCTTTTGGAGAGCGTTTGATAATATTAAATTTTTGAGTAGAGTATTTACAGTGTATTTACTTTGTATAAAAATAATAGATAATATTTTAATTGTATTTAAAATTTTGTCTACATAGGGATGAAAAAAAAAGATCCATCGGATACAAATGCGTAATTTTTATACTTAGCCAATATTCATTATGTATCACGTGTAGCTGATTAAAATGTATACAGTTCAATGGAATTCCGTCGTACATTTTGATTCATGAAATTTTGAACGACGGTTGTTCGCTACTTATAACTTACACATCCTCTTAACTCACTCATAGACATTCAAATAATGCATAGGTTAATCGTGTTATCGTTGTTTTCAAAATATAAGAGATGTTTATTTTAACAATGCTCTTCCGATGAATTAATGCGTAAAGACGACACACGCCATATTCTCAAGATAGGACGATTTGATTTTGTGCATGAATTTCTCACAAAAGTAATATTTTATGATCTTCTTTAGGGTTTCCAATATTTTCCACACTCAGCAAGTATAGTGAAAACAAAGATGTTCACCATTTATTCAATCGTAGAATACTTTGTGAATAAATGCTGATTAATACCCATAAATACATATTAAATTGTAAACATTTGTTTTCGGCGAATCTTTATTTAAGTGATTTCCTGATCAAATACGCATAATGTTACATAATCCATTGTGAGTCTTTCAAATTGAACAAATTATCTCATAAAACTAACATTGTAACATTCGTCAAATAATTAAAATTAACTTTCAATAAAATCAGCAAACGTATTTATATTATTCTACCATTTTTAATTCAGATTGTTTATTTTCATTAATTTGTAAGTAACTAAAAATAAGTTCCAACTAACAAGTTGCTCTCTCAATTAATCTTGAGTGTTATGTGATGATTATTAATGAGTTTCTAAACATATTAAAATAAAACCAAAAGAAATATATTAACATAAAAAGTGTATTGTCGAAGATTGAAATCACAAAGTTGCTAAATTATTATTTTACAGTGACTTTGTATTACTTTTAGAAGAAAGGGCGTTTCGAGTTTTATCGTTTTGCACAAGGTATTTATTATTTATCTTGTGAATGTGTAAAGAAGTTTTTTGATGAACGAATGCCTTAAAATTCGAATGTATTATGGGATCGAATGAAAATGTAAATTGAATGGTAGATATTAGGTTTCAAGAAGTCAAAACTGAAAAAAATGTTTTAAAATTGTTCAAACAAAAATCATGAAAGTCACCGTATTTGCCTAAAGTATTATTATTATTTTTTTTTTAATGGTACTTTTTCGTTCTCTCCTCTTCACAAACATACTTTTGTTTGCTTGAATCGACGTAAAATGGCAAATTATGTGGCAAATGTTGAAGAAACGAGTTCCAGGCATTCCGAGTTCAGTCATTGGGAGATCAGAATTTATAAAGATGTTTTATTTTGTATAGTCAATTATTATTTATTTATATTAATCATACTACATTATATTATATAATAATAATCATAATTTTTAAATTAAATTTAAAAAGTAAATCATTATTATTATTATGTTATTAATATTATTATTTTATTGTTTTTAAGTATACACATATTTCATTATTGTATAGTGTTAAATTATTACTCAATATAATTGCTCCAACATAATTCAATTTTATCATGTTAATTTATATAATTTCTCGTCAATTCATGAAAAAACAACTATTTTTTGTAGGGGAGGGGGAGGTGAAAAGTTTAAAATAAAGTATAAAACCACAAGGTCTGATTAGCCACATTATTTATTTCGACCCAGATTGTGCACAAGCATTGACTACATTTAATCGATGAAATGACAAATTATTCTGACTTACACTTTAAACTATGATACATTTTTATGGACTTATAAATCTACCGTTTTCGAAAGAAAATGTTTGACCACATTAATACCGGTTCAACGAGCCTCGAGGTCGAAGCGTATAACCTAAAGCAAGCACATCAAACTCAAAGTAACAATTCGGTCAAATTAAATAGTTTACTATGTGAGCCACACTTTGAAATATATTGTAAATACTTATTTTATTATTTCTGTCTTCAAATATATAACTTTTTCTGAATATTTATTTATAAAAAAAATGATTCAACTATACTTGTTTTATACGCAGCACAAGTTAGGAAACGTGTTCTTCATTTATTGATTGTATTTTGCATGTACTGCTACTTAACTTTCTTGTGGTATTTTGGTAAGCATTTAATGTCATTGTTTATACCTTGATTTAAACTCTTTCAACTTTTCTTGTATCATAACTCTTTTATACTGGTCGTGTTTCAGTTTATTTTGCTCTTAACGGTGGTTGAAAGTATATAATTTTGGGATACTAATAACACTTAAACTTATTAAAAAAATTATTTTACTATTTATTTTACCGCAAAAATACCATAATTTCTTAAGATCTTAAGAGCGATAATGTTCATCGGTTATTTTCCGTTTATTAATATCACCACTTGGTGTCGATTGAGACATCTTAACAATATGTTTATGCCATAAATTAGAAACTAAGCATACACGCGAGATGTAAAATATACTTGGGTACTCGATGACAGCGATTATTGAAATATTAGATTACCTACTAGATTATACTTTTATACTTAGATTATATTAGATTACCTACCGACAATAACATTTAATCTATCTATTAAACTATCTAATATCTATGATACTTATTCCATTACAGTTTATCGGTAAAAAGTAACGTAGGCACCTAATATAAATAACAATCATAGCTCCTAAGTTTTTTTAATTTAGTTCATATTATAATGAAAATGTTATAATTTTTTTTCTTGTTTTTTTTTTTTTTTATTCATTTGCATATTAGTATTGATAATCATGGGACGCAAAAAAAAAAAAAAATAATAATAATGATTAGTGGGCTACGTGCTAGACATGTCTGACATAAAGAGTCATAGATTTAAAAATCCGAATATACGGTTGTGTGTCCGCAAGTTCTCGAATTCCGAGTTTATAGGTTATACATCGGTTCCCGGATGTTCGACAGGTGTGCAATGGGCTTTGACTAAAATTATAGAGAACTCATCATATAGAGAATCAACATCAACTTTTATTTTACAAATATCTTTGAATTCTAGTAATTTAGACCAGGGAGGTTAAGATGGACTAATTTGACTGTTGTATCAGTGACTATTTTCACATTTCCCGTATTTCTTAACCATACATAAAAAAAAATCTATCGATATCAAAATTTGCATAGAGATTATTTTTTTAGCTCTTATATGATTTGTTAGATTTATCCTGATGACTTTCAAGAAGTCGTTCTGTCGAGATCTTCATATCAGATTTTTATAAATTGATCACGAGAAAATTGTATAGAAATGAAAATTATATAATAAAATTTAATCTGCGTTCACTCGGTCAAAGAAAGGTAGCAATTCATTCAGTTGTACGATAAAAACGATAATTCATCTCAGACCAGACTCAATGCAATTGGTATGGCGTTAAAATACGTATCTATTATGCACCAACAGACGTTGAGGCTGTTGGATCTTTTTGTGGCTGAATAAACTGCAAAATCTTTAAAAGAGCAAAAATAAATTTCACGTAACATTTCAATGAATGTTAATGTACCGTAAAACAATGAAACATTAAAATGGGGTAATGGTTTCGAGACCGAGTCGTAAGTTTTGATTTGCAAGTGTCTAGTTATGCATGTACAGTGAAAAACTATTGCACGTTTCGCCGCCAATATTATTAATGTTAAATACAAGCCAACGGTGAATACATGTAGCCGTGCGTAGGTACACAGTTGTGAATCACAATTAAGCCGTTAGCATTTTGTTGTCGCTGTTGTTCGTAAAAAAGCCCTTGGAACGATGAAAACAAAAATAATTCCAAACAGTCTACGTGATACGTGTATTAGAACCAAAAGAATAGTATTAGTTCTGTATTCAAATGCGCTCTGTTCATGGCACGCCGTTTTTATTGTAATTCCAAGCAATGTAATAATAATTATCATAAAAACCGTTCAGACTAATACATCTTATTTGTATATCATAATAACTATAACATTAATATATTATATGGTTCTATCTATAATTCATGCTGTACAAACGATATTTAATGTTTATTTAACATTTTTGCCGTTTCATAATACGTATATTGATTTTGACGAAAAAAAATATCGTGCGATTTCTATATTATCATAAATTGAATTAAGTATATATATCATATATGCCTAATGAGAATCATACATCAACGCATAACAACGCGGGTATTTCGAATAGTAATGATCGTTTTAATAGTAATAATTGTAGTAGTAGTATCGTCTAAATTCAGTTTCGTTTACTAGATTACGGTATTATAATAGTATTGTTATAAAACAAAATAATTAAAAAAACAATAGAAAAAACAATAATATAATTGCAATTGGTGTGTGATAACGGGAGCCTGTTGTTTAAGAGGTGTTCTTCTTCACTTTAAACCTTTCTTCGGCTGCCATCGAACCCTTCATGATGTAAGCCATGTTCAAAAATAATGCCGTCCACGCCAAGTGTGTCTCTTCTGTCCATCGATCGACCAGCGATGGCTGGATGGCCATGATGAACTGTGGTCCGATTAACTGCGTACAAATGAAAAAAATACCAATAATAATAATAATAATAATAATAATAATAATAATAATAAAAATATAATAAAATTAATGAAACATAAATATTGTGAATAATAATTATTATTTTGCATAATATTATAACTTTAGTATTATGGGTAATTCAAGTGATTTTCGAAACACCCTATATACAGTAAGTGGTTCAAATTAATGTAGTATTTTTCAAGACAGAAGCAAGAAGAGAAAAACAGTCACGTTCGATTACTTTAAATATTAATACATTTTTTTGATCACGATTTGAACACAATTTTTTTATTTTTCAAAAAGTTTCACTAGTTTTATAAAATATGATACGAATAATTAGGTGGTATAGTGTTCATTGTATAAACACTTGATTGGATAGATGATATATGTGTGTGACTTATTGTATTAATTATATTAAAATTTAAGATATACATTTTTTTTTTTAATGAGGATTACTGTATTATAATTCAAAATTGTTTTAAATTAATCTAAAATAAAATCGAAGTCTACTAAAAGTTATAGTAAACGTTTTCTGAAAGTATAGAAGACAATACATTTTCAGTAGACTGAATGTCATAATTCACAACCAAAGTCAAAGAAAAATTGATTGACTAAATAAGTATACTAAATAGCATTTTTGAAATATTGTTTACAATAAAACATTAAATATGTCACAGACGTTCATTTTTTCAGTTAGTAAAATGGAGTTAAAAATATTAAAAATAGTCAATTTTGTCGTTTTATTCGTGTTTTTTGATTTTAACCGAAATCAAGTACCTACTATGCATTTCATCACGATTCACGATATTGACGATGTTGTGTGCATACAACTGTTATGGTATGATCGATTAAACTTGAAAATAATAGTCCATGATGTAAAGCGTTATAATAAATCGCTATTCTATTGTATGAGAACAATAAAAAACAGAATACACAAGAGGGGTTTAAAAAGTTTACTATCATTTAGTAATATGGCGGTTTAACCATGTGTACAAAAAGTGTCCAAAGTTTTTGAATACGTAACATTTATGATATGGAAAAAAGTTGACGTTTATTTCGTATACGTACGTTTTTTAATGGTATAAAAACCCTTGCCGTTCCATCACTAAAATTTCATTTTAAAAAACACGCGAACGTACATACGTGTTGTATTTTTGATGATATTACTCAACCATGGCGCATACATGATTATAGATACACGCACATATTTTCAGTGGTCTTACTCAACAAAGTACGTATACATAATTAATAATACATAATAATACTCAAACACACACACATACACACACACACACACACACACACACACACACACACACACACACACACACACACACTGTTAAAAATGCGTTGTCGGAGGCTGTGCTGCAGTAGTCATTGTCGCAATCATGCCAAAGGGTTTTGTATACGTAATTAAAAGCGACCGTACAATTGATGGAGGATTCCATTAATCGTTTGATACACGCGTACACAAATAGGAAAAACACTATCGCACACAGAAAGCTTAAAATAAAATAATAATAATAAATGCATACTATAAACCGTTTATAGTTAAAGTTAATACAGTAAAATTAAAAATTGTTATTGTTATTAAATCAATTAGGTACACATTAATTTTTATTCAGTTTTTAGTATCAAAATAAAGTTAAAATGAAAAATGCAATCTTCTTATCTTGTCACATGCAAACTCATTTAGAATTTCCTCGGGATTTTTCATTAAATCTTCACTTTTTTCTCGTTCAATAGATAGCAGAGCTAGGGTATGTGAGCGTTTGCTGGTCATTGTTGACCTGTTGAAGGTTTTTATTCTTTTCATGGTCGAAAACTTCTTCCAGCCGTAGTTCTTGAAATTGGAATAACTAAGATTCGTCTGTATATTTCTTCCAATTCTAAAATCGATGCTCCCAAGCTTTTGATAGAGATGCTCACTTCCATAGAATTTGATTCGGTAACCAAAGACAATCGATATTTATAAATAAAAATAAATTTTCCACTTGGAAAAACCACATGATATTTTAGGAGCAAGATAAACTGTTTTTTTTTTTACTCTTTTACGCGATTATTACTATATTAGATTAAGTATTAAGTATTTTCAAACATTAGATGATAATTTTTAAAATCAAAATCGTGATCGTAGATAATTTTGGGTGGGCCCAGGCCCACCCGGCCCACCCTCTGGTTCCGCGCCTGTATAAACGTTTGATATTGATTATTGCGTAACATCCAATATATGATGGCGGTTCAACAACAACGACAATGACAAAAACAGTAGTTTTTATTCATTTTTAAAATGTTGATTACATTAATTCATTTCAATCGATTAATTATATCGTACGCGTGCTATACGGCGCGAACTGCCAAACCGGAGATCACATACAGTTATCCATTTTCGATCAGTGATCTCTAATACATGTGAATTTTAAATCCACGGCTATCGCGGTAAGTATGAGAACGCATCGCCCTGGAGTAATCGGCCATGAAATCGAGACTTTGGACTTTTACGCAGTGCGCCAACTAGTTGTTCATAGTGGATGCATTTTCATCAATCTAACTCTTTGTTTCTCTCTCCCTGAATGACATACACACACACACACACACACACACACACACACACACACACACACACACACACACACCATCAGAAATATAAAAGAAAACATTATTATATACATATATATATATATATATATATATATATATTTATTATACTCTTATATGTATTTAAAACATCTATCCTCGTTGATATTTAATATGTTATAGAAACTTATACTAAAATGTATCGAGGGTAAAACATTTTACGGTCAGTGGTGAACCGGCAATTGACCGTCTGCCGAGCTCTCATGCTCAGATGGGACGACGTTCATAACTTCACCATTCTGCAGGTGTATTAAACAGTCATAATACAAGAGTAATAGAAAAGAGTGAAACATTCAGTGATAATAAACTATGCTCAAGGTTCAGGAATAAATTTCGCTCGAATCTGTATTACGTGTAAAAAGGATATACGTAAACTGCACTCCGGCAGTCTTGGCGTCAATTATCATCATATTATGTACCAAAAATCATGTGCCACAAGGATTTTACTGGGGCAGAGTACAGATTTGTAATTTCCCTTTATTTATTATAAAGTGATAGAAAAACAGAGTATGTTTCATCTGTACTATAATAACTAATTGGCAATGTTTTATCATCACAACATCGACCATCATCGCCCTGTCTTGTTTAATAACGTATGACATTAACATTGTTATTATTTGTTACGAATATCCGTGGTTAAGACCAGTGGAGAGTATTGAACACGAACCTTGCTCTCTCCCCTTCTTCGGTGGTCATTGTCATGTCGTTAGCGGTCGACAAAAGACCAAAGTTAGCTAATGACCCCGAGGAGTAGATCTAATTGTTTGTGAGCGCACGTGTACACGTGCTCTCGGTACGGTAATTACAATACCCGTTTCATTTTACAAGGCCACTATCGCATTGTTTTGCGTATCCTCTTCTCTTGAGTTATATCCAATATATTTAGTAAGTGGTGTAGTGAGCTAGGAGACTAGTCACAATACTCAATATTTATTATACTGACGGCTCTGATCATGTTCTTCAATGGTTGGAGTCAAGGAGTCACAAAGTCGATGTTGAAGTTAGAAAATACGTTTATTTAAAATATAAAGACAAATATGACTTAAATATATTTAAGTAAGCAAAAAGCTGGTAAGTGAGATGATGGTGGTACATGTTCGTCCTTCGTCCCTTCGGTCCTCGGACAAGATATTGGTGATGAATGTATTAAGTTTTAAAGAAATGATGACTCATTTCTTTAGTATAAAACGATTCTGAGCAAAGCTTCAGTGTAATATAATATATTATTATTTAAATACTGTTTACGTATTTTGCGGTTATTTGTATAATTTTTGGTGAGTTTTTTTGTAATTAAACCCTCATAAAATATTCAATTAGATATAACTCATTTAAACTTCAATTGTTATAAAAATTATAACTCATTACAAATAAACTTAAAAGAAATCAGACAATATCGAAAAAAATCGTATAATAATTTATTAAAGTGTGTATAAATAAAAATCCTGACTAACGATTTTTGAACTTTTGTTAGGATAATTAGGTAGGTATATGAGTAAAGTCATATTAAATTTTCAAAAATTTTTGTCAAATATTTAAAATTATATTACATAAAAACTTTCAAACAATTTGGTAAATTAAAAGTTCTATATTTAAGTCAAAAGTGCTATAATTGTTCTGAAAATGTTGTCCAATATAAAAAAGTATGTATTTAATATTGGATAAAATTTTCAAGTTTCTAGCTTCAATACTTTTCGATTTATGACTAAATACCTAAAATCTGAACAGTGAAAATCTCGTTTACGGCGGATTTTTACCGATTTTACCGTTTTTACTCAGTTTTTCGATCGTTATTCTTGATTACTGGAAAAACTATGGAGTTTTGGAAAAATAACCTCTTTAAAGTACCATCTCAGTTCAATTTCGAATCTAAAAAGTTGCTGGACGAAACTTTTGGACAAGGATTTCTATACGAAAAAGTGTTTACAGAAAAAAAAAAAATAAAAAAAATAAAAAAAAGAAAGAAAAAAATAAAAAAATAAACATCATTGTAAAACCATAAGATCCTTCGCTTCACTCAGAATCTAAAATGTAAGGACAGACGTTACGGTCTTGCCCGAGAATAAGTGTTCGTGAACACTAGAGCTGGCGGTGATGTGTGGCGCGCGGGCTGCACGACCAGATAGTGTTCGAGGCTTGAGGAACAGACTTAATCTAATATTACAGGTCAATAGAGTCGGTATTTATACAAATCATTGGACTCTATTTTAATCTTTCTTATACATTAATCGAGAAGCTTGATGAGGAAAAAGTGTGTGTCAAAACTAGGTGCGGAGAGATAGTAGTCTTTGGCAAGGATAACTAAATGACAAGATATCATAACTTTTGGCTAAGGTGGCCACTTGTCAAAGTATCACGAATTTGTTATATATTGGCTTTTGTGTAATATTAATATAATCGTTATATCGGTTACTTGCATGTGTCAAAGTATCACGATTTTGTTATATATTGGTTTCATGTGTAATATTAATAGATGCGTGATATCGGTTTACTACAGCGGCTTAAATACTATTCAGACTGTTTTCCGATTATGAAGAATAGACTTTAACAGTATTTCAGATTAATAAGATTTATATTATTTGAAAAAAAAGAGTCGTACGACAAAAATTATTAGAATAAATTAGTATAAACCAATGACCAAAAAAAAAAACTTTTATTAATTAATAAATAGTTGAAAAAAAAAAAATATATATATATATATATACATTCTTCATACATGACTAATAACACGTATGATTTCAAAAATTTAATAAAAAACCGTAACTATCTCTTACTTCGTGAGGATGTTTACCTGCGAAAGAACGAATCTCTATTCCGTCTACATGAACATATTTTATCATTTCTTCCAAACAAAGTGAAATTATTTTCTCTTACTCCCATATGAAAAATAATTACTTTTTTCAACAAAAAAAAAAAAATGAAAATAAATCTAATGTGTTTGTTTTAAAAAAAAAATATATATATTTTTTAAATTATAATTAATAATGTAACTACGCCGATAATTTGAATCCGTTGTTAATTATTATTCATGTAATATGTCATTTTCCCAAACATTTGGAAATATGTTATAATGGCATTCGAAGGACCAATAAAATTGTTATTTCATTAGATAACCATAATAACTAGTGTTGAAAAAAAAATTCGATGACTGTAATATTTATGATATATAAATTTTTGTTTTTAGTTCCACAATAACACAATCTATTCATTATGTAGTAAAATAAGCATAAGGAGTATTTTATTTTTATCATAACATGACGTATTTAATATCTTTAATACCTTAATACAACTTTAATTTTGTATTATCTTCAATTAATGATAAAATTATTATTTATCATTTTTTTTTTACCTTTGATATAAACCTTGATGAAATATCTAAGTACTACAAAAATAGCGTGTAAAAATTAACGAAAGTGATTTTATCTATGTATTTTGACCTGATGAAAAATAAATCTGATCTCAGATTTGATTAATAACACCTAAATCCCAACAGATATTCAATAATATTACGTTGGTCTAACTATAGATGAAATAATCACTTGGGCACCTCATTGACACGCAAAGAGATTAACACTTAATGAACGTCCGAGGGTCCTTCAACCTTTATTGAATAAAACTTCAAAAATTAATTCCAAAACCAAATTGTGTATAATATATATATAGGTATGCGAAATGTTTCTAAAACCAATAGGGTCATGAGGAATACTGGAATTCTGGGATTCGTCGAAACTCACTAATACAAACAAAACACAAGTATTCCAATCTCGAGTCACTTGTAGTTTGCACTATCCTCGTCGCACCTTCATATGTCACCCACGGCATGCTACATGATGACATATGTCTCCCAACCGTCAGCGAAGTAGCCAAACTTCAGTACAAAAGGTTTCGAAATCGTCTCTACGAACATCCTAATCCTTTAATTTTAAACATAACATCTTACAATCCTTTTGACAATCCACCACATTGTTTAAAAATAGTTTGGTGCTGAGATCTCTTAATAGAATGATAAATTACTAAAAAAAATTAACTATTGAAATTTCGTCAATGAATGGTATCTCCTCCCACGCCGTACAGTGTCATTTACCGTATATTTTTGTTATATTATAATGCTTTATTATCATACGTATATACTTATCGTACTATTATAAGTATAAAATCTATTTTTTTTCTAATAAAAAAAAAAAAAAAAAAACCTTTGATATAATGTATGGCTGGGATGACCTGTATATTGTACAGTCATTACAGATAAAATATTTTTCCATGTTCACCAAAAATAAACGTCGTACCGTCCACATGGTCATTATATAAATTTTATAATAAATGGTGTAAATTAGCAAATATACCACAGGATTTATGTCGAGATTTTCATTTTTAGGTCATTAAATTCGGTGTGTCAATACAACCGATGTTATAACCTAGTAATTATTTTTACAATATCTTCCGTTTGGATGTAAAAACTATGCGAAGTAATTGAAATGTTAAAACTATTGTATTATGTGATATTGTGATATTAATGTTGATTGGCAGTTCAATTCATTATACTAAGTAGAAAATATTAAGACACTCAAAGATGAGCTCAGTTTTTTTTTCCTTTCATGTCACGACTGACAACTGTTGTTCTTAGTAAAAAAAAAACGTCTATAATATCCGTTTTTATTACTTAGTTGTTTTATTTACGTATATGTATGGTGAAGGGGAAAGAAAAACGTTCTTTTTAATAAAGGAAAACATTTGTTTTCGTTGAATGAAAACAAGAAGGTCTTTTTGAGAATTTACAACATTATAAATGTGAAAATCATTATAACTGAAAATTAAGTTTTAGTTTTTAATATATGTGATTTAGAATACTATTTGTTATTATTATTTAATACTATGTAGAGATACATAATCATGGTTTTTAGCAATTTTCTAATTATGTATTTTATAAAAACAATCACCAATTTCGGGGTTCAGTATTTTTATGGGACATTGATTAACATTATTAATATATTTTATATTAAAAATATTTACGTTGAAAGATTTATTTGTTTAATTATATTGAAAATGTTTTTGTAGTTTCACTTTTAATGTGAGTAACTGTTTCAATTTATTTTGTAATATTTCTGTATTAGACAATACGAATGTAATTAAGTTAAGTCCAGTTCTGAAACCTTAGTGATACAATTTTTAATTGTAAATTTGTTTAGTTCTGCTATCAGTGTATAGTTTAACTTTGTATGTTAAGATTATTTTTAAGGTTTTAAATTAAAATTGTCATCTTTAAAAATTAAACCAGGAAAAAGTTTTCAAAATGGTGTAAGTTTTTGTAGTAAAACGTCTATAAAATACCATTATACATAACTATTGTTACCTAATTACGAGTTGTTACAGTTTTCTGACAGAGACCGTGCAAAAAATGTATGAGACATTGAGACATTCCTATTGCCTGCACAACCGGAGAATACTATTATTACTTGTGTTAAATTTTCTATTCAAAGCGAAGTGTTATGTCATTATTCTGTATCTGTATTTATTTTTTTAAATTGATTTTATAACAGTATTCGCACAGTGGATGGTTATTGAACGTATGAACAAAATTAATATTTGCGAATAAAAGGAAACCCGATTGATCGTGCATAGTGCAGAATGATAATCGACATTCGACACAACGCCGTAAGCTGAAGTGCTGTGACGTACGATAATAATACGTCTTCGCGGTAAAACATTATATTCGGCTCGGGGTGTAAGGGCATAGGGTGCTACCAAAGAAATTAATTATACAAGGAACGCCTATGTGCAGTGGCTAAATTTATATTTTACGTTATTAGAGTACATTTTTATTAATGTAAGACACGAGTGTAAACTCACTGTACACTTAGCTATCATTTACAATACAAAACAAAGATTAAATAGTGTGCTTCGCATAATGTTATTGATTGATACGTGTATTATACAATGAATGCTATTATAATATTTCTGACGTTTTGATTGTTTCACTCACTCAAATCAAACTTATCGCAGCCTGCTAGAATATTCGGTCACGTACGTAGTTTTCAGAGCCCGGTATTTCGATAATTATTATTACAAGCTGCACAATTATTATCACTATAATAATTACAACATGATGGTAAAATCATGATACGTATCATTCAATATAGATGTGACACGAAGTGTATTCGTCAGTGATTTATTACATTTACCTGCCCGTAAAAATGTAAATGATTTCAAACCCGGGAATATAACCCCTGTTCTTCCCAAACCCTTTTACGATCCAGCCCTTGTCACAGCGTGTTAGCGCGTATCGTAATGTAAACAGCAATTTTTCGTGATAAGCGGCATACGATTATTGTTGTATTTGCACGATGACGAGCGAATGGTCCGAATTGGTTCGCAACTACAGTGCAGACTGCGTATTAATAAGCGGCCCGAGGCAGTGGGTCGTTAAACGAATACACAGCGCAATGGTTTCTAAGTCGCTGTTTACAGTTCGTACAAACTGCTACGATTCGGTTTCGAATCTCTTGGTTGTGACAAGCGCGTAACTTTGACGCAAACTAAAATATTTATTTAAATTCTATATAATAAAACGAAGCACAGTGCGCGCGCGCGCGCACACACACACACACACACACACACACACACACACACACACACACACACACACACACACACACACACACACACACACACACACACACACACACACACTATGTACGCCATAGTATCACCCAGGCAACGGATTTTCTCCTGCGTAGCGATGAGTTAACCTCCAAAACGCTTAATTCTGCGTGGTGAATATTCACGCTTAGGTACGGATTGTGTGACTGTGAAAGTGGCAAATTCAGAAGGTGGACGCAAGGCATATTTCCCTGTCAATTTTCTCCTGACAATTGTTTATAAAAATCCATAAGCAAATTAAACATTTAAAAAATGGATTTATTTAAAATATATTTGAATAGACGAAAAAAAAAAACAAAATCATTTTATGGATTAAAAAAAAAAAAAAACGGAAATTACAAGACGTGTTCGCTTAAAAACATCAACGATAACTGCAATTTGACCTATTAAGTATGAGAATCTATTAACGTTAAGTCTTTTTGAAAAAAAATTGAAATTGAAATTATATACCAGTGACTT
The DNA here is from genome assembly GCA_027580255.1 of Therioaphis trifolii. Lineage (NCBI taxonomy): Eukaryota > Metazoa > Arthropoda > Insecta > Hemiptera > Aphididae > Therioaphis > Therioaphis trifolii. The sequence continues at coordinate 60,609,760 of CM050404.1, forward strand.
ATTTCTATGATGTGTGATATGTTATCAATATTTCATCGTTTAAAAATGATATTGTGTATTATAAATTATAATTAAAATTATACGATTTGTATGTAATTTCCTGTCAAATTATCTGAAATCCACTACTTAACGACATCGTTTGAATTATAATAAAATAATAGAACGTCAGCCGTTTGCAAATCGGAGACATGACCAGAAGGCGGTCAAAGGATAGAAGGTTATTATTATAACGCGCGGGATCGTGGCCCAGCTGACCTCGAATGAATACGCCACGCCACCTAATATTCGAATCAATCGACTCTGCTTCGCCGACTTTTCGTGTTATATTAATTAAAATACTGTTTGGGGGGAGATGGTACATGGAAGTGTGATAAATAACTACTTCGGTTAATCGGGTAATTATTGTAGAGGGAAATCAATTGCAATGGGCATCGGAATACTGCGGTAGGCGAACGTGGTGCGGTCGTGCGTTTAAATGAGATTTAAATCAAACAAGAAACGCACGAGAACGTTAAATCATTTGAGTAATGCAGTTATTTTGACTTGAAATTATTTAATGCACATATTGGCTTATTGTGTCATTTGTGATAAATATCAATAATCGAGAATTTCCGAAATTGTAACACCTTTACAGCATTTCTTTTGTAAACTATAAAAAATGATACAGTAGAACCTCGATTATCCGAACTAATTGGGACCACACCTAGTTCGGATACGCAAAAGTTCGGATATTGGAAATACAATTTTTTTTTTAACAGTTAGATACTCTATATTTATTATTATTATTATTATTATTATTATTATTATTATTACTAATATTTTATCAGTACTACATACATTACATTATTAAAAATGCATTATATACATAGGAACATATTATATATGATGTTTATCATATTTTTTTGAAAAAATTATCGATTTTCATTTGACGACGAGCTGCAACGCGCTTTTTTGCAGCCAAGTCTCGCAAACGTTTAAGACGAATTCATTGATAAGCCCGTTACGTTTTGATTATCGTTGTACTAACGATTCACACACGTATACATTTATATATGTATGTACTGTAATAAACCAAAAGCAAAAGTTATGATATATTCAATAAACCGGCCGCGGATACGAGTGCTTCAACGAGTTATACCGTTCGGATAACAGAACGTTCGGATACTCTAATTGTAGTTCGGATAATAGAGGGTTCGTATAACGGAGGTTCGGATAATCGGGGTTCTACTGTATTTGAAAATGAACTGAATATAAAATATTATAAATTGAAGGGAAATTTAATTGTTGAATGATTATCTCTTATCAGTAACATAATAATAATGTACATTGAGATTTTTCGATACTTTTTCCTTGTTAATACCGGAGTCGGTAAATTGCGTCCTTACAAGTACGGTCATGGTCATATACTATGTGAATTGCAGCCCGCGTACTTTTAAAACATACGTAAATTGCGTCCCGGGAACTTACGAAAAAAAATGAACTTTGCTTCCTTTCAGTCTCCTATTGACACAACCAGACACAGAACAAGAAACCACCATGATGTTGAATTACATGAATTGCACTTTATAGTTTATAGTTTATAAATTATAATCGAAAAATTGTGTTTCAATCCGAATCCATATAAAAAGATAACTGATATATAAAACAACAATTTTATATTATATCTTTGGTTTCAATCACAGAAAAATTATATTTCATGGAATCATATAAAATGTCATGGATTAATCAATCATATTTTGCCCTGTTCGCATATGGATTCTAGACTTCAATTTTATTCGTTGAGTCGGCTATCTCGTTGTTTTATATATCTGTGGTTGCTCTACAGTTTACAGTATTTTTTTTCAATCTAATAAAAATGGACGTTATGAAAAGTGAAAGGAATAAAACGTTGAAAATAGTTGATGGTTTCAAATTACGTTTTCATAAATTTCTAAATTATGATATTCAACGTTGGTGTTGCACAGTTAAAACGTGTAAGTATTTTTTGAAATTTGTTGATAATGATATTTGTATAGATAGTTTTAAGTCTGTTATAGTTATAGTCCTAAGTCTGAAAAATGGGAAGGAAAATATTGATTTTGTGGAAAGAAGGCTTAGACGTAATTTACATATTAATAAGAAATAGTTAGATAGGCATATGTACAAAAATATACCCGGGCCGCAATTTGCGTATATATAAAATATACCCGGGCCGCAATTTTCGTATGTATAAAATATACCTGGGCCGCAATTTACGTATGTATAAAATATACTCGGACCGCAATTTACATAAAAAATTTGAAATGGGACGCAATTTACAGAGACCCGTTAATACATATGTTGTTATTAACTATTGTGCTAAGTATTTTTGTTTAATTTAAGTAAAAAGATATCGTTTTGTATTATTTTATGAACTTAAACGAATATATTATTAAATTTGTTATTTTGTGTGAAAAAAAACCTCGATTTTCACATAAAATAGATAGATAGGTACTTCAAATTAAGCAACAAATAATTTTTACGAAAATTGTCGGTGTTATTTGAATTCAAAATAAGTTATAATAAAAAAAAAAAAAAATTATAAATGTCTGTCGCTAAAAAGTTGTGCGTAAAAAAACAAAATTATGTTGCATAAACATTTTTATGAAAATTTGGCATTCATTTCATTAATGAATTATTGAGGATACTTTCTGATTTTTTTATGTATACTAAAATCAATTAACACATATTAAAATCAATGTAGATTAACAGTTTAATATTAATAATAATTTTAGGTAGCCACAATAAAATGAGAATTTAAGTATAATTTAATTAGGTTGCATTTTAAAACAAACTCATGGATTTTTATTGAATTCGAAGAGAACTTATATTTTATTAATTACTATAATTATCGTGAAAATATAATAAAAACTCATTGGTAAAATGTTATCAAGTTGTGTGGGTTTTATACTCTACTGTAGCCAAAAAAACTAAGTTAATTCATACTTACATCATTCATTAAGTTTAATGTCGTGCAATCTATTTGTTGAGGAATTCATAAAGACTACATAGAAACTATTTTATTTGTTTTTGAAATTTTTGAAATTTTTTTAAAAATTAATTTGATATTCTTCAATGTCTTAAATAATCATTAAAATAATACTGAAATCCATTATACGTACGTCTACGTATTTCTGTTTGGCACCATAATGATAGTGTTTCTTGCCCAGGTCTCGTAATAGAGTTTCCAGTTTATCGGGTTCGTATAGACGAGCTACTGCTTTTTGTACGAATGCCATAACTCTAAAACAATAATACAATATGGGTTAGTGTTTATTTTAATGATGACATCATCGACGATGGCCGTAAACTACGGTGGCATAATCTCCATGATTGTAACGAGTTAGTGTGGTGTTTCCTTTTCGAAGAAATTACACTAAATTTTGTTGAATTTAAAGTCAAGCATACACTATTGTATAACCATCATTTTTTCACATTAACCACAAGAGAAATTCACTGAAACGTAACAACTTTTCATAATCAAACGGACATAATATGTTAGCGTTAATTCAACCGATGAAAATGCTCGTCAATCAAGCTCAACAAAATAGAGAATAGTTTATAATTAAACATTGTATATTCAGAGTAAATAAAGTAATTAATAAAAATAAACAACAAAAGAGTTTTGTTTGGTTTGGAGTTATCTGACTGGTATTATAAATTATAAAATAGGCTCGAAGTTTAAATTTTATGTTGATTTTCTTCTAAAAACCCGGTAGGACGAAAAACTAAATGTTATAAGAATTAATTTTTGAATGAAAAGAAAAATCGAGAAATCAAATTTAATACAATTATTGGACACTTTGATATATGTACTAATTTTATTTGTTTTCAGTACTTATGTAATTTATTGTTTTAACTTTTGAAATAAAAACGCGCAAACCATGGTTGTACCACAATTTTACTTCATAATATTTCAAGTTAATGTGTACTAAATGTAATATTAACTTTATAGGATGTACGAGATCTATTTGATAAAAACATAATAGTGAAATAAATTTAATGTTTGGTAATTTTTCTAATAAAATAAAATAGCTTTTTCACCATTTAGTTAAAATGCACCTAATGAGAAGAGAAAAAACAGTTGTTTCTAACAATTTTTTTTATCATCGTTATTGTTTAGTTTTTTTTTAGTTTTCTTAAACTGTTATCTCCATTTAAAATACACAACTATGAAAGAAAAATTTTTTTTTTAGAAAAAAAAGAAATAATATATATGTATATATATTAATTTGTATTATTGAACGAACCAACAGTTTAAGACATGTAAGCATTGAAAGAAAGGTGTCGAACCCACTGTCCACAGGCCCTATGCAGCCCACCGCACATTTTAATGTTGCCATTATTTCAATTTTTTTCCTAGTACCTAATTATAAATAAAATGTAATAGATCGTAAAAAGATGTTAACTCATTGATTTTTTTGGTAAAATTGTTAATAAAATGTATTACTATTAAAATATATTATGTGTCCCACAACAGTTTCTATTCACATGATGTGGCCCTTTCTTCATCAAAGGTTGAAGACCCTGACTTAAAGCTTAGAGTAGCAGATTATAATCAATACACTTTTTCGGGATGGGTACTTTGGTTTTTTTTTCTTCTCTACTCTAAACTTTAAATGCTTTTATTTTTTAAAGGAGTAATTTACTGACCCAATAATACAAATTGAAATATTGAATTTCAAAAAAATGATTCTCTTTTGTAATAAAATATTATGAAGTAGTGATTATCATTTAAAAAAACTTAAAATTTAAAAAATCACGTTCATTAAAGATTTGAAAATTTTTTTTTATACGATGATGTCATCGCGATCGAAAAATTATCAAAAAAAAAAAAAAAATAAATAAATAAATAAATAATAATAATAATAATAAAATAAATAAATGAAAGGTATGAAAACATTAAATGGTTCAAAAGTTATTGCGTTCATTGAAAGACCGATAAAGAATAAATGATTAATTTGTGTCAAATATAAATTAATTAACCATAAAACGTAAACACATTTTCAGGAGTCCGGTACTATGAACGAAATACATCGTCTGAAGTTTAATCGACGTCAGCATTTTTGAAATATTATCGAGATGGCGGTATAGTTTCGACCGGCGGACACGATGGAGAGACGGTCTGTAATACACACTATATTATGTACTGTCTATTATAATACAGATGGGTAAATAGCCCACTGAGATTAGTGACGTAATGACGTGGCAAATATAATAGAAAACCCGTGTTATCAACGATTTTGAACGTAGCTGCCTAAAAACGACATTTTTTAAGGTTTATGTGAAGATAAGAAATGTGTTCTCTAACCAACCAATATGGCTCTCGACTTTTCAGGCCCAACTAGATGGAAGCGATACGTACGGATTTATCCTCGGGGTCTGGATGTTTACCTATATAAATTCGATAAACACTGTTTCAAAATACTGCAATGTGCTAATAAAATTCTATACGTTATATTAATAGACTGTTTATACAGTATGCAAGAAAAGATTAAATGGTATTGAAAAGTTGACATTATTGAATACTTTGTACGACAAAAAGCCTTATTTTGGAAATCCTAAGGAACACAAATTAAATATCGTATACATGTCATTAGTTAAATTTATAATTAAAAGTAAAGTAATTTTATTATTTATGAATCACAATGCTGAAAATAAGTTAATTTATGTTTTTTTTCAATTTAATTAAATCATGATCAAACCTATCTTAAATATTCTTTGCTTATTTTTTCTTTATGAAAAGTGTAGTGTTCAATTTTTGATTTTGATTTTTTTTTTTTTTTTTTGATTTATGAAACTTTGAAGAACGGAGGGTGCATGAATTATTTCGCTATGGGCCCCGGCTTGGCTCTCAACAGCCCTGCGATTTGTAATCCCATAATTTCGTTTAGTATTTAAGTATGAAATATATTTGAAACCAATGTGATATCATATTTGTATAATTTTTTTTTTTTTACTTTAGAACATTTCAATTTTAAACGGATTTCATGTATTTTGAACCTTGAGCTTATTATGTTAGACAGAAATGTTATAATTATGAATTAAAACTGACTTGGTCTAAGACCGTTAATGAGAAATGATAATAACAAAACATTTCAATTGTTACAAATATCAGTTAATTTAGGGGATATGTGGGGATGAAATGTACTTACATTACATACGATACAATCTTATTCCATAAGGCTTCAATAACATTTGGATCTCCGAGTTCTCAAATTAAGAATACCAGTAAATTATGGCTTTTGCATCTTTAGTAACTTGTAGAACCGACGATCGGCTTTTTATCTAAAATAATTTTTAGAAACCGAAAAACTGTCTTTGACGACGTTTTTCACCTAACACGTCATTCTTTACCCCATCTTCACAACAATAAACATAGCTAATCTAACCTATCGTTGTTCAGCGCAGAACTTTTGCGTTATTGGCGAGGTTAAAGCTCGTTTGTGTTCTTGTGACGTTTTGGAAAAACGGCCAAATGGCTTATACAATAAGACCACTTTTATAACTGGTAACGTATAATAATAACCGGCGATAACGCCGGTTATAAAAACGCACTTTAGATATTACCGAGGTTAATTTAGATTAATAAGAAGCGTCGACGTCCTAATAACTAATAGGACGTATGTATGCATATGTGTGTATATACACTCAAACACACATACATACTAACATACATATATATATATATATACACACACACATCATTATCAGTGATGCAGTCCTAAAAATATGCATGGGTACATGCCTAAATCAGAGCTTGATCCATAGGTAGAAATTGATTGGGCTTAGCCCCCCCTTATTTTTATAAATCGAAAAAGGTTAATACCATCCGAGAGGCTTAATTAAAGAAATAATTGTTATTGAGCCCTCAACATTTTTATTCCATTTCCGTCACCTATTCCATACATTTATATATTATGTCTTATAAATCTGAATAACATTGTAAGTTAACTCATTTTATTATAACTGTTTCAAGTTAGAATTTGTACGAAACTGGTCATTTTTAGGTAAATTAATATATATATGTACATATATATATATATATATATATATATATATATATATATATATATATATATATATATATATTTTTTTTTTTTTTCAATCAAAACCCCATAAAACACTCAATTATTAATCAGGTAGAAAATTTTTTTCGCAAAAAAACAATTGTGTATACTTTACAAGAAATAATAGCTAAAGTAAATTGGCTGAATGAATAATTTTTTATTTAATGTTAACGATTTTAATTACGATTGGTCTAAATAATTTTATATTTCTCCTCCTCATTTTTACGTAACATATTCAATTTTGTTTGTTTTAAGGGTGGATAATATTATATATCAGTTAACTCAACTATATCTTATACAATTCAACTTATATTAACGTTTTTTTAAATATCAGTTAAAGCCATTTTTAATCATAAGAGCTTTCAACGTCAAAGCTTGACAAAATTAGTCATTTTCATGAATACTTATTTAAATCATCTTTTTTACAAAATACTAAATAAAGATAATTATTTTATAAATGTTCTCGTATATAAGCATAATTGTTTATATTATGTGTATAGTTTCCAGGTAAATTATTGATGTTATTATTGAACCATAGAGTAATAATATTTGAACAGACATATAGGGCACCAACTAATCAAATGGGACGAATCATCAACGCTGTTATTTGTATATTTGTAAACACCACCCAACGATAAAAAATTAAAAAATAGATTTCTGTACACGCCGCATGACTATAGATACCACGGTCATATTATTATTATTATTATATCATCTATGGAAAATCTTATCATTTTTATTTTTACATTGAATCTCAAAACTCAAAATATTCAAAATTATTATTTATTATTTACTGGATAAACGTTTATACGTTATGTTCGACGTCAGTGTACCCGCGGACCATGGTTTTCGTCATGGGTACACGCATAAACAGAAAATTAGAAGGTGTGTACACGCCGTGTACCCGCGTGTACCCTCGACTACACCACTGACACGTACATGCGCAACATCTCATAGACGGTGTACGATTGCGACTATCTCTCGTCGGCTGTTCCAATATAACGTGCGATATGATTTATTGTTTTCTACGATTTCTATTAATGTACTGTCAAAAACATCCGGAGTCAGGTTCCGGCATAGGGGTCACGATGGCGGTGGTGGTATCCGCGTGGAAACTAATAGGTCGTCCGAAGCGATTCGATCCCTTTCGAGGTGGGTTTTACGCTGTACGTTGGTTCAGATATTATAGACTCGCGTCCCGTTTTACTCTAAAATGTGGTCCATTTTATTATGTTTTACTCAATTTCTAGGTAGTAATTTCGCTCATGTTTTTGTTTACTTATTTAAATTCTTGTTGGTATTCTTTAGACCTGATTTAGTTTGGTTTTTTAGTTATAGACGGCAACTATGGATGCCTGTTCACTTAAATCAACCTGTATTAACCGATTCATGTTTTAATGAAATAGTGATCGACCACTTTAGATTTTGAAATATTATGCATTTAAGTGCTCAGTAATAATGCAAGAATTTATAATATTTTAAAAGAGAACTGTTGGGAGAAAAACAGTATTGTGTATATACATATCACAATTTTGAATGCATTTTAATGAGGGCTAGTTTTTCAAGAAACACTGACTCTTGTGGCATCATTTTGGGCTCGAACCTCAAGTGATCTAATGTGAAATTTCAAAGAATCAAATGTAATGGAATTCGCTGTGCAATGCCGTTGATGCACACTTTTATTCGCGTATTTTGAATACCTCACAAGTCGTTGGAGTTGGATTGTTATACTGTACATACTACATGGTACCGACTAAGTGTTGAATCCGTCATTCTAAAGATTGTAATAAATGAGCAGAAGTATGAAATGTAAAAATGACTTTGCAATAATATAATTATTAAATAGAATATTAAATACCAAGTAAAAAGTTAATACGAGTGATATAAAATTATCATATTCGAACGTGTCTTACTTATATTTTTTATTACCGATGATGTTGATTTTTGAAAAGTGTATTATAATGATATTACAACAATTAATTTATCTGTAGGATTGTAAAAGTCGATTTGAAGATAAATGTTATGATATGTAAACAATAGTTATGTAACTAATCATGAAACATGCCTTCAAGATTATTTACATAATTACTATGTATATATTACGGTAGACGCCACTTACCGGTGTAAGAATCACTTTGGGACCAGTAAAAAGTGAGTCTTATGATCGAATGAATCTTATAGGTGAAGTGGAAAAAAAAAATACGTATTTATCAATTTTATTTTCCACATATTTTGCTTTGATTTTAATACATTAACACATATTCCATATTACATACTTTATTATTGAATACATTTCTTAATTAATTATGATTGAATAAATTTAATAATCCCGATAAAAAAAACTACGTGCACATGTATGTGTAACGTATGTGTATTTATGTACCCGTAATTACGATAACTGTGCAGCCGCCAGATAATCAGTACACTATAATAACGATAATCGTTGCGATTAATTTTTCAATATCAATTTATTTCTAAATTATAACCAAAAAAGTTTATTTTCTACTATTTATTTTATGAAATTTTAGGCTTATAACCGATTTTTTTTTAATGTATTTGGATACGTTCCAGACGATTTTGAGTCTAATAAGCGACTGAACCTTATATCCGTGAATCTTGAGCGGCGTCTACTGTATATCTTATTATTTAATTGATTTTTTCATGAAAATATAGCGCATACGATATCATAAATAAACGGTAAAATATGTCTACACTATACATAGAAGCTCTTATCAGAATCAATATATTAAAGTAATGACTAACTGTTTTTTTTTTTTTTTTTTTGTTAAACTAAACTAAAACCGTCATAAAGTATAATTTATGAATATTGAAAAAATCGGTTTTCAAAAGAACTATAAAATATCATGATTATGGACTTAAACATAAAACTATCATATTATACACGAATATGCGATATCATTTTCGCCTTTTGCGACACCACCTCGGGGTTTTCGATGGTGAAAATGTCAAAAATAAGATTGCACCAAATTTTCAGGGAAAAATTTGAAAAAATATCAAAAACTCGTTGATATTTATATATGATTTGACAAAAATGGAAAAATACAAGATCTAAGACTTTATTTACAATGTCAAAAATAAAAATTCAACGCATTAAAAAATGTAAACCTAATCGTCCTACGCCTAACCTTTCATCAACGCTCGTAGTAAAACGAGTGCTCGAAAATTTCAATTTAAACTTCCAGTCTTCCCCAGATGTTTACTCACGGGCCGTCACGGGCATTATACGCGGGTACATAAAAATATGATGTCATGTATACATTTATATGTGTGCGCGTGATCAGGGTATCTTTACACGCGGGTTGCTTTCATTAAGAATTCAACGGTGTTTTTGATTGTCAGACGCGCGTTGAGGATGTTCTTCGCCGCCGCGCCATCGTCGTCATAAACGAGATCCGAAAACTGTTTCTGCTTGACATAATAAATAAAATACTTAATCCAAATGAGAGATCATAGACTAAGCTGCTACAATTACGTTTTGTATTATAAATATACAAAATAAATAAATTAATAAATGTATTTAATACATTTTCAATACAATATGAAATATAATAACAATATTAATATTTTATTTTATAATGTATAAACAAAAAAATTATCTCAACAAAGAATTAAATAATTTTTAATTACTATGGTACATTTAATTTAAAATCTTCATAATGATCCAAAATAATGATCTCCCTAACATTATGTGTTTTAACGGTTATACAACCAAAAACTCTCATGATATAATACAAAAATTCGAAAAAATTCAAAATCGTTTCTTACGTATGTTAGCTTATAAAACAAATTAAGTCGATCAAACACTAAAATCTCTAGCAACTGATTTTAATATTGAAACACTAGAATTTAGAAGGCAATTTAATGACTTGAACTGGCTACATAAACTGTTAAAATCTTATATTGACTGTCCCGAAGTATTATCTCTAATTTCTTTGAAGGTCCCAAAATTCTCATTAAGATCCACTAATACGTTCCATGTCCCTACAATCACACGTAATTACTGTCTTTTCGCACCGTTAAACAGAATGCTATCATTAGGAAATAAACTTGAAAACTTTGATTTCTTTTTTCATTCTTCAAACGAAATAAAAAATTGCTTAAAAACATATTATAACTTAGCGCAATAATTTTATATAAATTTACTTAATCTAAACTTTGTATTCCTTTATTTTTTATTTGCTTATATTGTAACTGTCTATTCTTGTTCTCTATTTTAAATTTATGTGTATAACTCATATTATCTGTACTCTATGCCCAACGGGCGTTTATTATTCAAAATAAAAAATTTAAAAAAAATTATATACGCAAGTAAAAAAAAAAAAATAAATAAAAAATAAACAAGTTTCATTGGAACTTAAAACCTTGGAATTGAATGATGCGATATCTGAGCTTCAAGCCAAAGACAGCATAATTGATAGTTTAACGACAGAGCTGGTACTTATTGAGGATATATTGAAAACTATTTTGCTAATATTATGCATTATATAATTTTGGATGGAATCATATTTCAAATTTCTAAATAAGAATGAAAAAAAAAATACTTCTATAAAACAGTATATAATAAATTACTTACACAAAGAAACAATTGAACTAGAACTCATTAATGTTTAGTTTTGAAATTTATTGATTATAAACAGGTGTAATTGTTCACTATTTTAATTGGTTTATGATATAGGAAAGTATTCATCATGGCTACAGGTGTAGAAATCCACAGAAGTCATTTTCAATGTATTTAAGAATAATTTATAATCATTTTAATACAAACGTACTAAATTTTGAACTTATTTTTACATAAATATTATGAGCTTGTGCAAATTTAACTGTCAACTGATAATTAATATAATATCAATAGAGGTCAACCTGTATTATTATCATTGCCATACTTTTGTTATATAATCTATAACCGTGGGTTACAGCGATTGTATTGTTCTGTAGTTCGACTGTTGCATTAATAAAAAAATATAATACTTCATTAATGATAGTAGAATTTGTTGATAAGTTGCTAAAAGATAATTTCCCCGACAATATCGAAAGGATGGTTGCATGTTATTACAGGTATCCTTAATACTTAAATACGAATAATTCATTAACTATTCGTCCAAATTTTGATTTCAATATATTAAAATTTACAGAAAAATGTCTCGAACAAATTTGCGAGGTAAAAAAAGGGGGTTGCCATTTGAAAAAAAAATGTGTATGCCCACAGGATACACTAAAGGGTACACGAAAAATAAAAGTAGTGGAAAACATGGCCCTTAAGGTAACTTGAACATTCCAAAAAAAAATTCAAATTTTAGCATTTTTGCGACCAAAAAAGGGGGGGAGCACGTTTTTCGAATCACCCTGTATAAATAAATGTGAAAATGGAATCTTTGTCACGCATGTTCTCTGAAACTTTTCATCCGATTATCTTGATTTTTTTTTTAATGAAAGAGTACGTCATGGAGCAGTTTTTAGTTATAATTTGAATCCTATAAACAAATTGAGTAGGAAAGTTAATTGATAAAATTATGATTTCTGTACATCTCTGTCCAACAGGCCATGAAAATGCTCTGGCGCAGTGGCACTTCAATATAAATTAGTACACGGTGTCTCGAGTTCAAACAACGGTTCTAGGGGCACAAATTGTTTTATTTTTAAAGATTTTTTTGTTCAATTTTTTGCAATTTTTTTTAATGCTAACGTACATCACGGACCAGGTTTTACACTAAATTATAATTCAAGCCATTTAATAAGCCAAAATACTGACTGGTACTAAGAGTGGTCAAATTGTATTCATTCCTATTCCAGTAATACCCATGATTACAAATGAATATCCATTCGAATTCAAACGTGTACAGTTCATCTTTAAACTTTTGCAGTTTTAATTAATAAGTCAAGGTTATCAATTAAAAAAAGGCAGTGAAAGTAGCAGAAATGGACAACAGAGATCTTTGTTTTACTCATGGTAAGTTTAATATGCTTGCTCCCGTGTTAGTTCAGAAAAAAACTTATATATCTATCATATTCTCCTAAAAAAAAAAAAACGCTAATGATATTTTTTAAAGATACATTTTAGAAAATCAGTTGTAATGTGTTACATTTTCAGAAAATAAATTTAAAAATCATCCAGTCTTCATTCGCCTAAGTCTTTTGGATCTTTTGTTAAAAATATCGATTGACCATCGCTGGGAAACTAAATAAAACGCTAAAAAAATCGAACCGTGCTAACAAGAGAAATTTGCTGTACGTTCTAAGTCTGAGTTCAAATGAGCAGGAAATCGATGTTTAAAATTTGTTTTCCCTATAGTGACCTAACCTCACATAAAGATAAGTATAAACTTTCATGGGCAAAGACGTACGACTCAGCTAGTTTATATATATATATATATAAACATATACACATATTATTTAGTGAAATAGTATACTGCAATATATTTATGTATGTTACTTCTGACACTGTCCTAAATTAATTTAATAAAATTAATAATAAATCGTGGATGAAACCATTGCTACGGTATCGAGTGTATATGCGCGTGGACGAGGCGTGTCTTGGTGAAGTAAAATATAGTTGAAAAATGAGGGTATGAGAATATACTGTTTGCATAAGGATTCGTTCAGCACTATCAATCTATTTCAACCCTTAACAGTGCATATATTTGAAAAATTTACACATAATTTTTTTTTAGACCAATATTTTAACAGAAATAAACAATGATTGCTTACAGTAGAAGAAGCAGGGTATAATCAATAAAATGTATTATTACTATGACGCTGATTTAAACTTAAACGATTATTATATTCATTAAACAACATTCATATCAAATTTCGTGAATTTACATATAACGATTTTCAAAGAAATAATCTCTATTAGAATTATGAGTTTAAGTAATCAATGCTGTTAAAGGAAACCAAAATTTAAAAATAAACTTCATAGATGAATATATTTTAGTAAAATGTAATTTATTTCATGCGTACTTTATTTCATTTTATTTTATTAAATTATTTATAAGTGTTTCAAAGTTTGAAAAATAATGTTGATTTTTACTAGTTAAAAAAATTAAACGGTTTTTAACGGATATATTAGTAAAACTTATCAATATTAACGATCAATAAAATGATGTGACATAAAATTAACTTTGCATTATAAAAATCTATATTTTACTAGAGTAATATAAATTCTATTAATACATACGTTGATCAGTTAAAATATTAACTAAAATCTTGAAATATTTCTCTTACACAATTTATAAAAAACAAGAACGAATATTAACTATACTGCATTGTATAATGTAATGATAGCAGATACGCCATAACAATATGTAAAGCATGTCCTTAGAACATTAAAGGTCTTTTCAAACAACATTTTTTTAATAGTTTTGACGTTAAGTTTAACGATGCGGAAAATTATGTAATTTGTAGGACGGTATATCAAATATTTGAATCCCGGTTTGTAATATAGTAAATAAGTTTGTATTCATTTACTCTAACAAAAATGCAATTTTACATATTTATGAATACATACAGTTAAAAGCTGTACGATTTAGATACACCACTTAACATCAGGTTGTATATTTTTACAAGGAAAAATAAAAAAAATTGTGTTTTGTTTTTATGAAATCAAGTACACCTCAACTGAAACTACAATCGTATAAGATAATTATTTTTTTCAATACCACAAAAATGTTTCGTTTTCTGTATTAATTTACCAGATTTATCTTTTAAGCCTTAAATTTTGTTAAAAACCAAATCAAGTTGTGATAACTCAAACAATTATCACTCGAAACTCTCGACAACTCAAATGAAATATTACGCTCCTTTAAATGTGTTACATTCATTATTAACCGAGATAGGATTGTCAACAATACAACTTTTTTCATTCCCCAATCCTCCATTTAGTTCTAGTTAAACACGGATCGAATATATTTAATTTCAACGTGGTGATGTTTGAATCTAAATCAAAGTAACATAAAGCTATATTATGTGAAAATTGACAAAGGATAGTTAGATATTTAATTATTTTATAAATACGTATCAATACATATTTATAAGTATAATATGACAAATCAAAAATAATTTATCATGTTTATTTTATGAATAACGTTTAAAGTAAAAAATAAAAAAAATTAAAAAAAAAATTAAAAAAAATAGCGTCGATAATATTTGGAAAATGGAATTACTGAAGTGCAAAGGAATTATATTTATAGAAAATGATAATTACTCACCTAAGTATATCTCCATGCATGACTGACCGTATTTTATTAAATGAAACATGTTTAATGAATTAATCATTTTAAATGTACCGATTAATTTTTTTTAATCACTTAAATAAAACGAGCGATTAACATCAAAAACTCGGTTGAATTTTTTTTTTTTATATAATAAAAGTTGAATATTACAATTGAACAATCATTTTAAAATGCGATGTACTTTATATTATAGTTAAAAATTTGACACTTTACAAGGAAAATAAATATTAAATATCACAAACGAAACTTTTGGATGTATAAAAATCAGAAATTATTATAATTATAGCATTACAGTAAGCACGTATGACACGAAATGTATTAAGGTAATGTGATTGCTCAAACATTGTGTGAAAAAGAAGTCATTCGTTTTCTAAAATCCCTGTAAAATGTTTGTCAATAACTTTATTATGAATCGTTTGGAATCATTTAGATTATTAAATAAAAATTGAACATAATATATGACCGTTTAAAAATTACGTTATTCAACCACGTAAAATATACTGTGATATTACCATACGTACGGCGTATATAACAGAATAATAACGAAAATAAAACGCAATATAATATTTTTTAAATATTGAAAGCTTAACGACCCGTAAAAAAAATCAATATATTAAATACTAACATAGTTTTTCATGATAGATTTTTTGTTCATTGTTGACAACGATATTATAATTCATATTTTCCTCGTGGATGCTGTACGAAATATTCGATAGTTATTTTGACTTTAATTATTTTATAATTTCGTATATATCGTGTAAGAATAAAAAATCGTATACTTGTAACTAATCATATCCATTCATTCACTCAATGTATATAATTATATATTAATATATAATTATGAACTTGTATATAATCTGCGTAGTAAAATGCAAATTCTATTGTAGCAATTTATAATGTAACATCATAAACATATTATATTATCACATTTTATTTATTTTTTCTAGTGGATGGTTTCTTCAGGTGGTTAGATAAACAATCATTTAAGTGACAAAATTTAAATTAAAAATTAAAAATTTCTAAGTTTTGAATGCAATAATCCAAATAGCCTATCACTATTATTTAAGTTGGATTTCTGCTAAAACACATTATTGTTAAACAACCATGGTTATATTGCTGTAGACTTGGTTCTGTATCGTATTATTTGTTTACTATTATTCAAATTACTCTAAATCGGAAAGTTACATAAAAAAAAAAACGCAGTTTTATCATTCAATAAAAAATAAAATCATATAATAAACCAATATTCATTTGTTTTAAAAAATATTTATTCCGACCATATTATGTAAATTAATGTTATGGCTTTGGTTTTTTCATCATTTACATTTTGGGGGAGGGGTGAAGTGAATATTTACCTTTTGTATGCAATAATGGTGATCCATATTTTAAAATTTCATGATGCCAATCTACTTCAGATTTTTTTATTTTTCTATTCAATTGAACAAATTTAAAAGCTTTAATTTCCGTTCAAGGAACCATCATAGTTTACTAAACTCTAATAAAATCATTTTTTTTATTACATTTTTATATTCTAAAAACTATGATGCCAAATTTGTGGAAACAGTTACTTTCAATGTTATACCCTTAAAACTTTCAGGAGCTTTCATTTTTTAATCGGCATTTTTTTATTCAATTTATATATTATATTTCTATCTATGTTTTATCGACGGATTTTCGGCATGCATAAAGTTACTACAAGTTGGGAAATATCTAAATTTAAAAATTAATCTATTTGTGGTATAATAATAGAAATTCATATGCCTTTATTATTTGCATTAAATGTCCCCAAGTATGGGGGAGAAATAAAAGAGCTAAAAATTGAGTTGAATCAGATTAATGTTTTGTTTAATTTTTTAAAAATTATTTAGACTTCCTAAAAGAATGATTTGAAAATAATTTTCTGATTAAAAACGTTTAACAAAAATTTGGGGCCTATATAAAGTGTAAGGGTAAAAATATATTAATCTATGATCATAATTATTAATGTTGGAATATTCAAATACAAATGTCATCAAACACAATTACTGATAACAACTAAAATAACTTTTTAATTGCAGGTAATTTCATGTTGTGAATGATGAAAAATGTATTCATTTATGTGAGTTACACTTACATACCTACATTTATCATGCCAGTAAAATTTGCAATGTTTACCAAGTATATGTCTCTAAATAAACATCAAGTTGACATCATATACACTGCACTTAGTATTAATACTGAACGGTTTTTGTTTACATTTATGTAGTGAAATTGCATACACGGAGTGCCGTGATGAAATCAATGCACATCGTATATTAGAACATCGTGATTTCTGAACACCTTTACATTTTTTAAATAATATATTGATTGCAGCTCATGTCCTATGTTTAATTGAGTCGAGTATTCTTATTATTTAATTTGTCAAAAAAGTGTAAATAGTTTATGCGCAAATTTAGAGTACTAATTACTAAAAAGCCGGTAAGATAGTGGTGGTGAAAATTCGTTTTTGGTTCAGATACCATAATGGTGATGGGTATATTTAAATTTTAATGAAACGATTAATCATTTCAATTTTTTTCTTTTTTTTTTTGTCAAAGTCATATAAACTTTCGAGTTCTTAATCTAGTAAATGTTTTTTGTAGCTCCATAATATTTGAAAAAAAATTTGTTTATCTATTAATTGGATAGACTAATTTTTATTTATAAACAGTAATAGTCGGAAATAAAACTATTATTGTGCTAAAATTCTAATTTTAAGAATATACATTACAAAAAAATAGGTCGTATAAGATTTTTCGGATTTTTTTTAGGCACTATCAGCTGATACTAGTATTGTACTTAAATAAGTTTTCGCCTTATTAGAGACATAAATAGTATTAGTTGACAAATTTTAAAATTCTGGTGTTAAGTAACTTTGTTGAAACTTTTTTAAACTGATAGAAAAAAAATATTGATGAAAATTGAAATTTGTTTGCATAAACTAAAATCTCGTTTAATATATATTTTTTAGAATAGAGAAATTTGATATTTTCAAAGTACCACATACATGCAATCTCTGATCTAGAGAGTTTGTAAACTTTTTGACAAAAAATATTACCCTTAAAAGTGGATCCTAAGAAAAACAAAAAATTAATATAAAAAAATAAACATTATTGTAAAACTAATTGCATTTCATTCAGAATCTAAAACACTTGTTCAAACGTTAATACTTAACCATTCATACATAATACTCCCCAAAAATTATTTGAACTTCAAATTACAATTTCCAGATACGAAAGAGTCTAAAAAAATTAAACTTAAAAAGTGTCCAAAAACCATTCGTTCTTATGAATTAATGAATTTCTTCACATCAAAAATTATATAATCACACATGTGCTAGAACAAATATTGTAAATGAAGAACTTTATTATATGTCAGGTTACATAGTAGATAACTTATTAATATTGATCTACGTATTACTATTTCATCTTCGTCAACTATTTTAGACAACTGTCAAAAATGTACATTATTTGGGATATTAAACATTTTTTTCTAGTTTTGATAACCAGTAAAAAATAAATGACCTGCTCAAACGTCTGGACAATCCAGTGAAACTGGGACGGTTCCGATCAAAGAGTGATGTCTGGAAACCCTAGATTTGGGTTTTGACTAAATCGATTATGACCAAATCCTACACATACTTTGTATTTAAGTACAAAGGCATATTTCACACATACAATGATATATATAATTAAAAATACTGTAATACAATGATATATTTTATGTTCTCTGGATATTTCTAATCATTATTGGTCATAGTGAAAGTGCTTTTGTTATTGTATTTCGTATATAACACTACGGGCAGTAACTACTACACAATTTCGCTGTTACCCTGAAAATCAGTTATTCATGACTTGTTACCATTATCAATGACACGTTCATTATTCATGGAATAAATGCATGCAGTAATAAAATGAACATTTTAGAACGTTTTTAAATGAATTATCAATATCAAAGTTTTCAAAAAATGTGTGTATCATGTGCACTGTATTCATTATGCCATTGTAAATGTTAAGTGAATGCAAGTCAATTGCACTTGACTACAAAAGCGTTCGATGTTCAAGTTTGACATATTAGTCATTTCAGGACTTGTTTGAATATGTTCAATTGTACTGCTGTTATTAGATGAGTGGAATAATTTATCATACATTTTTAAAACAATAATATGTGTGTACGTATATCTAGTGTTTATTTATTTATATTTATGTTTATTAGTGTTTTTTACTTTCGTTTTGTTTTTTACTATTGATAAAACTTATTAAATGTAATGGGATTTTTAAATTGTTGAATATTTATGGATGTATCTATTGATACACACATTATATCGCTATATTGTTTTATGGTTAACTTTTGTTACTTAAGTTCATAATTGTGTTAATGGTAAGGTGAAATACTCAGTTAAATTACTTAAATATTTAATTTATTATAAATTTTAACATTTCCCGTTATTTATGTTATAGATTTAAGGTGAACTGCTGTAAATATTAATAACTTAAAAACACTTATGACTTAATCATTAAAATAATTAATATTTACTTTAGTAATTTGGATATCCTTATCAATGAAAATAAAATTGTTTTAACTACGTGTATATAAGTACCATTGAGTAGATCACAGAAAACATACGGAAATAAAACTATATTTTAACCATATAATAGATTGCATAATTCATAACATAATAATGTGGTTTTGACGGAACAATAATGTCAATGACGTACTCTACTAACTCGACTTCGTTTCACTATTGTCTGTGCGTTTGGTGAATTGAGTACAAAAACAAACATACAATAGCCCTTCAATAATTCTTTTGAGAATAAATTAAATAAGTTCCATTATACTAAAACAAAAAAATTAATAAATAAAATGCGTATTCGCATCTTGAATATGAAATCGAATTAAAAATGTAAAATTTAAAAATGTGCAGTAGTCAACAAGTGAACAATAACGTTTAAAACACTTGAATGTTTTTTTCATAAAAAACAATAATTAACATATAAAGCACATTATAAATTATTTCACCAGAATATTTCATTAGACATAATGAGAAAAGTAATGTTAAACAAATTGTATGAACAATTTTTTATTTAAATATGAAAAAAAACATATAGTATGATAAATGTTTACATTTTTACATGTTTTAAATAAATCGTTTTTTTTTTTTGTTTTATAGATTCTTAGTGGAGCAAAGGATCTATTGGTTTCACAAAGATGTTTAATTTTTTCTTGAAAAATTCATCAAGTGTTTTCAACTTAAAATAGTAGAGCCTGTTGCAGCATTGTACTCAAATGCGTACTTAGAGGCAAACATTTATATTTCTTCTTGAGTATATAAATCGAGCCACTTTTTAATTTAAGCCCTATATGATAATATGCTAAATTAATATTTTCATTAAGGGTGTTAAATTTTATAAAGTTAAGGTAACACTTATGACACAAATGATTTCAAGTTAACATAAAATATGTATTTACACTTTCGATACGGCTGACGGAGACGTTATAGTAGAATTTATGTTAGCTTAAAGAATTAAAACATAATGATATCCAATTTCTATTTGTATTCGTACATTGTCTTTGAGTTTTAGTTATACTGTTTATGTGGTTACTTCAATGATATTTTTAAAAAACTTAAGCGGGAAGTCCACAAAGAATATCCCAGAGCAAAACTTTTAGTATTCAAGTAAAACTGTTTCTGTCATCAGTGAAAAATAAGGATTAAGATTATAGCTTTACAGTAGGTGCAGCCTATCTGTTTATACTGTCTACACGGTTAATATGTTTTGTGGCTTCGAACACAACTTTAAGTACGCCAAGTAATTTAATACATAATTTATTTTAGTATTCAGCACGAATGTTTTAATTATTTTCAGAAAACAGGTCTTCAACTCGCGGTTTTCCATACATTTTTTACAAAACATATTTACTAGTTTTATCGTCCTTATAATGTTGTCTTAATTGATGTAAAAGAATATTCATGGATTTATTTAAAAAAAAAAATTATTTTCTCAATGAAAAATAAAATACATAGCAATTTAATAAGTATTCTCACCCTCTTTAAATACTCTATGACGCGCAAATTTTAATACTTTTTTACGTACAATTTAGACCATTTATCAACATCATTATTATCATTAATAAAAGGGAAGTAACTCGAATTTTATAATTTTTCATTATAGCTATTAATATAAAGTTTAACTTAAATTACTATTAATTATCGGTTTTGACTCTTTCATTTTAAAGGTTTATATTATGCTCCTTTGTTGTTTGATTGAATATAATATTATCACCGTAATTCGATGTTTTTTCCACAGTAGTTAATATATGGTGAAAAGTAAACTTGAGTTACTTCTTTTTTCACGAGAAAGAATGTTATTCAGAAAAAAAAACTCGAGTTACTTCTTTTTTCATGGTAAAAATAATGTATTATAAAATAGTAATTAAAGTTACTTCTTTATTCTTGGGTAAATATAGATGTCTTAAAATAATATTTTCAAATAAAACTATTTCATTTTAAATTACCAACAACATCATAACAAACCGAATCATAAAAGTAACTATAAAAATGTTTAGTAATGTAAAGAAATAAAATTCTTTTGTACACCAATACGTGTCTTAGGTAGATTCAAAAAATAATAAAAATAAAATAAAATAACAAATTACTTAGAAAATCAAGAAATGTTGTCCATGATTGTTAATGCTATTGGTTTGGTAATAATATTATTATTTTAAACACATAAAACAGTCAAGAGTTTAATATTATGAAATATATTATTAAGTAATATAACGTTTTATTATTACTCAGTGTCTCAGCTGATGAAGTGATAACAATACTACAATCATTGCTAGCATTAAAAACTATATTTAAAATAAGCATTAAAATTGATAATAAATTATCAATATTGTATTTAAAAATACAAATATGAGTTACTTCCATTATCTCGGGTAATGTTGATTGAAAAATAAAAGTAACTTAAGATACGTCTTTTTTTCGACGGAAACATCATGAGAGATTATATAGACATATTTTGATATGATTTATAACCTCTCTGGACAGTTGCGTTTCTGCTGCCGTTGTGTTCAGTTGTGTTCCTCCGTCTTCTCTAATCGCATCTATTATTTATATTTATTGTACCTAACTCATGAGTGTATTCAAATTACCTTATATGTCGTCGTCCGCGGTCAGGTAAATCACCTGCTCCAAACAAAATAAAACCTATTTTGCCTTGTAATCGTGCGCTTGACTCCAGCTATACAACTGTCATCTCAACCAAAAAATTTACGTAAGTTAAAAGCCAACTCACTCTCACCGAAGTTCCCTGAATTTCAACAAATTTTAAACAACACTCCGATGTTAAATACTTCGGCCTTCGATTATAATAAACTCTTATCTACGGAAAAAGAACGTCGCCTGACTCGATCATTAAAAACAGCTTATCTTCTGATAATTTCAATGATCCTGCATCACGCTCTAGTTCTGGTGTGATTTCAACGCTAATTACTAATACTACGTATTCCACTGATAACCAAGATGATGTTATTCTGTCGTCTCAATCTACACAACAGACCTTCACTGCTAATTATAACGGCCCCGTCATGATACTTATTGAATGCACCGATTTTAATAAAGACATAGGAAAATGGCATCCGATTAAAGCAGCCAATTTTTTCTCTACCAATTTCACCGGTATAATCAACATCAAACCTGCCAGCGCAAAAAAAAAATAAGATTATCTTTGACTCGATTTCGAATGGTAATCTCAGTGTGACTTCCGATGTTTTAATCGAACATATACACTCCAAACTTCTTGTCTTAAAACTATAATGGGATACGTAAAGGTCCACTCCCGGGCCGGCTATCGAAGTTGAGACAATCTGTCCTCCTTTTGACATCGGGTGCCGGTGGATTGCCGTAAAGTTCATATTAAAATCTTTAGCTCTTTCTACCCATATTAAATTTGATACCTTCTATTCCCTTTTTGTCACCTGGCGTTATACACCCAAAACAATGCCCGTCCTCTCTATTGCAACTAACAATCTTTCCAATTTTCATCAATATGTTATAAATTCAATTAAATGTCCACTCTATGAGCATCTTTACGATTCTCTTCTCTTTACCCTTGAAGTTCAAATTGTTAATTTCTCTGATTTATCTGTCACTGAACTTAAATCAATGCATAATTCTTTTGTCAATAATTCCTTTTCTAGTGACTTCTTTCTCAATTTTCCTAATTTCATCGTCATATATACTGACGGCTCAGTCTCTCCCCTTTCTGCCGGTTATCTGTATATATAAAACACTAAGCTGATTGACTGCTATCAACGCACAGCTTAAACCATTGGACGGATTGGACTGAAATTTGGCATACAGATAGCTATTATGGCGTAGGTATCCGCTAAGAAAGGGTTTTTCAAAATTCAACCCCTAAGGGGGTTAAAAGGGGTAAAACGTTTTTTTTTTTTTTTGGTCTGATTTCTTGAAAATTAAGTATACATACTCAATAAAACATATAAGCATTGTCTAGAAACTTTTTTTTTAAATTCAACCCCTAAGAGAGTTAAAAAGGTTGAAGACTAAAAATAGAAAATTCCCTAGCTATGAGTATGAAATTTAGTCAGTAGATTATTTTCATGCTGTAGACATTCGTTCAGATAATATTTTTCAAAATTTAACCCCTAAGAGGGTTAAATGGATTAAGAAAGTATGAATATGGAAAAACTCCCCATGCCGAAACCTTAGTATTAGAACACAACCTAAATGTGCGCATTCCACAGGTCACTCTCGCGAGTTGTTAGTAATAATTTTGGTACTGTGAAAAACTATTTTCTCACAAGTCTATTTGATTTTATTGTTCTAATAATGAGTAATAACATATACTATGAATTATAATAATACGCAAAATGATTCAAAAACATACTATAAGATATAAGTAATAAAGGATATATTTATCTATTATCTATCTTAATCAATTTGAATTTTAGAAGTACTCGCGACATTGCCTTAGCTGTGGCATCTTCTGGAATCGCAGCTACACTGCTCGTGGGTGGTCGAAAGGCCCATGCTACCTTTAAATTACCACTCAATCGTCTCAATCTAACAACTGCGGTCACTCTCTTTTGTAATATATTAAAACAAAGTAATTTAGCGGAAGTTTTGACTTGAAAACAGGAACAAAAGTGTTCTGAGA
The DNA here is from genome assembly GCA_027580255.1 of Therioaphis trifolii. NCBI lineage: Eukaryota > Metazoa > Arthropoda > Insecta > Hemiptera > Aphididae > Therioaphis > Therioaphis trifolii. Next base: position 60,634,297 of record CM050404.1, read on the forward strand.
GACGTTTGTCAAGACAACAGGACACAAAACTTAAATAAAGTAAAATTCTGTAAAAAACAAGACGTATGATCACCCTAGATCAACATTGTTTTATCCAGCGCTTCTCACTTTTAAAAACGAACTTTTCCCCAATTCATCTAATGAACTACTTTATGTTTATTTATATATTATATTATGTAATTGATACAATTCAAAAATCAGAACAAACTCAGCAGCTTTAAGCCAACCAAAACGTTGGTACGAAATGTGTCAGAATTTTAAATTGTATTTTAAGTAATTACAACCCTTTTAATACTTATTTCTACGTTTATTCTTAGAATTCGAAACGCATACTTGTCTAAATTGTTGTACTAAATGAGAAATATTTTAATAATATAAAATTTAAATTACAGCAATTTATTTGTTGTTTTATTATAATATAATAAATGTATAATTTATAAATATTAAACTCTACAGATACACGTTCGTGTGACACACTCAAAAAATCAACTTCATTCAATACTGCATTACTGTAAAAATGTAACTAGAAATGTGTCACGAATTGATGAATAATTAACATACAAAATGTGTAATTTAAAAATCACATTTAAAAATGTATTAATATCATCAAATTGCATTTTGACATTAACACATAACAATGATTGTATGGTATTTTGAAAATTATTATCAAAATACCAAATTAAAAAAAAAAAATTTGAATTTAATGAGTTTGGCAAATTATTTCTTTAAAGTCTTCAATATCAATGTAGATAATTTGTATTTAATTTCAAAATATGTTTATTTCTACAAAAATTGTAAATGATGTGTGTTATATGAAAAAAATTGTTAGACAGAAATGTATAATTTCGTTTTATTCGGTAAATTAATATTTAGTAGTTATTACCATGAGCTGTAAGACACGCATAATATTCGACGTCCATTAAAATAAAATTCATGTCATTAAAGTTAATTATATGTCAATGAAGAAAGCAACGATAACAGTGATTTGTCCACCGCTGGTAGGTATAATATATCGTAATTAGTTAAACATATTTTGTTGTCAATAATAATTGTTATTTATTTTACACTTGAATGACAAATATTTTAATAACATTTTATTATCATCGACAGTGTGAAAAAATATACCTTGAAAATTGAGATCAAAAACCACGAAAATGGATATAAAATACACGGATAATTATACAAATTTTTGAGAGGTTTAAATTCGTTAATTATACACGTACAATGATAATATACTGCGATTATGTAATGAACATTAACTGGTCAAACTTCTAACTAGTGACTTAACTTGATTCCCATTATCCAATCCTAACAGATGAATCATCAAATACATTTCAAAATATGCGAGCAATCTACAAACTGGAAAAGTTTATATTTTTGATTTCATGTATTACAGCCTACAGGCATATTGTAATCTAAATAAAATACAATTATTTACAAAATATTAACTCTACATTGCTAAGGAGGTTATTTAGTCAGAATCTAAAATTAGTAAAATCCCATAAACTGTGATTGTATTGTTTCGTTCAATTTTTTGATGATCGTGTTAAAATAAATTGATTGTAGTTAATATATTTATTATTTTTGCGATAAATAGACCCATTTTCGTGCGATTATCTTGTTACGTTTTCGTAATATTGCGAAACAAAATAGTTTACAAGTAGACAGGCTTTTAATATTTTATGAAAAGTTCCATTATGGTATGAAAATTAAAACAGCAAATTCAAAAACCAAACACATATTCTAAACTACAACAGAAGTAGAAAAATAATAATATATAAAACATTCTCTTAGTTACCGACACGATAACGACCGAAAAATAAATAAAGTAAATAAATTTACTTTTTCTTAAAACTACTCGTCTAAACAATTTTTTTGCTCCCTAGAAATGTGTACCAGGAATGTATGCGAATTGACAATCGTCCGTCATTTGACGATGCAACAGTGTGCTTATAAATATACATGGATATACATATACGTATAGGACCCTAGTATAGCTGGACTATTAGGTGGTGTGATATCTAGAGTACGGATTTCGAAGGCATTTGAATTTGTTTCTATTGCTCTCAGAGGCGCCATTTGGAGGGTGGCAGGGTATACATTGGCACCCCTATTTTTTCCTGTATTTTATTGGCCCCAGCTATTAAGTAAAACTTGAAATTATTACCAATGTAAATTGTTAACTTTTAAACTGCTTTTTTCGTTGGTATGATAACAGGTATATTAACTGATTATTAAATCTGGATTTATAATAAAAATAATTTAATACGTGGTATTAAATATAAAAGTATAACAACGAGTAGTACATGACGTGTACGGTTGCAGTGAAGTGTGTATTAAAATAGGTATACCCGTACTCAGATCAGTTTACTTGGGTTATTTTACAACTTACCAATTTAATACTATCAAATTACGATTGGTGAGTCTATTGTCCTATCTTTTTTGATTCGTTTTGTTTTCGTAACCTGTACTCTGTAGATGATCTTTGGGTAGGTAATTATAAGTCAGTAGTGTAAATTTGATTAGGTATAACAATCCTTACTATTTTAATTTTGAATGTCCATACTTCAATATTTTTTTAAATCACTACAAATATTTTAAAATTAATAAGTTAAAACTTTCATTTGAATTTATTTCTGCTAAATTACTTCTAAACCAAAAAAATATTTTTCAACCAGATTTCAATTTAATTACCAATACACTTAAACAACTTCCAGAAGCGTTTTCAGAAACCCTAAAAAAGATTCAAATTATTAATACTCTTCCAATAAGTACTGCGTTTAATGAACGGGTTTTTTCATCACTTAAAGGGTGAAATCTTATCTTAGATCCTCAATGTGTAACGAACGCTTGAGTGATTTAATAGTAATAAATGTAGAAAAAGAAGATGCTTCCAAAATCGATTTAAATGAAGCAATGTATGCATTTTCTAAAATTAAAACTAGACGGTTTATATTAGAGTAACATTAATATTTTTATTTTACTTATAAATAATATTATGCATAAGACATTTCTAATATTATTATTATAATTATTAATGTTCTACATTTTTTTAAATAAATTATTAACTGTTGCGAAAGAAAATTTAAAGAAAAAACTGTATTTCAGTAGTTATAGATTGTTATTTATTCTGGCTTCTCGCCCAGTTTAAAATTTATTTGAGTATTAACATAAGTATAATTCATAGTATGTAGGTACCTCATATGTATAAATTATAATTTTATATGTATTTACCTTCAATCCATGTATGAATTAATGATATTCAAATATTTACTATGATGTTTTAAAAAATGTCTGAAAAAAATGGCCTTTTTAAATATTAGCACCCCTATTAAAAAATTGAAATGGCGCCCTTGATTGCTCTAAAACGAAGCTATATCAGCTACAAATTCGATTTATTCTACTATACTACTACTATAATATTCTATGCACGACATTTTATTTTGCTTTTTTTTGGTTTTTTTGCGTTTTTTGTATATTTATGCTTTTTTGGGCATTTTTGGTACATTTTTTCAAAATGAGTTCTAAATAAACGTATTTGAAATGTTAATTTTTATTTTTATATTAAATAATGTGTTTTCTAACGTAATATCTGGCTCAATCGATTTTATGTCGTTCTGTTTGATTTATGGATATTGGATGTATTTGTCGATGTTATTTAGATCGTATTATCTGTATAAATCAATTTGAATTTTATCGAAAATAGAAGTACTCGCGACATTGCCTTAGCTGTGGCATCTTCTGGAATCGCAGCTACACTGCTCGTAGGTGGTCGAAAGACCCATGCTACCTTTAAATTACCACACAATCGTCTCAATCTAACAACTGCGGTCACTCTCTTTTTTAATATATTAAAACAAAGTAATTTAGCGGAAGTTTAAAAAAGTACAAAAATAATAGTGTGGGATGAAATAACAATGGCACATTAGGGTGGTGTTGAGGCTTTAAATAGATCTCTAAATGGTATGAGGGGAAATAAAAGGTTAATGGATGGTGAAACGGTTTTGCTGACTGAAGACTTTGGGCAGACTCTACCAGTAGTACCAAAAGGGACCAGAACTGATTAAGTCATGTCTTAAAAGATCTACTTTATGGCCTCAGATTAATATACTTAAACTGTCGAAAAATATGAGGGTTAGAGGGTAGGTATACTTTGGAGGGGAAAAGTTTTCTGGTAGATTTGCAGATCTTTTACTTGAAATTGGCAATGGTGATTATCCGTCATTCGATGAAATGATAAATATCCCAAAAAATTTGTGTACAGTTGTAACTACAGTTCAGGATTTAATATCAAAAATGTATCCAGATATTGCTCATATTCATGATAAGCCTGTGGAAAGGTTGTGTGTACGAGCTATATTCACTCCAAAAAATGATCAAGCAATAAGCCATATCATAAGCTTATTCTGCGTGTGGGCACACCTATTATGTTTTGCGAAATTTGAAACCACCTAAACTGTGCAGTAAGACCAGGCTCAAAGTCAAAGCATTACATCGCAATATAGTGGAAGCCACAATATTAACTGTATGTGCGAAAGGGGAAAATGTGTTTGTACAACGAATCCCTTTAATTCCGAACGATCTCCGTTCGAATTTAATCGATTACAGTTTCCCCTCAAAGTCTGCTTTGCAATGACTATAAACAAGTCTCAAGGCCAGACTCTCAAATTTGAGGAATAGACTTGCGAGAAAACTGTTTTTCACATGGGCAGTTCTACGTAGTTTGCTCACGCGTAAGCTCACCCAATAGCTTGGTGATTTTGCCGCCTACTAATAGATCAGCATTGAACATTTTACAAAGAAGTATTGTAGATAAAATTTTGAAAAAACCATTAGTAAAACATTTATTTTAAACCTTCACTGCTAAAACTTATCGTGAACATAGGCCGCCACAAGCTATAACTTATAGAATAGGTTATGTTAATAATTATTATCTTTAAAACTAAAAAATATGTATAAAATATGATTTCAACAATTTAAATTTCAATAGATTAAACAAAATGTAATCTTGCCAGGTTACATACATTTTTATACTTAAACCCGGCAACGACGGGTAATTCAGCTAGTTCTTTCTATATACCTGAACTTCATGTTTCCTTCTCTAACAATCTACCTCCTTCTTCCTCTTCTTTTACTGCTGAGTGTTATGCTATACTCGAATCTCTTCGTTTTATCTCAAATTTAGCCCCTAATAATTATTTAATCGCCTCTGACTCTATGTCCTGCTTAAAATCTCTTACATACAATCCTTTTAATTCTAAACTTAGTCTTTCAAATTAAATCATATTTATATTTTCTAAATTAGTCTAACCACCTAATTCAACTTTTATGGATCCCTGATCACGACGGTATATACGGTAATGAAATGGCTGATGGACTCGCCAAATCTACTTCCAATACTATTCTTCCTCCTCTTTCTAAATTACCTTGGACCGATTTTACCCCTTTACTACGTCGTCACATTACCTGTCTTTGATCCAACTACTGGAATAACTTGCCGGCTCACTTTGCTTCCAAATATAAATCTATTGCTCCCCCACCTCTAATAAAAAAAAAACTTGGTTTTTTAATTTAGACCTACCTAGGTCTACCATAGTTCGTTTTAACCGCCTTCGTGGGAGCCATTCACTTCTTCCTGATCATGCATATAAACTCGGGTTAAATAATTCTCTCCTTTGTACACTACACTTAACCGAAAACGTCTATGACATCCCTCAATTATTATTATTTGACTGTCCTTCACTTTATACTAAACGTTTATCACTGTTCAACCATTTAAAATCTTCAAATGTCTCACCTCTTCTCCCTTCAATGCTTAATAGTTAATACCCATTCTGAAATGGTCACTAAACAAATAATTACTTTCTTATTGGAAGCTGGCTTTGCCATTTAAGTTGTTTATATTTTCTTCGCACAATACTATCTAAGTACTCATATTCTATACAATTTAAATCTTTTTTTTCTTTTGTTGTTTATTTAGTTTTTGTCAATTTGTCACTACTTATTGTTTTTTTTCTACGTTAATGTATAATTGTATAAATATTTAAGTGTCGAGCTGTCATAGTTTTTACTAGAAGCTAAAATAAAAAAAAATAATATTAATAAAAAAAAACCTCTCTGGAAGAGTAAAATGACTGCCGTTTTTGTAGAAAATAGAGAAAAATTCTGCTATCAGATTTCATCAAAAAGTGAAAAATGATAAAATTCGAGTTACTTCCTTTTTCATTGGGGGAGTCTATATACCTACGTGAATTTTCATGATTTTGAGTTTCTTTAAATGGTTATAATTATTTATGTAACTGTATTATCACGAAGAAAATTTATTTTTTTAAACATTTTGATACTTAAATTTGTATCATTTGATCACAACTTTAAAAGATAAGATTTAAGCATTTGAAATTAAGAGCACAGAAGATGAGAAGAAAATATGTAGCACTACTGATCTATTGATCTGGATTTTATTTGATTATATTAAACAATTGGTTCAATACTATAAAATTCAACTATTAAAATTTTCGAAGAAAGTATTCAACTTCAAAAATTCATGTTTACGAAAAATTGCATAAACTGCTATTTCATAAATATATAATTGCATTAGCCATAAACATTGTTTATGAAAAAAATAATCCAAATTTATGCGAAATACAGAGGTGGCAGTGGCACAAGTATACTCAAAAAAATACTCTATTCGTATTTGTAGTACCTACTCAATATTTTATTTTCAATTATACATAACTTTAAATTAATTAAATTTTTTTTTTTCATTACATTTTCATGTGTTATTTTACTTCAAATAATAAAACATCAAACTGTTTTAATTTATATGTATTTTAATATTTGTCAATCATATGGAAACAAATCATGGTTTATGTATGTATATTGTCTATAGATTATATTTACGTGTATTAAACGCGTAATTACCTACTTTTTTTGAATACTATACATTCAACCAGAAAATACGATTTTGATAGTCACTTTAGCATTTTTCGGCTTTATATTTAAGCAAATGATGAATTTCCATAGTAAATCATATCATATATTAGAAATGTTATTCATGAAAATTATAAATGTGTTACACTTCTATTTAGTTTACGTAATTTATCTATTCAAGTTGCTTATTCTACTTTAATGATATCACACTATATAACATCTATAAAAGTTTTTAACTATTATAGATTGTGTTCTTTAAATTTAAAAGTATATTTAAAATGTAAGTTCACCTAATATAACTTGATATATTTACTAACTTTGTATGGCGTACTAACAAAACACAAATCATATATATTGGCATAATCATTAAATAATATCATAAGCCTATTTGGTATATTAATCTACATCATATAAACATATATTATTTATATGCAAATAAAATTTTAACATTCATTGCTCACTAACTTACGTACTAACTTACTTTCTATAAATATTTTATTCCGAGATGGTGATTGAGTAATTATTAATTAGGTATGATTATGAGTAAACTAACTTTGATAAAATATAATTATGGTAACTATTGAGTAACTATAGTTTATGAGTACTCAAATTGTGAGAACTCGTACTCGATGAATAATTTCAATATGTATCAGTGCAGCTAGTTAACACTAGGTAACTAAAATTACAGGGTGGAGTAATGTGAAACTAAAGACCTGTATAATTTGGCAGTTAGTATTGAAGAAAAATCTTGAATTTGAATGTATGTATTAAAAAACATGTGTTAATAAACATGGATTAAAAAATAAAAATAATGTGACGTTTAGTTTCCAAAGCTTATCACGTTTGATAATTCTAGTGGAAATCACGTACAAAAACTCGTTTAGTACATTTTCGCTGTAAGATGTTGTATTTCTCATTAAATCCAATTAAAAATAAAATAGAGACTTTAAAAGCCTTTTGATAAAAAAAACCAGAGATGAGCAACGATTTGGATATCGTTCGTCTTCTCTTTAGATCTGGTTGATTTTAAATGGATTAGTCTGATTTGTGTAAGCCATGCCATGTTTGTTTCATGTAATTCGAAAGTAAACATTATGGCTTTAAATTAATTACATTGAGAAATGTGATACCCGCTGTGTTCGAAGATCAATAGTAAAATCTATTCACATGCATATAAGATAATATAATATACATGGCGTCACTCAGATATAACTTAGGCACAAAGAAAATATACACATTGAAACGATTTGAACGAGTATCATATTAAGGAGTTTTTACTTAAATATAAGGATTTTCAAATGTGAATATTAACTGTAAATAACCATTACATTTACACTAAACACCCCCGAAAAAAATATGTCAAACTATTTATCAATACTCAATTTAAGTTTAATTTTTTTATATTTCAAAAACTCAAATTAAATTAAATTTTATCTTAACGATGTGTATATATTTTTATATGTATACATATACATTTTATTTATCACAAGTGCTGATACTTTAAGAGTATGCAATAATTTTGTATATGTAAAAAAGATCTTTAGAAATAAAATTAAAGATACGTATCTAAACATATTTACATCAAGAAGCTGATGTCTGAGCTAGGTATATTATATAACGAGCTAAATCACATTTCATTGTATAACAAATATTTCTATCATAAATATAGAAACTATGATTTCAAAGATAGTTTTCAATAAACCTAAAATACAATAACATTTATTATTATTAGTTTTTTTTTAGTTTGCAACAATAGTAAATACACATTGTCTCAAGAAACATTTAAGTAGTCATTACAGTCATTATGCGTATATATATAAATATTTCTTTATAATTATATTATTAACATATAGTACACACAAAACAACTATAAACAAATTATAGTATAATAACAATAGTAGTAAAATTGTTTTTGGAAATTTCGTATTCTATTAATAATTTATAATATATTTCATATACATTATTTTGAATATTAGTATTCATTTAGGTTTGTAATTAACTAACTAAAGTGTATAAAATTAAAAAAAAAATGCCAAATAAATTCTTAAAGGACCAAATTATATTATTCTTATACTTTAAAAAGAAACAAACATTTTAACAGATTTATAAGTGATTCATTTTTTGAATCGTTCCTTATTATTACAGATTGTAATTATTGTTAATTTCCAAAAGCATTCGACAGATGATTAGATTTATCAGGATTTCATTATTTTTAACTATATCATGCAGTATTTCATTTTCCATATAATAAATTAATTAGAAAATGAAACGCGTATTAATTATGAATAAGTGGTTAAAAAATTCTGCTTCACTTAGAACAACGATATTTGAGTATTAATAGAATGTAAAAGATAATAACATAGGAAACAAAACAATGATGATTACAGTTACACTTTAACGAGTCTTTGGTAGTTTTTAAGTCATGAAAACTTTGTGGTAACACACTTAATGTACTTATAATATCAACACGGTAACCCACGCAAATGTGCAACCACTACGGTTTCGTATTTAGATTTTTTTCAAAACACAAAAAGAGATTTTGGACACTAATTCACCAATCAGGGTAGAGGCTATTCTCTATAAAGAAATCTCCGAAACATAAGCCCCGCACATGGTGGATTTATTAAGAAGATTCAATTTTTCAATGTCACGGTTGTTAAATAATATATATTTCATCTCATCTCTTGTCCCGTCGATTATACGGGCTGTCGCTTATCTCTCGTTTAAATTATTACCGATTTCTCATGAGTTATTCGATGGTTCGGAGAAACGTAAATCCCACTATTAACGTCACGGGAGTATTTGTTTACGGTGTAATAATGTATTATTTTTAACGATTTTAAACTGAAAACGCATGATTAATCTGATAATTTATTATTTCATTAGAACTCTTCAATTTATTGAATTCAACACTTTTAGATTTGTTTTAATTAAATTTTTTTTCAACTGAAATACTTGTGCATAAATACGGATATAAATATAATCGAAAAAAATTAAATTCAGTAACTTATAGAAGTATTTTTTAAAAGCATACAGTTTTATTTTCCAAAATGTTGTTTTATATTATAGCTATAATTACATAATCATGAATTTGTTTTCTTCAAACAATTAAATTGAATTGTAACTATTTCATGTATATTGTATTTGGAAGTAAATTGTATTATTTAAATAAAAAATACTGCCTAAAATTAGTATGATACATACAAATATGTGTGTGTGTGTGTGTGTGTGCGTGCGCGCGCTCGCGCCTCCCTTGATTATATTTATGATTCAATATCCTATGCAGTGATTATTTTTAATAAATTAAAAGAAATAAAACTATAAAAGTAATGTTAAATGGCAATTAATTATTGAATATTAAACTTGTACTTCATTAATGTTACAAATTTCAGTTATTTCTTTCCACGAAAATGGAATGTACAGAAAATTGTTTTGTAACTATTCTTATATAATATTGTCAAAATATTATTGTCTAATACGTTAAAATTGAATTTTCTAAAAATACGTGTTGATATAAAATGGACATAAACTGACAATAAACGTATCTAACTAAATTCTGAAAAAGAGTAAAAAAAGATAATTATTTTTTTTTTTAATTGTGAACTTAAATTACTTATTATATTTATTTTAAAAACAGTACTTCAAAATTGTGATATTTAATTTATGTGTTCAAAATTTCAAATTATCGAAGTTCGAATTTTATTGTTTCCGATTTAGAAAGATTTTGCGATAACGTCTCGAGTCATTGTTTTCATCTTTTCTAGAGTTTTAACTTTGACTATCGATTCAAAGATATTATGCATGAAAATCGTTCTTCACATAGTATAAAATCATTTTCAATCTACCAAAATGAAATCCTTGTGATTTTGCCAATCGATAGTTTATTTCGTCTATACATTTGCCCACACTATTTGTAATGCTCCTGTTACCTAACTAATAACCACATGTATGTATCCATTTGAGAGTTTTGTGGGCAGTGTTTCTTTCAGACAATTTTCTTCGGAGGGGCATTTGAAAAAATCGGAGGGGCAATTATAATACGTATTATTTTATTTACACAATATCACATTATTATACTGTAATAGGTAGTCTGTTATGACTGTATAACATTATAATTAAATAGATACATCATACCCAACATTTCGCATAAAGTTTTACATATACGATACACACATAGTATTATTATATATAACCTAACCTTATTTTTAAATACATGTATTAGTTCAATATAGGTACAAAAAAAAAAAAAAAAAATTATAATAGCTAGAAAAAAACATTTTTACATTATTTTTAGTTAAAAGTTATTGAATTTTAATTTTAAATGATATTATTACTGTTAATAAATTGTTTTAAGTTCTAAAGAAATCGAATTCGGCGATTTTTTTTAGCTGCGTACAAATCTACCGTTTTGTCCAAGAAATCTTCTGTTGGAACGTCAGGCCCTTCAATACTGATAAGCATGCAATGCATTAAGGTTCCTGGGAGCATTTTTTTTCTCGTCTTTGTAAGAACTCTATTCATTGTGCTGAAAGATCTTTCAACCGAAGCTGTGGTAACGGGGATGACGAGAAGTATTTCACAAAGCTGTTGTAGTTCATTATATCCTATATCAGCTTCCATGATTTTAATTAATGGACTTTCGTGTGCTTTGTATATTCCACTATCCAGCATAGACTTGATAAAAAAATTAAATGACTTCATATCTGCCAGTATAGCTTCTGCATTAAGCATTGGAAAATAACCACAAATTGTTTTCAATTCAGTGTCCTGTATACCAATGAAAGACTGGAAGCTCTCAAAGTGACTAGCAAATTTCATTATATTAATAGATTTGTCATTGAATCTATTATCAATTTCTCTGATTAAGCTTTCACAATACTCCTTCATTTGTTTTAATGTTGTTTTTGTATCTTCATCAGCAGTCAAATGCATTTCAGACCCAAACTTATCAAGTATTTCGTTTTGAATTTTGATGTACAAGTTACTATTGGTGTTTACACACTGATTTGCAATATCATTTAGATGTAATTTTGTTGTTGTTATGAGAGGAATCACATTAGCCAGATTAAGATTTCTTTTTTGCAAAGTATTACTAAGATAAGAGAGGGCACTGAGGAGTTCATTCATTACATAACAGGTAATAAAGAAACTTGTTTTTCTTATTTCCAACAAAATACCACCTGCTAGTGATGCAAGATCTATACCGTCCTTATGGATATGCTCACAAGCCATCATGATAGATTTTAAACTTCTAAAAACAGCATTAACTATCTTATAGTGGGATAGCCACCTCACTTCAATGCATTCAGGAATCTTAAGAATTGGGTCATTTATTACTGCTTGAATTTCATGCAAAATATTTTCTCTTTTAGGCGATTTACTAAATAATTTATAAATGTCTTTTAAAACATAAAAAAATCTGTTGACCTTTTTGTTTTTATTTCTACATGAAGCTGCTGCTAATGACAAAATGTGTGCTTTGCAGTGAATGTAAAGAATATCTCTCTTTGCTTTTTCTGAAAGCTTCCTTCTCACACCTCCTACATTTCCAGCCATATTGGCGGCACCATCAAATCCGAAGGCTATAACATTACTGTAGTTCAAATCAAGACTAGTCAGTTCTTTGTCAATAGCATCCGCAATAGTTTCTGCTGTTCCATTTGGGATTTTAACTATTGCCAAAAACTTTTCCACTGGAACTTTATCTTCTACAAATCTAAACATTATACTTAGTTCCATTTCATTTTTCAAAGAAGTACTTTCATCTGCTAAAATAGAAATTTTTTTGTTTTTCAATGTTTTCTTCAGTTCATTTCTCAAAATTTCACCCATACAAACTAATAATTCACAGGCTGTGTCTTTGCTGCTATAATTTGATCTATCACTTTGAGATTCTCTCCATGTTTTAAAATCATCATTTAACTTGTCAAAAATACTTTCAATTAAACTTCCATACTTAGTAGTATGAGCTATTTCTTCTTTTACCAAAAAGTACAAGCCTCTCAAAAGAATTTTTAAACTTTTTCTGTTTAATTGTATTTCACTTTCACTTTGCTGAACGATTTGAGTATGAATCGGTTTTTTCATCGCATTATTTTTGATTTTTTCCATTTCTATACTTACAGTGTGAGCTGATGAATGTTCATGTTTCTCTAATTTTCCATTTTTACCTAAAGCATTCTTGTAAGATGTGAATGGAACAGTAATAAACACTCCACCTGTCTTTTGGAGAACTTTTAGGTCATTTTTCATAAAATGTTGACATAGTTTACAAAATGCACCTTTTTTTTCTTCATTATATACTAGCCATTTGTATTTTTGTTCCCACTTTATATTATAATGGCGCTCTTTTACGGCGGACGATTTTACAGAAAGTAAGTTGGCTGATTCTATAACACAATTTTCTTCTTCATCTAATTCAGTTAAGTGTGCTGATGGTGATGAACTTGCTTTTTCTTCTGAATTTTTACTAGAATCTGCAGCTGTAGCTTTAAAATAAGAATCTATTGTTCTCTTCATCTTTCTTAATTAAGTTACTGTAAAGTAAAAATGTTATAGAAATTTCATAAATTTATTTTAATTCTATTATTTTTACCTTAACTGTTATTATTTTTTTAATTTTTTTATGTCTAATAGTTATAGTTTTTTATTGGCTTTAAATTAATGTTTATTATTTTTTTTTGTCCTGTAAACATTTTTTCATCATACTAACTTTTTTTACTTTTTAACTTACTTTTTTATTACCTACACTGAAAAAAAATCCTGATCATATAAAATAATACAAGTATAAAGGTAAATTAGTTCAGAATAATTAAAATATGGCAATACAAATTCAAGTTATTTATTTAAATAAGATAATCATTGAAAAAAAAAATATTTAATAGATATACCTACAATATGACAAAAGTAAATGTACATTTAAATAGAATTTATACCATTAGGTTAGGTATTATAAAATATATTTTAGTAGGTACATATAAATTTAACTTTTTAACTGACTTAAAACTATAAATTTAAGAATTTAGATTAACTGCAGACCTTTTAATAATATAATAGTTTACCTTATTATGATTGTCAATGCTTTGATGCTGATTAAGAACTGTACTAAATTATTAAACAAATATAATTTTTTGATTTTTTTATTGTTTTATACAAATTTCAATGAATTAGGTACACAACACACAGTAACAAATAACACAGTGACAGTCAATACACTTCACCGTTTAGACCATAGTAAAGTAATGCTAGTAATAGGTACATTATCTTCACTGTGATACAACAATGATACACATTACAAACTAATGAAATACCATAGAGTAATAGAGTAATTACTCTATGTGAAATACCTACGTATAAATCTGATAATATTTTTGGTGTTTAATAATTTATAGTCACCGTTGTCCTATAATATTATCTATGTGATTACTGATTTCTATCGGGAAAAAAAAATTATAAATAGAATACTGTGTTGACTCTTATCGGATGTACCTCTTATCTATTGTTGGTGATTCACTGTGGTATAGAATTTACATTTGTCTTATGACTATTTGATTTTTTTTTTTTACTATTCTTCAAATTTTTCTCCGGGGGGGCACTAGACATTCTCCGGGGGGGCAAAGCCCCCCCGGAGAAGTACCTGAAAGAAACACTGTTTGTGGGTAATCATTAGCATGTATTTCAATATAAAAACATAGGCTGACAAAAAACGTGAATGAGCCAAATTTACCTACACAATCGAATGGTTTATATATAATTAAGATCGTGTAATAATAATATAAAGTAGATTGACGTTTTGTCCATTTACGATTTAGACTTAGAGCAACGTCTGACAACCACCGTGATACTATTTGAATAAATTATACATTTTTCCAGCAGCGTTTTATCTCTGTCGGTGTATATTTCAATAACAGACGGCGCAACTAGTTGTGAACGTTAACCGATCCTTCGGCGACCCTGTGACCCACGACTCCGTGTGTTGTTGATTCACTGGCACCGAGTATCGCGTTGTGACAGGGTGCAGAGAGGTCTCGTACACAATGACGTAAACGTCTGAACACGATTGTTTTAAAATCATTGGGTACCGAAACCGATAGCGACGGGAATCAAATAAACACGGCCGGTAAACCGTCCAAAAGACACCGGAGCTTTAACCGCTGTTAGCGAACAATATTAAGACCAGTAGTGCTGGTAACCGCGAATATCCCACAGCCGACGTAATAGTATTATGTGGTCCGAGAGTGGGGTGTGGTGACTGTTGCGACGACGGCGTGTTCGTGCGAACGCGTAATAATTCTGCTGTAAACGTGTAATAGTTATATTTCGCTACTTTTCACCGACATCACACGGGCTATTGTGTTCGCGTGCGCGTCGTGGTGGCGAGTTGAGATCTGGCAAAACGTGCACTTCATCATCCGAATTTCAGAGCCCATCACGTGTCGGAAATTCGGTGTTCTGTAGACTAATTTATTAGTGTTTTTATACCACCACCGTGTCTGTGCGGATAGTTCTAATTTTTTTTTAACCCAAGCTGACAAGGGTTACGCGCGCTATTTTTTCATTTGTATTTCTATTGTGTATTTAATGATAACGTCGAAAACACCGTTGCTATGCCGGATACCATATAAACACTGCACGAAAGTTGAACATTAATAACACTTGACACGAAGTGACGAGTGAGCGAATTCTCCAGTAAGTCGAAGTGAATCGTTTTGACTTTTTAATCTTTTACTGTGTGTGATTTAAATAGAAGACAAGACGGTCTAGGTATATTGCATCGGTGTGTACTCGAAATGCTACTGTATGCATAGTTTAAGTTATCAATAATCATAGTCAATATGTAAAAGTCTATTAAAGCATGTTTGGATTATAGATAAAATAGACATTAGGTATTTATTTTCTTTTTTAAAACGCATTGTTACACGTTTATTGATTTTACACGTTTTACAACATAAACTACCTACAAAGAAAAGAAAAGAGTATTGTATTACAGTTTTTATTGAAATTTGTTGAATTAATTTGTTTGTTTACTAATAATTCCTTATTTAGTTTAAATCACTTATGGTTCATTGAAAAAAAAAATCAATTAAGTACATAACATTGTTATGAATTTTGTATTCATTAGTTAAATAATTCATAATTGTTAAAAAGATCAATCAATTTTTATTATTTCGTTTCTTATTTTATTCAAAATATTCAAATTGCATTGTATTTCATCTACGGTTCTATAGTATATCAGTGTTAAATTATGAGGTTGATCACATGTAGTAAATTCATGGAATACAAATGTATTAGTTAGCATTTTGTATCAATAAGTTTTATAACAAATCACAAAGTCTTCATTGTTTGCTGTTTATGATTAATATTCCGAATAATGTCGAATTAAGCGGAAATATAATAATTTTGTGCTAATTAAAGAATTGTTTGTATTTTAATGAATTTCTGACGAGTATTTTAACATTATGAATTGATCATTTTATAATTATATGCGTTTTTGTGATGCAAAGAGTGATATGGTTAAAATACAATATTTTATTCAGAATATCGATCATAAACAGAAAACGGTAAAAAAAATGTATTTAATAAAACACGTTTATGGTAAAGGTATATATGTTGTGTTTAAAAATATGCACACAAAAAGTTTTTCTTTGTATCTTGAATAAATACTTTTCCACGAATTCTTTGGATATAATTCTTAAATTATTAAAAAAAAAATGTCCAAATGAAAAGTTATAACACCATTGAGTGCATAAAAATGAAACTTCATCTTATATATAACAGTGTGAAATGTATATTAAATTCGCTTAAACTGTAATCCAAAGTTATCTATGTTTTTAATACCATTTTAAATTGTATTTTAATAAAATTTGGAAAAAAACATTTTTTATTTGAGCAGATATTTTAATGGTCTGATTTCACACACATTAGAAAAACTAAATCATCTATATTGTCCTATCATAATAACACATAACACGTACTTACTTATTACAAAAGCCTAATGATTGCATGATTGCTGAAGATATTAAAAAAATTCTTTAAAAGTTTATACATATCTCTAGGTTAGAGATGATTATAATATTGTAATATTTTTAACTAGATAAAAATAAAATATTTCTAATACTCTTATTTTATGTAATAATTTTACGATAACTTCGAATATAAAGTATTGATCATTCGAGTTTTTTTTTTCGTTGGATTTCAAATAGTATAACCACACTGATTTATGATGAAAAAATAAATATTAATCGAAGGTTACCATTTTTTTCGTTTTCATTACGCTTCAAAATCGGAAAGAAACTAGGAAAGAACATAATGGGCCAGTGTCCGGTTATAGAAACTACTACTACTATACCTATTACCGGAAACGATGACCATAAGAAAGCTCTATTTGTGCTTAACGTTTATTTATTTTTTTTTAAATTTTTTTTGTGTAACCCTGTATTTTTTCCAGAGATAACGTGATGGTGGTAGCGGTGGCGGTGGTCGTGGTGGTGGTGTTGGTGGTGGAGACAAATGGAATAGAATAGATTTTTTTATAATAAGGATAAAAGCAATTGAAAATAATTGAACGAGAAGTGTGTACTATAGAATTCCTAGTACTAAACGAAAAATAGCGAAAAAAAATTCAAAATTGCATATATTGTTTACTTATTATAAATCAAATTTATAAATAATTTAGTATTAAATAAAAATATATTATGAAGTAGGTACATTATCCAAGCTAAGATTGTATGAATCCGTGCATATTGGTATGCAATCACTTAAGCCATAAACTCGTTCGATTTATTTTTTCATCGTAATCAGATGAATAACTTCTTATGGAATTAATTTTTCCATTAATGTCAATTTCTTTTTTAAAAAAAAAAGCCACTTATTTACAGGAAGTCCCATTTATCATATTTTTGCCGTCAATTATGTTTCTTTTTAAATATTTGTTATCTATGTATTTCTTGGTTTAACGGAACCACTATTTATAAAATTATAACGTAATATTATGAAAGAGAATAATTTTTACGTATATTTTTAAACTATTTGTTTTTCATCGAACCACTAGTTTAAGAGATATTAATATTCAAAACTACAGAATCAGCTACATGTTATCGGTAAATTTTAGGGGTATCTCTAATTTTATATCTTACTATTCTAAACTTTAAATATGTATATCTCTCAAACTAATTTTTTTCCTTTCATAATTTTCAGTTATAAATAATAATAGCTCTATAAGAAAATAATTAATCGTTTGATGCAAAAAAGTAAAACTATTAATAAAACTATTAAAAAAAAAAAAAAAAAACAATTAAAAATAATAATAAAAAAAATAAAAAAATAAAACTTAAAATTGACCAAAAATTTAGTATACCATATTAAGACACCTTATATTTATACATGTATTTATAGATATCTTAAAAAAACTGCACGTTCGCAAGGTTCATACCAACTTTTAGCTTCACTCAACGAAACCATGTTTTTAATTAATTGGTCCCAGCAGTTATCACAATAATCATTTTTTAATATTACTCTGAATATTCTTGGCAAATATTCTTGGTGAAATATTCTTGACAAATATTCTTGAATATTTTTGGTGAATATCCACTCACTTGGCACCATCGAATGAAAATGTATTTTATATCCTCTGTAATATTTGCGTAAGTATAGAAACAGTGGCGTGTGGATGTTTTATTCGCAAAATCCAATCAATTCTGTGCTAAAAGAGTGGTAGGAAAGTAGTCATATATCCAGTATGATACATTATTTTATTATATATCTGGTTATAATCATTATTATAAATTGAAAAAAATAACTGTCCGTTTCTGGTTTAGTAATCTACACACATCGTAACTGCGTGAATACACAATAAACTACCCGTGGCCGGTCCGGGCTGAGTAAAATTCACGTGCACAAACGTTCGTATACGAGAGAAGTGACGGACTTTTTACAGCCCGGTCGTCTTTTGTGAAACTCGAGCGTTGAAATGTTTTATTCATGGTCATAGTTCTTTTTTTTCTTTTTTTTTGATACCATTTTTTCTCGCTCCTGAGTTTTTAAATTCGTTTTCTTTTTTAACGTTTGTGGTTATATCGCGTATATGTATGTGTATAAGTATTTATATAGAATACAGGGTGCGATTCCACCCTATGTAATGTATAAAATCAAATGTTTTTCACACATGATTTAAAACATTTACAAAACTACATTTTCATGAAAAAAATTATTTTCCATTCTTTCTTTTTTTTTAACCATGACACTTTTCACTAACTACAATATAAAAATACGAAAAAAAACACCTTTTTTTCGTTAGATTAAAATTTTTATCACGGGACTAATAGCTTGAGAGGCATAAGTATTTGTAGTATAGAGTACCGTGAGGAGAGTCAAAGGCACTCTGCAAAAATATACAGACTGTCCACTACTACGCTGTTCTAAACTTTATATGAGTATGTATCCCAAACTAATGGTCTAGTTATAGCAATTTCAATATAAAAAGGATCACTGAAGTCTCATATTTTCTGAGTACACCAATAACGTAGGTCTGGTTTAAAATGCACGTTATTCGAAGATATTTATTAGATATCAATACGAGGAAATGTAAAATACCTATACTAAGAATGCGACAGATCTATTTGACAAACGTAACTCGCACTGTATACAAAAGTATTTTAGTTACATTTTTAATAAATATTTCAATATACCGTACTTAAATTGTATGAAAAAAAAACATTTTTTTTATTAACGTGATTTTTTAAGTTTTTAGTTTTCTGAAATTTTAACAGTGATGGTGCCAGAACTATTTTTCCATGTGAGCAAACCTGTGGCCATTGATTTATAGGAAAAGCCAGTGGTATAAATGTATAATACGAGTTAGCTAATAGAGTATTTGCATCGACAGGTAAAAAGAAAGAATGTACTTTACACCGAGAGTATTGACATATGAATAGAACAGGGAAACTTAAAAAAATTGTGTGGATAAAAAAATAATAACGAAAAATCATTGTATGAAAATATATTTTCATTAGTGTTATAAATAGTTGGTGCGTGAAAAGAATTAAAATGTATAATTTGATAATATAGTGCGCATTTCCATGAGACATTCTTTATATATTTATAGGAGCATATGTATGGTCCTTAGCGGCATGCGTGTAATGGAGTATAGCGTAATATACACGAGGGGAAGCAGAGTGAAGAAAAATTGTTAAAAAAAAAAATAAATAAAACGGGTTTAAACGAGTTGGACTTGACGCTAGTATAAAAAGTAAATACTTGCACCGGATAAACGTAGCATGGATTTTATTTTAAAATCACACATCGTTTGTGCCACTGTATATTGTTTTCGAGGAATATTCCGACGTTTGATTCAATACGATGAAATATTACGAACAAAATCGTATCCACCTCGGGCCACGGGACGATAATATTTTTAGACCATTTTCACACAAAAATAATCGTTAAAATAAACGTATTCAGTTATAAAAGATATTGGTTTTTTTTCAAATAAATATTTTTCACATTAAATAACTATTATTTTTCAATCGGATTCAGAATAATAAACCGTTGTAGGTTAGATGTTGTTACAACTAATATAGATTCAATTACATTTTATATTATTTACAACTATAACCGGGAGTTCACATTTCGTTAAGTGAAAAGTATCATTTTGTTATTTGATTTATTTGACTAACAAAAACTTCATGAGTGCCCGATATTAATTGAATTATATAATTTTAAACTATTTCATAAACGAATTCTGATTTCAAAAAAAATTAGTTTATTAGCATTTAATGACTAATGGATGAACTAAAATAACCACGCACAATTAAGTGTTCATTTCGAGAGTATTTTTAAAAATGTTTATATTTTTTTTTTGTTATTAATAAAATATTAAAAAAAAAAAACAAAAATAAATTATTTCAGTGTTGATTTATAATAATAAATAATTATCTTTTTATTGCTTTTATGTTGTAAAATAATCTATCGTTATTATAGATCATCAAATAGACGGTGATTCAAATACTGTTCATTACTGAGAGTAGATGTCTAAATTTTGAACCTGACTGAACATTACATTAAATTATTACAAATTTTGTAATAATTTAACTGGAGTAATTATTGTTAAATGTGTTTGAATGAAAAATGTTGGTTGCATACATAGGTATAATAATCAATTTTTGGTTTTATATTTTATATGTATCTATATTATTCATATATACATTTTATAACTTTTCATAACTGAAATGAAATATAAAAATTTATTAAAAAAAAAAAAGTTATCTCTTGAAGTTAATATTTAATACATAATGTATGAGAATAATAAATGGAATTCAATACTTTAGATAAACATTTTGGTTATATTTTAAATAATTATACATGTTTTAGATCTGAACTAAAGGAAAAATTTCGAAAATTTAAAAAAATTATGTGTAAAAATGTAAAAATTGTTTATAGTTCATCATATCAGAGATTTATCGACCTATCTCACTTTTAAACACATTATTCAAATTACTAGAAGACATCGTAAATACAAGGCTTACGAAGTTTATTGAAAAAAAAAATCTAATACCAAAAGAATATAGTTTTTGAAAAAATAATGCGACGTACAATCGTCTTTCGAAAATTCATACAGAAACTTTGAGCACCTACAACAATAAACTACACATGGGATTGATCAACTTGGACATATTAAAGGCATACGATCCCACGTTAAAATTGTTGATATTGAAAAATCTTAATAAGATATTAAGCACAAATCAAATGCATGATTTTTTTTTGGCAACATTCTCAATACAAGAACATTTCAAATCTGAGTTAACAATAATATTTCAGACACGTGCGAATAGACAAATGGAATCCCTCAAGGATCAACACTTTCTTCGACACGATTCTTTATAGCTGTAAACGACATTTCAAAAAACATCGTACTCCCAGTAAAATTCACACTATATGCAGACAATTTCATTACCAATTGGAGCCTATAGATCAAGCCCAATATCCAGCATACTAAACATAGCAAACATCCTTCCGCTAGAAATTAGAAGACTTCTACTCGCCCTCAAACAAGAGCTGATGCTTTCCCCTCATTAACGGAACTAGATTAGTTCCCAAAATTCACAAATCTACCCTCATTAATTCATTAAAATCAACTTGAAATATCTGACCAATCCCAACAACACACTTTTAAAACCCACGATGGAAATTTAATTACATTATTAACAAAAACATCGAGCTCTCTATATTCAAAAAAATGAATAAAATACCTACCACATACAAACAAAATTATCTTGCATTAAAATACTGATGAAAATACTGATGAAAAACTTTACACAGACGCATCTTAAGACCAAAACAGAGCTAGAGTCGCAGTAATCTGGAAAAACACAGCGCATAAGTATAAGCTTCCTATCTTTTGCTCAATTTTCACAATATAATCATATGCTATCATAAAAACTACACCTAATCCATGAACATAACATATCAAATACAATAATTTTCTCACTCACTCGGTGACATAAATAGTATAAAAAAACACATGCCTTAAATAACAACCTTAAAAACAATTTTTATAACATTTAAAATCTATTTTAGTTATCTATTTTAATATATTTCTAGACCAAGCTACCTAGTTGCAAACAAGTTGAAAATACCTCATTCTATTGATTATATAGCAGTTGATACACTATGATTTCGGTGTTAGACCATTTGCAGTAAATAATAAATATATCTTTTCGTAATTCATATTATTGCATTGGATTATGAAAACTCCGAAGTTGAGAATGCTTGGATATTTTTCATTTATAATAATGAATCTTGTATCATAATAAAATGTTTTTCATTTCATGCCCTGTGCCAGATGCACACATATGTTGATAAATTACCCATTTCTCAGTTTTTAAATTTGAGTTTTTTTTTTTTTATATGCTCACATCAAGAAAAAAAATGTTGCTATTATTCCTTGTCTCTTGACTATTATTCACAGAAAATTACAAAGAAAATCATTTTCTTGAATGATCTGTTTTCTTTTACGGACACATAACTATTTTCTCGTTAAAAGTATTGTTTTCTCAATGAGGATTGTTTTTATTTTTTATAAAGATTAAATTTAGCAATACAACTGAAACGTTTTTATGGACTTTCTTGATATCTGGTATTTCGAACAGTAATTTGAAAATTGTTTAGCGCAAAGTTTTAAAACGATTGGATTTTATATAATTTATTTATCTCTTTTAAGCATAATATTACGACATTAATATTCTAAACAAATCATATGTGATTTTTAGTCATAATTATCTGATTAATTTATACTTAAATTTTTTAAACTTTAGTCGATGGAGTTTTTTTATATTTAAATGGCAATTAAATCAAAGTTTTAATTGAAATGAAGCCATTATGTTACAATTTCTAGACAATAAAATAAAATTAAAAAGCTGGACATAATTTGTACCGTGGGTATTCTTTGGTTTTAGGACTATATTATAACGGTTTTGGGTGTAATGAAACTTAGATAAGCCACTTTTATGGTTGACGAACATTATGTGTTGTATTGTATGATTTTTAATTTGAAATCAATGATGATTGATTCGGAAAACTATATTGAGCGAAACTCAAGAAATAATTTGTATCAACTAGTTGAATTTTCGAAAAAATGAAAATTATATGGCTATCAATTAATGTAATTTTTAAGCTTCTATGAAAGTAAATGGAAAAATCACCAAAATAATCCATGTTGGATTTTGATTTAAAAATATATGTAAAGCACTCTATTTCGTGTATTTTGAGACTTATAGTTTATATAAAAAAAATATGCTACTGATTTCTATAAAAAATGTAAATATAGCTAAGACTATTAATGAAGAAGCTTGTATAAAAAATTTCAGATCTTATAACCAAAAGTTGGAAATTTTATGATATAAAGATAAAATAATTTTGAAATTTTACGTAAAATGAGTTATTTGAATCGTAATTCAAACTTTAAACGTGTGTACAAATTAATGTATTAAGTTTATCATGATGAAACTTGAACGGTACCCAGATATATATTTAAGTGGAAAATCGATTGTTCTATGAAAATTTTCACCGGATCATATTCTAAATTCTTCTAAAAAAAAGTGATTTTACAATGATGTGTTTTATTTTTTAGGTTATGTGTTTGTCATTACGATGCTCTGTAAAGCAATCGACAATAATCTATTGAAACCGGAATATAGACCAACAACTGTATCTATGTAGTTGGAACTTAGAAATGGTCATTTTCCAGTTTCTTAGTTTTTTTTTCCCTCCGGCGAAAAAAAAAATAACCAGAAATATTTAAAATATACCTGTATGGTGTATACCCTTTTTCATAAAATCGACAGTATGATACAAAATTATCAATCTCCTGTAGAAGCATAGATATCTTAAACGAGTAAAAAAAAAAAAAAATTATTATTCCACGTATTATAATAGTCCTACAATCATGAATTATGTATGGTCCAATGTAAGTATTACATTTTTCGGTAATTATTTACAAATGAAATACATTTTAAGTACTTGCTGATTACATCTTAGTTATTTTGAATACCGTGTATGGCAGGGCTGAACTAGTCCGGCCCCTCAAACGCTGATGTGATCATGTCGATCAGATCATAAAGTTATTAAGGCACTGAAAGTTTTGTCATAATAATCTATCATGTGATATTTATTTAATATGATTTATTCGACGGCAAGAGACTTAAAGGTTTGCTTAGTGCTTATGAAAAATAATTTTTTTTGTTTTATACGTAGTGAAAAGACCGATCGATAAAATATTCAGTTGAAGATAATTCATTTTATAAATAATAATAGCAATAATACAATATAAGTATAGTAGAATTTCAACTCATCAAATATAATATAATATGATTATACTTAGTTGGTTTAAAAACACAATGTAAAACCTCGTTTGAAATATAGGCCCGGAAAATTATTTATATGGTTGATGTGGTTGTTATCGTCTACCTTTCTTTAACATTAATGTTTGCATCTCGCTGCTCTGCTGGAACATAGATATCGTCAATCCATCATTTCATTATCTGTAGCTATCAAGCTATAATACGATAATACGACACCACATGACATCAACTAAAGCGAAAAGCTTAGAATAATGTAAAATGTGTTTTGTTCGGTTTACTGTAAGCCAGCGTGACCGACTAAGTACGGCCGGTAGCGGTTTTTGAACTTTTTCTGGAGTGGCCTCTTGAGTTTTTCATCACCCCCTCCCCTCTAAACCTTTTTTTTTATCTTGACACACATACGTATCATAAAAATGGTGAACTTGCTTACGGTTTCAAAGTATTTGAAGTTAAATTTTTAATATTTTGAATAATATTATTCTGAAAAAAATATTTTAAAGTTAATGCGTGTAACATTTTGCATTTATAATATTTGGTTTTCAATTCCACAAAATAAATATTATAATGATATTTTTATGATGAAACCGATTTTTCTTAATTTCTTTAGATTTTTAAGAATAACATTATACATTTCGACAAAGTAAAATGAATTTGATTTGTATATAGTGAATACTCTATACTCATAGAATTATTTATCGTAATGAATCGTAGATTTCAAAAATTATAATTTTTACTGGATTATTTCAATATACATACATATATATATATATATATATATAAATATATATATATATATATATATATATAAATATATATATATATATATATATATATATATATATATTAAAATTATAAGAATACTTATTCAAAAAAAAAAGTAACGATACATAAAGAATTCAATTTGAATAGTTTATTATTTCATAAAACCATTCGTATACAAACGTACAAACAGAAACATTCATATTAAATTGTCAGGTTGATATTGATTATATTTAATTCATTTAAATAATTTTCAATGCAATGGTTATTAAATTGAGAGATAATAATAATAATACAATGATGTAAAAATATTAGCAAAACAAATAAAATTACGAGAATTAACCGACATTATTCAAAAGGTAGCTTTGGTAGAAATGAAAATATTGTCATTTAGTAACTTATGCTCTAACAGGATTGTGTAGCATATATTCAGCTGCAAAGGTACAACTAGATTGTTTATTTTGCTATGTTATCCGTCAAGTGGTGTGTTTTGTCAGACCCAAAATTATGTTCACTACAGTACACAACTAAACAGGAAAATTGTTTTTGTCTTACGCAGAATCAACGGGTAAAGAAAGTCTTGGTGTATAGTATCTAATGATGATCTAAGACTCAAGATTAAAATCATTTAGACTTTTCTATGTGAACAAGTCCGTAGATTTTGATTTAAAAAGAAAAATTTAGTTAATTCAAAAACATTTAATTTCTTAAGTTTTCATCAAAGTTTAATATCGAAAAAAAATTATAAAATATTGTAAAACAATTTAAAATAATTTTAAGTTATTTACTTAATTATGTATTAATTATTAATTTTAATTAATTCGGTCAAAAGTAGAAAAAAAAACTATTTTATCAAATATAAGGAATTTAAGTTGTTGATTTTTAAAAATATTATATGAAATGAAAATATTTTTACGGAATGAAAACAATGAATTTTTTTTTTATAATACAAATTAATCCTTTGGTAAATGTAATACTATACGTATACGATAGAAATGACGAAACCTAAGATAAGAATAAAAAGAAAACATACCATTGCGGAGTTTATTGAATTTCAGGGTTGAAGGATCAACAATAAAGCATAGTATCACCAAATCATGACCATTATTTACACAAAATGTAGTGGAAAATCGTAATACATGTACATCCTTCACACGCTTTTATTGGGGGGAAAGTGAATACAAGTAAAATGTGTGAAATTCAATTGACACGTAACTCATAAAAGTAAAATAAAATAAGATCCAAGGTGATAAAGAGATATATTTTACACGGACATATCATTCGTCTCGATTTGTTCACCTTGTTGTAGACCAGGGTCCAGTATTGTATTATTCATTGAAAAAAATGTATGGGAATTTGAAAGTAATAGTAAATCATTTCAATCGAGACACGATTGTGCGTGTCGGTATGTTTACTCAAGATATAAAGCTATCGATATATATATATATATTTTTTTTTTGAACTCCGTCACTGCACGTAAAAAATAAATAAAAATATACTCTGCTAATGTTATATCCATTCAATGCAGTCCAATGCTAGTTGATCAATGAAAAAAAACATAATGTACATCGCCTTTAACTTGTCAAGAATATTTCAAGTGAATAATTGTTTTTTAGTTGCTAATCTTCAGTCACCTCCACTTGCTAACTTAAAAATCTATGATATAAAACTTAAAGAAGATACATTTATAGAGTCAAAATTAAACCATCACATAGTTGTGAACGTCACAAATTTATAAATAAGATTCCAACTTGGTAATCTATGAACACTATGAAACATATGAAAAAAAAATGTTCCTACTACATCATGATAGCGAAGATACCAATAATTATTAATACCTGTATGTTATAAAGTTATAAAGTGATTTTATAAAGTATTAAAATCGTAATAATATTAATAATACAAACTGTAAAGGCATGATTGCAGTTTAGTTACCACGGAAATAAATATTTGCGAAAATAATTTGTTTTTGAGTAATGACCTTTTTGAAAATTTATATTTTCACTGTCAAAATATGTTATTTGGCAGTTATATAATTATAGGCAAATTCTTGTGAAATTGATCTTTAAGCATTATGTTTCAGCTCATCACCGCATACGCTGATTGGTGAGAAAAACGGGGTCTGACCCAAAACCACTTCAGAATCTTTTATCCAACAGTTTTCTGTAAAATCATGATGAAAATCTTAGAAATGATTTTTTAAATTGTGATGGTTTTTAATATTATGGGTATTGACTTAGTTTAAGGAGTTTTAGCGATTGTAACTGACAGATTTACATACGCTTCTTATTTTTTCTGTAATCTATCCAGACTGGTTTTTCACAACAAATCGAGGGTGTGACACGAATATTCAAAGCGAGTGAAGGAAGTTAGTGAAGGAGCGGTGTTTTTTATTAGTGATTATCATAATGTAACATATACGGAGAGATTATGCATTATTTATCAACTGCATATAGAAGTCCAGAAAATTTGACACAGACGTTCTCACATTATAGTGTGCTATACTGTTATATTGTATAACCACATAAAATGATCTTTATAGAAAAGACATGTACCGAAGATACATATACATATACTTTATATAGGTACATCTTACATACAGAATAATGCTCTTATGTTAGTTGGCGGAATCACATTAAAACGAATACGATATTGTCCAGATATACAGTCATTTGCAAAAGGGAATCCAAACATGAAAAAAAAAATGGTTTGCATAAATTTTATTCAAGCCTTCGTTTTTAAAATTTTTATTTACCTAGATTTCGGGAGGAAAAAATTCTGAAATCACGTGGTAGCTAAACTGCAATTGTTCTAGTACAAAGAACACTAATAAAAAATATGGTAAAAAGCTTATAAAAAAGATTTTAGGAAAAAAAAGCAATGAAAAACTTTCAAAGAGTATTTGATTGTATTGGATGATTTTAAGAGAGACGAGGATATTGAAAAAGTATTCTTTTAATATAAGTGGTAATATTAAATTTTTTTTTTTAATATAAATTATTGATAACCTATATGAAATATGTTTAAGTCTATATTATATTTGTTAAATCGTTTTTATGTACACAATAAAAGATAAATTATTATGACAAAACAGTTCTTACTGTGGCCCAAAAAAGGTTTTCAAATAAAAATCAATGTTGTCACATTGTCTCATTCAGAAAATGATTTTATTAAAATGTTAGTTTGGAAAAGACAGACGTCATAAATATCACGCAGACATCCATCCATTTAAGTAAATTAATTGATGCGAAATGTAATGATTAAGTCATGAATGTTGGAAATTATTACTATTCGACCGCTAATAATAGGTAGTAAACAATAGTGGCAAACGCGGTAAATGGTCATTGTTATCATATTGATGATGCATATCAAACTCCGACAATACAATACAATACACTACATTATTATCGTTTATTGTTCCAATAATGTAATCACCGTTTGGTTATGTGTCATTTAGTATTTCAACAGAAGCGTTTTAATGTGTGCATAATTTTATGAAATACAAATTATAAAATCCAAAAATAATTTGTACATTAATGACTATAAGTTAATATAAACTAGGCATTCATTAAATATTTTTTATTACAATATTAAAATAATATTTTTCGAAAAAGTATTATTAAAGTAATATATTTATATATATTTCAATATCTATACTTTATGATGCCTACCTCAATGCGTGATCTCTAAGTTGTCTGCTGTGCTTCAGGTCTTCAAGGTCTACTCCTTTAAACGGCATAAATGATTGTTGAACGTCCGGATGTGTTTCAAAGAGGCTATAAACAAACAAACAGTACTAATTATATATTTATATAGAAAGTTATAAATATGTATTGGTTTCTTTACTCTAGAATACTAGACACTAATAAGAAATACATTTCGTTTGTATGATATTTGCAATGTGAATATTATAGTGTAATTAAAACTGAACGTCAACTATATAAGAATGTTTGATTTTAAATCTACAATCTAATTCTACGAAGGTACAATAATTATTAAATTCAATAAGGTCATATAAGAGTATATTTTATAGATAAACATACTAAAAATGAAAAAAATGTTTAGTTATTTTAATACATAATTTAAACTATATTATAACACAAGAAAAATTAAAATAAAACTATTGTAGTTTTGTTGAAGTTACATTCATGTTCTGCATAAAGTACTGTTTGAGAGTAGAATCATAATTGTATTTATATTTTTTTAAATAATTGGCTGTCGTGTTTTTTGTCGATTGACAGTCAAAATTAATAATTTAATGATTATCATTGTTATTACGCTTTTTATTTGCTTTACTTAAATTCATGTGATCATTTTTAGATGATCGGTTGTCTTTCAATGTATTTTGGAACAACTTCTATAAAAATGTTACGATGAAAAATGAATTATAAACATTTTCAACGGCATTATTAAATGTATTTTTATAAAATATTTTAAACAAGTATCAATCATCTGAACATTAATATATTGTTTTATATGATAAATATTAAATCAATTGTAGTAAGTAAACGAGCGCACAAACATCACTTTATTTTTTTACACACGACGCATTTTCATGTGAAGTTTGAAATTAAATTGGTTTGGTGAGGATCTTGTCAAAAGCGAGCTTCTAAAAGTGTCGTGGTGGTAATTTAAACTCGATCGTCACTATACGTTAAATTCGAAATGATCTTTTCGATCAATCCGAAAATAATATTCATAATTATGCATAATTATAACACGAGTGATAATAAACATGCTAGGTTTTATCACTGGATAGCCTTCTATTAACGTATCTTTATCGTTGTTATTTTCATTTGTACATTTCTAT
This sequence comes from Therioaphis trifolii, assembly GCA_027580255.1. NCBI lineage: Eukaryota > Metazoa > Arthropoda > Insecta > Hemiptera > Aphididae > Therioaphis > Therioaphis trifolii. Next base: position 60,664,651 of record CM050404.1, read on the forward strand.
CAAATGTTTACATATTGTGTTTCAAGAATAATTATAATATAATACAAATGTTCTCAACCGATTTCCCATATATTTGGGGAGAGAGTCATCATAATACTTTGGTTTTTGTATACATAAAAATATTCAACGATTTAAATTACACTATTAATTTCACTGTAATTCACACAAAAATAATATAAGAATTTTAAAAATACTGTTATTTTTATTTTCTCATACGAAATTAATCTTGAAATATTATGGGAAAAAATATATTTGTTGGTTAAAATTAAATACTATATGAAAACAAAAATCTCTGTATCAACTTGTTTTTTTTTTTTTTATAGAGCTGTCTTCTTGAGGCTTTTTTCATGTATAAAAGTGGTCTAAAAAGTTTAAGAATACTTGATTCAATAGTTAGCACATTAGCACTATAAACAATTTCCATTTATTTCTCTCATTAATTCTGACTCTACTTTTTGATACTGATATAATGTAATCTGTGCAGTATGGTGTGTTTAAGGGTAGTTAATAAATACATAACTTGCTATATACAAAATATACAATAAATAGACGTAAAATCTAGATTTATTATTTATGTATGCAGTCCGACCATGTAGGGTGATCTACTTTAAATGAACCTATGTGGTAAATTTTTGCGTGCCTATATGAATATTTAACTAGTGTTTTCATTGAAATAAAGTATGACGTCTTACCGGTACCAATTCGAATGGGTTCTTTAATAATTTCTCGAGGTTGAAACTGATATGACTCTAATACGTTAAATTACGGAGTCATCAAGTTATTATTATTTGCATTTGTTTATTTTGTGTTCGACCCCATGCTTGACCTGATTTCGTGGAATTTTGTAGCAAATGTTCAAAAATAATGAGTGGTTTATTTAAATAAATAAACACCTACTCTCTTTATCTCTATTATTAAATAAATACATATTTTTATGGAAATGTGTGCAATTTTATTATACATATATTCGTATATCGTATTATTTGGTGTAGACTGTAGTTGAAGTTGAAATATTTAAAAAAAATAGGAAAATCACGACGGGAATAATTATTAATTTAAAAACGACGATAAATGACATCAAAGCTTTTAATTTGTAAACTATAATATGTATATATATCAGTCTCAAAAACAAATTCAATTATTGATAATTCAATATTCAAAGAGTATGAAAAATTCATGAAATTTCAATTTATCCAATTTGCTGAATATATGATTGTATATAAATACTCTAAATACTCAATATTTATTACTCTTTTATACTTACATAATAAATGTATTAATTTGATATTAATTTATGTACATTGATAGATACACGTAACATACCACAATAAATGTTTTTTTTATCCCTGAAATACGTCTCTATATACTATGTTGGTTAGATTTAGATATCGTATTAATGTTGGTGGTTTTTTGATATCATTAACGTGATAATTAATTTAATATAAAAAATGTTTGAAATACAGCCTATCGAAATGTTCATCATGTGTAAAGTACTAGAATTATTCTTTTAACTAATAAGATTTCTTGTCAATAAGATAAAACAGTTGAAGAAACATTGTTTTGAATTTCTTATGGAATTAATAAGTACATTATTCATTACAAATTTATTGTTTTTAATTGTTTTTTTATAGAATTTGAATAATTTAATTATATTTCGAGACTTTTTTGACATTAGATAGGAATCTTTCGTAATATTATTCCGAGATATTTTGAATAATTATCGTGGTTTAGACAATACAATAATACCCACTCATATAAAATACAATCAGTACGACAGAGTACGAAGATTGTTTTTGACGTTAAACTTTTCAAAAGTATCTAATAATAAAATGTGAATTATGGTAGGAAACCAACACGATTGACCAAATGATATTGTTATATAGATATCTTATAGCATGGTAAAGTGACTTCAAAAGTTATTCGGACAAGATTTTCAATGACTCAATCTAAGTCCAGAATCACGATAAGATTTCAAAATTCAGACGATCAAACGTGAAACTGTTCATGACTCGTTTTTTTTTTTTTTTTGAAATCTAGTCAACCGTATATAAATAAGTAAACGGTCCGGGCGAGGTCCATTATGAAAGCGGGCAGATTCGTGTGAACGGGAATAAGCAGGAATGGGGTGAACGATAGTGTGTAACCCTCTAATGGGGTCCAGTGGAGTAATAATAATGGAGATCCCGGGAAGTCATGTACCTAAGACGAGGGTTTTATTGGCCGAAATGACGGTGGTAATTATACCGCTGGTTTTCTTCGTTGGCACTAGGTGGTACACGGGTACATATATTTTAAAAAGAGCAGGAAATGAAGAGGTGGCGAGTAGTAGCAGTCCATTATACATTATTCAACGGCATACACATAAAAGTGTAAAAACAAACAAACCCCTGCAAGACCCTAATGAGTTCTTTTCGTGAGTCTCCCGGGTTGACAGGTCTGTTGGGGGTTTACATCGTGGCTACATTATTCTTCTCGTCATTCTCATCTATATTCATTGAAAATATAAAACCGTCTATTGCACTAAAAAAGACGTTTAGAAAGGCTCGTTTTTGTTTATAATGTTTTTATTTTTTTTTTCTTCTTAAGTGATCATTTCATGTTTACGTTAATATATTTATACTAAAATATAGCATATTAATTTTAATCTGTTTTACCTTCAATCGTGACCTTTTCTAAAATGGTGTCCAGGGAAGAAAAATATGATTATCAAAAGCTCGGTGAAAAACTAAATAAAACAGGAATTTTCCGTTGAGAATGTTTTGTTTGTCGAATTTTCAAACATTATAGTGCATTTCGCCATCATGACCAAAAAAGATAATGAGTATTATAATTATGTTAGAGTTTCGAAAAAAAAAAGGGTGTCAACGTTGTAAGCGTCAAAGATTATATTTCTAATTTTTACATATTTTGCACCACTCTACCGAAAAATCATTACAATACTTAATATTTTGTAAAATGCCAACTGAAACATAGAATTAAGGGTCCAATTATTTTCTTTTATACTTTTGCATAAATTATACTGAATTATTCAAAAAATCCTTTGAATGTTACGGAAACTCTGACATCAGATCTTAATCATTTTTTTTTTTTTTTTTTGCAAGGGCACTAGATATCTGTCAATACTGGCTAATTCCAGCCTTGCAGATATCTTAATTATCATAATCATTTTCATGTTTATTTCGTTTTCATATTTTATTTTTATAAACGTTTATTGATCGAAAATGTTTATAGTAACTATGTTTATTATTTTTATGATTGTATGACATTGACATAGTTTTAAGTATTTTTGAACTGAAAAAGATATAAATATCATGTACACTATGTTTAAATAATTTTTGAATCATAGAAAAACAGACATTCGTGTATTATAATGTTACATTGAAAATGAATAAAATCAAAATTATTTTTAAAACATGAATGGTTATTAAAATATAAAGTTATATTCAATATTCATTAAAAGGGTTATGTTAAAATAGATATTAGCATGAAAACGTTGTATAACATTGGACATTTTGTTTAGTCAAAAATTTTTTGAAATGCCGATTAATATTATTTTTTGAAACTGATGTGTTAGGTGTCATTTGATTCAAAGTAAACAAAATATTATTTCATACATTTTTAATTACATCATAATATAAGATATGTATTCCTATATTATTCATTTTTATTTCTTTATGAGTGATATAATTGATATTTAAAAATATTGTTTTATCATATGAGCCTTAAACGAATAACATTATGAACATAGTTTTACAATTTCAGTTATGAGCACCTACAGATTTTAATCAAATTTCATTTGATATTTTCGATGGTATTTTTGCGTTCAATAAAGATATGAAATTCAGGTATGTTATGTCTAATGATAGAATTAAATTATTATTATATATTAGTAGAAACATGCAAATTAATAAATGTTCGTATTAGATAGTGGTAAGTAGAAATAGCTTATGCTATTGAATTTAGTCGGAAGACACACACACACACACACGCACATACACATATATTATAACAAAAAAATGAGGATTATAAATTATAGAACGTATGTGTTTAAAGGTTAAGATGAGGAGTGTTTTTTTGCTTAACGGGACCAGTAAATTTGATGACCAAAAAATAAACGTAACTATATGTTGAATCCTACAGTTACTTTGAAAGAAAAGTATAATTATTTAAACTCTACGCATTTTTTTTCATTTCACTAAACATAAATAACTTTATTTCGAAGAGCGAAAAAAAACCACGCATAACAAACAAACTGACCGTGAATTAAATATTCTAATTCCGATGTGATAATATATATATATATATACTCGTATATGTAATATGATGGTAGAATTTATGAAAAAAACTTTGATGTATATCATACTCATATTTCAAATAAAAGTAATTCTATGCAATAAAACACATCAAATATTAAAAAAAAAAAATAATAAAATAATATGCAGCAATGTTTTTGAATTCGAAATCATTTTTTTTTATGAGTTCTTCAATTGTTTTACTTAAGTCATTTAATTTTATTAATTTTTGTAATTTGATGATGTCGTAATATGCCAATGGGCACTGATATTCCTAAATAAAAATAGAACGCTGTGACAACTTGTTATTGTCCGGCATAATCTTAAAATTTGTACTTGTAAGTGTGAACAAGCTTAAAGCTTAAAACTGTTGATCGAGGCTCAGTGGGTTTGTACTCGTCATATTGAGTGGTTCTTGTAGTCTAAGTCTATGATGTAAGTAAATAAATGCTATACATTTAAGACTCATTTTTTGCCATAAATGTATACATGATATATTTTAGACCGTATGGCCAACGTAATATAACAACTCAGTTTAATTTGTGTTTTTCATATTTTTTTCCCCTTTATTCATTATTTATACTGGGACACGTGATCGTATGTTTCATATCGCGAGCTACCACTGATATACGTAAAAAAAGAGAGAAAGAGATAGAGAGTCATATCTCCAGAGTATATTCACAATACTTTTTTCATTAGACCGCAGGAGGAGTGTGGTCAGATTTCGCGTTTCGGTCTCCGTACTTTTTGCAGTCGTGCCATCGCTGGGAATAGTCGTTGGGGCATGTGAGATGATATTATATACTTGACCACGGTGAGGATTGGAGGTGAAGGTGGTGGCACCGGTGACGACAACCGTTTAATATTCCTGTACACGTGTGCGGACTGGCCACCGGACGAACGATAAAAGCGGATTATTGCAGGCCACCACTCGGAACGCATACAGGCTGCTGCCACTTATTATATTCGTAGAGTTTTCCATGTGGGGATTCTAGTGGGAGGTGGAAGGGGACGAGAGGAATTGGTCGGTCGTATGGCGTTGTTACACGAATCCGTGTGAAACGTCCACGCCGATGCCGTTGTCAAAGGATAGGTACACAATTATCCTTAATATAATTAAGCCCTCTTCCTGATAAAAAAACACTTAGGATATCTTTGGCAAGGGATAAAAATTTCATGGAATATTTTCACTCGACGAGAAATTGCGTTCATTATGGGAACCTATAACGTTAAATATCACAAAATGACGTCACGACTAAGTGAATAATGAGCACGAGATTTTGACCTATATTGTTTGCCTATACCCCTGCATATCAACCTTGGCTACACCGCTAGTCTATAATACGGTTTAAGGACGTCAGATTTTAAGGGGCATCATCAAGATCCTTGATTTAATTTTAATTTCAATAGAAATAATACATACCAACTATTTACTAATGTAATTAGTAGAGCCTGGATTTATATGCATTTGGATATTTTTTCCAAACAGTCCAAAAAATAGCTAGGTAAGCTGCAAGGTTAAATTGTAGTCCATAAACCCGAAATGCAAAGTTTTCCTTTCCATATTTTTGCATATTTTGCCATTTTTTGATATGTATATCATAGTTCTGTATTTTACGATTTTTTGATTATATACAAATGGGTTTTTTTATGCATAATATGTAATATTTTGGTTATATTCATTAAAATAAACTATTTATAATTATATTTATAGTCCATGTAATTTGGCGAAGTTGTTTTCTTATTTTATTAATATATAATTTATTTAAAAAAAAAAACAAATTTGATATTGATTTTTCAGATTGAAATTATAATACGTTGAAATAAAAATGTTGAAAAAAAATCCTATAAATATAATTCAGTTTTATAAAAATCATGAAAATAAACAACTTTTCTTATTCGATTTTTTAAAAATATTTTATATTTTTAACGGTATATTCCTACAATATTAGAGCATAAATGCATATTGTATAGTGCATATTACTATGATTTTAGAACATATAAATCCATGCCATAGTTATTGATAAACAATACATTAAGAAAAAAAATCAATCAATAACGTATGAATGATACTATAATACTAAACATTTTTATAAAAGACATTTGTTTATCCCATGATAATTTGTATTTTTCATTTTATTCTTTGCTGTCTTTAGAGTAGAAAAAACTAAAAACCAAGTGAATTGGAGCGATACGTTTTTTAATAGGTCGCCTTTAAAAATCAAATTTCTTTTGAATTAAATCACGATACTACCCCTGTATAGGAATGAAAATTGAAGATAAAATGATCCTACATTTCAAATTAAATAGCGGAGTCTCAGTTATTTGTGGGTCTATGTTCTAGTGAGCAGTAGCTCTTGTTCTATATTAGCCTAGGGACGTAGTATGGGTTAATCCATGTAATCTAATAATAATAATTATAATAATAATATTATTATTATTATTATTATTAATAATAATAATAATAATAATAAATGCCGACCGTGTCGCGTAATACCCGAAAGCCGTGTATTCAACCGTAGCACAATCGGATCCATTCCCCGTGGCAAATAGCGACCACCAACCACCACCGGTCCACGAAGGTTGATGTCGATATTCGCCGGAACGATTAACTGCAGCATCATTTGGCCGCATTCAACGGTCGCGATCGCGTGCGAGTTTGAATTTTAAAGCTCCGGCGGCGCGGCCAGCGTGGGTTTATTGATCAGGGGCCGAAAACTATACATGACGGTCGTGCTGACGATTTATTTTGATTTCGTATGAAAACGCGCCGCTCGTTTTACTATCCCTAAGAATCGCTTTTAATAAAAGCTCTCTATCCACAATAATAATCATTATACAACTGACAGAAACAAATAACCGAAATAACAAATAAAATCAATTATCAAAACAATTTGTATTTTAAATCCTTATTTTACATTATACCATTATTTAAAACTAAACAACATTATATAATTCAACTAACTCTTTCAATAGTTTAATTTATTTGTTATTCCTAAAAATCCTAATCACCGATATTGTCTTCCCATTATGTGGTCTAATAAATGTATGGATTACATCATCATTTTATTATTTATATGAAATACGTTTTAATTTTCAAAATATATTTTATACGTTATAATATTTCAATTTATACGTATTAATATTCAAAATATATGTATTGTGAATACATATTACTATTTTTGATCTTAAATTAGTAACAAGCATTTATTATTGTAATATAATTGATGCATTAACATAAAACGGTTTTTTGAATAAATGATTTGTAAGTTAAAGATGTTATGTGTATTGATTAAATGATTTAAAAAATACTATGACTATTTGATTAAAGATGAATACTAACTATTTTCTTTTTCATGGATATTTTAAATATTCAATCGATAACATTGAAGATTTTTAAATATAAGTACAAGAATATAATACAAATCATAATGCTAAAACATTTTTACTTATTATTGCAAAAAAAATACTACTAATATAAATTATTATTAATGCATAGGTATTAAAAAGTTAATTATTATTCATTTATAACTCACAATAGTAGTAAAAATAAAATATCACTACAAAATCGATAATATTTTCCACAATCTCAAGTTTAATGGTATAGAAACATTTTTGAAAATATTCCTGACTTTAAATATATAATTAAAATAAATGGTTCAACATACACCGTAGTTCATTCAAATATTTAAAGCCAAATATTTGGATTTCGTAAATAGTAATTAAAGTTATGAATAATTTAGTTGTGTTTTAGTTTTGAGATTCTGGAAAGAAAACCTCAAATTACGTATTATAGATTTTACTATACATTTAAAGTTAAATAAATAACGTAATTAATCATGAAAATAATTAGCTTTGAGAAAATATTTAAAATAAAAGTAATACAAATTGGGATAACGATTTCAAATAATTGTTTGAATACTTTTCATTAAATCGACTTTAATAATATTTTCACGAAGAAAAATGTGAAATGTGGTGTAATAAACTGGAAAAATAATAAATATCGAACTTTTCATATATTGTATTAACTGGATTTAAAACTATTTTCAAGACAACTATTTGTGTTTGTACCCAATGATAAAATAATGAAATATTAACTGACAACTTTTAATTAAATCAAGGTTATTTAGTTTCGGACATTGACAATTCACATATTATAAGAGATTATTTCACTGTAATTAGATTGTATTGGCTATAAAATATTTATTTTTTTTCAAAACTTTTCTGTAATTTTCTTAATAATTGTTCGTAAAAGTTCTGAAAAATGTTTGAAATATCGTGTTTGTTTAATTTTTTGACTGAAAGCAAAGGCGTTTCAAAACTTTTTTCGTAGGTATGTATTTAATGAGTTAAAAAATTATACTTAAAGAAATGAAAAAAAAAACAATCACATTAATATTTTATCAGTGTATTTCTGTTCTTTTCAGAGTCTGATACTAATATTTTAATAAGATCAATAAAAACCAGCCAGTACGACTGAGACAAAAATATTATATTCACACTGCTCTAAATGTCGCAAAAACATTATTCATGTATTTCGGTCATGATATTGTCAATACTAGTGGTATTACAAAATTATCGATGCCCAATGCGCAAGTATTCCGTACTATATATACATATTAACAGAGTACATATGAATATGTTATAAACTAACAAATTCATAAAGCTGTTGGTCGTTCAAAATACGATATATAAAATAATTTCACAGTCACAAATATTTACGTAACGTATAAATTATTTAAATATGATTTAAAAAAAAAAATATGATTGCTTTGGAATCCTAATTGGGTATCCTTCAAGTTCTTTTTAGAAGACTATTTTTGTTTTCTTTTTTTTCAATCAATTTAATTTAAACTAAACATTACTTTTCATATTTAATAACATTAAAGTGTAAGATTATTTCAAAAACATTTATTTAAAAAAATATTCAACAATACCTTCGAATTGTAAACCATATTTTTGATACTTCGTCATTTCTTTATTCTAATGAGGATGGTAGAAATGAAACTTTTACAATGATGACTTAGTGATTCTTTGCGAAAATGTATTTCCCTCTGAAACAGTGGAATATCATTGCACCTTTAAATACAAATGCTTGAATAAATCTTCCTCGTTTCTGAACAATCACAATTATGTATAACGTTACATTTTGTGCCGATGACAAGTGATGTGTACCAAAATCTTATACAAATAGGTTTTGTTGTGAAAATTACTCTCGACAATGAACAATTTGAATTCAGCAACACTATTGCGATTGAAATGAAGACTTAAAATTGAAGGGTTAAATCCCTTCAAACATAAATATGGCCACTTCATCGATTTGAATATTTTACGGAAGTATTTGACGCGTTCGTGTTTACATAGTTCGTCATACAGTTTCATTGGTTCATGAATTAACTGTCATCGAAGAATGCAATCTTGTGAAACGAGGATAATCGAATTATACAATATTTGATAACTTTGATGAAATACTCATTGATCAAATCGTACCAAAACGATAACGTTGTATTAGACAACATTTTAATTTACACAGTAAACCATACTAGAATGGTGTAGTTACTACACGATAAATCAAATTAATTCACTATCTTTTTGTGGTGAAACAATTGAAAATGCAATAATGAATAATCAGCATGCATTTACTTCTTCTCACAATTAATACCATTCTATTGAAACATATAACCGATTGAGACTTGCGTATAGGTAAAATCTGTAATATCTTTAATTGTTTAGTCATGTAAATACCGCTATTATCTACAAAGAGCCACTCTTTTTTCATTCCTTAATCAGTTAGCTACTCAGACATTTCGACTCGTGGAATCAGTTGAGCCTTACACTCACACTCATATCCTTATATTAAAATTATACAAATGCACCTTTTATACTTTTTAAGAATATTATTAAAATTGTGAGTGTTACAGAAACCTAACTTTCATTTTATTTTTAGCTTATTCAAGTCTATTTAGGACCGTATCTAAGCGCTGAGGCGTAATTTGTTGCAAGGATTGGACTAATTGCTCAATAATTCAAACATACTCGTATAATAACTTTACGCAAATTTCAATTATCCATATAAAAATTTTGGCCATTGCTACTAGGACCAATTGGTCAATGCTCTCCATGGTGTAAGAAGAATCCTTCTTCTCCATAAGATTTGAATAGTGTATGATCTAAAGGCAGCACCGTCGTTCTAGCAACACAGTACATGATTTTATCATTATTGGTTCAGATCGGAGGTCGTTTGTCGATCACCTGTCACTGTTATGTAATATGGTACGGCCGTAATGACATACTCAGTGTTTGAAAAACGCTCACTCAAAAAAATCACAAAAGAAATATGTTTATTTGGGCATAGCAATGTAATTTTATTAGTTCAGATCGACATTTATACGAAGAAAAAATAATCAAAGAATACCCGAAAAAAAAAGTAAAAAGCGATGACGATAAGTACTCGTAATGTTTTCAGCCCGCAGTTTAATCACTCATGTCCGTGACTTAGATTTGATGATAAAGTCACGAAAACTCTCTCTAGACACGAGTAACCAACATAAATTACAGTTTTCTGAGAAAACGCTAGGAGCCATCTTCGCAGTGCGTCGTTTAAGAGGACGGGGGTTGAGGTCACGTACTTTTCACCGTTTCGTCGTTGTATCCCTAAAATCAGTCTCACGAGAAAACGGCGGACCCGGCTATATTCTTCACCCCGCTGAAAAACCTATAATATTCACCAATACGTGTCGTCAACACGGTGCCAGTTCACCGAAAACCATGTTTTTCTCGCGTTTGTTCTTTTTCGGCCATTTTTCCAAGCATGGGTGGTACACAGCTCCGAAACCGATGCGCTGAAATTTTCAAAGACGTTTCGATTTTACCGTCAGCATTGAAAATTGTGAAACTTAGACGCAATATTGGGCCACAAAAAAACACCAGAAAAGTGTACACACAGCTCGTGCGTGTGGTAAACTTGAACGGTACGTGCGAGCCGCGAGGAACCCTAAAACTATCCGATCGAGTTCTCTACACGTTCATACACGCCGCATGCAGACACTCATATAACAACGATATTAAACTATAATACTATCGCGTGATGTAACTGACACATAGATACACAAATAAACTTAAACAGACAGACGCACACACAAAATTAGATACACACACACACACACACACACACACACACACACACACACACACACCATAGTAAGTACATGATATAACTAGTTTCAACTAGCAGTAAGTATAAAAGGGACTTAATGCATGCGCAATGAAAATCATTACGGGGCGAAATACGGCAGTTTCTGTAAGCGTTCATAAAAATAGAAACAACGCTAATAATAGGTACCGTGTGAATTATTATGGTCAGTATACTAGAATCGTTATAGTCACAGTGTACTACGGTTCCGAACGACCCGAAAGTGCTTAATATCGGGACGAGGTATCAGAAAAATATACTTTTTATAGTTACATCCGTAACTATAACGCGGTTTACTGCCTCGTGCTACGTTATACAAAGACGCAGATTGGTAGTAATAATAGGGTCTACAACATTATAGCTCAGATAAATATTTTAAGTGTGTGTCGTTAAGTGAAAATATTGGTATGGATTTTGTACGCCGTCTGAGACGGAGGAAACACCATTGTTATTTATTTCACTGATTTCGAAAACCATAACGCGTGCACAGTCCTTAGACTTTAGTCTCATTTTAGATACCGAACGAAACGATAAACGTTCTGGTTTCATAATGGTACTGTATTTTGATGGTGTTTTATTATTTTTTCAGTAGATAAAAATAAAACTCAAATATTTCTTGTATACGTGGTATTTTATTTTACAAACTTGTTTTCGGAAGTGCAATTTTGCGATTAAAAATCACTAATTTTATCGTTTTTCTCTCTTTGTTAAAACAATATATTATTTTACGCAGATGAACAGAAAGGAAACGTTTGAAATGATCTGGCACTTTTAGGAAAATTACGAAAAGTTACAAAAATTACAGTATTATATCATTAATTCAGCTTATTTAAATTTTACTTATTTGAAATACAATACTTTACATAAATGTACAATATTCAAATTGGTATATGTATTTTAAATTTGAGTTAGGTGTTAATCGTTTGAACTTGTTTATCCTCAGTGTTATAACTTGAATACAATTATATTGTCATTATGTAATTTTTGTAGAGTGTCGACTATTTTTTGAATTTATCTATCGAATTTCGGAGGCTTGAAATTAATATTACGTTCGAGACAAAACCGTTTGTTCTAATAATAATAGGGGTAATATAATGCTATGCACCTACGTACAATATATCCATAATTGAATCAAGACTTCCGGAACCGCAAGATTTACAGTTTAGTTGTGTTTGATAATATACTCGCTGGCATGTTCATCATGTGCCAAAGTAATAATAATTTTGTGTCAGTTTCACTACAGAGTTATGTGAGTAAATCATTGTTGAATATTATTGGGTTATTTGAATGTAAAAGGATATTATGTTTAAATGGTTTTTGTGACAATAGTCTCTAATAAAACAATGTGTAAATCGATTTACACTAAATGATAGATAATCGTTAAAAAAAAAAAAATTCACCAGCGATAGATGGGTATATTGTATATTATTGTATTATTAATTAATTCGTATCGGTAACAGTTAACAGTACTCAGAGACCCGAGTCGAAACCCTGATTGGGCACTAGTACAATGTTTCTTAAGATGTGTTCCATAAAACTTAATTATTTTTGAATTTTTCATAAAAAGTGTTGGTCGCACTTATATCATTCACAACTATATATACATGTGAAATAGTGTTTTACGCATATGTATTTACAAAAAGCTGGTAAGTGAGATGATGATGGTACAAGTTCGTCCTTCGTCCCTACGGTCCTCGAACAAGATATTGGTGATGAATGTATTAACTTTTAAAGAAATGATGACTCATTTCTTTAGTATAAAACGATTCTGAGCAAAGCTTCAGTGTAATATAATATACTATTATTTAAATACTGTTTACGTATTTTACGGTTATTTGTATAATTTTTTAAATGTTTGGAAAAAAAATCTTCAGTCACGATTATTGATATTTTTTCGGTATTGATAGTTTAGTATAAGAGTAAACTTGTATTAAAATTTCAGAACTTTCTAACAAATACTCAATATTTCATTAGAAATAAACTTAAAAGAAATCAGACAATAACGTAAAAAATCGTATAATAATTTATTAAAGTGTGTATAAAAAAAAATCCTGAGTCTCGATTTTTGAATTTTTGTGAGGATAATTAAGTAGGTATATGAGTAAGGTCATATTAAATTTTCAGAACATTTTGTCAAATATTTAAAATTATATTACATAAAAACTTTCAAACAATTTGGTAAATTAAAAGTTCTATATTTAAGTCAAAAGTGCTATAATTGTTCTGAAAATGTTGTCCAATATAAAAAAAGTATGTATTTGATATTGGATAAAATTTTCAAGTTTCTAGCTACAATACTTTTCGATTTATGACTAAATACCTAAAATCTGAACAGTGAAAATCTCGTTTACGGCGGATTTTTACCGATTTTACCGTTTTTACGCCGTTTTTCGATCGTTATTCTTGATTACTGGAAAAACTATGGAGATTTTGGAAAAATGACCTCTCTAAAGTACCATCTCAGTTCAATTTCAAATCTAAAAAGTTGCTGGACGAAACTTTTGAACAAGGATTTCTATACGAAAAAGTGTGAACAGAAAAAAAAAATAAAATAAAAATAAACATCATTGTAAAACCATAAGATCCTTCGCTTCACTCAGAATCTAAAATGAAAATGGTGCCTCAACAACAATATATCTGGTACAATTCAAAAGCCCTGATTGGTTTTTGGTTAATTTTGAAAATATTTTTCAAATTAAATAAATTCTGTTATTATTTGAATAAATTGTAATTAAAATTATTAAAACTATTTGTTTAAGTATTCGGGTTCCACAATAAAAGTGGACATAAAAAAGGGTGCCACAGGTAAAGAACATTAAAGAACTGCACTGCACTAGTGGAAGTCAATAAAGAGTTACATACTTTATTTAGCGCTAAGTAAGCATAAGCAACAAATTATTTTTAAATTTACATTTTGTCCTTGAAAAAAAACAAAATTCAAAATAATACGACAACGACGCCATGCCGGAAACACGGTACAATATTGTTATATTGTACAGGTGTTGGGGAAGATTTATGAAACCGACCGTGTTTTCGTTGTCCCAGTAATATAGCCGCGTCGTCGCCATTGGCAAGATCAATTTAAAGGATTTCGTGCCTTAAGATTTATAGCCTTGAGTTACGGAACTGACGTGCGTGATGACAAATCGGTTTTTCGGACAAGCGATGAAGATAGTTTGGGTTTTTCACACCTTACGTGTTTCCCGGGACAGCGTTTGTGGTCTCGCGTGTCACTTTACCGGAGAGTCGAAAGTACCGATAAGATTTTTGTTTCGAGGCACGGAAAAAAGAGAAAAAAAACGGTAAACTTATAGTGAACACTATCAATAAAGTTGACAGTTCGTTTCGTCAATTTACAGAAAAGGACTGGGGCAGGGGAAGAAGATTTCGTAAACTGCGCGTTTAAGAACGTGCACGAAAAAAGTAACTCGCACGCGCATTACTAAACAGGAATGAACCCTGTCCCGGTTCATTATTCGTGAATACTATAAATCGGTTTTTGGTTTTCGATAGATACGAGATTCCACCAGTCATCCTGATTTTGACAAAATACTGATTATTTTTATCTTTATATATATTTATTTACTTATTTATTTTTTATTCATACTCAGTCTGGTAGACGCGAACGGTATGTATAGATAAACGACGATTCCGAATCGGAAAATTTACGATAACGGTCTCTCTCTAGCCGTTATAAATCTATCTTTGTTTCATTTAGACACAGGTTAACTATACACCGGAGAGTCGGAGTAACAAAATGTATTTTATTTATTTACACAAAATATAGCCTATCAAAGTTGGACGTTACGTATAACATATGATAGTGTCTCAGTGTTGAGAATTTATAAATATTTTATCCCACGAATTTACACAATCGATTTAATGTTTGCAATGTGAATAAATACTCTTTATAAGATATATATTATTACATTATTAATGCAAGATAAAAACATCTCTGAGTAAAATAAAAAAGTCACAAGATTATAATTACATTGCATGATCGAGAAGAATTATTTTAAAAATCTTTATATTTATACGAGCAACAATAGAGAGTATACAACTATTAAAGAGCCACAAAAGATTTATTTTCAAATCATAACTTTATTTTACTGTTGTATTTTTAGTGAATCTCAGAACAATGAAAATCAATTAATATATTTTAACTATGTATAGGTACCATTTATGATTTATCAATCATACCAATTAAGACCGGAGTCGGTAAATTGCGTCCCTATAAGTACGGTCATGGTCATATACTATGTGAATTGCGGCCCGCGTACTTTTAAAACATACATAAATTGCGTCCCGGGATATACCAATTTTCGGTCGGCTGTGCAATTTAAAGATAACGATAAGTATTAATGTATTTTAATATTAATAATATTAATTTTTTTTCCGCCTTACAAGTGCGTACATCGAAAAATGTACGCTCGGCCGATCACGTTCATCACCGTTAGTTGAAAAATTTGAGTAAATTTACCTCTTGTACAATTTAAAGCTAAGATTATTATCAAGGGTATGTCATAGGCTATTTTATTATATTTTAATTTTAAAAGCGAGTTATAAGTTTTTAAGATGTATAAGTAATTTACAATTACTACTCGTGTGTTAAGTATTGCCAAAACATGGTTTGACAAATGACAATAACCTCCTGGAACTTAATTTAACAAAAACTTGCTTTTTAAACTTTAGTATAAATAAATTGTCACCCATTGGTAATAAGTATCTTAAGCCTCATCAAAAAAAACTGTAATGAATTTAGTATAAATACAGTGTTTGCTATTAATAATGACAGTAGATGTAATTGCACTAATATATTTTATCCAGTTCAAAAAGTAAAATATCTAGGTGATAGATGCTAATCTAAAATGGCAAAATAATATTATTAATACAACTAGAAAGATCAGATTATACTATAAATTTAAAACTCTTAGCAACATACTTTCACCCACCACAATGAGACCTACCTACTTATATTTCATATAATTATAAATATTATAATATTATAAAGCATAGGTATATTACTAATCATCACAACAATATTGTTAACAATGAGTATTTATTTCTTCATTACACTTGTATGAATACAATTATCAGGAATCATAGATGGAATAGCCGTCTCCTTCAAGTATAGTTTATAACTACCTTCTGGTTTTAAGTCATAGTCAGACTGTACAAAGTGTTCACTACAAATACAACTATTTTTGGTAGGAACAAACCCTTTCCGACGTATAGCAGTAATCCACAGTTGATTCCTTTCTGGATTTTTTAATGGAAATCTAATGGGAACAATCGTATTACAGTTTTTACATACCTAACTAATAATAAGTTTACATAAGATATAACAATGTATAACTTACGAAAAAAAATGAATTTTGCTTCCTTTCAGTGTGCTATTGACACAACCAGACACAGAACAAGAAACCACCATGCTGTTGAATTACTTGATTTGCACTTTATAGTTTATAGTTTATAAATTATAATCGAAAAATTGTGTTTCAATCCGAATCCATATAAAAAGATAACTGATATATAAAACATATTTTTATATTATATCTTTGGTTTCAATCACAGAAAAATTATATTTCATGGAATAATATAAAATGTCATGGATTAATCAATCATATTTTGCCCTGTTCGCATATGGATTCTAGACATCAATTTTATTCGTTGAGTCGGCTATCTAGTTGTTTTATATATCTGTGGTTGCTCTACAGTTTACAGTATTTTTTTTTTTCAATCTAATAAAAATGGGCGTTATGAAAAGTGAAAGGAATAAAACGTTGAAAATAGTTGATGGTTTCAAATTTCGTTTTCATAAATTTCTAAACAATGATATTCAACGTTGGTGTTTCACAGTTAAAACGTGTAAGTATTTTTTGAAATTTTATGATAATAATATTTGTATAGATAGTTTTAAGTCTGTTATAGTTATAGTCCTAAGTCTGAAAAATGGGAAGGAAAATATTGGTTTTGTGGAAAAAAGGCTTAGACGTAATTTACATATTAATAAGAAATAGTTAGATAGGCATATGTACAAAAATATACCCGGGCCGTAATTTACGTATATATAAAATATACCCGGGCCACAATTTACGTATGTATAAAATATACCTGGGCCGCAATTTACGTATGTATAAAATATACTGGGGCCGCAATTTACAAAAAAAATTTGAAATGGGACGAAATTTACTGAGACCCATTCAGACTTTTTGGCAACCGAAAAAAACAACAAAACACCATTTCGTTCAAATTATTTTGAAATAGTTATAATTGAATAGTACTTTATACTTGCATACATTTATGACTTCTATGCTATTGCAATTATGTACAAAATATACAAACATATATCATATGCTTTTCTTTACTAGATTCAATGGTATGTAATACTCAGCGTGTTGATGCCATAACAGTTAAGGTGTTAATGTGTTATAAATGTAGGTAAAATAAGACTATAAAAGTTTTGAGCACATTGGCTCAATATGCAAATTATTTGTATACAAATGAATACAACATTAATAAAGATGAGTAGTATGAAAACAAAATGAAGAAATAGACTTATCAGTGTCTCTCAGAAATGCGTAGTTTTATGATGTGTAATCACTTATCAACGTTTTGTAAAGACAATTATATTTAAATTTTAAATTTTAATAGGTATTTTACACAAATTTACTCCGCTTCAAAACATCGATGACGAAATTGATCAAGACGGCATTTCCACAAACGACAACGCACAAGACGCCCAGGTTAGTCCCAAAATACCGCCAATTTACGTCTACAATATCTCAAATTACGAAACATTTCACACTTCTTTATCTAATCAAACTATTGACGATTTCTCTGTCACACATACTAAAAATTCATTAAAATTAAACCTAAGCTCAATCGAAGATTACAGATCGATTACAAAAAGTTTCAACGAATCGGAAATTCAATATCATACCTATCAATTCCAAACTGAAAAACAATTATCAGTAGTCATCAGGAACCTCCCAATTCCGATAACGGAGGAAATGATCTTCAACGAGCTCAAAGAACTTAACTTCGATGTAGACACCGTAACACGTCTCCAAAACCGTTATAAAAATCCTATCCCAATTGTCGCCGTTCTTCTCAAAAAATCGTCTCCGAACATTTACTCTTTAAATAGATTATTACACTGTGTAGTTTCCGTAGAACCAAGAAAACCATCAACTGGCATCCCCCAGTGTACAAACTGCCAAAGATTCTCGCACACTAAAAAATTTTGTCATTTACCGCCCAGATGCGTTAAATGCGCGGGTGATCATCACTATACTCAATGTCAAAAAATTCTAGAAACTCCCGCTAAGTGCGTCAATTGTAACGGTGACCATCCAGCTAGTTACAGAGGCTGTACATTTTATAAAGATATAACAAAAAACAAAAATAAAACAGTTGCTAATCCTCGCCAAAACAATAATTATAGTAACGCAATACCTAAACCGGCTAATCAGCACGTTCATAATAACAAAGATAACACTAATAACCTCTTTACGTATGCCTCTGCTTGCAAAAATAACTCCAACAGTAATTCTACAAACAACACAGATAGCGACAACGGCTTCATGAAAACGCTCCTACCACTTATAAACACTTTCATAACTCAACTCATGCAGAAAATAATTGAAAATCTGCCAGTCATCATAAATAGCCTAAATCAAAACACTCATGGTTCCCCATAACTCAATTTTACTTAATTGGAACGCCAACGGTATCAAACCTAAAAGGAACTCTTTAATGGCATTCCTTAACCATCATAATGTTGACATAGCTTGTATAACCGAAACACATTTATCTCTCACGGACAAAATTAAATTCCCCGGCTATAAAATGTACCGCGCGGATCGTAACGTACCGGCACGCTCTATGGGTGGCGTAGCAATACTGATACGCAACAAAATTAAACACCAACATTTTCCAATTCCTGTTCTTCATAGCTTAGAAGCCACCGCGGTGCTAATTAATTTTAATAATCGAGCTATTCTAATCGTCAGCGCTTATCAACCACCAAGCCGCACAATGCACATCGCCGATTACGATAATTTAATGAACCTACACAATAATATTATAATGGCCGATGATTTAAATTCAAAACATATCAATTGGGGCTGCCGTGTCTCTAATCCAAACGGTATTAAACTACAAAAATACATATCTACCTCTGCATGTATAGTATCTGCACCAAGCACACCAACTTATTTTCCTTCGGATATGAATAGACTCGCTGACATACTAGACATTCTAGTAACCAAATCAATTCAATTTAACGTCGCACAAGAATCCCTCTCTGAACTCGATTCAGATCACAATCCAGTAATAATACATTTAAATTCCCCACTGCAATTTTACCGCCCAAATGTTTCACTTTTCAAAGGTAAACCAAATTGGTGCACTTACTCAGACTATATAAATAATAAATTAATTATTCCAAAAAATATAACTACTGTCTCAGCAGCAGACAAAATTGCCGAACACTTCACCGAAGTCGTTACTAACGCGGCACGGGCGTGCTCGGTCACTTCACCTCAAAATACAATTCAAAAGAATTACGGTGCACTACCACTGTTCATATTGACTTTAATTCAAGAAAAACACATCGCCAGACGCGCTTGGCAAAACCAGAGAAACCCAGCAGCCAAAACAACGTTAAACAAGCTTACTAAACAAGTGCAAACCGCCCTGCAACAATTCCGCGTAAATTCATATAGCAAGTTCTTGTCAAATATTCATCAAAACGACTCTAGCCTATGGAAAGTCACAAAAAATCTTTTAAACCAAGAGACAAATTGCATTCCTTCTCTTCGCACTCCAACTCGTCTTATAATTTCTGACGAGGATAAATGCAAACTTTTTTCGGAAAACCTTTCGAATACTTTCTCCCTGAATCAATACGCACACAACTCTAATGATCTTAGGGTTGTAGATGTTCTGAGATCACCAAACTTCTCGGTACAAAATTCAATCAATTTTGCTACTCCGGGTGAAATTAAAACAATAATCAAAAGGCTACCTAATAAAAAATCTCCTGGCCACGACAACATCACGAATCTTATGTACAAAAAACTTCCTAACAAGGCAATTATGTTCATGACTTCTTTATTCAACTCGCTCCTTCGCCTTGGTCACTTCCCGGAAAACTGGAAAAAAGCAATCATAATACTCATAAAAAAACCTGGGAAAGACAAAACAGACCCCGAAAGTTATAGACCAATTAGTCTACTAACTTCGTTATCTAAGATTTTCGAAAAAGTCATCCTCTCGAGACTGCAAAATTATCTAAACTGTACTGACACAATTCCAAAATTCCAATTTGGATTCAAAGCACATCATTCTACTACACAGCAACTCATGCGCATTACTGAACATATATGCAACTCATACGAAAAACACTGTCACACGGGTGCTGTTTTCATTGACATTTCAAAAGCCTTTGATAAGGTTTGGCATCATGGGTTGTTGTACAAGCTCAAAATTATCAACACACCAAATTATCTACTCAACTCCCTATCTTCGTTTCTATCTAACAGGCAATTTTCTGTTAAAATAAATGACAACTTTTCTTCTTTCCAACCAATCGTAGCTGGCGTCCCACAAGGATCTATACTCGGCCCAACGTTATTTAACATCTACACTTCCGACATACCGCAATCACCGCACACAAACATAGCCCTCTTCGCGGACGATACTGTTATCTACTCTGAATCTCGCAACCCAGAAGCAATATCTGTACACCTACAAAACCACTTAAACGCATTATCTGTCTGGTGCAAGAAATGGAAAATAACAATTAATCCATCAAAAAGCGCAAGTGTATTATTCAGTCTACGCCGTAATTCTACTCCACCACCACTAATGTTTAACCACGAACCAATCTCATGGAAGCCAACTGTCAAGTACCTTGGTGTAACGTTGGATAAAAGATTAACTTGGTGGCCACACCTATCATCCAAACTTCAACAAGCCCATCAACGCTTAGGGATGCTCTTCCCTATATTAAACAGAAAGTCTTCCCTACAAAAAAACCTTTCCCTACTTATTTATAAGCAAGTACTACGTCCATTAATCACTTACGCCTGCCCTATCTGGGGTAATTGCGCACAAACTCACCTTAAAAAACTGCAAATATTTCAAAACAAGGTTTTAAGAACGATAACAAATGCTCCATGGTTCGTAAGGAACTCAAACATACACAAAGACCTCAAAATTTCAACTATTCAAGACCACATCAAGCTCACGGCTGTGAGCTTCTTCAAATCCATCCATAAGTCAACAGGCTCAATGCACTTCCATATCAACGTCAGACCACCTCCACAACGCCGTCTCAAACGAGGTCGACCGCATGACCTGGTTCCTCAAGACGCTAGCTAACTTAAGTCTCTATAACCACTGTTATCACCTAATGTAAAATTGTAATTTATTTATCGCACTTAATACGCCAAAATGTATTTTACTTCATCTCTAGGTATAGATAGCGCAAGCTAGGAGTACCTTATTGTATTATAATAAAAAAAAAAAAAAAAAATAGGTATTTTACAATTTTCGATTCTGATTTAAGTAAAAAAAATTGATTTTAATAATGATTTTTCCCTTTTTTTGTTAGATCAACGTTTTCGATTTTTCGGGTGAAAGACTTTGTTCAGAAGTTAAGTTTAATTCTAATAAAGATTAGAAATCTTATTATGTAAATGATACTTGTATGAAGTCATTTTTCTCTATTCTCAAAAATGTTTTCAATAATTTGGAAAAACTGTTGAAAATCGAATAAAAACGACAATTTCGTATTATCCTCTGAGCTTATCAAGAATCGTATTTACCCGAAATTCATAATGGGTTTCAAATGCAAAACCATGTTATATAATTTTGTTGTCTAACGTGCACCAAATGATCCAATTGTAAAATTGAGCTCATTATAGTGTGCTTTACACTCAACGCCATTAGCTTGTCCGAGGGCCAAAGAGATAAAAGACGAACTGTTTCAACCATTATCCTACCCGTGATGCGAATTATGTCTGGCTTTTTTCCTTATGAGTTAAACTATTAATCTGTATGGTAAAATTTTTATATTGTTTGACCATGTTATTTAGTCAATATGTAAAGTTTTTTGCATCTGGTGACAAAAGTAAACATGTGAACATTTTTGAACAATTAAATTATTCATTTTGCAATTCAGGTAAAATTATTAATCTTAAACTATGTAAATATGTATTATATTAATATTATTAATTTTTATACGTTTATGGCAACAATTTACAATAATACCAAATTAATGTTTTATCTTTACTTAGTTTTAAGCATCTTGGTCCATATTTGTATAGATAAAAATACTAGGGTACTTTATGATCGATATTATGTAGCTTGAAAAATGTTTTAAACTTTTTTCTAACTGACTAAAGTTAACTTTATTGTCCATCTTATCTTTAAACTTATCGAATTAAAATATTTTCTTTGCTAACTTTTAACTGCAGGCAATTTAATGGAATTAATTTAACTTGTCAAAGTTCATTATTTTAATTAACTTGTCCACCTTTGAATATAGTGTATGCTCAAATGTGTTTTATTTTCGTGTACCCTACTTTGTTCTTAATGTCCGGGTAAAAACAATTTTATGTACCCAAACATGATGAACACTAAAATGAATAGAAAGTCCAAAATAAAATTGAAATGAATAATATTATCTAAATAATTTGTTCTCGAAATAAAACGAATTCCGTACGGTGAACGGTTTCGTAAATTTTTTTGTTCAATATTAAAGATGGATCGTTGATAATTTAATTATGGATAAGTCGAACATTTCCACACCAAAATCAACCAGGTGGAAATTTCTAATTAGATATTTATCGTATAAAATATCGTAATTGTATAGTACTTTGCGATTCCTAGTCTCCAAAGTCCTTTTATTTTCACTCGTGATCATTGATTAGCACATGTATATCTAGGTGTTAATGGTTAATGTCACCTTTTAATGTCACCAAGGTTTTGTCGACCATTTTATTTTGATACCATTAAAAATTGTTATTGTTATAGTCATATTGCTATTGTTGTTGTCATATTAAAATTAAAATAATTAGTTTGTTAAATTTAATTTTTTGAAAACATGTTAACATTTTGATATTTAGGTAAGTATGTACGTGAATATTTTTTTCATTTAATGAATCCTTTGTGTTTTGCGGTTATCGGTCAACTGACTTGGTATAACTTATTCTCATCAGTTCTTATATACCTACATACCTAGCCGATTTTTAAACTTATTTTTAATTATAATCACTGTAGAAAGTTTAATTTGGATAACGGTTGTCTCGATGCTAATTACTTAAAACGTTTAACATTTATTTCATGTATCGATGACCTTCATTAATGTGTGGGAGACCCCCAGGCTGAGAATCACTGATATAATATATATAATATATATGTGCTCTTGTGAAGCATTATAATATAAAAATTATGTTAACAAAAGTCTAAAGGTATAATTTATTTTATTATATCGTAAATCCGTTATTTTATGCGTTTGGACAAAAAAACATTTTCCATAAATTATTATTATTATTATTATTATTATTTGTTCCAATGACAAGCATACATTCAATAAATGAAAGGTCTTTATTACTATACTATGTTTCGTATCATTTATAATGGTTATTTTTTTATACTAATGGAATTGTCAATATTTATCACAATCACTTGGTTGAATTTGTTTATTATTATATTTTTTTACGCATATACGTAATAAATAATTTGATTTTAGATATTACCATTTTTCATGCCCATTTTGCATAGAATTGATGACTAAAAAATTAATAAATATCTTTCAAAGGTTTTATTTTTTATTAAAAATGAAAGTATGGAATGAAAAAAATACCAATACAATTTACCAATGTGTTAGAAATTAAATGTTTTAAATTATATGGAAAAAGTTATATTATGCATCGTATGCACAATATGATAACATATTTGTAAAAGAACTCAATTTACAAATTGCATCATAAAATAATAATAACTAGGGCTTTCGGTCTGGTACGTGTATTGATATACACGTGTACACGTAGACCGCACCTTAAATAGTAAAATGTACGAATACCCGTGTATTTAATTACACGTGTTTTTGAAGTTCGTGTACACGTGTATTAAAATTACCCGTGTGTTTAAGGTCCAGTAGTTTTTATCAACTTTAAATAAAAAAAATAATTAATAATATTGCTATGTAATACTGACGTGTGGAATATTATTTTTGGTGGTGTTATTTTACTTAGTTAATGTAATCTTATGTCATTTGTGATCACCCGATAATTACAAATAGATTATTGTAACATACAAGTAAAATCCAATGTTGACATTTTATGTTTTAAGTGCTTTGATTTATTGCCCAAGAAAATAAAACTTTAAACATTTTTATAAAAATAAATATATTAATACTTTTTTTTTTAAATTACATATTGTTTTAAATTTCTTACTAAAATATTTTTGTATGATAACAGGAGGGGTGATGTAGGGTACGTACTTTTGTGCCCCCCCTTTTAGATATTTTTCAGATCAGGTTAATAGGTAGACGGACATTACACACGGGTACACGGATTCTATAATACACGGGTACATGGGTATATGGACTCTAAATACACGTGTACACGTGTTTTTTAATTACACGGGCTTTAACACCGTTTCCATAAAAACACGTATGTACGTGTTCTTAGATACACGTGAAATAGAGACCTCTATTAATAACAAATTTATGCATTCAGGTGACTATTTAAAGTTTAAATTTTAAACAATCGAATTATCATTTAAGTGAGCCACTAATGAAATGGTATAGTTTTACTACTTTTATAATCATAAAATAAAGATAAAAATATGTTTTATACTTTTAACACTTATATAACACAGTACGTTTAGAACTAAAATTGATTATTGACGAGTTCAAAATCTTATGAAAACCAAAAATATTATTTTAATTTTTATAATTTTGATATAAGTGCAAAGATACTGACAATGCAAGTACGGTCACTATCACATCCTTCCAAGGATAATAATATATTGGCTGTGACATGTGAATACAGAGTACGTCGGGAAAAAAATGGCATGTGTATATTATAGTCATAAATTATAACCATGAATATTGAATATATTTTAATGAATCAAGAATACAAGATATCAGTTTATTTGAATTACTGTTTCATTCCATTTAAATTTAAATTGTATCTGTAAAAAAAAATAATTCATCAAAACGTGCTGTATGCATTTTTTATGTGCGAAATTATTTTTGTTTAATGCTAAACATCGCTTACTAATATATTGTTAACACTTAATGTTTGATTGTATTAAAGTATTACCTAAGCATAAAAAAAAAAATAATAATGTTTGTAAAGTTTACTCTGAGAGTGTTCCCGGTTTATACTTACTGTACTCTTACCCTTTGGGGTGTTAAATATTTTATTTAATAAATAGATATTATTATTATTATTATTATTATTATTATTATTAAAGTAATTTAAAACAACGCGATAAACTGTAATTATTATCACATACAATGTAAACGAAATCAGTAACATTTATATTCTGGTGTACATTTTTTAATATTAGGTTGTATCATAGTCGTTAACAATTGTAAAACTTACAGATAGATTGATAGCTAATAGATAGACAGATACATCGGGGACATAATTAGTTGTTCTAATTTTATCCTAAGAAATCTTCAAACTTGTGAGTAGGTACCGAAACTCAAAGATATTTTAGTTTACACTATTCTCCTTTAAAGAATGAATTTATTGGGGAAATATCTATTCAATATTCATTTATAATTACATATACGTATATCAGTTACGTTTTTTTAAATACATATTGTCAATTTTTCCGATAAAAAGTTTTTGTCAAATAAAATTTTGGTATTATTCTTCGGAATAATTAAATACTCGATAAGTGTTTTTAAAACCTATTTAAATTGATAAATGCAATAAATTAATGTAATTAATTGTTGATGTCTTAGTCAAAATTAATTACTTGATTGAAAAATTAGTTTGATTTAAAGAATTAAATATAATTATTTAAAAGTATCAAAATATTGAAACAGATGAAGGAGTAAGAGTGGATAGAACTTGCTTTAGTATGCTCGCCTATGCAGATGATATAGTCTTGCTAGGGGAAGAGGAACAAAAAGTGGGTAGATCTATGCGACAGGTTAATAGAATCGACAAAAAAGTTAGGGCTACACCTCACGTGGAGAAAACGCAATACATGAAAGTTAGTAGGGAAATAGATAATTTTCCTGAAACCGAAACCATAACAGTGGGCCAGTACGAGTTCAAAGATTTCAAATACCTAGGCACGATTGTAACGCAGAAGAATGAATGTCAAATTAAAATTCAACAAAGAATAAAAATGGGAAATAAATGCTTCTATGCAGTAGGCAAAATACTAAGCTCGAAAATCCTGTCTAAAGAGGTTAAAACTCAGCTATACCTGACAATCATACGAGCAATAGTCATGTATGGTTCACAATGTTGGACGTTAAGAAAGACTGAGGAGGATAGATTAGTGATTTTTGAGAGAAAAGTACTTCGTAAAATATATGGACCTATATATCAAGATATATGATCAAGATTTTCAAGGATAGAGAAAAAAGCATAATCAAGAATTGACGGAGCTTTTCAATAGATCAAGTATTGTAAGTATATAAACAAACGAAGTAAGTTGGAATGGGAGGGTCGTGTATGTAGAAAGGAAGGTTAAATGGTTCAAAGAGTACTCTAAGAAAATCCAAGGAGAAAAAGATCACTGGGTAGACCAAGGCTACGCTATGAAGATGGAATTAAAAAAGATTTCCTAATAGTTAGAGGAGTGGACTACGAAGACATGGATTGGAATGAGGTAGCGAAGAATAAAGAATAATGGTGGAGGATTTGTTCTATGGCAAGGTGGTCTCAAAAGCCTTATTAAAAAAAAAGTATCAAAATATTTTAATAAAAATACGAGAATTTTTATGAAATTTATGAAATTCAATAACCTTGTTTTTTTTTTAATTTTAATTTTTCAAATCCAGTTTTAATTTTGGTATAAAAAAAATTTAAGCTTCAACCAGCGTAAATATATTATACATAGGTACGTGTATAACTGTTCAATGGATCATATTAATTAAAATACAACATAATATTATGTAACTGTTTTTATTCAGCTTTTTGACATATTAAAATTGTTTTGAAAAAGTGTATATGTATAGATAATAAATTACAATGAGCCTTTAAAAGTATCATGAAAATGACAAACATGTTTTAATACGTAAAAATGTACCTGAATTAATCTTATAAGAAACAAATTCTATTCACAAAAATTAAAAAAACAAAAACTCGGCTCTGAGTTTAAAAACAACCAATACTGTTATAACTAGGGAACGGATTTTAATTTAAATAAATATTTTTATGTAGTAATAGCATCGGAAAGTTTTCGATATATGTAAACGTTTCATTTAATTTCAAACAACCTGGTGCTAATTTTATTTTAAATATTTTTAAATATTTTAGAATAATTAAATATTTTTAAATATTTTAGAATAATTACATTTTTTTTTACAAATAAATACATAAATTATGTAATATTTTAGAAATTTCGTGTATATTTTAATTATTTTAGACAATTTCCTTTTTTATTTTAGTATTTTACGATACAATATGCGATACGATTAGGTCTCTGTACTGTACACATTTGACATCTAATGACAACGATTCGATATCTTAGAGCAGTCATCTAAGTAGTAGGTAGTAATCTCAGTATACGATATACTATTAAATAAAACTCCAAATAACAATTATTCAGAAATCGAATACACTCCAAAAGAAATAATGTGTATGAAATATGCACCTGTCACGTCCGTTGATGAGGAGAGGTCATTCAGCTGTTACAAAGCAATGTTAAGACCGAATTCCCGCCACTTTACATTTGAAAA
This sequence comes from Therioaphis trifolii, assembly GCA_027580255.1. NCBI lineage: Eukaryota > Metazoa > Arthropoda > Insecta > Hemiptera > Aphididae > Therioaphis > Therioaphis trifolii. The sequence continues at coordinate 60,693,083 of CM050404.1, forward strand.
TTTCAAGTTTTACGTTGCATCTAACTGTTTCCCACATGAAGATTATGATGATTCAGAATTAATTTTTAATTTTTTTATATTTTTTTATTAATTATGTAATGATTCTATCTTTTTTTCAATTTAAATATTTAAATATTATACATTTATAAATAAATATTTATTAAGTAATAAACAAATATATATTTAAATATTTTTGATTTTATACTAAATTAAAATCCGTTCCCTAGTTATAACTGTATACTGTTCACCATTTACGCATAACGGGACCGAATCGTGATAGAGTTGGTTTTATTTATAATAAAGATTCATGAAAAGTATACTTCTTTTTTTGTATGTGTATAACTATAAAACCATGTAAAAGATTTATTTTATTTTAATTATCTATGTGTGCACGCATTTGTAAATGTACGTTCCAGAATATTTTTTATATCTATTTGAAAATTTAATGAGTTGGTACCTGTTTTTAATAAACTAATTATGGATAAACTTCAAGTTGTAATTTTATACAAAGGTTACAACTATGACTATACATATTTCTAATAACGGTTTTCATTTTTTGTGGAATATTATACTCCATATATTATTGACCAATAACAATCGAACAGGCTTCATTTGAAAATTAACAATTTTATGTCTATATTTACTCAAAAAAACAATATATTTCATTAGATTTTATTTATTTACGGCTTTATGTACCTAACATACTATATGTATTTACAATTTAAAGTCATCCGTATTTATCATTTAAAACACCATATATTTAGTGGCGATATTTTTAAATTTTTCTGGAAACTAATATAGTAATATTATTATAATAGTAACTACATTTTTTTTATCATATCAAGTAGATTGATTATTATCTTAAACTATGAACAATTTAAAAATATGAATCCATAATACATGTATTTAATACATGCACGGAAAAACTAATTCGTTTGTTAATTAAGTAAAGAAAATGTCACAAAACTTAACGTGTAATTATTTGAAAAATGTTTACATGACGTGCATTTGTCGACCATTTAATGATACGTTACGTTAAAACTTAAATAATTAAACCATTCTAATTAATTTAAGGCTAAATTTGTCGAAATCATGGACAATCAAGACAACATTACAGCTTTTCATTTCATTTACGCATGACATTAATTATTTAAAGGTGCAAATACTGAAAATATAAAGTGATTTATATGATTGGTTTAAATATTAAAAATATTGTTTTGACGACAAAAACATCGGATGATTGAGTTCAAACTATCCGCCAACTTTTAAATAAAATATTAGAACGTCAATATCGTATACGGCATGATGGAATTTATGAGGTAAGCAAATATCAAGGACAATGGGTCGTCTACGGTACGAAGTATTGTTGACACCAAACGAATTCGCACTATAGAAAATTGTTTTAAGTACAATAAATTACATAAACAGCAAGCAAAAAAAATGGTTTCCAAAAATGCATTGGCAAACAGAAAATGCCTTTAAATGGGAGTTCGATTTAATGAAGTTCCACTAAATTAATAAATTTGAGAACATTTAGCTTATCGATGCTACCCTATCAGTGAGTGAAAAATGGTAGGGTGTAGTTTTAAATGGGAAATACCAAAACATGTACTGATTCGAATTTATCTTATAAATGACTTACGCCTTAAATCAGATCATAATTTACGAAATATGTGTTGAATTGACTCACAAAATGAAACATTTATATTTAGTAGGTTCGTGTATATATAAAATATAATCTGTATTGCAGTTCAATTTTTCTTTAAATTATACATATTGATTTTAACTAATCGACGCCATTACTAATTACAATCAGTTATACAAATAAGTAATTGCATATTGTCTTAAATAATAATTGCAAGCGGCAGTGCTAGGAATTTTTTTCCAGGGAAGATGGGAGATCTACAAATATTAAGGCAGCCACAGTCACACAAAACATTAAAATGTTTAAATAAAACTTCAAAATGGAGTTTCTTACACAGCCAGGTAGTTTACAATGTAGAGATATTATAATTAAATATATTTAAAACAAAAATGAAAATTATAATTTTACAGTGAAATACTGAAATAATATATACATATGAAACGAAACGATATGATCATCATTAGTCGATAATATACCGAAATCTAGCAAAAGGTGTCAATAATTGGACATATAATATTATTGTAGGATGCAGAAAAGGCAATAAAGACGATTGAGTCTTTTAAAGCTCAACTTTTGACTACAAAACCAAAAATATTGAATTCGCATCATTGAGATACATACATTTAAAAAATCGAAGGTGGGTCTTCAGGGGAAGTCAGAGACTTTCAAGGTGGCCCATGGCTCATCCGTGATCTTCCTGGCCCCACTACTGCCACTTTCACAGTGACTGTAACTTACACGGTGCATGTATGGTGCTTAAAATATGTAACGAACGACAAAAGTTGTATTTCAAATATTTTGTAGAAGTTTCTGAATAATAACATTTTCAAGACTAATATTTGAGTAGAATTTCGATCACTTTTTCCGAAGAATTTAATTAGTTGTATTCAAATTACTTAAGATATATAATATCGTATACAATGTTTTATGTATTTCTGTGTTTCAATTACAATTAATATTATAAGATATGAGATAGAAGAAAATATGTACAATAGATACTCAGTTTACACAAAAATATTTGAGTGGTAAAAGTTTGAATTTACGAAATTAAAACGCGTGATACATTGATAGTCGAGTGTACTGAATCAGACGGTACTGAGTTTCGCGAAAGTATTAATCAGGTAGTAATTTACGATAGCGATAATCGGGAGTTCTCAGTCAAGTGGGGAAAAATTCGAATGAAAATTTCAAATCATTTGTATTTGTATTTTTTGTTTTCATTTTTAAGACATGCATGTATAGTAAATCTATTTCTTTGTCAGTGACAAACGATGAGGACTAAATTGCTGCGTTTGACACAGTTTACCGTTTCACAAACGATTATTACTGTATGCGGATTGTAATTTATGTCTACTCGTAAACCGCAAAACGCACTACCTGCAAATGTTTTACGCAAAAACAGGTGAGAAAATAAATTGTTTTGCTTAAGGATACGGACAGGTTGTCTTGAGTGCCTCACGCATGTAACGTCAAAAACGTAAAATAAAAAAAAAACACAATCTCAATACAAAAGGCCGGTAGGTATAGGGGAAGCATGGGGCCAAAGGGTTGGAGGAGGATCGAAGACGCTTGCCTGTTGTCTTGCTTTATTTCGTCTGTATTTACCACGTCAACGATATTCAAAAACCCTTTCTGACCGTTCGCTGAACGAAATTGTTGATTTGCCGGCCACACGTGAGACTTTAAATCCAATGTAGTCACTCGTCACATGACAAATGGAAAAATAAGACGGACGACGTCACTAAAACGTATTTTTATCCAATTTACCATGTCTATTTTTTTTTAAAATCACAATGGTCACCAATGGTTGATTAACTGGGTGAATTAATCTCACAATTACTTTTTGTCTGATTATCGGTATGTTTTTTTTTTAATTGCCTAAATTTTTTTTTTTTTTTAATTTACACCAAATGATTCAAAATTCTTAACTCTATCTGTATTCAAAGTTCCATTATGTTTGGATCGACCAATTGCTTCAAATACATTGCTTAAGTTGAAAATTGACGTAAAAAAAAAGTATTAAGTAAAAATCGTATAATAATTTACTTAAACGCTTTTAAAAAAATTCTCGAATTGCACGATTTTTGAAATTTGTTCAGAATTGTTAGAGAAGTGTACAAGTAAAGTTATATTAATTTTTTTAAAGTTTTTGTCAAATATCCAAAACATAATAATTATTATGGATATACTTTAAAAAGCAAAAAACTTTTCAAAGTTCTATTTTTAGCCCAAAAGTTTTCAAATTTTTCCGTGATATTTTTAAAACATGTAGTGATACGTCAATAATATATGGTGGAAATTTTAAGTTTTTAGCAACATTACTTTTCGAGAAATGATGCAATCATTCAAGCCGATTAAATGAAAATAACACCTGGAAACTCTATTGAGATGAGAGCTTAATAAATCCTCAAAGTACCATCTAAATGTGATTTCCTATCTATAAAAATGATTAATGAAACTTTTAGACAAATGTATGCTGAGTAAAAAGTGTCTCCAGAAAAAAATAAAAAAAATAAACATCATTGTAAAACCTTATGGCCGTTCTCTTCTTTCCGAATCTTGAAGTTATTGCACCTACATAGACCTATAATGTTAACGTATAAACTTTATACCTATAATTATAATACTCTGTATTAAAAATATTATACATATAAGATACGATATTTGGTTTCATCTAAAATTACTAGATTCACTCACATTGTTATGAATATTGAAAATGTATAAAAATATATTTTTGCAATAAACTACGAATGTATTATTCAATTTCGTTAAGGAAAAGCACAAAACATTAAATAAAAACTTAAAACTAGTAGTACCTATTTGAATTTTGACTTAAAAATACTAGTGAAATTTCTTCGATTTTAAATTATAATTAAAATGAACGTAAAAACTATCTCAAGACAAATAATATTCATACTTATTAAGAGGACGTTCCACCAAAAGTGAAATGCATACAAAGACCGAGAGAACGCGTTAGATGTTTTCGTGCGGCGCAATCACGAGATGTGCGTCGTTGCCACGCCCATTACTTGTAGTCGGGGACTACGGACCGATCCGTCAAAGTTTGATTTGGTAGAACGTTTTATTATTACACGAGCCTCCGTTGCTATACATTTTTATCTATGATTCGACGTGTATAGTTAACGCACGCGACGTAATACAATTCATATATTTTGAATATCGGAACCTGCCCACGAGCGCGTATTGCATCCTTCCCAACTGTGGTGAATATTCTTACGATTCCCGTCATCTACTTCTAAAATATCCAGCTTTTTTGTAGAACAGACAATACCTCATAAGACATTTTGAATCCTACAACATCAATTTTTCTTCCATAAATTCCTTATTTTCCAAAAATATTCTCCTAATAAAATCCGTAATCCACTTTATTTTCCTTTCAAACTTAAAATATAATGCCACCCCAACTATGAGCCCAACTCCGCAGTTAATATTTTTTTCGTTTTTTTTTTTTTTTTTATTTATTTGTTGGTTTATTTTTTTTCTTTTGAGTTCTAAGTGTTCATATGTAAACATTCATATAAAAATCTCATTAAAAAAATAAAAATAATAACAATTATTATTTAGGTAATACATATTTTTTAAAAGAATGTAATTCTTGGATATTTGTATACATAACTATTGTAAACCTAAAATCTCCAACAAACTCTAATCAAATATTTTATAAAAACGAATAAAAAAGTTTTAAATTATAATATTGTACTTATTTACAATAATTGTAAATAATTAATTATTAAAACTTCTAAATTGAGTCTGCATTCAAAAGGAGTGAAGACTCAAAAACATATTTCGATTCAATTTCATAATGAATATGCCATTGGGGAGAGGTTATAAATTATGAGAAAAAAAGAAATTGCTTATTCTCATTTGTTATACATTATTTATTTGGCAGGTAAGACGTCAACAAATTTATTTAATTAATAATCACCGTTGAAACTTTTAGTGAAATGCATTAAAAAAAAAATGTAACTGGAAGTGATTTAAAGTTTGACAAAAGGGATAAGTAACGAATTGTTTTATTTAGGATTTTAACGTTCATTAACTAAATTCTATACTCTCTATTAATTAAGTTGATCTAAGTACAAATTATATCCAATGAGGCTTATTATATCATCACATCAATTAAAACATGAACAATGAAATCTTAAATGATTTAGTCCAAAGATATTTCATAAATTCGAATGAAATATAGAAAATTTAGAGAGCTAATAATTATTATTAATTTAGGTCGTTATAATAAACGAAATTAATGATAAGTGATATGTTTCAATATTAATTATCTATTAAACTATTAATTCTTGTGTAAAAGTGATTTTAAATTTATATATAATTCAAATACCACGTATATATCGTCGGCTACACTGCAAAACCTCGTAAGTCGAGATTTTGACTTTTTTTTTGGTCTAATGGATACACTTCATTATTCTACACATTTTACTATTATAAAAGCAGACATTTTATGGAATATTCATTATTTTAATCCTAAATAACTGAACCTCGTATGTAAAGCACTAATAAGTGGATCTCATAGTTTTTTGCCCCTCCTGTAAAATTTGATAAAAGTGACTTACGAGGTTTTGCAGTGTAGCCGACGATATATAGATTCTTTGAAAAAAGGGGGTAAATTTTAATGAAATATAATAATAGCACGAGCGGACATCACAAATATCCATAAAAATAAAATATTTTACGAGCCTACAGTAGTCAATTTGATCAAAAGGAAAAAATAATTATTAAATAATTGAAACGACTAGACGGCTTTGATTTAGAATATTAAGCTTGTTCTACTATACTAACTTCTACTGTACTAACGAATGAAATCATGTTCACCTATATTAAATATTCGTAATGTAAAGTAATACAATTTTTAATAAAATTACGACCACTCAATATTCATTTATAAAATAACATTAACTTTTGAACTATGAAAATGTACCCTATGACTATAATCAAAGAATTTGAAATATAATTTTAATACAAAATGTTTGCCTCTAAAGATATTAAACTATAAAATAAATACGTATCTTTATATTAATAAAATATCGTATAGACATACATTTATACTGCGCATTTTTTCTTTATGAGAAGGGGACAATAGCCTCATGCCCCAAATGCCTCCACCGCTAATAAATATAGGCGTGAATCAAAATGTAGATGAAAATAATTTTTGACGCCAATCTCATGGGTACGTGATACAAAAAAAAAAAAAAAAACAAATATTTAATTGTACATCCAAAGCATAGGGTTTTTATTCATACTTCATGAAAACAGAATAAATGCGTTTCACTACTAACGCGTAGGATTAAACAAGTTTTTTTCCAATCGATAATAGAGTAGTCTAAAGAACAACAAATTATAGTCAAGTATACAATATTATACATACGAGTACTCGTATATAGAGTCGTATTATTAGTATGTAATTTATAATTTTGTTTATGTGTGTTTTATAATTTTATGTTCAATGACAAAAATTATAAAACAGCAATAGATATAATTTTGAAATTTTATCACACATTATTTTTATCAAAATAGAGTCTATGATGAGTAAGCTAGTTTTTTTTCGTTTTTTACCTACCTATTTAATATTTCATTTAGTTGAAAAAAAATTGAATAATGGTCAAAGTTTAATTTTTATTTTATTCGAATAATTTACGCACGAGTTATTGTAGGAATATACAATGGAAAATTAAATGTAAATTATTTTAATTAATGATTTAAAATTAAAACTCTTTTTGAGTCCAGTAAAAAAGAAAAAAAACGAAGTAACTTATACTTGTTTTTTTCTTTCATTCATTAGCGCTGTTGCTGATTTTTTTTTTAAGAATAAATCATAGTTACTCAATAAAAAATGTAGTACACCTATTAAATACAAAGTGACAGGGTATGACATAAAAGGTGAACATTATTCAAAATATGTATAGGGTGATTTCTGAAGCATGCCTCCCTATTTTTAGTTCTGTATGATCCTATAATGTCAGTACATGTCTGTATAAAGTTTAAATCACTTACAAATCTACGTTTTAAAGAAAAGTTAATTTTTATTTTATTTTTTTTAACAGTTGATATTTAAATTTTTAGTTTATTTAAATTCTTTATTTATAACATCAAATTTGCAAAAGTGAATGTATTTTTTTGAATAATTTGGCATTAACATTTTTATCGTTTTATCAATATTATTTGAAAAAATATAGGTGTTTTTAAGTCTAGATAGCCGTGAAGATTAGCAGAGGTCCCAATAAAAATGTTCGACCAGTACTCTAGTGTTTTAAACTAAATAAACTTAATAATATGCTTAAATCTCTTAAATGATTGACCAAATAGATAACAATAAAAATTTAAACTATAATATTTCAAAAAAAAAAAAAATTTTTTATAATTGTACATTATAAAATGTAGTTACCACTTGAGAAAACTAAAATACTTAAAAAATCACATAGGTAAAAAATATTTAAAACATTTTGATTATAAAAATGTACTACTTTTACTTCTAAATTTTACGTATATAATAATTCAAATATAATATGCTTTACACAAATGTAAAAATAGATAAGGTAAGTACGCTTAAAAGATCACTCTGTATAAAATTGTACCTTGAAAAATCAAATATTAATGTAACATGGCAAATGTGTCACAATACATGGCATGTATTCAAAACACATCACTAAAAGTTCGATTTCATAAAAACACAAAAAAAAATTATTTCTATCAAGAAAATAAGAAATAACGTACAGTGCGACTAATGATATGGGGCAGTTGACATGATGCCGTCAACGAATAAAAATATTTACATTTTATAAAAAAAAAAAATTTGTATTATAAAACCAGTGCCATATTTCATTGACTACCCACCACGTCAATGTATGAAAATATTTATTTTTTACATAACATTTCTCAAACTATCTCTATTCAAAAATATGTTTTTGAAAGGTTGTATAAATTATTAATAACTCAATATGTTTATGACAACATAAACGTGCATAAACATTTTAATAGATACCTGTGGCATTTTAATACACTCATTTGCTAGACTTATGATTGTATTATTATTCAGAATTTAAACCACCATGACCAATTTTTCCATGTTAAAAATCTAGAGAGTCACATATAATTTGAAACGTAAGACCATCAATGTGCGCCGTATACACATTAATCATTATACACTCCAATTTTGGTCGACTTTAATATATTTATCAACACCGTAATAGGCATACTATTTGGATAGCATCTGTTGTAAATCAAAATGCATTCTTCTTGTAGCTTAAAAATTGTTATACTTAAACATCATAATATTATATATATATATATATTACGTGATAATTAAAATAAAAATTCGTCAATGGTATTAAATTGTAGTATTTATAAAATTTAAACATATACTAATATATCTTTTTATATATTGTAAATAATTGGATTTAACTTTCTTTGTAAAACGTCTATATCACTTAGTACATTGTTCATACAAGTGTACATCCATAATTTAATTTTCTAGTTCGTACAGTTGTAGCGCTTTAATATAGCCGTCTCAACAACACCAAAATATATATTCAATACAATACATGATTAAGCTCTTAGTTAACATTTTTGTAAAATGTTTATACGCAGTTCAGAATTATTTGAAAAATATACATAAAAAAAAATAAAAAACATTTTCATATCTACAATCTAACTGTAAACTCTTTAAATAAAAATTAAATTAAGCTTTGACACTCATGGTAGATATTTATAAATTAACGATTTCTGTCATACTGTAGTAGTCATCAAATGTACCTATTTATCAAGATGAATCAGTTATCTTTTTAAATACAATCGGTTGTGTACAATATTTGTTTTTAAGTTAAAAGTAGTTACGTAGTGGTGGGCCGACCGACGCACACGTGCACTATTGCTCTGCGCTTATTGTGACAATTAAAATTTAATGAGTGCATTAGGAAATATAAATATATATATATATATAAGTACCAGGAAGGCCGATCTCCGATCATAAGATATCGTAGATCTCCGATCTATTTATTAGTAAATAAGGTGCGGTTATTTTACTCTGTATTGTTTTTATGCAAAAAAAGTATGCTTATTTTTTTGTAAGTAGATTTTCGTTAATAAATAAAAAATGTTCTAAAAATTATAACTTGCAAAAGTCACCCTTAATGTATAAACTTGATATGTTGTGTTTTGAAATTTTACTATATTTTACTAATTTGTTTTCGGAAATAATATTTGAAAAATAAAATCTTAAAATGTCAAGCGAATTTTTTATCTTTGTATATTTATAAATTTATATTTTTTTAGGGTATTATGAAAAAAAAATATCTTAAAGATTTTAAGGACGCTCTGGCCAATGAATTTCCCAACTAAGACATATACAGGTTATTAGAGAAAAGCCTCAGGAATCAAATGGTATGGGTCTTATAGTCGATTGTCGTGCAAAATTTTTAGATATAAGGGTGCAAAGATAAATAAATATTGCATTAGTCTTATGGGGAGAATTCATGAGTTAATTATTTTTACCATGAAATCGCGAATTCCCCAATGCAGATAGTGATAAACTGAAAGTTCAAAGCTTAGAAAATATATTGGTACTTTCCGAATATGAGGTATACGTGGGAAATTTCGTGTAATTAAACGAAGAAAATTTTATAATTTATGATTGTAAAATAATTTTTTTTCCATAAAATAATTTGTAAACTGCATTTAATAAAAAATATTAGTATTTACTTGATAAGTATATACACGGAAGTTTGAATTTGAGTTTTGAATTTGTTCTTTTTGCAGAAGTACTGTATAATAAAATGTTTCATAAAATGTAAAATTAAAAGATATTTTTTTAAGATATTATTTAAAAAATTAATTTTTTGAATTTTTTAAAGTATTATTTGTATCATTTAAATAGTTAAATGTGTATTATTTTTTTTTTTATCACTTAACGACTGGCCGTCGGACACGCTGGGGGTCCGATGCAGGGAGAATCTGGGGGTCCGATGCAGGGAGAACGCTACATGCAGGGAGAATCGAATTGTAGGTTACCAGAACCCAGAACGTCGCGTTGTCATCATCGCGGTCCCAAGAAAGGTTTTCCACTAGCAACGTATAAAGATATGAACTATCACGTCACGCGACGGTGATATGGAAGGGGAAGTTTGGGCAGCCACGTCTAGCCGCCGTCCGTTGCCGTACCGCGAACCTCACCTACAGATACTTTTACTGTATAAAGATTTTTTATGAAAACTCATAGAAATGAAATTTTCTTGAAATTTTGACTAAGTCCATTGGATTCCCGAGGTCGAAAACTCTTTATATATGAAATATAAGAAAAATCGTTAGAGCCGTTTTCGAGATGGCATGACTGGAAATAGGTAAGTACATAAAATTCCTTGCTCGTTTTATAGTATAAGATATGTATTAATACATCATAATTATTAATACAACCTATTGGCATACCAAAAACATTATTTACCGAACTCGGCACTTACGATGACGACACTGCAACCGTAGATTCTCACGAAAATCCAGCTACAGCTTCCAAAATTATATAAAGACACCTTAACATAATCCATCTATGTACAAAACGGTAAAAAATCAAAATAAATGAATCTAAGTCCTCATTCATAACATTTCCGTCAAAAAGAGAAACATGCGCACGAGTTACAATAAACAATATTCCAATCCCAGTCTGCTCTGAAGTAAAATACCTAGGCCTTATATTAGATACTTAAATAACATGGAATTTCCAAATTAAAAATAAACGTAAAGCCCTAAACGCCCGTCTCCATTTACTAAGGCCTCTCCTGCGATCTAAAATGAACATAAATAATAAACTATTAATTTACAAGCCCCTACTGAAACCACTATGGACATACGGTATCCAGTTATGGGGAACCACAAAACCCTCCAACACCAAAAAACTTCAAGCCTTTCAATCCATTTGTCTCAGCCTACTTTCTTCTGCGCCCTGGTACACAGCTAACAATAATCTTCACAAAGATATTAAAGTACAAACCTCAAATCAAACCGCCAAAATTTACTATGCTAGATTCCACAATAAACTTCAGTCAGATACAAACCCCTTGATTATAAAATAAGCAACAAAAACTCTACCCGATAACCTTCAACGAAGGCTAAAAAGAAAATGGTGTAGGGACCTTTTGTCTTAGCATAAAATAAAAAAAAAATCCATATTAACCGTCATTAAATAATAATCTCACGTGCTGGGTGTTACCACTGGGTAATTCCCCATAGTAAACATATTCATTGGTATTTTATATTGTATCCTTTTATCTCATCTAATCAATGTGCATATAGTTGTATAGATTGTAGATTGACTTTTTTACTAAAAAAAAAAAAAAGTTAAAAGTAATAGATAATTATACTCACTGGATAAACTTGCTAGTTATAAGACATTATAAGTGATAACAATGAATCGTAATTGAAAAACATTTTTCAAGAGTTTTGAATATAGAAGTTATGTATTTTGAGAGTTAGCTTTGGGGATCCGAAGTTTTCTAGTACATATGAACTTAGAAGATACCCTGAAAGAAAACACTATCTATCTGAACATTTTGTGATCAACTGTAAATTGCATAAATCATTATGATAACATAATTACCTTCGTTTCTAATATTGGAAGAATTCAGTGAATGTATCTTATGCAAAGGAACGTTTATAGTTGATGTTTTTGTTATTTTAATCATGCTGAAATCAAGCGGCAGAACATTTATCGCGTATTGGGACTGAAAAAGCTTATTCATAAAAACAACAGGAGGTGGTTGGGGTAAAGTTTTTATAACACGATGAAAACTTTTATAATATCGGGAAATATATCAGTGTGGTGGTTTTTATGTCTTTTGGGATGCTCACGTAGTTTTTCCACCGACCATCTGGACAATGTTGCGTTGTCGTTTTTTTTTTCCTTTCCGCGGTTACATTAATCATTCGAGTACTACTGTAAACATCCATTTCGGAATTCGTACAGGATGTGTCAAGACCCTATTCCACCATTCACCAACATTCGTAACGAACAATGCATGACATAAATAAACACCACTAAGTATAATGACACAACTTCTTCTTCTTCTTCTTCTTCTTTTTCTTTTTCAACTTATTTTTCGTTGTGTGTCGTAAAATTCCATTATTTCACCATCATTCAGGCGTAGAGACATGTTCGAAACACCAGAGTTTATTTATTTTGATTTGATTGGAAACTATATTACCGTCAAATTATATGAAACAAATATTTGATTCTTGGTGAATACTCTTAAAATATAAATTTAATAAGAAATGAATGAATACTACTAATTTGTTTTTATTTAAAACTGTAACCATCATAATTCCTGAATGGTGATTCACATTTATACTATAGTTAATGTTAAAATTAGATGGAGATTGAATATTATGTTGAGTCTATAATTATACTATTGTTTAAAAATGAGGGGAATTCTCGACGGTGTATATATATTCAATCACCCATCACCATAATCTTGTCCGAGAAGCAAAGAATATCCATGATGCGAAGTATATCTGGCTTTTTTTTTCTTCTCTTGCTAAGATACATTTTTTTGTTGTGCATACAAGCTGACCATAGATCATTTTAATTTTTTAACAACAAACATTTTCATTTTATATATGTATTAATAAAATGATGTGCAAAGAATTCATTGTATTTCATTAAAATTCGATTTTATTTTTTTAAAGTTATTTTGAGTGACTCAAATAAATTTTTATGGTAATTAAAATTGTTGTATGTTTTTAAATGAATATCATGCATAGATATACATTTAAATGAAAAACAGATCTATTTTTATCATCCATAATTACGTATCGTATTTTTTTACAATTTGATTAAATTGTTCTAAGTTATTGTATAAATTACAGAATAAAATATAAACATTTCTTCATATTGCAATACTAAATTTAAGATTTAGGAGATTCAATTCAATATCGCCCGTAAAATGTTCTATCAATCATTTAAGGTAATGTGAGATGGTTCAAGTTTATAATAGTATAAATTCTTAGTGAGGTTTTCATAAAAGATAATGAGGAAGAGGTTAGTTTTTTTTTGTGTATTCTAAAGAAAAGATTTCAAATTAATATTATTAAAACATTTTTAAGCAATATATTGCTTGCTACTTTTTTTTAGTATTGAAAAATAAAACGTAATAATTAATTATTATTTATATTGTCACATTCTATAGTTGATTAAATTACCATAATATTTTATTGTTTTTTGATGTGACATATATCACTTCACAAATTAAGATACTTGACATTTTTATTGAAAATAATAGTTAATTCATTCAAATGTATAATGTAAAATGAGATTAGTGGTTATTATTAGTTCAACCATAACTAAATATGTATTTTATTTTTAAAATTTTTTTTTTCTTTAATCCGTATTTTTATGTATTAAAACGTGTTTTAAAGTTTTGGAAAATTTGTTTTGATTTACATAATACATTAAATACTTCATTTTTTTATTTTTCCCATCATTATTATTTCAATATGTCCTAAAAAGTTATCACCATTTATACAATTTAATTACTTTTATACAGATAAAAAGTTCCTTCATTTTTAGGACGTATAGTATAATTTAATAAAATAGTTATAATTATTGTAATATGTATAAAAATAAAATTCAAATATTTCAATAATTTTTAATTCTCACTCCGTATTTACCGTGTCCGTGTTTTCAATTAATTACGTAATTGATATAATATATTAAGTAAGTTTTATTAATTCAAATATTGTGATTAAAAAAAAACAAAATTAAAATTAAAAATAAAACATTTTAATCGTAAATAGTTGTGAGATATTTAAAGTAATATGAAGCTACTAAAATTGAAGCTTAAATCTCACGAACTATGAAATAGAAGTAGCGAAAATGTAAATATGTGCCGTTATAATTTTACTATATTATAATGGTGTTGATATCGATATCGAGTTCGTACACTTTAATTGTACATTGAAAATAAATAAATAATAAATAATAGAACAAAGAATTTTTTTATGGTATATAAAATATAATAGATTCTAAGCCAACGGTGTATATATATATATATATATTCTACACGAACTTTTAGAGCACTCAATCTACCCGAAATCCAGAGAAAAATTGATTTTATTTTTTTTTTCTTGTTTAAAAAAATAAAATAAAAACGAAGGAAAAATTCATTGAAATACGTAATACGTCCAACACATTCCATGCCAAATTTTATGCTTGGGAAAACATAAATATGTATGTGACGTGTGTAACAAACCAAACCAAGTAAGGTTATAGTCATTTAATGGAAATATATATTCAGTATAAAATATCACATTTCATAATTAAAATATTTTAAATGAGGTTCGTTTTTTATGAGAAAAGTAGTTTGTATAAAAGTCTTAACAATGTAAATTTATATTGCATTAAGCCACTAACAATAACAATAGAACAATTCTTTCATTTTTAGATTCTGAGTGAAGCGAAGGATCTTATGATAATTATTATTTTTTTTTTTTAATAGACCGAAGATATTCCATGTGTAATTTAATTTATTGGATAAAGACATTCCCATATTGATCAATTTAACATTCATCTTTTTGTCTGACTGTAATATAATTATTAAAATATATGAATTCAACACTTTTTCAATACAAATTTTTGGGAGGGATTTATTATATTTATATTAAAGACCTTGTAATTATTTTCATTTCTTTAACTGAATTCGTTGTAATAGTAATAAAATTATAAATTTAAACTTTTTTAGTTATATACTACTCTATGTTAAATTTGTATCATAAAATTTGTACTTTAAAAACTTTCTTCAATTTTAAAATTATAATTAAATAATGACCATTATTCGTTTTAAAATAATATTTATTTCTTTAAGATTCGGATTAAAGCAAAAAATCGATTAGTTTTAAAATTATGCTTATTTTTAAATTTTGATATCTTTAGACTTATTTTTGGATAGTAAACTTTATCCAAGTTACATAAAAAAAACTCTATGGATCAGAAATTTGGTGTGGATAGTACTTTGAGTTTTTATTTTTCCCTATTCCCAATATTGTTTCCATTATAAGGAAAAACTACCAATAAATAGAGTTAAATTGTCAAATATGCTTTTTGCAAGGTTTTTATTAAATTGGATTTAGTAATTTAAGAATGATTCTTATTTTAGCTCTACCTATACCAACGTATTTTCCAAACGACATTTATAGGCACCCAGAAATTCAAGATATCGTATAATTAATAGGTATCTGTGTAAACATTAACCAAAAAGTGCTTCCCAAACTAGACTTTATATTATTTTATCGACAACTACTAATGTATACGTAAAACATAACATATTAATTAATATTAATATTAAACTAACGTGGAATATATTTTTCAATTTTATAATTTAAAATCTACTAATTCTAAATTCAACTCAACAAGTTCTGCTGATCAAACTGAAATTCACCTCACTGAAACTATCACTCTGGCTACCCAAACTGCGATGAAACTTTTAAAAAAAATGTCGTATTAACGTAAATGAATTCATTTCCTAAAAATATACAAAATCTTATATACACCAAAAGTACACAGTAAGGCGTTCGCGGCAACAATACAGACGAGGATCGTCGCTTACTTAAGGCCTTAACAAAAAAAGCATGGGATACTCTAGAAAAATTTAGGATTAAGTCATACAAAAATAACTTACATTAAATCACTCAGCTGATCCTAATCTTTGGAGGTGTATAAAAAGATTAATACATAGGAACTCTAATAATATCCCTACTTAATGTACACCAACAAACCACATCGATAACTAATGAAAAAAAATGCGAGCCATATGCAGATACCTAAGCAAGTACATTTAATCCTTAAATGCATGATTTGTTCTTTTCAAAAAAATGTTAGAATTGATAACATTTTTTTATCCAATATTTGATTTAAAATTTATAATGTACGTAATTGATTATTTTGTTTATAAACTGATAAATTACGCTAAATAGCCAACAAATATAATGATATATTATCATTTTTTTTCTATTGCCTTTTAAATCATTTTGATTCAATTAAAGTTACCAAAATTTCAATTCGGTTTCAAATCAAACCATTCCACATTTAACAGCTACTCCGCGTTACAGAAAAAATCAATAACGGATTTAAAAAAAAAACACACAAAATGATATCATTCTTTAAAATTAAATTCACTCATCACCATTATTTGTTCAAGGATCGATAGAACAAAGACTAAACTCCCACCACCAATATTCATAGTTTTTTTTTTTTTTAATTTTATTATATTATTATAAATAAATAATTTTTCATTATCAAATTAAATAATTACTAATTGATATACCTTATATTGTATACTCAATCATTCTGAGTAAGAACCTAGAGTATAGCTACAAAAGAATTTAAAAAAAGTTACGTATAATTGTACAATAAATTATTTATTGTATTTTGACGAATCGCCGTATGTATCAAGTTAATCTTCAAAAAACAAAAAAAAACAAAAAAAAAGAGCTTAGTAACCGTTTTAACAGTTAAAACTGTAATCAATGATTGAAATGCAGTTTAACTATTTAAATTAAGTGAATTTTAGTTTTGTTGTACATCAGTACATCACCATTGGGTTTTTTTCATTTTATCTTTATATATTAAAAATTAAACAATATTAAACTTAAGTCATCTACATTATGCTTTAATTTGAAATTTGTGTTCTATTAATATTTATTGAAATAGCATTAAGTATACTATTGTTTAGTTATATATAGTAATAATAATTGCACATTGCAGGTATAATCATAAATCAGTACGCTAGTGTTAATAATATTGATATCAGTTAATGAATCATTGTCAAACGTCATGTTAACCTTTCAATTTGTGAGTAACTTACTATTAGGCAATAATATGATAACATTGAAGCTGTCAGTTAGGTTTTTGTCATTTACAAATTATAGATACATCTGTCATTCCTTAACAGTAATTGTTTTTTTTTTTTTTTATCAGTATAATATTTTTAATTTTTAGATTCTGAGTGAAACGAAAGATCTTGTGATTTTACAACGATGTTTTATTTTTTTTCTGCATACACTTTTTGCTCACCTTTACTTTATCCAAAATTTTCATCCAGCAATTTTATAGGTCAAAAATCACATGTCAATGATACTTTGGGAGTTTACTAAGCCACCCTCACAATAGTTTTTCCAAGTAAGAGGAAAAACATCCGAAAATCGGAGTAAAAATGGCAAAATTCGATGTAAACATCACTTTCATTAAATCGACTTGAGTAATTTCGTTATAAATCCAAAATTAATATTGCTAGAAACTTGCATTTTTCATCATATGTTATTTACAAAATACTACATACTTATAAAAAGTTTAAAAAAACAGTGGACCATTGTTGAGCTAAAAATAGAACTTTGAAGATTCTAAACTTATTTTAAGTATATTTCCATTAAAGTTTTTGAATATTTGGTGAAAACTTCTGAATATTTTTTAAGACTTTACTCATACACTTCACTCACGATACTGAACAATTTTAAAAACTATCACTTAAAATTTTTTTGTAAGCGTTTAGGTAAATTATTTTACGATTTTTACGTAATTAACTGTTTTTACGTCAATTATAAACTTGACATTTTTCTTTGAAGAAATAGGTTGATCCAATTATAATGAAACGTTGAATACAGATAAAACACTAAGTTTTGAATGTTTTGTTTTTGAAAAAATGTCTTCTTTGTCAAACAAAAAAACTAGATGACATTAAAAAAAATACCTACCGATAATTAGACGAAAAATGATAAAATATACGGTAAATTTTAATTTCTGTATCTTTGTAAATTCAATATACCGACCCATATTAACTTGTCGGAGGAGCGATGAATATCCTATGGGTAGTATGTACTTTTTTTTATCTTCAATTTATAGGCGACATTTTGTTGGTGAAAATTAAGAAAAAATATAAATATTTTTAAGAATCAAAATAACGGTCTTGTGACAGTACAGCACCAATTATCGACCCCAAAATAATAATGTGCGTTATAAAAATAAAATCTCGTTATGTAGCGTGAGACTGAAACTTGAAGATAGAAATTAAAGATTTACACCAATAATAATTTGCCTTTAAATTGTAGTTGTGATTATTGAAGTATATATACAACTAATTATCTATGCCTAACGTGTATATTTAGAAAAGTGAAAGCAAATATAATTTATTAGAAAAATGAAACCAATTTAATTATTCCTATATATGAATATTGAATAGGTATTATTTAATTTTTTTTTTATTATTACATTATTTTATTAAATATAATATGACGCTTTTTCTCCTATAGCAACAGACAAATGTTCTGTCTACTTTAAGTGAATATTTGGTTTATTATAACAGTATCTTCCGGGGTTTTTTCCACTCGTGAGACGGGAATTTTCCATTAAAATCACAGCATGGTGTTCTGTTAACGAGTGCAGTTCCGATGGAAACCGTTCCGTAATTCGAAAAATTAAATGAAATTGTGTAGAATATTAAAATAATATCTTGCAGTTCAATTGACATGTATTTATTTACGGTGCCGCATTATTTCTAATTCTGTGCACATTTTACTCTTTGTATGGACATTCGTCTGATTCACTGAACTTAAATTTGGAAAAATAATGCTGCTCTGGATCCACTATTATAACACAAGGAGACTGCGCATAAGTATAGATTAAACGTACTGTTAAGTACAGCGTTTCATGTTAGTTTAAAACTATTGTAAACAATACGGCCAATAGTTAACCCTTCATTAGATTCAACGCGGATATATCATATATTATGTATTTCTACCTCCTAGAAATGCGTCGTACTTGCACTGACTGATATTGGTTGGGAATTCTATTCGAGATAATCCCATTTTTCGAATCTTTTGTCATACTTCTCTCACTCATCACGTTAACAATAGATTTTATTATACCGTGAAAACATCGATTTGACGGACTCTAAAACTAAGTTCAATAAATTTTCTGCAGTGATCTATACAGTGATGCAAAATGTTTATCCAAATTTTGACTGACATTTGGATGTAAACACTACTTGAGCTGAACGAATAGAGTGGCAACTCGTTCAAGATATGTTGGTTAAATACAAATCACGTGCATTATTTTGAGAAATGTGTACACTGTACATACTGTAAATACGATGGTGTTTTTTTATTTTTATAATGTATGATAGTCGTTGTGGTCCACTTCGGGTAATAGATAATATTATATTGGACTCTGTTTATTACATGACGTAACAAACATTTTTACATGACGCAAACCATATTTTTCAAGAGAACTCGGGGAAATTTTCACCTTAATGGTGTATAGGTACAATTCACATAGTGAAAAAAAAATTATAATTTTTTTATTGGTATTGTTAAATGTAAATAGTTTGTACTTATCGACTTAATGATTTATTAATCGATAATCTCTTAGTTTTTTGGAAACTTTATACGTTTTCATACTTATTGTACATTATCTAACATTTATGTTAAGTGATCTGGATAAAAAAATTTTGACCATCAATACATGATAAAATAAAGACGATTAACTGAGCAAGACTTGAAAATCATAGTAATACAATTGTTTTAAATTTTATGCAAGTTTTACATCATTGAATACATATTAAATAATGTTATTTTTTTATTTTCTATTGATATTTATAATAGTTATTTTTCAATAATTCAAGCTACACTTTCTCCTATACTTTTTTTTTTTATTAATGAGTAATCAGTATATATGGTTATTGAATTTTATGCCCACTAAAAATACGATGTATACTATTTTTAAGTCCACTGACACTGCACCGATGTTAATGTCCATTAATAAATAATGTCTGATAATCGCTTATGTCATTTATACCTCTAACAAAAAGATTAAAAGATGTAAAAAAGGTCGTTAAATAATATGATGATATTGAAAAAAAAAATTCGTATGCGAGTATTTTAGAGAAATTAGTTCACGTCACATTTGTCATGGCTAGCTAGGAATTGGTTGTGTGATCGTTGTATTGGTACACAGTAAAATTTGATTCTCACCTCACTCAAATTAATTCATCTTTGAAGTATCAGAAGTATTGTTGGTATCCAAAATTCTCCAATAGAAAGTATGACAGAACTCAGTTCCAAGGTAGGTTCAGATTTATTCAGGGAAATGGCGTTATCTATAGTACTGACCGTCCCTACCTTTTAGAAGTACATTACTTGATGAATTAACGATTGTGTTGCTGTGAGTATCGTAGTTTTAAAGATTACTTTGTTTTCGAAATAATGTTTATCCTCAGAAAGTGTAATTATTATTGGTTTCGATGAAATTGCTCTCAACTGAATTTGAACTTCATAAAATTTCCTGGTGAGTGTTGTTTTATAGTATATTCACCATGTGAATACAATGCTTGACGCTCAGGCAAGAATAACTGTTATTTATTAAACTTGTTTTTTTTTTTTTTTTTTTTTTAATGCTATTTTATTATAATATACCATAATATGTATAGTTTGTATATTATCTTCTAGGGCAACATCGAATCGAGTACAGGCTACTTGTAGATGTTTGAATTGAGCCTAGTTTATTTTTTGAATATGTTTTATTGGTTTGAATTAAGGCCGTAGGTAATAGATACTGAATCTATAGTCGGTAACGATTTCAAACTTCGCACGGCGTGGAGTGCATAACTATTAGGTATATTCGTCAACGGCTCGATGGTATATTTCGTAAAGATTATGTGTACATATAAGAATTCACTAAGCATATTATTCATCACAAAATAAAAATAGTTAAGATGACATATTATAACATCTGAATAGTTTTTTTCTAATTAAATCTATTCCTAAATTTAGAAAATAAGTTTTATTTAAACTCAAAATATAATGTTGAAAAATCAAATCCAGCTGTTTAAAAATCTATGAACGCAAGGTATTTTAATAAAACTAAGTCTACTATGGTAGTCTTCAAACAATTAATATTAAATTGCTTTAATATTCTAATTTGTTCTTAAACTCTGATTCATAATTAAGTATAATTACTGACCATTATAAAAAATGCCAAAGCCATTAGGAAGAAAAAAACAAATGTTGCAACATTAACTATTTTGTGTATGTGTAAATAATGTGTATTATATGACCTTCATACACTTAACATATTATTAATATTATAATATAACGTTAAGCACATTAATAGTTCAAAAATTTCTAAAATGGAAATAATTCATATTACAGTAGAATTAATTTTTCATATTTTATTGAAAGCAAAAATTAGGTAGCTGAAATCGGGATACGCAATATATTTTAATACTAATAATGTGATGTAACAGAACTTTTTGTCAAATTCAATAAATTTACGGGAGATAAACTTTCCAAAAACAAGGTAATTTCAAAGCCCATTTTATCCTAAAAATTGGAAATTTTTTTCAAGTTTTCATAAAGTGTGTAACAGTATATCATTAATATTTGGTAAAAACTTCAAGTTTTAAGCCACATTACTTTTGGAGTTAGGACTAAATAATTAAAATCAATTTATTGAAAGTGGCATTTATAGAAAATTTTACCGTTTCACATAATTTTTTGGCAGTTGTCCTAACGCTTGGAAAGTCTTTTAAGAAGAAAGAAAAGTTGAACACTAAAAATGGCATCTAACATGCAATGTCTGATCTATAGAGATGCTAGATGTAATTTTACGACAAAATTAAGTGTACCAAAAAGTTTCAACTGAAAAAAAAGAAAGAAAGAAGTTCGAACTTCGCCCTATTCCTCGGACAAGTTATTGAGAATGGATGTATTGAATTAAAACAAAATTATAGATCATTTCTTCAGTGAAACGATTCTGAGCATAGCTTTAAAATTAAAATATACCATTCGCATATTTCAGAAATTTTCGTTTAAGCATCGGTAGGTTTTATTTTCAAAATTATCTAAAGTTTTTTTGCTTAATAAAGAAGATAATTTTTTTTAACCAAAAGATTCCAAACTTGTTGTTCTATTTGTATTTAAAGTTTCATTATGATTGGATTGATTTATTTCTTTAAATTATTATATTAAGTTGACAATTGAAGTATAAACAGTTTATTACGTATAAATCTAATAATAATTAATAGAAACGTAAAAAAAAAAATACTGAGTCCCGATTATTGAAATTTTGTCAGTTTCCTTAGAGAAATGTAAATGTAAAGTAGGTAATATTAAAGTTTCAAAAGATTTTGTTAAATATTTAAAACTTTATTAGGGATAAACTTTTAAAAAGCAAGGTATTTTCAAATTTCTATTTTTAGCTCAAAAATCATCAAACTTTTTGAAAACTTTCTTAAAGTATGAAATAATACGTCATAATATATAGTGGACATTTCAAGTTTCTAGCAACATTACATGAGAAGTTACGATGAAATTAGTAAAGTCGATTTAATAAAAGTGTCGTTTATGAAAAATTTCGCCGTTTTTACTCCATTTTAGGTTAGGTAGGTTTTCCCGAAGCTTGGAAAAAATATCGAGAAAATCGAAAAATAACCTCTTTAAAGTACCATCAAGATCAAATGTATGATATACGAAGTTGCTGGATGAAACTTTTAGAAAACTATTACTACCCGAAAGTGTTAATAAAAAAAAATAATAATAATACACATCAGTGTAAAACTTTGTCTTATGATTCTTCACATAACTCAAATCTAAATTTTTTTTAAATTATCGGTTGTTTTTTTTTATTATTTAAGTATATTGTTTTATCAATTTAACTATGCTATATAACTAATATAAATATGTTTTAACTTCGTAATACTTACTATATCTTGAGTATATCTTAACTCACTCAACTATAATACAAATTTCACTGCAGAATCGTAATATCTTTTTCCAAATTTTAGATCTGAAGCGAATGGTTTTACAATGATGTTTTTTTTTTTTTGTTAACAATTTTTCGGTTGACATTAATTTTCCAGTAGTTTTATCTAGTATTTCTATACATCGGAAATTTGATCTAGATGGTACATTAAAGATGTCATTTTTCTATTTTGTTGATAGTTTTTCTAGGTTAGAAGAAAATTTGCCGAAAAATTGAGTAAAAACGACAAATTTGCCGTAAATAACACTTTCATTAAATGGACTTTAGTAATTTCGTCGTAACTACAATATTAAAGT
Source organism: Therioaphis trifolii (assembly GCA_027580255.1). Lineage (NCBI taxonomy): Eukaryota > Metazoa > Arthropoda > Insecta > Hemiptera > Aphididae > Therioaphis > Therioaphis trifolii. The sequence continues at coordinate 60,716,847 of CM050404.1, forward strand.
TGCTAGAAATTTGAAAATTTAGAAGATAATATTATAATTTAGAATATAATATTTTTAATATAAATAAAATCTATGGAAATAATAGAATAAAAAAAAAAAACGAAGTATTGTATAATATTTCATGATAACAAATAATTACATTTCTTCAAGCATATCCTCTATTTTTTGTTTTATTATTTATATTTCTATGAGTTGCAATTTGTAATTTATATTATTTATTTCAAATATAATAGTGTTTCAATTAAATAAACTATTGTACATTTTAAAATATTAATTAACACTGGAGAATGAATTAAAATATGGAATTATTAATCATCAACATTTTATTTTTAGTTTTAAAAAATTAAGATTTCTGAGTTATGATTATAAGTTCAAAGATAATTTCAATTATTTCATCTTTAAATTACATCTAACATAAAATAGCAATCTATATAGTTTCTTGTTACCTGCTAACTGGAGTGATTTATAATTTATTCATATAATTAACATACTGTCCATAATATCTCACACAAAGTAATTATTTTTAAATAGTTATTCACATATTTTATAAATTTAACCATAATGGAATATTTCATAATATGATTCATAAAAATAAGTTTCATGAAGTTTTAAAACCCTAAGAATACCCCATGGTGCGAAGTACGTATTTTTTATAATTGTTCCCTTTGTTATTATTTTTGGATAGTTTATAGCATACGTTATCAACCAAACGTTTATAGTGTAGAGATCTATTAAAATAAAATAACATGTTACAATCCAATATGTTAAAATAAAAAAAACTATTGGTACAATTTTGGCATAATATACAAGATTTTTATAAAATTCATAATAGTCATAACTCAAAAGTTTATGTGTAAAAATTCGAATTGACCTATCACTATCGATAACATTTAAAAAAAATATATCATTTTGGTAAGTTAAGCACTCTTAAATACTTGATAGATTTTGGTTTTGAAAAGTTTTTTGTTTTTAAAATTTTACATGTAAAATTTTTTTTTTATTTTGTCTTTTTGGCGTATTTTTATTTTATTTTTTCAAGTTTAATACTTATTGGTTCCCTAATTATTTTATATAAACACATTTCAATTTAGAATTAGAACTTGGATGAGTATCAGGAAAATTGGCTTATTTTTTTGTCATTTAATAAAATTTAAGTGTTACATTATTTATTGACCTAATAATTTAATACTAGCTTACCTAATTATTCTTTCGTTTATTTCATGATCATATTTTTAAATAAACTAATTTTAAGAATTTCTATTTATAATCGTTTTAAAAATATTGTAACGGTAAATGTGATTATTTTAACAAACTAAACCAACAGGGCTTATTTTGTTATTGCTCAAATTTAATGTTACTTAAGACTTGAACATGGTTTCGCTTTCTTAAAAAAACTTAACTTGTAACAAAACCAAAATATTATTTCTTTTATAAGGTTTATCGAAACGAATTATTTGTCATTGATTTCAGTTATCATACAGCACTATTGTGCGTTCGATGAGCCAATCATGAAAGTTATCAATCTAAGTGTTTCACAGCCTTTACCTATCATTATTTTTCAGTTTTTTTATTTACAGATTCATTTATATATATATTTTTTTTTTTTGTGTTCATACAAATATAGTATTGTTTTTGAATATACTCATTTAGTTATTTATTTTATAACTAAAAACACTGTTTATACAAAACTGACTCAATTATTATTTCATGAAGAAATCCAATAACCATTGTGTATGTATTCAAGTATTTAATAATAACTGTGCCAACCGAATGAACCGAGTGATTTAATTGAAAGTTTGGGGTTGTATTATGCTCAGCTTTTGCGTTTTAATAAATATGTATGTGCAAATATACGAGACAAAATTTGGATTGTGCGTAAAGCGAATAGTTTTAGGAGTAATAATGTGTCTGTGTTAACGAGCAATAAATTAAACTTTTCTTAAATTATAAAAATTTCAAATTATTCCCGTTTCGTCATAAATTAACTATACTGCTATATACATGTCAATGATATAGACAACATTTATATAACGCAGTGACTGTTCTCAAACTATGCTTTCTTCTTTTGTATTATATTTGAATATGCGCTACACGACTGTGCATAATCCAAAAATTAATAGCACAAAACATGACCTTTAAATGTTAAAACTATAGGTAATGGTGAATACATACCGCTTCAGTTCCTTTCTATATATTAAGATAGGTGCTTCATAAAGATAGGTACTTCTGTCTGAGATTCCACAATATGGCGACGTGGCGAGATGTTTTAAGTGGTGCCCCTTTTTGTATACATTTGTATGACTGTTCCTTAGAAGCGTTATTTGATAACTCTCTACCATTATGATAATTATCATTGCTGAAACACTATTTTTCTCTACATAACATTCACATTTCCATTTCATAACGTCGTTTGTTTGTGGACTTATTTCTCGAGAAGATTTAATATTTTTATTTATTTGATATAGCTGGGTAAATTTCATGATTTCAATATTCCTTAATTAAAATAAAACATGCGAACAAATACAATTCTCTCTCAACCATCTCTCTCAAAAATTAGTCCGTAGTTCTAATCACTTTTGACCATAAGGTTTTTTAAATTATGAATGAAATGAAGAATGAATTGGGTTACAATGTGCTTTTCTTTGTGTATTTCATCACTTTTTAAGTTTTAATAGTGATTCAAAAGTCACATTAATTACATCAATATATCAAGTATTTTTTATTCCCAATAGTTTATCTAGGGTCTAATTTTTCACGAGGAAAACTGCCGAAAATTGAATAAATTAATAAAATAGGTTATAAACAAAATTTTCATTAAATCAATTTTAGTTATTTGATAATAACTCTAAAAGTTATAGTACTAAGAAATTTAAATTCTCACCACATATCAACAATACACTATTAAAAACTTCAAAAAGGTTTGGAAAAAGTTGTTGAACTTTAAAAATACAACCTTGTTTTTTAAAAGTTTATTTCTAACAACTTTTTTTTTATTTTTAGTTGTATTAAGACTTAAACTTAGCTTACTAAAATTAAATGAAACCTTACTATAATATACTGAACTGATCATACTTAAAAATATTTGCTCATGATTTTTTTAAAAGCATTTGATTAAATTAAAATGTATTGTTTACTTTAATTTTACATGAAAAAAAAATGGTTAATTCAATTATCATAGAACTTGAGATATAGATAGAAAAAAAAATGACATGAATTTTTTGTTAAGTAAAAATATTTATCAGAAATACAACAAATTTATGTCCACTTATTTAAAGATTAGGTTGTTTTTATTTTCTACTTTTGTGTTTTAAGAAGTATTTGAATCGTGTTTTAAAAAAATTGTTTTAATTTAAAATGTAATGTAAATTATTTCTTTACTATGTACAATTCATATAATACTATTTTTATAATAATTATTATTATGAACTTACGATGTGAATTAAAAATGTACTCATTACAAAGCGTAATTTATTGATTTTTTATTATTGACTTCATTTTATAAAAGATTATTTTTTGTTGTAGGTTAATAAAGTTAAAACAATCGTTTTTTTGTTTTCCTTGATTATGCTTCCTTAGTTAATAATTAAGTCAAGTTTAAAAAATGTATTTTATTAATTATTACTTAGTTATTACGAATACATAAAAACAACTAATATTATTAGACATCATTCTAGACTTTATCATGTATAAAATTCTAAGATAATATTATGATTCAAATCCATGTAATATTAATGCATTTTCACACAAAGTCTAATGATGTATGAATATTTAACATATACTCAACATAAGAATATCATCACCGATTTTAATCTGGAATCCATAACTTTATATTTGTCCAAAATAAAATAGGTATACATATTTAAACTACTTAATTAATGTTTTTAGATAATCATTAATTTAATTAAAATTAAAATCATAACTGAACATTAATTAACCGTATACATACTGTAAATACGATGGTGTTTTTTTATTTTTATAATGTATGATAGTCGTTGTGGTCCACTTCGGGTAATAGATAATATTATATTAGACTCTGTTTATTACATGACATAACAAACATTTTTATATGACGCAAACCATATTTTTCGAGAGGACTCGGAGAAATGTTCACCTTAATGGTGTATACAATTCACATAGTGAAAAAAAAATTATAATTTCTTTATTGGTATTGTTAAATGTAAATAGTTTGTACTTATCGACTTTATGATTAATTAATCATAACTGTACATTAACAAACTAAATAATAACCTTACCCAACATAATATTTTTTCAGTTCGGATTTTTAATTAAATTTATTTGTAGGTATTAAACTATCTGATAAAAATTATCAATAATCAATAAGAATAAAAAATAAATTAAATACAGATTAGGTAACTAATTTACAACAAATTATAATCGTGATAAATGACTGATTATAAAACTTAAAATATGAAGAAAATGTTAAATATTCTTTTAATACCATTACAATGATAAATTTTTTTTGGAATATAGTATCGAAAACTTAATGAGTACATAAGATTTAAATACGTAAAATATATCGTACGTCATCATTCAGTCAATAAAAGCTAAAATGAAAGTGAATTAATCCGTAAATCCAAACTCATCATTACTATCATAGTAAAACAATAAATAAAAAAAGAAACAGTCTATAAATTAAACACAACTTAGTTATTAAACAGTTTGAAGATAAAAAGTTGAGTAAACATTATTCTTCTGTCAAATAATTTAGTTTTAAATATTAATGCTGTGTCAACTTATTTTATGTAATAATTTAATTTTCAGTGAAAAATAAAAGGCACTTTGGATTTCTATAACCATTTTTTCATCGCATTTCGATTGATATTTGAAATTCTTTATTTTATTTTTAAGCTTAAAAATAAAGTTTTTCTTAACATAGTCTTTGTTACGACCGTTAAGAGTTCTTCAAGTCAGAAGTTCGATATTTTTTTTTATGTATTTTTATACATTTTTTCTTTATTTTGACTTTCAACAAAGTGTAACATTAAATCTTTTTTTTAAAGAAATTTCGAATTTTTTTTAAAGAAATATCGAAAGTATCATGCAAAAATAATATAAATCTCAAAAATTTATGGTAGTTTTTTTTTTTTGTAATATTTTATGCATTCTGGAAAATTTAGTTTTGTTTTATTTTGGATTCCAGTAAAACGCATGAATGTAATTATGAAATTTAATCGTAGAGGGCTTAAGATCCTAATTATTTTTAACAGCACAAATCTGCCTTATTACTAATTAATATCATCCAATACGAAAAGACTTATTTTCAGTTAGTTGACAAAATCTCCCTTCAAGCTCCTCTATTTGCACCTATTCGGTTAAAAGACTATTACACTACATACAAGCCAATACTACTATATATTTCAATATAGAGTGATCTGAGTTGAATAAAATCTAAAAGAAAGATAGAAAATGAGACTAGTAAAGATACTGAAAATATGACAAAAGTCTACAGTAGCTGTGCCAAACAATATATTTACCTACTTAACTCTCAATATTATGCACATGATATAATTAAGTCATCAATAATGAACGGATAAAATTAATATTGCTTTTTCAAATAGATCTAACTCAACTTGTATATTTATTTATTTATCAATAAGTAAGTGTAATAACTAGTTTGAAGAAAAATTAAAAAATCTTTTTTTTTTACTAACAACTAAAGATTTAAAATATTAAGTATATCTTAATGTGAAATAATTTCGAGGAAAAACTGAAGTCACATTTTCTTTTGGGATAAATAGAATAATTCAATGGCCATAAATAGTATTTATAGTTAATAGTATAAATTTAATTAAACAAAGTACCTACATCGATTTCATCGATTCCTTAAAGTAAGTATAATTTAATTTATTTAAGTAACTATGGCACACTTATTCACGTAAATGTTATATTGTAAGAAACCAATTAAATAATTTTATCTAGTTTATTTAGTTTGGTTATATGAACAAATATATGAACACTTTTCAATAAGCTCATCTGATGCATACGAAAGTGTAGTACCTAGGCATGATACTATTTAAAATTTTAAAATAATGATAAATCATCAATCAAAATTTAATCACAGTAAAAAATTGTATTCAGCATTAAATTTTTATAGGATGAAAAATTCTAAGAAAACTGATGGCTGAAATTAATTAGTTTTGGAAAAATATATTAGCATCAAAATAATTTAAATTAATTTCATTTTTTATGAAAATGATCTATTTTGCATTTTGAATTTGAAAATATTTTTCGATAAAAACTCACTTTTTTTAATTATTATTAAAATATAAATAAATAAGTATGGTTGTACTTATACAATTTAAAATATTTAAAACAAAAATTAACAATTGATATGAAATATATGTACCTGTATGAAAATGCTATATAATCAAAGATATGATAATTGTATAAATAAATATGTTTACATTACCTAATCATTAAGTACAAAAATAAGATAATTGAATGAAACACAATAAATCTTTGAAACTAATAATGTTGTAACAATTATTAGAGTGAAAATTGTTACCAAAACATTTATATCTTCAATGTAATTTTGGTAGTAGATACATAGAATTTATTACCTACATAGCTATATTTATGGTATTTTTCCAACTTTATAAACACAAAAATAATATTGTTATTGAGTGTTTAATTTTAATTAAATGTTTCATAGTAATTATAATGTTTAAAATTTATTTAATTTATAGCGGGTTTTAAAATTTTAGATTACACTAAAAAACTTATAAATTAATTTTAAAAACGAAAAGTAAGGACTTCATACACAGAGAACTAGTATGCTTCAAATATTAATTATCAATAACCAAACAATAATGAATAACTCATTATTCAATGATCTTATTAAATATCCTTTCAAAATATATTTCATTTAAATTCAAGTTTCACAAATCGTAACCGCATTTTCAATAGAAAAGAACAAAACATTTCCTCTTTCATAACATATTATGCAATCGTTATTTAATTACAAACATTTACTAAGTATTTAATTAATACAAATTGTGAAGGTATTTCAGTTCAATATTTTTGGGTATAATTTTAAAAGTTCTTAACGATAAAATGGATTTTGTTCATCATTTATATCAACATTTTGTAGTCTAAAATTGTTAATCTTTATAAAAAATATAAACTTTATTTTACTGTCTCAAGCCATCTTATAACTATTTTTTTAAATAAAGCAATATTTATTTATATTATGATATATATATATATATATATATATATATATATATATATATATATATATATATATATATATATTTATTTATTTATATTATATAAAAATAATATAATAAAATCCATGTTGATTACATTAACCGTTACAGCTAGTTTTTCCATTTGCCAAAATAAGATATAAAAAAATAAATTTATAATCAATATATTATACATTCTAAAAGTTAGAATTATCATAGTTAAAATATGAGGTGAAATTTCCTAGTTTTAATAAAAAACCACGAATTTATCTTAATAAGAGACTACGCTTTGTGATCGAATTCGAATTACTTACACTTTCAAATTTCAAGTGAGTGGAAAGTTATAGGCTCGGCTTAATCCGCAATCATTTTCAATGGAGTCAAGACTTCTAAAACCCTCATCACCACAATATATTATATTATCATTGTATGCATTACAAATAGATCGGATAAGCATTCAAATTCCAAATAAAAAAAAATAATAATATTGAAAATAGAGTGACTGAACTAATAATTATATTTTACGAAGTTTATAAACCTTTTTTTCCCACGTATAATGTAATAAATTATTTTAGGATAAAACAAACATTTAATTATCATTATTTATTTGTCAATTTCAGTAAGCGCCTACTTTATTCTCTGGAAGTATGAACATCACAAACCGAAACTGTACGACGTTGATGTCGAATGTTTTTATCGTTATAAAAACTCCACAATAGTGAGTTGTATATATGTTGCATATTAAGCATTTATGCACGACACTCATATAATATGTTTATTTAACGATATCAATTCTAATGTATATGTATCATATTAACGTACGTGAAGTTTGTGCTAGGGACTTCGAACCTTCACAAATATTTTGTAAATTATTTGCTAAAATTTGCTAAGTGATTTTCAGAATTTGCATATTTGCCATTTCCTCGCAAAAATTGTTTATTTCCCTCAGAATTAAAAAAAATTAATTTGGTTTTGGAGTTAGTTTAAAATAAAAAATAACAACGATTTCCTATGTCTAGAATTGACATGTTACATTATTTAAATAATTAAATATATTAATATCACTACACTATCACATATGATAATATTTATTTGTATTCATAGAGTATTGATTTTTAAGTAACTGAAGTTAGGTTAAGAAAAACGAAGTCATACGATCAAATAAGGTGTAGACAAATCCTCATCGATAAAACCTATATATATATATATGTACTTGTAGTGTCAAATATATTACGTTGGATCATTAATGATGGAATGGTAAGGAGGAAAAGTCCACAAGGTTATTTAAAAAATGTAGTACCTTCAAAACAATAAACCTCAATGTATATGAAATTTGCATAATCATATTATTTATATGCTAGAAAAACATAAATTAAAACACCATTATAGGTTGGTATATCCAACTAGACATTCATTTTTAAATCAAAATAAAATCTACTAGTGCGTGTGTTTCATTTACATTTATCGCATTTAAAAAGTAATAATTATAATAAAGCTACTATTATTATAATGAGCACAATAAATGTAATGCTATTATTAATATTCTCTGACAAAATATAAATTTATTAGCTTGTGAAAGTTCGGTGATGTTTTGTTAAGATGCATTAAAATACACCCATTTATATTAATAACGTGGTCGATATAATATTATTTTAGACTAAACTTTATAATTTTGGTTTTTCTAAGAACAAAATTAAAACTTATTCAATCGCTAATTGAGATTCTAAAAATGGATCAGTTAGATAATTTTACATAATGATTATAAGTTAAATACTTTATAAAATAAGTACTTCTTAGATCTTCCTCCCTCTTAGTTTCATTACGAATAAAGCTAAATAATCATTAGGTACTAAATTATTTGTAAACAAGATCAATGATTTATGTCCATATCTCAAAAAATAAATATCAATAATTATTATAACATTGACATCTTTTATTTAAAGAATAAATGAAAATACGGAATAAGCTAATTCGAATTAATTTAAACTTCACTGAAAAAAAGACTAGAGAATTCAAGTTAAAATATTTTTGGCTGAAATAATGAAAAAAAAAAGGATGATAAATAAATCTTATATTTGATTTAAATACATATATTAATCATTTGTAGTATTAGATACATACAAAAGAGTTTTTTTTTTAGAATGTACCGACTTGTTTTTAATAATAAAACTAACAATATATTTGACTCCCTTTCTCTGAATTACTTTCTCTGATAAATCGTAGGTTTTTAGTTATTAATAAATAAATTTTTTTTTTTGATAATTGTATAACCTATGTTCATTGTTAAAATAATGTTATCATATTAGAATAAATTTCTTTTATGGAAAATATTTATCAGCATAATAGAAAAAATTTAATTAATAAATAAAATTTCAAATATGAATAAATATCAAATATTTATTTTCTTATTTTTATTTAGTTTTACATTTGTTTCGAAACGTAAACTAATGTTATTAAATACTGTAAAAAATTTAAATGAATCTCATTTACAACATAAATTCATTAATATGAATGTTGAAGTACCATATGACACAAACCAAACTCAAATTTAGATGTATGCGTTTAATTAATTGTCTCCTTTTTGAATTTGCCATTGCATGCTCATCATTTTTATTCGAACAACATAAATGTTGATAAAAGTATGTAGTTTTATTTAAAATGTCAGGAAATTAAATAGAAACGAAAATATGGTATATTTAATGTTTATGCTAATGGAAGTTACGTGTTTTGTCATTGTTAGTGATTAAAGAAATTCTGTTGGTAACATAACATATATTATCTAAATACTTAAACAACTTACTAAATCAGAAAAAACTCATGAAAAATAACAAAAATGCATCAAACTTAATTAAACGTACATAACTAGGAAGTAATTTACCTTTATGGACTTGTCGAGTTATTCCAACATAAAATGAAAAGTAATTCTAATATTAATTAAATGATTTCACAGATAAAATGGTTGATTGTAGTTTACGGATAATTCAATCCCATCACACTCTGAAATTGGTATGTATAAATTTGTAATATTATATTATGATCAGATTCATATAATTAAGATTTCACTCAGGTATATTACTATAATATCAGATTTAATCTTTCCAATCAGGATTTTCGTAATTAAAAATTACAACATTTGCATAATTTAAACATATGAAACACTTACTAATACATACCAGATTTATGTGATTGTCTTATAGGTATATAAGGATGTCCATTACTCCAGTTGTACGTTATTTTTAGGCTTATAAAAATAAAGCTTTTAGAGTTTCCTATTTTTCCCATTTCCAATACTCTGTAACCCATTGACAAGTATAATCGCAGTTATTTAGAATTAAAAAAATGTATAGGTTTGACTGTGCGGGCATATGTAAATTTTCATATGTTGAATAACTAATTTTCATCAGTATTTTTTAAATTATCGATTATTAAAAATTTCTTTATAACAATAAACGTTTTGATTTTCAGAAATCAATGATTTGATTCCCGAAGCTTGAAATCACAAAATCACAAAAAAAAAATAAATAAAGAATAAAAAGCTGGGAAGATAATGATTGTGAACCTTTGTATCTTAGACTCTCTGACAAGATAATAGTATTCATAGTAGATAACCTATGATATAAGCCATTGGTACGATACGTAAGTATGATATTATTGAAAATATTAAATTAATAATAAATCAATGATTTTGGAAAACGATTCTGAGCAAGAGTCGAGTAATAATTCTAGTATCAAATTGTAAAGTTTTAGAAAAAATGAAAATCCTTATGATTAAAAATTTGTGTTTTTAAGTACAAGTAAAAAATATTCTGGAATAATAATGAGAACAACCCTTGTAAATTTAATAATATATATTAAAATTTTTCTCAATTTTGCCGTATTTTACTATTTCTGTCTGACAAAAAATTATCGCCACAGATTAACATACAAATATAAATGCTTCTAAGGCTACCTAGTGCCTATAGACAAAATGTGTAAACAAATTTCATATCTTATATTTAAAAATTATAAATTTTATGAAATAAAAATAATTTTTTTTTTTAGATTTCGTAGTACAAATTAATCTCCACAGTTAGGGAAAAAATAAAAATAAATCTGGTTTTTTATGCAAAAAGAGTTATTCGAGTCGTAGTTTTAACTTTAAACGCGTATTAAAAATAATTTACAATGTTAATCATTATTGAACTTGAACCGTAGATAGACATATATATGAAGCAAATCTAATAGTGATAGAACATATTTAATGGATTAAAAATTCTAAGTAGTATAAAGTTTTTAATAAAAGTATCGTTATTTTACGCGTAATTAATGGTTTTCTAAATTCAAAATTTAAAAACATAAAAAAAGAATTCCGATGAACGATTTTAGAAATTTATTAGCACTCTATGTGTGTATGAGTTAGGTTATACTACATTTTACCATTATGAATTAAAATATTATTGAGTAATAACTTCAAAAAAATGTAATATTTTATTTACTTCAATACTTTAAGAATTGTTTGATTTATTCGAAAGTAGTCAAAATGTCTTAATACTTTTTTTAAACAATACGAATGAAAAATAATTAAGCGTATCTTTATATTGAACGTACGAATATACCTTAATTGAAGACAATTTTTTTCAATGCGAAAAATGCAAACTTACATAAAATATTTTCATATGTTTCATCAGTTTCATTACTTTCTCATTGATACATAATAAATAATATAATGATATAAATTATTGACCATAAACGGCAAAAGCTCGAACTATATAATAAAATATATTTTTTTAAATATCTACCTGTGTTTGATTTGTCTTGTTTTAAAATAAACATTGATATTATTTTTAGAGGCTTAGGAGCGAAGGATATGTTGGTTTTACATTGATAATTTTTTTTTTTTCAGAGACAAATTTGTTGGATTGTAGGTTTTAATAAAAATTATGTTCTACATAACACTTCTATTGATTAAAATTACTACTATTAACTATGTACTCAAAATTAGCCATTTTCCTCAATTTTTCAACGTTTTTTAATATTTAAGGATAACAATGATATAGTTAATAAATCGTATTTTATACCTCCAAAAGTAATGTTGCTACGTTTTTGGACCAAATAAAAAACTAAAAATATATCAATTTTTACTTTTATATGACATTTTTAATTTTTGCTATACCTACCCTAAAATATATAATCTTACTTAATATATAATTTGCTAATAATACTGGAAAATCTTAAAAATAATTAGTCAGGATTTTGTTTTTAAATTTTTAGTTAGGAAATTAAAAGAATCATCTGTTTTTTAACCAAATTTCAATTTTGAATGTTTAAAAAAATAATTATTTCATCCAATCTCAATGGAACATAAAAAAATAGATGTTGAAATAAATGTTTCAAATCTGTTGATAAATAAAACGACTTCTAAATTTAGCATTCTAAATTTAAAAAAAATAAAATAATGCTTGTAATGAAAAAAAATTATCTTTAATTTGACTAAAATAAGTAAATGGCATATATTATAGTGAAACTTTGATCAAATTGTTTTATGAAAGAAATTATGTAGCGTTTCTTTGAAATAAAATACACCCATCACAATTAAATTGTGTTATATTATATTCATAAATTAAATGTAATTTATAACTATATGATGTTTTTAAAAATATCTTAACGTAAGTTACAATGATTTAGCAGTGGTGCATATTTATATAATTTAATTTCAGGAGTGGAACTAGAACACATTTCAATTGGATTTATTTTTAATTTCGAAATATTGTGATTCATTAATATAAATAAATTTTAGCGCGATTCAAATATCCCAAAGCTCCTTTAAATACGGTAACTGTATATAAGTCAAAATAAATGTTTATTATTAATTTATTTAAGTATTGATTGATTAGTATTTATTAGTTTTATCATTTAAAATATGTTAACTGAAGTACTTAGTTGGTGTAGTATTGTTTTGTTTTTTGGTACGATTATGTTCAGGAATAATTAATCTAAATCTGCATACGACACGACAACATAACTTGCTTAAAAAACATCCAATTAGGTATATAAAAACAGTTCCAATACCTTGGAGGATACCCTAAGAACACAAATGAATATTTAACATTTTGACACTAAAAAAATGATTTACTAACATTTCATCTCGTATTTCATTTTATTCCAGGCAATGAAACGACAGTATGTCTATTCTGTATGAATGCATTTATTTAATGAGACGATTAATTCCTGTTTGATTGAAGAATAAGCATAAAAAATATGATTAAATAGATTGATGGATATATCTGAATATAATATAAAAAAGAAAGATAAGTAATAACAATAACGGTGAAGAAAGTTTATTCTTTACTCCTTTATTCTTTGGATGAGGTTATGATATTGGGTGTAAAACACCTGAGATGAGCTATTTTTACGATTAGACAATCTGCCGTGCAATACAGTATACTATAATAAAATTTTAATTTTTAATCTAATGATTTATGATTCTTTTCAGAAAGTGATTCTAAGAGAAATCCAGTACCTATACAATTTTCCTACCAACTAGTTTAGTTTTCAGAGAATATTAAACCTATGATAAATTATTTTTGGTGTAATTTTCAAATCTTTACAAAAATATTATATGAAATAATGACAGATAATCTATATGAATATAATAATATTCCTAAAAATAATCCATTTCAATGTATTTATTTTCTCATACCATGTATAAAAAAAAATGTAACTAATTGTTATAAAAATTTACACATAACTAAGTTTTTAAAGAAGCTTGTATAACAATTAATTGTATATAACAATTTTACATCTGATTATTAAGAATCAAAAATTGCATCCAAAAAAATAAAAATTAATCTGACATTTGAATTGAAAAGAGTCAATCGATCCCTGATTCTATATTATAATGGGTGCAAGTTATTGGCGCAAAAAACTTTTACCGGAAAAATGGAAAAATAATTTTATGGTCTTAATTGAACAACATCACCATTTTAATGAAAATATTGATTTTCATTAAAATTATAACAAAATGTGTAAAAAAAATTCTAGAACGATTTTTGAAATGTTTTCTATATTATTAGCTAAACATAATTTAGTTATGATGATTTTAAATTATAAAGACTTTCTTCTAGGAATTTAGAATTCCCAAAGTACAAGATATTGCCTGATGTATGGATGACTATTGGTGAATATTTAAATTCTTAGCACCATTATTATTGGATTTACAAGCAATTATTGAAAACGGATTTCATGAAAATTTCTTCTGCAGCAAATTTAACCTCTTTTGCTCAACTTTTATGAAGTTTCCCAACAATAGGACAAACTATTGAGAATAGAGAAAAAATTATCTCCTTAGAGTACCAACCAAATGAAATTTCTGACCTTACTATATTGAGTAACTGTACGATTTTTTTACCTTTCTTACGACCCGAAAAAGTTATTATATATGACTAACTTAAAAAAATTTATATCATTGTAAACCAATACATTTTTTGTTGCACTTAGAACCCAAAATAAGAAGTCTTAGAGGTGTGAGAAATATTTAAAGTGGTTTGAGAGTAAACATATAAGAGATATCCAGCATAAAATATTACCAACATCCAGAAATCATTATTGTTATTAGTTGTTAGATATAAAAATACTTAAATTATGAATTTGTTTATGAGTTATGTACTGTCATACACTAGCACTAACTATGGAATAAACAGATTTACCAGAATTTATGAAAAAATAATTTAACCTTTTTTTTAAAGAGTGGATAGAAAAATATATATTTTTTTAAATTCATACATACTTAACTTTAGAAAAAAGTATAAATACGAAACAAAAGCAAAGAAAATACCAAGAAATTTTAACATCAAAAACGCCTCATATAAAAGCACATTGTTTAACAGCCACCAGAATGCGCGTGTATTTTGGGCAATCCATATAACGTTCAATGTATGCTAATAATTAGTCAACTTTTAAAAGTTCAATATAGTAAGTATGGATTATCCAGATGTTAGATCCACCACAACAGTTCTTACACGACTAAACCAAAATTATTTTTTGTAGAATTGTTTAAATATTAAGACCATACCAAACATCATCGATAGTTATTCATATAATATGTAATGCTTTTCCCAACTGAAAATAAAATTAATTTATTTGATATAGTATTTAAAGGAGTTCTTTTTTTGTCATTTAATGAGATATTCTGTAAATGAGATATACGCAAGATATTCTTCATAGAATATTCTAACACAGTTACTTTAAAAGGAGATATTTTTTGGAAATATATGACTAATATATGACTATGACCTAAAGACTAATTCTTTATACCGATATTCTAGGAGTGAAATTCTGGTCGTTTTCATTTGAACGCATTAAGCAGCAGATTGTTTTCTAGCTATTCATCTAACCTTTGCGATAGATCATACAACAATAAATCTACTGACTGACGAACAAACTTCAACGCCACTTTTAATCAGTCATTGACCACACAGACAGTTCTCATTATCCCTCAAGTCAGAGGGTATTCACACTGGTGAATTTCCCTCGTCACGTAATGTTATGTTGTTTTTACCAATGTCCTCATCAAATTTACTTATTGCATGTACTATAAATATAGATTTTAAATATATTTATGTTAAATAAAATAAAAAAAATAAAAAATAAAAAATCTCATAATTTAAAATTTCATTATATATAATAACGAACAAATGCTATAAAGAATTCAATATAGAACTTACTTACAAAAACTATTTTAAATGTTTTTTATAATTTCTGTTTTTTATAAATTATATTGATCTATTTTAATTTCAATTTGACTAAATTGTATTTTACTGATAATTTAAAAAATTGTTATGTTATGTTTTCAATACAACCATAATTATTTTCAACTAATTACTTATTTCCCTGCCGATAAAAAATATTACATCACTTGATACAAATTTTAATTAGTAATAAATATACGATATTTAAATAGTGTCTCAAATGTGCGATATACAAATCTAAAATTAAACATAACTAATAAAACCATTATATGTATTTTATAGTTTAATACTATATAAATTTAATTATTTATTCAAATCGTCATAATTAAACAATGAGCATAAGCATAGCCAAACGACAAGAGATAAATAAGGAACTTGATGATATAAGATATATATTGCAATATACCATCAAAGGTCAGTTATTATTACCTATCGGCTATTAATACCTAAAGGGGTCAGAAGAATTCAAAATACAATATTTGAGACCCAAATAATAGTAAGTAATGTTTTTTATGCATTTTTATTTTTTGCATTGAAATAAAATGTATGATTACATAATAAAATAATTTAGATAAAATGTATTTATTAGTGCAGTTGTTAAACAATTATAGAATTTTTTTTCTTCAACATTAAAATTGTGATATAAAACTTCCATAGTTAAACAATACATAGTTTAACAGTATATTTTCGTTTAATGTTAAAAAAACATTGAAAAATTGTTATGTTAAATTGTTATGTAATATTCGTACATCTTTTCAATTTTATTTAGTATTTTTAAGTTTTAACGTATTTTTAAAAATTGGAGTAAGTTTTGTGGAAGCTACCGAAGCTTTTTCATCCTTCTTCAACTTTGAGTAGCCTTGACACCATTGGTTAAATAAATATACACTCCGAAAAAATCAAACAATTATTGTAAATTATAACTGTAAAATATATAACACTGACAATAATATTACTTAATATTCCTAATTATAAAAATATAGTTCACGAAGGCTACGCAATAAAATTATACATACCTAAATACATGGTTATAAAAATTACAAAATTATATTATTAATAATCCATATGAAAAATTTTAAATGTTTCTTTTATTGTTAAATATGTCATGTATTACTTCAAATACTAACTCGGAATTACAAATGTTATTATTAAACCTTTAAATGATAAAATATTTTCATTTTATTCAGGTAAGACTTACCTAAAATTTAGGTAGATATCTGAAAATACTAAAAAAATTAAAAAATAACATTTGCAAAACATCATATATACCTGACAAATGTGATGACACCAACTTTGGCGATATCCTCTTCTAACAATTTCCACATTTCGGTAAGTAACTCTTTCTGTCGCATGGTTAGTGGTTCTGGCGGAGGTGTAGCCGGTGGTTCTGGCGGAAACTCTTCTTCTTCAAGAAGAGTATTTTGCCGACTCGACAGATGCTTGTTATGTCGGGTTGTACCTTCATCACCCGTAGAGTCTTGTTTAGAGAATATCGATCCTCTTCTTGTAGCTCCTGTGTTTCCCATTTATTTTGTATTACACACAGAACTACGGGATAATAACGTGTAACGATGCAGGTCCCGGACTTCACACTAGTACCAATATATTTTCATGTTTAGCACTTCAACTTCACTGCAGCTTAAGAATGTCCACTAAAAACAGCATAAAAATTATCAATAGTTTAAACGTATGAATTTTAAACAATGTGCGAAGTTAAGTATAAATATCTTAAAATTACAACATGTATCTTGATTTAGAATCACATTAAAAAAACAAGTAATCAGAAAGAAAACGCCTTCACAAAAATATAATACTTATTTTTAATATTTTTGTATGTTTATCAATTTTTCAATTTGTAGTATTATGTATAGGTACATTTTATTTATTAACAAATACATATTATTATAATTATTATTATTATTATTATTATTATTATTAGTATTACATTAGTTTAAAATTGATGAAATATTTCACTAATTAATTAAATAGTCTTGATATTTTAAATTATTTAGTCAGTTTATTTATTAAAATTATAAACTGTGTTAGCAAATAATTTATTCGTTTTTATTTAGTTTATTTATGTTCTCATGCCAATATCTTTGGAAACATTGGAATTTTAAAACGATCAAAAATAACTTGTTTACTTAGAAATTTGATTTACAATTTGTATTTTATATTAAACATTTGCCATTTCATACTTTGTAAATAATACCTTAAAATATACTTTATTATTATATTACATTCGTATCATCCTTTTGTTATCATAATCATTTTTCAAAATTCAAATGGTTTATTTTATGTTGGTGACAGATACAAATGGGTTATAGGTATCAATTATTATTATGATAAAATAACGAATTTTTTTAAAATTTACTTAAAAAGATATGTTGATTTAATTAAAACTAAAAATGACTTTAATTCAGAGTTTTTTTGTTTGAAAAATATGCTCTACATATTTTTATTCATTAAATGTAACTTGAAAAATTCAGTATTGGTTTTCATTCAACTATAAATATATTTAAGATACTTAGAGCGTATAATTACACTCTATTTTTTTTAAGACATACAAACATTTCATACATTTTAATCAAGAATTTTTTTTTTTGATTTGTATAAATTTAAGCTAAATATTATACTTAATTAAAGTTGAGTTAAGCATTTGAAGAATGTAGGGCCATTATGATTGTGGCCACTGTATTCACAACCATTAATTCAATAATTGTTGTGATAAGGTTAGGCAATTATAATAATATTAAATATTGTAGAACTTATGAAATTAAATAAATAAATATTTTGACATAAGTATTATCTGTATGTTATAGATTTTAATCGAATAAATGGAACTCATTAGAGTTCATAACGATAAATTTCTTCAAACGTTTAGCACGATGTTTTCGGATAATTTTCGGATAAACATTTTTTTTTATATATTATAACTCAAATGTATACCTCAAATTTTCCGAGTTGAATATTTTGGTTTTTTTATTTAAAAAATAAAATAAAATAGAAATATAACACCTAATAATTTTTTTAAGATTACTTCATTTGGTTTCTTAAAATTTTAAAGTTCAACAATTTTTAAAATTTTAGAAGAAACTATAAATCACACGAAAATAAATTTAATGCCAAAAAATATCCTGACAAAAATGTATTATTTTTTTAACCATTTATTTATTTATTATTTTTTTATTTTTATAAGAAGTTACACAATCTATAGCACAATAAGCGTATTTGCAGAGAGAAAAACAAGCAGGATAATACGGGGGTAAGAAGTCACCCATTAGTAACACTTAGCATGAGCACGGATTATGTTACTCTATGACTTAGTGAAAAATAAGAGTGAGATGAATAGCGAGGAGTAGATCGTTGGAAGTTATAAGCTTAGGAGGTCCCTGCACCATCTCCTTTTCAGACGACGACGAGGTGTTTCAGGCAAAGTTACTGTATTTAGATTCCTGATAAGTGGATTTTTGTGATTAGCTAGATGTGAAAAGAATCGCTTGTAATAAATTACCGATTCTTCTTCGATTGTTTTCATGCGCATGTCATTACGGAGAGTTAGATTGGATACGTACGGTGGGGCATTTGCTATTCTGCGAAGGGTGATGTTCAGGAAGGACTGGATTTTATTTATATTAGTTTTTTTGGCTGATCCCCACAAATGTAATTCATAAGTCCAAATGGGTTTTAATAATGACTTGTAAATGAGAAGTTTAATTCCTAATTTAGTAAATTTATAACCATTTATTAAATTTTTTTAGTCATATAATCAAAAACGTATAAGTTTATTTTTAGACATTCTCGCCACTAGGATAAAAAAAAAACTGTGACCACGGGTGTATAATTTAATATTTTTTGTTATCAACTAGTCACAATCTATATATATATATATAAATCGATGTACATTTTGAATACATTTTATAGCTCAAGATCAACCATTGAAAATAGGTAAGTACACTTAATACACCATTAAAGGCGTATGTACTTAATTCATAATTTGGTCCTTCTAAGTTTTAAGTAAAAGGCTTTAAGGGCCTTTTTGATTTTTAGCATCAGGACCGGATTTCTATATTTACGTCACTGAACCTCGGTCGAGTGAAAAACCTCGGTCGTGTGAAAAACGGTTTTATTTTTGTTTTCACAACAATTACGAGTACACTATAGTCATGTCATGTTACGATAAAGAGGACGCGAAAACGGACCGAAACCCGATTCGGACGCGACGTTTGCACGTACCTGTGTGTCAGTGGACAAATCTCTTGCGGTGTACCGGGCACGCTACGCTCGTAGGCCGGACAAACGGACAGAGGGGAACGGCGACACGTGACCGTTCTGCCGCCTCGGGAAAGCGGGACGGCGACGATTCTGAGCGGGACCGGCGGACGGGAACGGACGTGACGACAAAGACGACGGCGGCGTTACGACTGGCGGCCGCGTCGCGTCCACGTGCGCCAGAGCTTTGCGACGTGACGAAAAGGTGACGGCCGCGCGTGCGCGTACGTGGCTGACTAACGGAAACCCTGCGTCGTGGAATGACGCGATCGTGGCTCCAAAACGTGTATCAGGGTCACAGCCAAGGGTGGGGGATCACCGGGTTACAACTCTCCACCCTGAAGTTCTTTGAATAGTCTGTGTAAAGTGTTATATCAGTACGTTTATCGAGATAGAAAAAAACTTCAGTATATAACGTTGACACGGTTGGTTTTAGTTATTAAAGAAAAAATAACTATTTCATGTGAAACATAGTCATAGACTATTTTTCTATCTAACATCAATATAAAATTACAAAGGAATAGATTGAATAAGGCAGTTATTATAAGTTCAGTACCTATATTATTAGGTATAATATAAGAAGAGAAACTCAGTCACTAGTATGTGAATCAGGAATAGAAAATATATTTATTTTTTTAATCACTCTTTTACATAATTAATTGGATGAGATATTGATAAATACACGGTTTCAAGCAAACGGAGTACGTTACGTCTTATTATGTAGATACATATCGGTGAAAAAAATTTAAAAAAAATTGTTGATTTCAAAAAAGACACTTGATCTGGACACTTTTACCTCATAAATATTGTCGTTATAAATTATACTAGTCTACTGTATAAATTCTATGAACAGTACACAGATTACGTATTTAAGTGTGTGAGAAAACCTTTAATAGCATTCATAATATTTCAATTTAAAATAATTAGACGAGTGGTCAATTCACTGAAGCATGATAATACGAGTACACGAATAATACAATGATATGATATATTATATTCTGAATATCCATATGATTAATAAATTACAACGATATGTATAATAATAATCCTAGAAATGTTTTAATGAATACAGGTAAATTAACCAATGGAATTTAGTGAACCTCGCTTGAGAAATCTTGACAACACGTCTTAAGTGAACATTGTGTATCTATTTTATACTAGGTATGTAAGCAGGTACTCGCTGACGTCGTTGTGCGCGAGATGAACGAGTAAACCACATAAAAAAAAAACGATTGTAACATTTATTATTTATTATATATATATAATTTTTTTTTCATTTATTCGGTGAGAAGACCGGGTTGTTGATATGTGTGTGTGTGTGCGAGGGATCGTGGATGAATAATGGTACGGGACAGAGAAAGGGAAGGAAGTCTGGATGATGAGTGCCGTTCGTCTGAATAAAATATCGTCTTCGCGACCAAAACGGATATTACGTGGGTAAAAAAAGAGAACCCATTCGCTGCCGCAAAAAACACTGACGGTCTTTCGGCCGAGTAATCGAATAAATTTCATCTGTTTATTCGCACTTGTGGAAACGGTACTAGTGTTAAAATACTGTCTCGTATAGTCGTACAACCACGCCCCGCATGATATTATCGTTTAGGCACGTATAGTTATGTTTTACGAAATCAAAACTACCGTACCACGCTGCGTGGTCGACGATGACGACGCAACGATTAGACGAGAACAATTATTATACGACTATATACATTTGAATGTTCGTGTTAGTGCGATTTTACACGCTGGGCGTGAGATAACCTGCGGAGATAACCGCTACCAGAGTAGTCATGCGCGTATGTTTATTTCGCGGAGAGATGCAACAATCACAATACACCTTGTGCCAACAGACCGTAACCGTTTGTACGATGAGTTTGAAAATATAAAAAGCGCTCGTTATTTACCTGTTTATCGGAAAGTACGATATATTGCTAAATATAATTTTTATTACTTTTAGACTATAGGTGAAGCGAAGGATCTATTGGTTTTACAATTATATAAATTTTTTTTGGTGAACACTTTTCTGGTAGTTGTGTTCAAAAGTCTTACCCAGCAACTCTATAGAATAGAGATTGTATCGAGATGTTATTTCAAAGAAGTAGTTTTTCTATCACCTCAATAGTTTTTCCTAGCGTGGGGAATAACCGAGTAAAAACAAGTAACATTTGCGTAAAACTTGCCGTAAACGAGACTTTTAATAAATCGACTCTGAATATGCATCTCCATTCGAACAATAATATTAATAAATGAATAAATTGTTTAAATTTTAAATACAAAGTGATTCGTGGCTATCACTGATGAACTCACTAAATAAGTGGCAAGTACTTGATTTTATCATGATATAACAGTTTATAGATAAAAGTAGTGAAAAAAAATAATTGAAAATCCTACAAATTTACGATTTTTTTTCGTTTTTACTGTGGCCAAACTGATTTTCCCAATTTCGAAATATACACATGCAGTGGCGCAAAAACTTTGCTTCACATTCGTGAATATACTATCGTGATATGACTATCGAGCTTTTAGGGTTATTAGATTATTAGATATATTAGATATATTAATATAACCACTGGGTTTAACTAATAAGGGATACTTATTTACATATCACCTGGCTCGGTAGATTTACATGTTCACGGCTAACCGTGATCGCCATACCATTGGTAATTACATATTATCTAGGTTAGGCAAGTCTACTCGCATGTTTTCCAGTGTTTTAGTCATCAATTTTTCTAATCCAACATTATTCGCTAGTATCTACGCTGTCGAATCACCACGCAACACATTTCACGTGCGATGGTTTTACCGGTGGCTGTATAGTTGGAGATGGTACCTATGTCTTATAAATTACAATTACTATTGTTATTGGATTAGCCTTGCCGGGCCTGGGTGACAAAGCCCATACTCTGTGCAAACAATACCAATTTACCACGCACACCAAATTATTTGTATCGGTTTTATTTGTAACGTTTCTGTTTTTTAATCATAAGCCTGGGTAAATTTCTTCACTTACAGCCCGTCCTTGTTTCAGTTGAGATGGTCACACTTTCATTTTAAGTAGTTTTAAATTATATCAACTATTTATTTTTTAATTATAAATTTAAATATTAAGTGAAATCTATTCAGTCAAAATAATGCATAGGGAAAAACAAATATGGGAAACGCATAGGGGGTTTCACTTTCATCATGTTTATGATGTTTCTATTATTTGTATTATAAAATAAAAAAATTATCCGGTCTTTAGACCATATCCTTTATTTATTCTCATAACGTTGTACATTTGATTGTACATGTGTACTCTGAACTTTTGACTTGGGATAACACTTTAACAAATTTCTATAAGAACACTTGATTTGTTGGCATATTTTGTAACTCCTACACACAAAACATGCAAATATTTAAGTGTTAATCTTATCAAACTTCCTACTTGAAATAATAGATATCTAAGAATATTTAAGTCATTTCTACATATGACTTATTTTCATAATTACATTGATACAATAATTTATAATCTAATTATATTTTGGTAAGTGTATTTTAAAGTGTTATTAGTTAGGGTAATAGTAAGTAAAAATATCAATCCCGAAAAAACTACAAGAGTCAATGACATCTGCAAAGGCCTTTTGCCAATAAGCAGTGTAGAGTCCAGATAATTATTTTTTTATCTAGATAAAGATAATAAATAATCAATCTAAAATTTATCTAGATAAAAGATAAAAGATAAATAGCTTTTATCTAGATGAAAAAACAGATAATTTGTTTTAATTTACACCTAAGTATCATTACCCTAGTTATAAATCATACATAGGTTTCAATGAAAATATAACAATTTGGAAATCCAACAAACAATATTAAAAATTATTCAGAAAAATGTACCCAGATCAAACATTTTTTGTATCTCAGATAATATTACAGATAATTCATTCATTATTTATCTAGATAAAATAAAAGATATAATAATTTTCATAAATCCAAACACTGCCAATAAGTAAGTCCTTATTTATATTACTTCATCCTTGTCTTTTGTAATAGCGTTCTTCGTTCATTTCTTTTGATACCCTCCATTACCTATTACTACACTTTTTAACCAAGCAAAACTAATTGAAATACCTCATTTTTTTAGTGTCTTAATTTAGTATAATTTCAATTTTTCAATCCAGCATAATTTTTTCTTTATATAAAAACTTCTATTCTTCTATCTATGTTAGACTTTATGTTGATTTGGCTCAACGAATTATTTATATACGCATTTTAAGTTAGAATCATGGATCATAGATCAAATAACTTGTATAACATCTAAGAAAAATTTAAATGTATTTTTGACATCATTTAAAAAAAATCTATTTTATTCAGTTATAAAATCTGAGCATGATGAAAAAACGTACTTGTACGTACTCGTACCAGATACCTTATCTTGAAAATGTTTACGCTGAGGTTTCTTGCACGATAATACAATTGTATCATTTCTAATACAATACATGCAATTAATTTATTTGATCATTTATATCTATACTAAAAATATATTTCGAAATAAATCAGAATTTTAAATTGTCAATTTTTTATTTGTTCAGACATAACGAAACAAATTATTTAAACAATTTGAATTTCATATCTTTAAAATGACTTTTTGTGAATTTCTGAACAAATTTTGATATACTCAAATGGCGAAAATATAATTTGATCGTATAATAATGATTGGTAAATAATCAATGAAATTATATTCGACTGCAGTAATTTTGATTGGCAATTCTCCGAATTCTGGTAACGATTGAGACCAATTTTATTTAATCAAAACTCGTTTCACCGAAAAATATCATATGATTTTGATACACCAATATCCATTCAAATTTTGTTCTATATTCCTTTTATAAAAAAAAAAAATAAACAAAAGCTATTGATGAAAAAAAAAAAAAAATCAACAATATCTCATTTCACATGTATCTAGTTCGAAATATTGTCAATACATATTTGAATTTATAATATTTCTACAATATTTTTCTATTCTGTTTACTGTATGACATATTTTGTACATATATAATATGTATTCTGGGTATACAACTAGAAGCTATCTACACATGCTTGAAAGTATCTACGCCGGCCGTGCCGTGGAGGTCGTCCGTGGATTCCCGCAGTGGTGCGGGAATTATTCGAACCTCCAATGGGCGGTGGTGCTTAGTTCACTCGAGCGATGGTGACGGAGATCTCTAGAGATCGTCTCAAAACATCTTCTTTTGATGACTACCGCCTCCACACTGGCTTCTGGAACGCAATGAGCGTGATTGATCGGTTTCTCGCCTCCGGCAAAGAGCGGTTACACAACAAACTCCGTGGTCTCTGACGGTTAGGTCTGATCGTCGTCTCGGTTGAATCTATGTCTGGCCCGTGTTTCCGGTTAGGTAAAGCGGTAAGCGTGCCATCATAGTTCAAATAGGACGATCATTCTGCGAAAACTTCCTAAGCGGAAGGTGGAAGACGACAGTTTTTCCTGAATTATTTGACTAGTCGGTACTTAAATAACCGGAATCCTCGGGGGATCTGTCGAGCCCCGCAACGTCGCTCATTAGGTCACGTCGCTCAGTGGATATTTTAACCAACGCACTGGGCGACGAAAATGTCGCCCAGTGAAAACTTTTTGTCGCCTAGTAGATGTTATGTTTAATAACTGGGCGACGATGATGTTTTACTAAGATTTCATTATTTGTGTATGATTTCGTTTGATAATTTGAACTTGACAGTAAAAATAAGTTCATAAATACAAATTGCGAAGTGCTTATATAACATGAATAATAATATTATAGATATTATCTACCGATTGAAATATATTGAAAAATATACCCGTGAAAATCTTCCAGTACCACGTAATGTAACAGATTTCACTGGAAAACTAAACTATTATTTGAAAATAAATACATCAAATACATTGTTTTCTAAACTAGTGCAGACATATATTTCTCTCACTCTTCATAGTTGTGGACCTGAATGTGCTGTATGTTGCCATACAATTTTGAAATCAAACAAGCAGTCCAATTATTCGAGAGAAGCAATTAATAGCCGTCTTTACATCGCCTTTTACAGCAGTGGTACAGCACATTTTGATCCTCGGCCATCAGTAGCAAGATTTTTACAAAAAAAAAAAAAAACAACGTAGGTACAACTTGCCCGACGAAGAAGTATATAAAGATAATTTCTACGTCAGAAAATTCTTCGAAGAAGTTTGAAAAATAATTTGTTTTTATAGTTATATTTAGACGAATTAAACATAATAATAAATTGCTTGTTATTATTGATGTTTTGCGAATTATGATGGTTATATAAGTAGTAGATCAGGTTTGTATATTAAACTCAAAAATTTCCCCTTTTTTTCCCCCTTAGATTTATGTTAACTTTTATTATGACGTGTAAAATGTATTTAATGTCGCCCAGTGGAAATCCCTTAAAATATCCACTGACGTCGCTAATCTATGGCACGAGTCGGTGACGAAGTGTTGGTAGCAGAAAGGTCGAGTGACGCCCCGCTTTACCGCAAAACGTACGGTTTACCGTACCCCCTTCAAGGGAGGCTTTTAAACCTTTGACGATACCGAGAAATAGGTGTTTACGGTTAGTTGAGGGGATGTATGCATCTTCAAATAGTCTGCGGAAAAGGAGCACATCCTCAAACCATGAACATTTCACCAACTACTATCTACACAAGTAGCTTTTCATAGTGGCTAAAAAATCATTTTTCAAGATGTTTTTTATATGTATTTAAATGTAGACTTTAAGTATTTCAATGAAAATCATCAATTTATATTTGGTGATTTTTCAATGAATAACTTATACAATTTTAAATTGTTTATCCGGCAAAAATGTCCTTTTACCAATAGACTCATTTCAAACATTTACTCAAGTTTTGTATAAATAGCCTCATCTATATTTACAAGTTAATAATAATTTAATGATAGTCAATTTTTTCTGATATAAGTTAGAAATGTCCGAATTTTGGTAAAACGGGTAAATTTTATGAATATTATTAAATTGATATAAATTATTTTTGATATTATTCCAGAACAATAATTGCTTGAAACTATAAAATAACACCAACTAATATACCATAGGGTTTTTAATTTATCCAAAAACTAATCTAATAGATAGTTAAGTTTATATTTGAATTTTGCTTAAAATTGTTTACCGTGGTGGTTTTGATGAAACATCAAGGAGGGGGGCGATTTTCAGTCTTTGTATGTCCCTACCAATATTTTACTGTTACACATATAAATAAAGACTACATTAATACAAATTTTGTGTTAAGGTTCTATCATTAATAAATGACAAGTAACTTTTTTTTTCATATTTTAAAAAGTTTAGTTTTTATGGTATCTTCATCAAGATACCCTGAATTTCACTTACCTGTAACCATGTTTACTACAAATTAGTGAATTCTAAAATAGTCTCTGTAAATTTGACTGAAATCTAAAGAATAATGAATAAGCCATAGTTAAATAGTTATATAGTTATGGAAATATTTAGTTTGGCAAAAATTTTCTGTGGTTATTAAATCACATATCAGTGTTTAATTCTGATAAAAAAAAAATCCAGTGGGGGCGATCGCCCCCATCGCTCCCTCTAAAAACTGCCACTGATTGTTTGCGATATATTATTAATAATAAAAATATCTTTTGCAGTTATATTATAGCAATAAATCTCAAAATTAAACGCACTGTATAAAAATAATTTTGAAGTTACTGGTGGAAGTATAATATTTTGTATTGAAAAAAACAAAACAAAAATCTCTCTCATACAGCATTGCAATACGGATAAAATAGAGTTACCACCGTGTGCAAAGGGTTCAAATAAACTTCAATACGGCTGGGAATTCATATTAAAGTAATCATTTAGGGTTATGTACGTGCAACACAACCTTAGTATGGCATAGAATGACCGTGGCCAATACAACGTTATTAAGAAACGCTAAAATAAATTTCACTGGGTATTTTACGGACACTAGATATGTATTTGTGAAATTGAGTTACTGAGCAATTTTCGCAAGAGCTCTGAATTCCACAACTTTTTTTTCAGAACTTCAATATATTCATTAAAACATCAGTCTTATTTTAATTTTATACATATGAGCATGTTTTACATAATCATAATTATACGTAATACAAAAGTAAACGAACTACTCATTACGTACAAATATAAGTTAAAATTGAAATATTTCTGTAAATATTAATCTTATAATATTTAGAACACTTTATGTTTTAACAAGCATTTAAGATTAATTAAAATAATGAATTATGATTTATTTTAAGTATAAATGTCAGGTACTTGTGGTTTAAATTACTGATAATATATTTCTAAGTAACAAACAAGTAAAAGTAAAAAAAATTGGAGAACCACAAATACGTCATAAATGAACAAAAGATAAAAATACATACATTAATTAAATTAAATTTAACTTTAGTTTTACATATTAATTTTAAAAATAATCTTTAAAGTTATATTTACATGTTATACACTGTAATTATGTATGCAAAACTATAAAAGCTAACCAACACAGTTATAAAATCTTTTTTGTTACCTATTAAAGACTTTTGATTAAAACTTAAATTAATATAAATTGACTTGTAAAGTATTCACTGTTAAATAATTACTACACAATGATACTCTATTCAATATTCACTAAGAACAAACATATCACTAACGCAACTATTAAAACACAATAACATGATGACAAACTCAAATCCATTACAAATTTAACTCTTAAATTTATAATAATTAAAAATATCTATTAAGTAACAATATAGGTATTCTACTTTTCATCAAAATCGTAAAATTATTTGCCTTTATCAGGCTCTAAATACATAAGGCAAATTATATTAATAATTTCAGAAACATACCTACGTATGTTTCTATCAACCTTGGATTTAATAATTATTTATTTCCACATTAATATATAATTGATTGAAATGCAATACAAATAACCACTCTTCGCCGAAAACCAAAAACAATATCTCAAGTGAAAACAATCCAGTAATAAAAATTGCAATATCATTGGTAAATATTAAAATAAAAACATAAATACATCATATCAAAATTGATATAAACATATTACATAGAATATTTTCGATTAGCTATAGATATACAGATTAAGCACATAAGAATTGATCTTTATCTAAAAAAAATAAATTTGTAAGTACATTTAATTATTTTCAAAGTTTACTCTAAATAATCTTAGATGATAATCAATTATTAGAAATTCCATCTATTTTATATTGTATTTTTTTTTTTTTTTTTTTGTACTTCAATACTTTATATACCAAAGACCTACTTAAAGTTAAGGCAACTAAACCTTATCCTTTATTGAAATAATAATAAAGTACTTGCTTGAAAAAAGTTCAATTATTTAACGTGATTTTAATTTATATTTGACACAGTCGAATTAAAAGAACAAAGTTTTGCTTTTAGAAATAAACATGTGGTTTATCTGTATCCAAAGGTTTATAATGATTGGATGATTCAATATTTCTAAACACACATTTGAAATCGAAAATAAACGTCAATAGTCTATTCCGTAAAATTTTTACTATAATTTACTTTACTGATTCAAAAAAAAAAATCCTCACTTAACGGTTTTTGAATCTTTTTACCACCGTGATTTTAGTATGTGATTAAGATCAAACTTAATTTTAAGAACTTTTTGTAAAATATTTTAAAGATTATTAGAGATAAACTTTCAGAAAACAATTTTGAATCAAAATTTTATTTTAGACCAAAAGTTATACATTTTTTTGAAACTGTTGAAAAGTAAGTAACAACATGCCATCAATAATATTGAGAAAAATGTATATATGGTGAAAATTTCAAATTTCTAGCAACATAACTTTCCCAGTTATAACTAAATAATTAAAAATAATTCAATAAAAGTACAAGAACTTTGACTATTTTTACAAGGTTTTTAAGAAGTTTTTTCTCATGCCTGGAAAAACTATCGCGAAGAGAGAAAAATAAGGCCTCACAAAAGTACCATCTACATGCGATATCTAATTTATAGAGTTGATAGATGAAACATTTGGATAAAATTAAGAGTACCAAAAGTATCTAAAAAAAATATAATAATTACCTAAATGAAAAAAAAAAATAAAAATCATTGTAAAACTAATAGATCTTTCACTTCACTCTGAAACTAATATCATTCAATAGAATGTGGAATATTAATTATTAAGAATTTCGTTCAAACTTAATATAATAAAATATGGGAAACTCCATATTAAACTTAATGAATACACGAAGAGCTATTAAATATTTTTATTTATTTACTCAAACAATTAAATATATAGTCAAGAAATGTCGGTTAAAATGGATAAATTCTTATACTTTAAATAGTTGGTTTAATTATTTACAAAAATAAAACTCTTTTAATTCTTTTAATATATTAATAAAATGAAAATTTAACACAAGGTACGATACAAATAGAATAAAAAAAAAAAAAAATGTATTGCAAACACAAATCTTAAAAATAAAGACATAAACTCCATTATTAAAGTGTTAATGTAAAGTTATAAACATACTCTGTAACACCCACGGTATCATTTATCTCATTAGTTTAATAGCAATGCAGTTTGTGCATTTATAATATATTTGGAACCCTAAAAATCATTTTTCAAATTGTTTGTCATCAAACTTTTGTTTATTTTAAATTACAATGTTTTACGAATAAAACTTTTACAACATTATCATAACTATAATAGATAATTTTAATATAATTTTATATGGATAAACTGTATACTTGAGAAATATTAATAAAATGTTTGGGTGAAACAATACATTTATTTATTAAAATTAAACCAAATATTTGATTGTACATAAAACCAAGACTTTGTAAGAATTTTCAATACTAGCTGGATAAATGTTTTTTGGTCAGTAACTGTTGCATAGCAACTGACCATACAAATATTTACTCACAATATTAAATTATAATTGGTATGGTTGTATTATTTTATCATCAATTAAATATTTAACATCACCTGTTGAATAAAAACAAAAAATGAGTTATGTTTTATGATTATGATATCTTATAAAAATCTCACTAGTCGGAGCCATACCTACTCGAAAAATAATTCAATCAATCAAACACAGCATTACAACAATAGTATACTAAACATTGTTTAAAATAAATGTTTTTGAATTTCATACCGCAAGTAAAATATTTCTATATAATATTGAACATTTTTCATACACTGAAGATCAATTCAAAATACTAAAGAATCTGTAGTATTAAAAATATTATGTCAATTCAAATCAGTTAGTTTGTGACACCATCAAAATCAAATAATATTTAAATTCACTGAGTCGAGAAGAAAATATAAAATAAGAATAATATGATTTTTATCGAAATCATTATTATGTGCAAAACAATTGTGTATTATTAGTGAGCATGGGATAAGTAGTGTTAATGTAATTAAATTAAAATAATTGAGGTAAAATATATTTCCAATGCAAATAATTTGCTAATTGTTATTTACTAAACATATAAAAATGTAATTAAACGAAATGTATTGTATGTATATTTTCAATAGTCATGACAAACTAAGCTAAAAGTCACGCCCAGCTGTTGATAGCGTGCGGTCTAGTAATTATTACTGAACAGCTTTTTTTTTTTTTAATATTGAAAGATTAAAAACACATTTTGTTATTTGTTATTTTTTAATTATTTAATTATTAACTAATTTTCTAAACTTTACAGAAACTACTATATAAACAGTGCGTGCACCAGTACTACTGTCGAGGTTAAATACGAATTTATGGCACGGTAAAAGATCATATTACTTATTCACTGGGGAGGGCACTTACACAGGAAGAACGTGACTTTTTTCTCTATTCGTCATACTTCGAAAATTCGAAGCCACTTGATCACGCGCAACTTGACGTAACGTGACCAATATGACACCTATTATTTGTCACCAATATATATGTGCAAAATATACCAACAAAAGTGTTACGCTGCGATGTCTGCGTCTCATTCGGTTGAAAATCAAAAAGATTTCGAATAAACATGGCCAACGAATCATTGCAAAAGTCTCTATAGAAGATTTCGGTCAGCTTATATTAAACCACTTCAATTAGACAATTATGTATATGAAGGGAGTAAAGTAATGATCACCACTCTTCCTTTTGAACTTAATTTTTTTATCAAATATGGTTTTAAGGGATAGAGATTCCTTGAATTAAATGTATAACACTATAATGAAAATTCGCTTCCATTAAATGATTCATTAAATCCAGATTCTCAAAATCTAATTTTACAAATTATGTAATAAGGTTAATTTTTAAAATATTTACATTTATTTATATAACGTGTATTATACCTGGTTGAAAAACTAAAATTTTGCCAGTAGATATTGTTTTTATTTCTACGTTAAAATTTGAATAAACGACACCGTTCAACATCTGCGACCCCCTAACCACCCTTAAAAATATTTTAATTAATTCGGGATATTTGTAAAAAATATTCATTTGGTGATCTATTATTGGAAAAGTTCACTTCGTCTTGAAATTTTCCATTTTTATCACGGTCTCTCCAATATCATTTAGTTTAACGTACTTATAGTAACAAAAGCAAAGTTAAATTTAAAATTAAAAAATGTAATTAAAAATTCTCGGAAATTTTTATATTTTCTTTAACATATTTATTTATGTTCCCGCAATTGGGAAAATGTGGGAAATATATTTATTTTTTTAAATATTTTCGTCCCCGTCAGTCAACGAAGAATCAGACAATTTTTAGAGATTAGAGAAGAGCTTTTAAATAACTTCAACACTTATTTCCCACTAAGCTGTTCTATAATACTAGATTAACTAAATCTTCTAGTGTTTTCTAATAATATAAAATAGTAAACATACTTCAAATTTTTACTTTATCTCCATTATTTCATCAAGAAAAAAAGTGAATATCAAAGAAACGTAATTCTTTATTCTTAAAAATTGTCTTGTTTTAATTTTTTTTTCACTAAGTTAAAATATGATTTCTTAAACATCTACACTGTTCTATGTCTCACCGTAAAAAATGATAATAACAACCCATTTTATTTAGATTTTTTTACATTATTTATTATTTTGAAATTAAGATTGGAGAGGATAATATACTTACATATGTCATGTGTCAATGAAGTTCAACTATGTATAACATTATTTATAACCATAAAGGGGAACAACATTTTTTTTTTTTTTATTGAGCTGAAATAATTGGATTGTAATTCTATTAGCATTTTTCCTCTTTGACAATTTTTCACACTATATACTTTTTTAGAACGTGGAGACTTTTTTTTTCAATTTGAAAACTTGAATGTGTGCTATGACTCATAATAACACATTTTTACACATAAACGATTCGGGTTATTGAGAATAATATACATACACAACGCGAAATCTGGCCAGAAGAACGTTGTTTCGGCAATGGTGTAACAAAAGTGAGTGGCACGGTCGGCAAAAAGTCACGGCCATAGACCCACGAGTACAGTAGAGCACATTTATTGATCGTTCAAAATTTAATAAAAACTATAATAATAACACTGAAAAATTATGCTTTCATTTCAATGGGGCTATTTTATTTTTAATTTGGCTTTAATTTAATGTAATAACGATAATGGGAATATATGTATTTATTTTTTTATATATTTTCAATGTTTTATCGATATTAAAGTACATTTCATTATAAA
The DNA here is from genome assembly GCA_027580255.1 of Therioaphis trifolii. Classification (NCBI taxonomy): domain Eukaryota; kingdom Metazoa; phylum Arthropoda; class Insecta; order Hemiptera; family Aphididae; genus Therioaphis; species Therioaphis trifolii. Next base: position 60,750,744 of record CM050404.1, read on the forward strand.
ATAATTTTAAAATTAAAATAATGGAATACTTACTACTAATTAGTTAACTGTACTAATATTAAATTTTTTTCCACGGTAAGAGAGTGTTTATAAAAATTAGGGCTTATGAATTATTTTTCTAAAGGTAAAGCGAAGCCTATATAGTTCTTTCATCATGCACAGAAAATGTAACTCTAAAGACAGCTCGTTAAACGTGGCAGTACGTCTGCATATTTGTCGCCTTATTAGTATATTGAATCTGTGTATATTTTGTGAAAATGCTTTTTTTGTGTTGGATAATTCAGTTCCCGGATCAAACGAAATACATACAGCGCATTGGTGGTTCAAACAAAAACAGGGTATTTAATTCCCACTATACAGCTTTCTTTTTTTTTTTTGTACTTGGTTGAATGACTTAATTTTTAACACGACGATTTGTAGTGCATAAAATTATATCTTAACTTATAGTGTAAAAATAAACTATAATTATACAGTTGAGCGTTTGATGAAAAATTTCACCGAGTACCAACATACTCTAACACATATTCATACCACGTATATATACAACCTATCAGTCCATCATATTTTCACTTTATTTATTTAATATATGAATAATAATATTTGTTATGATAAGCAAACTATAATTGAATATCGAGTATACACAGTAATAATTGAAATATCTCGGTTGTTTGTTAATCATAATAAATAATAATAACACTATATGAGCTATAGCATGAGTGGTGAAATATGTTTTTATTATTATTATTATTTATTTTTTTTTTTTTTTTGAGACATAGTTGTAGCCTGTTGGGACTTTGGAAGGTAAACACCAGATTTTATTCTTAAGATGTTACATTGATATTTAAAGAGGATAAATGAAAAAAAATCCAGTGAGATAGTTGTGGTTAATGTAAAGTGTGATTTTTGCTAAAAAATTAAAAAAGAAAATCTACTTCAAAAAAAGTACATATGTTACATAAATTAACTAAAACCAAAAAATGAATGTTTTACTCAACAATGTGACATTTTTTTTACTTCTACTATTTAATGTATTTAAAAAATTATTGTTTATTATCTAACTATACTTTAGTCAATAGTAAATTCATAGGTATACGCAGATATAAATTATTAATCATCATTGAGTATACTGTTTACAGGTATTAAATTATTATTTATTTATTTATTTATTTATTGAAAAACGGGACGTGCCCAATTACATAGAATTAGCATAATCTAGGAAAAGTTACATAAATTTCAACAAGAAATATAAAATATAAAGATAAAAAGCGAACAGACATAATAACATAACGAAGAAAAATGTTACATAAAAATACAGTGTAAAATATTTAAATTTAGAACGAACAGACAATAATTAGGGCCAAGCACTCAATTTAATTATAATCAAATCAGGTGATTTAAAATATAAAAATACAAAATAAAATATTATCTAAGTTTAAATAAACTGTTTCTTTTCATGTAGGGCCTAGATAAATTATTATATAGGAGCACTTTTTGAAATTTCCACATCATGTACAACATATACAATACCTATGTTTTAATACCTAGAATTCCGCTCTTAAATGCAGTACTTACATTCCATATTATTTGAACTTAATTTTTAATTAAATTATATACTAAATTAGTATTATATAATAAATTATACACGTTATGCGATTTTAAATACACCAGTCTTTGCCTAATTATTGCTCTAAAGCTTCCCGTTCTTACAGTGTTTCGAATTAAAAACTCTCCTTCCGTCCCTGGTCGTGCTGAAAGACTGAATGAGAGTTGCGCGAGCGAAGGGGGGCTAAGTACGATTAGTTAATTAAATCTACGAGACTAATTCACGTCCGTAGTACCATCAACTTAGACTATTTATTTCTTTTGAGTACATAATTATCGACGAGACAATGCGTGCACTCGTAAAAAAAATAAAAAATAAAATGATTTTACCTATGAGTTATGAACCAAGCTGAAACTGATATCGTCTGTACGAATATATTGCGTTTGTACAAAACGTTAAATTATGAGTTAGACTTTAATATCTTAAATAAAATAAAATATTCCAAACGTTTTAGTGAAACTTAAACATTTCTGTCTAAATATTCTAAGTAAACCACAATCTATAATCGTTTTTATAGTGAATAGAAAATAATAATAATAACTTCAATATCATTATTTGATGAGGTTATAAATGTGATTATTCGTATTTTTAAATTTGGTGGCCTGCTCAAAAATAATTATCTACTGAAGTGGTACGCCGAAAAAAAAAGGCTAGGCATCACAGTTTAGGTGATCGTTAAATGATTTGTAGTTTTTGTCCGATAAATATCCATTAATGTATCAATTCCATAATATTTAACTATAACATGTCTAAAATTTCTAAAAAATAATCTTTTAATTGCCGACCAATTATATTCGAAAAATAATTTACTCTTAATTTAAGAGTCAAGATTTTTCGCTCTGAAAAACTGCCTTTTAGATTCGTAGAATAAAATGAATTAACTGAATTTTGATGTCACTTTGATTTTCGATTTGCATATTAAATAAAAACATAGTAAGCTACAATGTAAATAAATCATGACAATATGAACTTTGTATTTATTTTGAAGGAATATTTTTATTATTTATTGCACTAACATATGTATAAGGTAAGGTTAATTTTGTATTATTTAATACTTGACAATTTTATCATAACCCTTGTCAATCTACTGAGTGTTTAAAAGATGTTTTTGATTAATAAAATACAAAATATATACGTCGAAAGTATTACCTATATGTTAATCGTGGAATTTCAACTTCAAAGACTTTTTATTTATATAAAACTTCTTTAAAATTGAATCAACAAAAAGGCAAAAACAATATTTGATTTAACACAATATCATGCTCTCTTTTATACGTTGGTACTCGTCGTTTTTTTTAGAAGATGCATTAAAAAGAAGATGCACAAAAAATCGCAGAGAAGTTTTGTCGTTTAAAAGAAAATTTACGTTATAGACGGCGTAAAAAGGCACTGAATAAGAAAAAAAATCAATTAACCCACAGTCGTCATCCGACGCTTTTCGAACCGAACGACCAAGGCGTACCTACGTGCCCGGCCGTCCGCTTCCGACGTGACATCTTCGGCCAGTCGTTCCACTCGGCGTGTTACGGTATTAATCACGTGTCGCACACACTCGGCGAAGAGGAGACTGGGAATGTGTCGAGCGTGAAACGACGATTGTGAGACCTTAATAACATCATGGCTCGATGAACGGCGGTGGTCATTTGTACGCGTCGTCTGTCGAACGGTGCGTACATTTTAACACAGCTGCGGCTCGTCAACATCGGTCGCCCGCTGCGTCGGAGCCGCAAAAGTGCAATTCAAATGTATAACAGTGCACACGCGTTTCGAAAATCCACATCTTCTTGGCGGGGTACTGGCGGGCTGACAGAATCTCTGTGCCAACCAAAGATTTCGGTTTACAGTGTTTAGATTCTTTAGTTACTACAGGGTCACTAAGGTCATGATTTTTTTATAGCCGCCCCTCGCCCCGTCAAACACGATCACCGAAAACTCATATCCGCAGTCTTGCAAGAAGCATTTAGACACTACCGGTTGTTATGTTGATATCAGCTTATAGTTTTGGTGATTCGTTAGTTAAGTTATCGGTGTTAGAACTACGATGTACGCTCCACTTCGACGAAATCAATTGTTTATTTTATAAATACAATTAAAAATCCTTTCAGTTCCAGTCAGATTTTCTTCATTCAAATTAATTTTTATTAATTTGTTTTTATAAATCGTTTCATTTTTCAAGTGTAGTTGGAGAATAAAAAAAGCTGGTAAGTGAGATGATGGTGGTACAAGTTCGTCCTTCGTCCCTTCGGTCCTCGGACAAGATATTGGTGATGAATGTATTAAGTTTTAAAGAAATGATGACTCATTTCTTTAGTATAAAACGATTCTGAGCAAAGCTTCAGTGTAATATAATGTAGATATTATTATTTAAATACTGTTTACGTATTTTACGGTTATTTGTATAATTTTTGGTGAGTTATAATAACTTATTAAAGTGTGTATAAAAAAAAATTCCTGACCCACGATTTTTGAATTTTTGTTAGGATAATTAGGTAGGTATATGAGTAAGGTCATATTAAATGTTCAGAACTTTTTGTCAAATATTTAAAATTATATTACATAAAAACTTTCAAACAATTTGGTAAATTAAAAGTTCTATATTTAAGTCAAAAGTGCTTTAATTGTTCTGAAAATGTTGTCCAATATAAAAAAAGTATGTATTTAATATTAGATAAAATTTTCAAGTTTCTAGCTTCAATACTTTTTGATTTATGACTAAATACCTAAAATCTGAACAGTGAAAATCTCGTTTACGGCGGATTTTTACCGATTTTACCGTTTTTACTCAGTTTTTCGATCGTTATTCTTGATTACTGGAAAAACTATGGAGATTTTGGAAAAATGACCTCTCTAATGTACCATCTCAGTTCAATTTCGAATCTAAAAAGTTGCTGGACGAAACTTTTGGACAAGGATTTCTATACTAAAAAGTGAAAAAAAGCGAAAAAAAAAAAATAATAAACATCATTGTAAAACCATAAGATCCTTCGCTTCACTCAGAATCTAAAAGAAGTCGACTAGCAATTATTTGTTACGTTTATGAGACGTTATGATAAACTCCTTCGTTCTGTTTGTCTAGAGATGATTAGATAGTAAAAAATCGTACCTAATTTTTGCTTAACTTTGCATTTTTCGTCAACTAGTAACTACAGTAAGCTTAATGATTATTATTAGATGTGGGTTGAACTCAAAAATACAGTTTCGAACCAAACTCGAACCGAACATTTTAGTTTTGTGGCGGCCCGTCAGAACTCAGGAGAGACTTAGAAACTTGGTCTTCCTACAAAAAATACATACTTATACTTTTAACTTTTAAATAATATATATATATATACTCGATAAATGAATACATATGACAAATAGACTGAATATTCTCTATTCTCTAACCTCCAAAATAACATGCTTTAATATGCATAACCAATTTTTCCCTATGAATTCTGTAATGGATAAATTGTACACATTTTCACTCCCGTTGAGCAGCATAAAGTCAATAAATATATATTTAAAACCTAAATATCTGCCCTCTAATTAAATGTTTTCATTTATTTAAACTCAGTACAAATAAATGAAGTTTTTTCAGAATTTCAATCTTCTTGGTTTATATATATATATATATATATATATATATATTTATATATATATATATATTTATTTATATATATATATATATATATATATTATAATACAGGATTCGGCATAATAGACTCCCACATTTCCGAGGTGAATTTAAAAAAAAACTACACAAGATATGGAAATTTTTTTTCATTTATTAAAACTACATTAAATAAGGTTTATTTTAAAGTTATTTTTTAAAAATAATATCGTCTAAATGATTGCCTTGACGAGCAACGCACATATGGAGCCTGACTAGTATTGACTGACTATGATGGAATTATTTCTGAGTTTTTAATATTAGTCCATCACTGTAATGATATGTCAAATTTTTTAGAAATATTAAAAACTTCAGAATCTCTTAAATACTTTTTACCAAATGTAAACATGATGGTACGATTGGTGTTTACAGCTCCCATAATAGACTGAGAGCTCACAACATAAATTCAACGTCATTTTCACTAAAAGGTTTGATAATCTTATTTATTTTACTAAATATTTCTAAATATGAATCAGGAAGTCTGGTGGTAATCGGCTGGTGCGGGCGGGCAGGGTGCTCAATTAAACACCCCTAAAATTACACTGAAGTTACGTTATGTTGATTACGTTCGAAATTAGAATCAAATGATAGTACAACTTACCAAGATTAATTATTTAGTGAGCCATACCAGAATATTTGGTGCTTTCATAGAACCAGACTAAGTTTAACTTTCCAAAAATTGCTCTTAATTTACTTAATTTTTATTAAAATCTAAACTAGAACCAAATTATTGTAATAAACTTGTACCAAGTAATAACAAATATAAAATCACAGACGTGACATTTTTGTGATATAGACTTACCAGAATGGATAATAATATAATTTAGTTAAGTACTTGGTACATAGTACAAAACATACAACATTTAAATATTTTAGTATTTAATTTGTTAAAACGTATAGGTTAACTTAAAAAAACTATGAAATATTAGTAAAAATTATGAAAATAATAGTATTTTAAATTTATGATGTTAAAAAGAAAATTAGTTTGAAACTTAATAATAAAATTAGTGATATGTATCAAAAATTAATCCCAGGAGTATTAATCAGACTCGTCACCGCTCAGCACTGATATCACGTTCTTAAATTTCTAAAATAAAAATGAGTTTTTATAATTATTTATAAGTTTAAAAAGTTAAATAATTGATACATTTTTAAAAGTAAAGACAAGGAAGTTATACTATGTAATAATATTTACCATTATCGGAATTAGATTCTCCTTCGAAATTACTTTTTACAACACAATCCTCAACAAAGTCTGGGTATTGCTGTCCCTTGAATCATAGCGGAATATATGAATTGTCGTCTTCGATCCATCCATTTCCCACAGGACTTAGGTTACTAGGAACTTTGTAAATAGCATTTCTCCATATACTACATATATAATTAACTCGCAAAATTTGTTTTTGTAATTCTTGAAAACATGGTGGGATGTTTGACGAATCAAATTTTTTTAATTTTCCTTTAAATGTTTCCATATTTTTTTTAGGCTTATGTACATTGCAAAATATTTCGAATCTCCCTTCATTAACAGTGATCACATTTTTTATTCCATATATTTGGCAGACAAATCTTTCTATTTCAGAAAAAGTTTCTGGCGTTACTATTTCTGATTTTCCTAAAACACTTAATGATTTTTGAAAAGTTATATTTTTTTCCGATATTATGAAGGGTCTTTGTCTTCCTTTTCTATAAAATGTCGGTGTAAAATTACAGCCGGTCAATGCATGAAAAGCTGACAGTTATGTAGAAAGTTCAATACCAAGATTCAAATATAATTCTGTAACATCAATGTAACGCAAATTATTTGTTGAAATAAGACCCACTTCAAGCCAAACTTCAATAGAGTTGATAAAAGTATTCATGTTACCCAAGATAATAATTAAAACATCAGTGTCATTGCTTCTTATTATTACCTTTTTTCGGGTTCTTTCGATACCTATTTGATATAAATGATAAATAATTTTTGTGTCTACTTCTTCGTGATTACAAGATAATAATTCATTTGAACTCGGTAAAACAATATCATCGCTGACGGGCAGATATTGAATTGGTAAAATGAATAACACCTGTAAGTCTTTAAGATGTGTCTGCATTAATCGTTTGTTCTAATGTGAGATCTATTGGCTGTCGTGAAAAGCTTTTTGAAGTTCGTTTTATTCCTAAAGAGCCATGATCAAAATCAACTTTTAAATCAGGGTGAGTTTCATCTAGCTTTAAAATATTATCATAGTATTTAACCATCCATCGAGCATAATTGGGCTGATTAAAGATAAAAAATAAATTTGATATTTTCGGCAATATATAAGTAAATAACTTAAAATCTCCTACTCGAATACTTTTAGACAGTAAAAAGCAGAGGCGGGTTGTTATAAGATTACCAGGAGAAGTTGCTCCTCATCAAAAAAGGGGTGGGTGTGTATCGAATACAAGTAGTTCATCAAAGTGTATACTCTGTACCTATTACAATTAATCTACAGCAGAATAGGTACTCATATTATATTATAGAAAGGAAGGTAGGTACTGTAGGTTAGGTTACTAATTACCAAACGAATAACGAAGTAAGTAATACGAATAACGTATAATAGGTAATAATAAAGCAATATGGGCGTAATTTTTTTAAATTTTCGTACCAACTAATTTATGTTTTGTACTTGTGAAGAACCTATAAAAATAATATCCAACAGCTTCATAAATTTGGTAGGTGGGTGGGTGGTTTTATGAAGCTTGCTCCTTAGGTTTCAGAAACTCAATCCGCCACTGGTAACAAGAAGTATTCTACCAGTTTTATGAAATTTATAAAATATTGGGCAGTTTTACCATATAATCCAGACAGAGAATCTTCTTGGAATTTCCAGTATAAATCGATGAGTTTTTAAATTTTCATTTTCAGTAAGGTTTGAATCATAATCAGTATTTTTTGTTAACAACGTCTCTAATTCTATTATTACATCTTCAGAAACTTCAATAGCTTCTTTTTTAAGAAATGATTCGAAATGTAAAATTTGCAAACTAAGTGAAACAATTGGATAAAGTCGTTATAATGTATAAATATAGATTAGGTGAAGTAATACGCCACGTATCATAATGAAATATAAAAATTTGATAAAAGTTACATAATATTTATTGATATTTTTTAAACGTAAATTATCACAAGATTTTATTTTATGCACACCGATAAATCGAAGGGGTAATTATACTAAGTACCAGAACCTATCTACATAATATCATTATGCGTTTTGATAAGTCTAAGACACTAAAATATAAAAGTATGTGATTTTATATTTGTTATTTACAAATACTACTATTTTCATACTTTTTACTAATATTTCAGTTTTTTCAGTTAACCTATACGTTTTAACAAATAAAATACTAAAATATTTAAATGTTGTATGTTTTTGTACTATGTACCAAGTACTTACCTAAATTATATTATTATCCATTCTGGTAAGTCTATAACACAAAAATGTAACGTCTGTGATTTTATATTTGTTATTTACAAGTTTATTACAATAATTTGGTTCTAGTTTAGATTTTAATAAAAATTAAGTAAATTAAGAGCAATTTTTGGAAAGTTAAACTTAGTCTGGTTCTATGAAAGCACCAAATATTCTGGTATGGCTCACTAAATAATTAATCTTGGTAAGTTGTACTATCATTTGATTCTAATTTCGAACGTAATCAACATAACGTACCTTCAGTGTAATTTTAGGGGTGTTTAATTGAGCACCCGGCCCGCCCGCACCAGCTGATTACCACCAGACTTCCTGATTCATATTTAGAAATATTTAGTAAAATAAATAAGGTTATCAAACCTTTTAATGAAAATGACGTTGAAATTACGTTGTGAGCTCTTCGTCTATAAGTACAGCATCTAATGAACGGGCATTTAGTAAACTAAAAATGGAGAAGAATTATTTAAGATCCACTACATCTGCTGATCGTCTACAAAATTTGATGTTGCTGAACTCAAACAAAGATATTTTAAATAATGTTAATATCACAAAGCTTGTTGACAAATGGTCACTTTTAAAAGAAAGAAGAATCCTTATGTAAAAGAAATACTTAATATCAGTATTCTAGCCTAATAATAATAATATGTGACCTAATTTATTTTAATTGTTTTATATTTTGAACGCAATAATTACACGAGTACATGACAATTTTAACAAATTAAATTTTTTTTTTTTAAGTCGACAAATCTACTAACAGAACACCCCCCCCCCCACCCCTACTTGTCGTTCATTCGCGCCGGACCTGTTTCTCCACCCAAGTCCCCATGTCTTTGTAAATCGTATTCATCATTTATGCTTATTATACTACATTCTATAGATTGTATGATTCAAACAAAAACTAAAAAAAAAGTGTTTTTAAATACGCTATCTAAATATATATATATATATATATATATATATATATAAATATATATATATATATATATATATATATATATATATTATTAATTATTTCATAATCATCGAATATTGTGTTTATTTGTTCTTACATGTTTATATATAATATATATATATATATATATATATATATATTTTACTCTAAGAAATCTTATTATCATATTACATACATTAAATTAGGAAGCCTAATTAGTTATTGAACATTATTCAATAATCAGGCCCGGATTATTATTCAGGATTCTCATAGGCAGTGAATAATTAGGGTTCCTCAACTCGACTACTAAACTATAACTATAACTAACCTAACTTATGAGTTATGACTAAACCAAAAGTGGCACAATAATAATATTAAGCCGTTCAGAACATTTTAAATACCTTCTGTAGATACACAATGTCATAATATATTTTTTGTCAACTACCACTTTATTTTTACAGGATGGCCCCTTAATAAATAATGGATAATATATATATTTTAAGTATTCACTTATCATACAAATATTCATCTCATTAATTATTATTATTTTATATTCAACGATAAGAACTATTTTGCAAAAAAAAAAATTTATCTATATAATATTCTAAAATAATATTGTAAATATGAAAAGAACAAAAAAAAATTCACATGGGCGAAACCGGATAATTCAAATTATATATATATATATACATACATACATACATACATACATACATACATATACATGTAAATATTAATATGGTTTAGTAAATTATACCAATACATGCAATTCAACATTCGATAAGTACAATATATATTTAAAATTAAAAATGTGTATTATATACAAAAGATATAGGTATACGTAAATATGCAGGGACATATTATGTTGTAAATTATGATAATGATAATTTTTTGTATAATGGCTCATTTTGTGTTATAACTTACAACTTGTAAGCATTTAAATGAGAAAAAATTAGCCGTATACTAAGCTTCAGAGATGATTACCGCTATGGGTTGATATTTCTCATCGGACAGTTAGTATTTGAACTTATGTATTTTGTGCTAAAATACAAATGATCAATATTACGCATTCGTATGTGTCTATTATTTACGTGCAATGATCCTAATTTTGTCGCAAGTGAATTCGTATAGAATGAAAATTCGTCTTTTTCTTGAAAGCTTTGTTCGTTTATCGTATTCACTATTGAATGTGTTTCTTCACTATACGGTTTTGAGTTGTTTCAACGGCACTCATTCTTTTACCTTTGGTTGATGCTTCATTGCTTTCGTACGGCCATTTACAAGCTTGTGATACAGTTTCACATTCTTCCATAAAATTTCTAATATATTCATACCAATCTGTTGCGTCAACGTCAACATTTTCACTGATACTACTGTCGCTATTGTTTTGGTCTTCATTTATATCACACACAGGATTCTAAACGAATTTTTTTTCATACAAATACGGTAGGTATATCAAATATAACTTTGTTAAAATACATAATTCATAATTATGATATTTTAAGACAAAATAATTCCTATTATTAACTATTTAAACATTAAAAATATAAACAATTCAATTATTATATACAAGGACCAATTAATATGAAAAGCTTTGAAAAATTATCTATGAGTATACATTAATAGATTGAGTTGAATAATTATAAAAAGTCATAAGATATAAAGATTATATATATATAAAGATTTTTTTATCAAAAACATAATACGTTATTTTCTTTCTTCTCGCCAGAAAAAATATTCATTAAAATATTATAACCGACCACGACTATCTTAACATATCAGGGCAACTTATAAAATATGAAAATATGAAACTATTTGAACGTTGTGTGGCATAATAAATTTAACTAAAGATGTTTATTACAAAGTATTGTAATGATTATTACATTTATTATTATTATTATTATTATTTATTGAATTTAATTTGTCAGGTTATCGTCGTACGTCGACGGCGATTGCCGCGACCGCGACGATAACGATAATGTTCTATTTTACTTTTTTTTCATTTTATGTAATTTTAGTCTGTTGTCTGTCATTATCCGTCGCGTCGTCGAGTGTGATACGTGGTACGCACGAAATAACGCAAAATGCATTAATTGTACTCAAATAATATAATTGTAATTTGTGATTCGAAACTGCTGCGAGTTATTTATTTATTTTTATTTACGTCGGATGACGAAAGTAATCATCCCCAACAGTTTCAGAAGTGGGATTAATGGATCCACAAAAGCTCACGTACCAATCGTACCATGTTATAAGTTATAACCTGTAAGTTCTTGCGAATATTTTTTTTTTTTTTGAAAGTGAAGGTCTAATTTAAGAAAGTCGAATGCCCATACTCCGTTCTCAAACAAATACGAACAGCATGAACTCAAATGATTGTCCGGCGACCGGTGGGTCAAAGTCTGTCAAAAACGTTACAAATAATGATGTCAACGAAACGAATGTGAACGAAATATATACGCCCAACGAAGGTAACACACCGAATGAACCGCCGAATGTAAGTACCACGAACGTAGATACAAACGCCTTATTTCACACGCTGATGTCACAAAATACCATGTTAATGGAGTTACTGAAGGTACAACAAACGAATAAATCTCCGAATGAAATAGCGATCGCGCCAGATTTAAATAAATCTATACCAATTTTCAACGGTTTGACGACGGGTGCTCGAGCTCTCGATTGGTTGCGAACGGTGAATGGCGTCGCGAACCTACATCGTTGGCCCGACAACTTTAAGTTACAGTCCGTCCGAACTAACCTGGAAGGGGCTGCCAGACATTGGTTCATGTCACGTGACATAGAAAATTGGGCCGATTTCGAAAAGCAGTTCCACCGAACATTTGTTGGTGTGGTGATGACAGGTGATCGGTGGAAAGAAATGTGTCGACGCGTTCAAGTGAGGGGAGAAAACGTTCGCGAATACTTCCATGAAAAAGTTTATTTATGTAAACAAGTAGGAATACCTTTTTGCGAAATTAAGATGCAAATTCTCGAAGGTTTATTTTCCAAAGATTTAAGTATTTATTTGTTAAGCCGCGATCACGACAACGAAGACGACCTATTGAGCGATATGGTCGAATACGAACGATTAGATATGTCTCGTTCGATGCGTATTCGCCAATCGACTAGTAATAAAGATGACAGTACAGTTAATATACAAAAATCTACGTCACGGTCAAATTATGCGTCACCGTCAACACCGTCGAAGAAAGAAGATGCGAAAACAAACACGACAGATCGCGAGGGAGGACCAATACTCCGATCTTGTTTCAATTGTGGTTCGAAAACACACATTTCACCTCAATGTCCAAAACCAAGGAGAGAGAAAGGAGCATGCTATGAATGTGGGTCAACAACTCATCAAAGAGGATCGTGTCCAGAACGTTCGGGACGCAACACCAACAAGATACCAACGGAGAAGTCGCCGGGATTGATGAATATAGACATAGCCAGTGACAGTGATCGACCTGCCGACTACCCACTGCCATACGAGGTTCAGTGTCAAATCGATGTTCCTGTGGACGAAAACGAAGTATGCAACATCACGTTCAAAGCTGTGGTTGACACAGGTAGCCCCATCAGCCTTCTTAAACGTGAGTCCGTTCCTAATAATTATTTTGTAATTAAATCCGCGGGTAATAATAATTTCTCCGGAATTAACGGTGCTAAATTGGATATATTAGGTATTTTCGAAACCGACGTATTAATCAATAATAACATTATGAATTTTAGATTTTATATTGTACCCAATAATACTATGTCAGCTAGTGCTATTCTTGGTAGGGATTTATTGTCTAAACCGGGATTTAAAATTGAATTCGTGAACGGTACAGTTAATATTGTGGATATTGATAGTGCCACGAATGATACTACTTGTAATAACTTCGATGAAATATTGTGTATCGATTATGATAAGGACGAGAATGATCATAACAATAGTTTAAATATAAGTCCCGATTTAGACGTAAAAGTAAGAAACGAATTTGTTAACATTTATCACGATAAATATGTCATTATGTCAAAAGGAAACGTAGATTCACACGACGATAATCTAGAATTCAAAATGAAAATAGTTTTAAGACATGAACAACCCATTTCATTTCGACCCAGACGTTTATCTTTTAGCGAGCTAAGTCATTTACGTAATATAATCGACCAGTTATTATCTGAAGGTGTTATTAGACCGAGTAATAGTCCGTATAGCAGTCCCATCGTGTTAGTCAAAAAGAAATCTGGAGAATATAGATTGTGTGTAGACTACAGAGAGTTGAATAAAATTACAGTTAGAGATAATTTTCCGACACCCCTGATTGACGATCAATTAGATCAATTACGAGAAAAGAATGTATTTACGTCATTGGACCTAAAAAATGGTTTTCATCATGTTTATATGTGTGAGGAATCTATTCCGTATACATCATTCGTTACGCCGCTAGGACAATACGAGTACTTGAGAATGCCTTTTGGTTTAACTAACTCGCCTAGGGTGTTTAGTCGATTTATTCAATTTGTTTTTTATGAATTAATCCGTTCTGGTGATTTATTAGTATACTTAGATGACATATTGATAGCTACTCGTAACTATACTGAACATTTTGTAATATTGAAAGAAGTTTTTCGTCTAGCAGCTAAACACAACTTACAGTTTCGTTTAGATAAATGCTTTTTTGGTTTTAAAGAGGTAGAATACCTCGGATATTTGGTGAGCGGGCACGGTATACGACCCAGCTCAAAGCACGTCGAAGCAATGCTTACTTACCCTGTCCCGAAAAATCAAAAGCAGGTTAGACAATTTTTGGGACTGGCTAGCTATTTTCGCCGTTTTATTCCTAATTTTTCGACTGTAGCTAAACCATTGTATGACCTCGTAAAGAAAAACACAAATTTTGTTTTCGGAGAAAGTGAACAGAACGTTTTTAATTTTTTGAGCACGGCTTTAACCAAGTCTCCAGTATTAGGTATCTATTCGCCCGTTGCAGATACAGAATTACATTGTGACGCTAGTTCGTCAGGTTTCGGCGCTATATTATTACAGAAACAGAAAGATAATATATTAAAACCGATTTTCTATTTTAGTCAACGTACGTCCGCCAGCGAGTCGAAATTTCATAGCTTCGAGTTAGAATGCCTTGCCGTTGTATACGCTATCAAACGTTTTCACATATATTTAGCCGGTATAACATTCAAGGTCATGACTGATTGCGACAGTTTTCGTCTTACATTAAATAAACGAGAGATAAATCCGCGTATTTCCAGGTGGGCACTATTTTTACAGAATTACGATTTCGATATTTTTCACCGTCCGAACAAAAATATGCAACACGTCGATGCATTCAGTAGGTGCCACGCTATTCTGATTTTAGAATCGAACACGTTTGAGCAGGTACTGGCCCTTAGGCAAAACACGGACGACGATATCATTAAAGTCCGAGACGAATTACAAACAAAGGACAGTAAGTTATTTGAACTACGTAACGGACTGGTATACCGGAAAGAAAATAAAAATATTAGATTTTACGTTCCTAAATCAATGGAGGAAAACGTTATCCGTTCATGTCATGACGATATGGCACATGTAGGTTTGCTAAAAGTTTGCGAAAATATTTCACGTATATACTGGTTTCCGGACATGAAAAAGAAGGTACGCAGATATATCGATAATTGCTTAAAATGTATTGAATTCACGGTTCCGAGTGGGAAAAAAGAAGGCTTCCTTATGAGTATTGAGAAAGGGGATAAACCATTTTTAACAATACATATTGATCATCTAGGCCCTTTAGAAAAAACGGGAAATAAAAATAAGTTCGTTTTAGTCACAATTGACGCTTTCACTAAATTCGTTAAATTGTACCCATGTCGTACGACCAAAACAGAAGAAGTCATCAAACATTTACGTAGTTATTTTCATACTTATTCTAAGCCACAACGGATAATATGCGATCGAAGTACTTCGTTTACGTCTACAGCATTTAAGGCATTTTTAGAAGCCGAGTCGATAAATTTAACTCTGGTCGCTGCCGGAACACCGAGGGCCAACGGCCAGGTTGAAATTGTGAACAAGTCCGTTGTACCCATGTTAGCCAAATTGACTGAATCTACAAAAAAGTGGGACCAGGTATTGAATAAGGTTGAGTTTGCTATAAATAACACGCTACATAGTTCGACAGGTCAGAGTCCTAGTGTGTTATTATTCGGAGTGCATCAGAATGGTGAAGTGAATGACGAGGTGCGGTTAATCTTAGGAAAAGAAATAATAACCAGTCACGTAAATCTTGGGGAGGTGAGGGCGAAGGCAGCCGAGTGTATCGATAAGTCACAGGAAGCAAGTGCGACTCAATATAATTCAAAACGGAAAGCTCCAACTATTTATAAACAAAACGACTACGTAATGGTTACAAACGTAGATGTTACAGTAGGACATAACAAAAAGCTAATCCCTAAGTTCAGAGGCCCTTACGTTATTAAAAAAGTTTTAGACCATAACAGATATGTTATTGGTGACATTGACGGTTTCCAATTAACCCAGCGTCCATTTGAGAGTATCGTCGGACCCGATCGACTAAAAATGTGGATCAAGGTGTAATAGGTACGTCTATAAGTAAAAAAAAAAAAAAAAAAAAAAAAAAAAAAAAAAAAAATTATGTGAATAATACGTTTCCTTACTTTTATAAATGTTTTTTTTTTTGTATTTATTTTATTTATATATATATATTGTTTTATTATTATTATATTAATTGCAATTATGATTTATATACACTTTATTACTATGCCTCTTGTTCGAGACGAACAAATGTCAGGATTGGCCGAGCTGTAATGATTATTACATTTATTATTATTATTATTATTATTTATTGAATTTAATTTGTCAGGTTATCGTCGTACGTCGACGGCGATTGCCGCGACCGCGACGATAACGATAATGTTCTATTTTACTTTTTTTTCATTTTATGTAATTTTAGTCTGTTGTCTGTCATTATCCGTCGCGTCGTCGAGTGTGATACGTGGTACGCACGAAATAACGCAAAATGCATTAATTGTACTCAAATAATATAATTGTAATTTGTGATTCGAAACTGCTGCGAGTTATTTATTTATTTTTATTTACGTCGGATGACGAAAGTAATCATCCCCAACAGTATAATGTTCATAGACTGACAAGAAAAATCTAAGAAGAATATTATGATAAACATTGTAACGGCGTAATAAACACGTCAAAACGGATTTAGAACCATAATCATTATTTTTCTATTGAATAAATAGTTATTTGCGACTCAAATTTATACCACCAGGTCATAATAATTACTCATATTTCTTTCTGTAGATAAAAATGCATGTCCCTGAAGAGATTTCATGATATGAATATAAACCTATACATAGTGAAACAGCCAAACACTCAATTTCGGACTATAATTTAAATTATATTATTGTAGATGGTAAAATATATTTTGACAAATAATGTTCTGTAAAAATATCAAGAAATTATAAAAATATAATTACACATAGATAATTTTTTTCATTATTGTATAATATATTATTTTTTGAAATAAACAAATATTTTTGTCAGCACCTACCCATATTTTTTTAGAGTCTATAGTTGTCAACAATAGATAATTTAATATTTCATTGTAATCAATGTATTTATTTGGTATATTTTATGTCAAATTTATCTTCTTCGGTTATTTTAGACTATTTTATAGGCATTTTTTTACTTTTACACTTTAGATTTTCTTTTTCTATCCAAAGTGGTTTTTCGCTGAAATTATTTATTGTGCATCGTAACACGCTTCATTCAAAAACTATACTCACGACTTTATTGTTTATGTAAACTATTTACACTAGTGTAGTTGCGTTAGGTACATATTCAAATTTTAATACATTTTGTAATAATTTTTAACACAAATAAAGTATATATCTACGAGTAAGAAAAAAACACTTTTGTCACATTTACTTCGTGAAAAATGAAATCATGAACTTGCCAGCAAGTAATACATTTTTGAACGATAAGAGAAAAAAACATGCGTATAAGTATTTGCCGTGAACGAAAATGATAGCCTTAGTTTATATGACTCACACTCATAATAAAATAAGAATACGGAGATGAATTACGCAGTGATATTTTTCAACGTCAACCACCGACGAATGAAAGTAGATGATAATTTAATATATATATTTTTTTTTTTTTTATGTATAATATAAAATACTGTATTACCTTATTCACCACAGATATGTGTATATCTATTTACGTAATATATATACATACAGTACATATTCCGCGAGATTGTCAAAATCAGGAAAGTTTTGTTGTCTTTGGACGACAGTCCGTATATTATATTCACGCAGAATATCATGTAAACAATATAGATGTATATCCATCGCGCTGCATAACACATCAATCACGCCAAGTCTACGCGATATATTTTTAATTCGACTTTAAAATATTCTAGGTAAATGCTGCAGGTAGGTACTTCATAAACGGGTTTGTTTTCATCATCGCATTCATAGTTGTAATAATTAAATGATATAATAATTATTATTATCCATTCAACACTGGTCGAGGACAAGTCAAAAGTGTGTAGAACCATATTTCCCAATGATTATTGTACAGTGCCATTTTGTACTGCGGACTTACTATTTTTGTTTTGACACATAGCAGTTGTGCCATTTTGACAAACCTGCCGTGTCCAAAGGCCGGAAAAACCAAACATGATATTATTTTCTCCAACTCTTTCACGGCATTTCACGGATGCAAGTGGATAGTATTTTACTATACACAATATTTAAGACATCCCGTTAAATTTACAATCGACTTTTCACTTTCAAAATTAAACCCTTTAAATTTAAAAAAATGAAATTAACTTAATTCATGCACGTCCTGAGTAGCCACGACTTTCGTCTTTTTTTCTCGTCCGTTTCAGGAGCTTTCATAAACGTCCCATCGATAACTCTATCGTCACCCATATAGATACGGAGCGGGAGTATGGTAATATTACGCATTAATCTCATTTGATCGACCATTTTTCTCTGAATATTATTCACTACTGCAGATCGACGTTTACCAATCTCTTCAGTCACTCTCGAAAAATGTTAATCTGATACAGTTTTCCAACGTATTTTTTCCAATCGCATAACCACTGTTAGTCCCCGCTGGTACCTACACAGGATATTACTTTTTATGATCTATATACATTACATTATGCGTTGAAAAAAAAACACTTGTTTCAGCAAATACGCGTGACATTTTTATTACGTATACGAAACATATGCCGGAGACGTTGTATTAGAGCTGCATATATTCATAAACATACATATTATATGCATTGAATATTATAAAATAGTGGTTTTCGCTATGAGAGTCGTGAAAATTTGAAGTAAAATATCCGAAAAATATGATGATCTGATATACATATATATATATAAATAATATGCAGAGTAAACGACATATTTTATGACGGTACAAATCGCTGTTTACATCATCCTTATTAATAAGATGAACGCGCCACAATAGACCACATAATATATTGTGCCATCGTATGCACATTGAATAATAATAAAAAATTATGCTCTCATTCTTCCCGAGACTATTCAACGCACATATTATAATATGATACTGTGCCCAATAAACTTGAGCTACAATGAATACAATAAAAAAAATAGCCTGCACAACTCGTTCAAGCCCTATTCCATAAGGTTTTTTTGGCGTACATATTTTATTATGTACTTGTAATTTTACGCTCGATGCGTATGTGTGACGGTTGCCATATTTTCACTACGCGCTTTGCTGGAGTGAATAGAAGTTTTCAATAACTTTGTCGGTGAATGATATTCACTGTTTAGTATAAGTTCATCGACTGATGCTGTACGGGTATTGATCCATTATAGATGTTTGGATCTTTATTCTAAAGTTATAAAAAATGTATATCCTTTTAATTTATTTAGGCGATATAATTTATATTGAACCAACCGCCTATATTATAATAAATGATAACAGTTTTGTGTCGCCATAACGAGTTTTGCATTTATCGTTCAAACTTTTTTCGTTTAGCCTAAAACTTTTTTCCACACCACTTATGGGTCTTAAAATGTTTTTAAAAATTCACCAACAATGAGAAACTTCGAGGCGTTTATAATGTACTAGCTGAATTACCCGGCTTCACCCGAATGTAGTTTTTGTTGTATCAAAATGAAATTCTAAAACCAACACACATTGCTGAGTTTAAAAGAAAAAAAATGTATTTTACTTAATGATATAAAGTACTAAATAGTAGTAGTGAATTATAAAGACAACAAAAATAATAATAATAATAATATTTACAAATGATTCTATTGATTCTAATGATAATGATTCTATACTTATATTGTTATTAAAAAATGATTCTGTAATTATATATAACTTTTTTTATGAATATTTACAAATGATACGTAGATGCTCAATTCTAATACGGTTTATGTCAAAACCTCTTGGTATACCACATTTAGAGTTTTATTTTGTAGTGCATAAACGTACAAATGGTCAGGTCTTCCAACTCTAGAAAACGCCACATACATATTGTCCGTGTGAGAAACAGTTATTTCCAAATCGTAAATTTACAAACATAATTAATTCCACAAAACGTATTGTTTTATCAAACACCACTGTGTATTCAGTCGTTGAGAACGTGGATGGTAAAAAAAAAACAATAATACATTTTATATAATGGCTCTATTGGAAATGATGCTATTGGGCATTGGCTATGTGTTATCGTAATGAAACTAAGTGCGTATAAGTGTACGTCAGTACGTGTTTCCAATAGAACCATTATATAAAATTTTAAAACCGTCCACGTTCTCAACGGCTGAATACATAAGTGATGTTTGATAAAACAATACGTTTCGTGGGATAAATGATGTTTGTAATTTTACGATGTCTAAAAATGCATTAATAACATCATCGTTTAAATACAAATTATGTACTTCTAAGGCAGTACTCATAATGTTGCAAAGTAAATGACAATACTCTTAAATTGTAGTTAAATAATTTAGGGAAACACAACACAAACGTGCAATGTTCACTGATCACAATCGCAGTACACTGATGAACCGACAATCGGCGCGCGTTCGGCGTCTGATGGATCGTAACACGTTTAACCTTTTCACTGCTGAGCACTAAAATAGCTAACAACCTCTCTGTGCTGCAGATTTTTAAAAAAAATTTTAAACTTAAACTGATAGATGTGTGCTTGTAGAAAATGAGATAGTTAATTTAAAAAAAAATTGAATCAAAACTTACTGAGTTACAGCTCAATGTGTATTTGTCGGCCATGATAGTTACTAAACTTGCGCAAAGCGGTAACATTCTTAATTTAATATAGTGTATGGTTTTGTTACCAAATAGATTTTGTTACATGGAAAACTATAGGTAATGTAAACGAATTGTAGGTACTATACATAAAAATGTAAAATTAAACGCGTTAAAATACACGGATTTAATAATAATTTCCATGGCTACATGGTTTGAGAACCACTAAGAGGTTGGAAATATATAATACTTAATATCTCTTTGGATATTGTTGATATTACAAATCTAGAAACACCGTTGAATTCAGGAGCACGTGTTTATAATATCCCATCTGATAACAATTTTACCGATATTTTTTTTACATTTTATATTTGATCTTCCACATAAATGCGGGCATAGCACACACAGCACGTTGAAATTTATTTTTGCCGATTTCAACCCTTTAAAATCAAAATTTTGAAAATCGGGCGACGTGGTGACACTCAGTCAGGTATTTGAAACAACTCTGTGAAAAAAAATTGGAAAAAAGTTAAATAGCGTCGTCACAAAATTGGTACATAAAAAAGGCCTGTTCTTTTTATATATAAGTATTTATGTATAAGGATAAGGATTAATTATCAAAACGTTTTGTTGAGTACTCACCTTGCATAATAATGACGACATTTTTAAATCTATTTACTAAAACATGATAAAACTTTAGGTCGTCATGACATAAAGTTTTAGAAATGTTGTTCTAAAGTGTTTAATTTAATGAGATATTATGTCAATTAATTATAGTCTTAACATTGTTAACATATGATCGAATTCAGCGGTTCCCTTAGCGTTTTTTAAAAATTCAATCTCGAATCGAATTACAGGCCAATAAAAACTTTACGCCTTAGTCATTTCAACTTCGTATGACATCCTATCGATGACAGACGGTCTGGTGAACGTCACACCCCGTTTACGTTTTTACAACAAACACCGACATGACATTCGAAAGTACGTACCTATTAGGTATTATAGCAACTGCTTTCGGGCACGTCAAAATTGTTGAAGTTCCACGTCATCCAAGCAATCATGATTTGGTCTTTTACCCTTCCTCCAATTATCTACCACCCAATCCAAAATAATATAAAATTACAATAAATATTTTTACACACACACACACAGTATTTAATAATTTCCTTACATAAAGAAACAATTGAACTAGAACTCATTCAATGGTATAGTTTAGGAAAGTATTCATCATGTCTACAACAGGTGTAGACAATCCACAGAAGTCATTTTCAATGTATTTAAGAACAATTTATAATCATTTTAATATAAACGCACTAAATTTTGAACTTATTTTTACATTAATTTTATAAGCTTGATAGAATTAGTCACATTATTACTTAATTAGTCAACCAAATACAAATTTAAACAATTAAAACTGTTAATAAAACATGATAACACTTATAAATTCCATTGAAACTCAAACTACATAATATGGTCACATTAAGATGAACAATTTTAACACAAGATATAAACTTGTAGTTCTTTACTTTAAATATTCAATGTATTTTACCTAAACTTTAAAGACTACATAGTAAATTTTAATAGTAGTTAATTTTACGCTATAAATGTATAAATACGAAGTACAACGCTGAAAAATAGGGTGTACAAATTTAACTGTCAACTGATAATTAATATAATATCAATAGAAGTTATATTATCATCATTGCCCATAGACCTTATACTGAGTATAAGGTCTATGTCATTGCCATACTTTTGTTATATAATCGATGACCGTGGGTTACAGTGATTGTATTGTTCTGTGGTTCAATTGTTGCATTGATAAAAAAATATACTGCATCAATGATAGAAGAATTTGTTGATAAGTTGCTAATAGATAATTCCACCGACAATATCGAAAGGACGGTTGCATGTTATTACAGGTATCCTTAATACTTAAATACGAATAATTCAGAAACTATTCGTCCGAATTTTGATTTCAATATATCAAAATTTACAGAAAAATGTCTTGAACAAATTTGCGAGGTAAAAAAGGGGGTTGCCATTTGAAAAAAAAGTTTGTATGCCCACAGGACACTCTAAGGCGATATGAAAAAAAAATTTTGTAAAAAATACCTTTTATAGGAACTTGAACATTCCAATAGAAAAAATCACATTTATTGGATTTTTACGGGAAAAAATATGGGTGAGCATGCCGCATGAATCAAACAAGGATATCTCAAAAACTGCTCGTTTGAATTTTGATTTTAATACATCAAAATTTACATAAAAGTGACACGAATAAAATTCCGTGGTCGAAAAGGGGGTTTCCGTTTGAAAAAAAAAGTTTGTATGCCCACAGAATACACAAAAAAAGGAGTGGAAAACAAAGTAACTTGAACATTCCAAAAAAAAAAATCCAAATTTTTGCATTTGTGCGATAAGAAAAAGGGGGTGAGCACGCTTAGTGAATCACCCTGTATATATATATATATATTTTTTATTTATTTATTTATTTATTTATTTATGTCTAAGTATAAAAAATCAATTACAGCTCATTTAATAAAATTGTAAATCATAAGAAATGGTTTTATCACTTACCTAAATTAATTTATCAATTCTCAAAAATATATATATTTACATATAAATAATAATCTTATCTGTACAGTTATACCAATGATAATATACGTACCAAAAAACAACACCTCCCCGTGAGACGCCTGTCAGTCGTTAAATTCACTGACTCCCATTACAATTTTTCAAGGGAGAAGAAAGGCAACGCACTTTTGTAAAATGACTTTTCCTTTATCATTCATTCAGTGGCCTTTAATGCGGTATATGAACTAAAATATTTCCAGGAACTAGTGCAGTAGTGCCTCTCTTGTCCCCTCTACCACCAAAGGACGCTCGGGAATACGCTTCTGGTGTTGCCTATACGACCTTCTAGATTGCCCGTCGTGTTTGTTATTGTAATGTCAGATATGATTCCATCATAATGACGTCGTAGGCATTTTATGATAATAGAACCACTGACGTTATCTTAATGCGCATGACTGTTGTTTGGTTTTTTTTCCAATTCAATGATTATCCGAGTCGGATGCCAAGAAAATATTTACAGTGATCAATCGTCTTACCTTGTAGTTTTTTAATAATTGCTGTTATTGAAGTAAAATATCATACAAGTGAGAGAAAAAAAATTCAAACATCAATGTTATGAATATGAGTAGAACTGAAATGGTGACATTAAAATAAGTCAGTGGGGACAGAATGAAATCGTATGCACTATAATTCATAATATATGAATACAATGTTATTATTTTATCGTTTCGACAGATTTCCTTCCACCTCGTGTAACTTATTCATCATTGCCAGTATAAATATTATAGATATCTGTAATGTACGCGTATGAGAAACAGTGTAGTCATTTACCACCCACTCTCTCTCAAACGCGTGACGTCAATATACGTTTTAATGCTTTCAATATTCATATGGTTCGAACGCTAACCCGTGTAAAAACAAACATTGTGACATTTATCTAGTGGTGAAACGTAAATTGCGTATAGTCCAAAATCAAATATTGAATATGGGGTCGATTTCAAATATCATGCATAAATTACACACCAATGTAGTATTAAAAGAAAACAACCTACTTAATCGGCCGTTTCTTTTTATCGACTAAACAATTTTGAGATCATTTTCATATACGTGATCGTTTAAATCCGTGCACACAAATGATTGTTTATACATATTACATAAACATACGCGTCACCCTATTTTCGGTTTTTTACATACTAGTTTGAAAGAAACATTCCGAAATGACTTTCATTTCCCTACGATAACGTTTTTTGTATACATTCTCACAAAGCTTGCCGTATTTATAAGAACTCCGTCACGGTGTCATCCAGAGACGGTTTGACATTTTTCAGTTGGTGGTTCAAAAATAGATAATACCACCCACCCACATACCTACCAAAAAGTCATACTACAAAAACTTACCTAATTTTTATTATTTTTTTGACATTTATTATAATAAAATTTGCTTAAAAATATCAATGATTTGATATAATAGTGCGATTTAGTGGTTGTATCTATTTGTTGATAACTATGACTTGGATATCAAATACTATTTTTAAATTACCATCGGTAACCAAGATCAAGAACCCATATATTACAATTTAAAATGACACCCACCCCAAATTTTTTTGGTGGTTCAGTGAACCACAAAATACATGATCAAGCCGCCTCTGGTGTCATCTACAGACCACTATTAAATATTACAATACACGTTCTTAACTATATCTGTAATATTACGATTGAATTTATACTACGAAATGACAGAAAACACATAAACGATACTTAACTCGTTCAAGCATACTCTAGTTGTTTTTTATTTTGTCACGCTTGCACTGAAACTTTATTTTAGATATAAGTTGATACGATGGAAGGTAGTCTTACTGCATTCAGTGGTGGTTAAAAAAGACCACTTTTAAACTCGCCACCCTTGGAAAAATAGTAACTGTTCAAAGAGAATTAATAAACATTTACACAATGTACGTTTTGCCTAATACATTGAATTGATACTGATGAGTTTTTTGCCACTGCAATACTGGTAAGTTGATTTCTCCTGTCCTGTTCTATGAAACCACTAGCTATGTCTAAACACCAACAACGGTAAGAAGTAAGAACAGTTCATGAAATTGTGTAACCTAACGCATTATATAACCTCTTTGTACCACGAGTCACGGCACATCAGAGGATTTACACATTTTTCATTTTCAACGTATTCGCATTTTTACATTACTTTATTTATTTTACAATTTCCTTAATAATCAAAACGGAAAATGAGTGTAAATTAAAGTTTCTGTTATCAGAATGACTCACCAATACTTTCTAGTGACTTCTGTTATTGAACGTGCAGGTACTATATCTGATATGCTATATTTATACTATATACTATACCTGCATCAAATCCATGACCTATTATATATGAAGCGAAATAATAATATTACGAGTAGCTTCAAGTATGTATGAATATGGAAAACTTTGTAAAATTATTGAATGAATTTCATGACAATAAGAATTCAACCCGTTCACAACTACTAATTAGGTACCTACCTATAATTTGATGTTAGTTGTAATTACTATTTATAATTGTTATTTATGAAATCACGACGTTGATAACTATATTAAATAAGTTGATGATGTAGAATAAGTATAGGACATATACTAAAGGTAGTCAATTATTAAAAATGTTTTGATTTCGTAATTTATTTAAAGCTGTTTGAAAATATTTCTCATTTATTATTCATTCATCACCAAAGTGAGTCATTTAATTGCTTTGGTGATTATTTCAACAACTCAGTCTACAGTAATTTAGATTTTTACGTCTTAGTTGGTAATTACCTACTGTTTTCATTATTCGGTCAACATTTCACCGAATTTTTCTATTGTGCTGTAAGAGTTCTGAAACAATCAGAATTAAATGAAAAACTTTAAAAACTAAATTAACACCCCTTTGAGTTAGCAAAATTAAATTAATGCTAAGAGTGAGGTAATACTATTTTTACAAATTGTATAATGGTTTTCAGTTGTAGGGTCTAATATTGGTTTCCAGCACTATATTTTTAAGCCCACTTCATACACAGATATGTTAAAAATAGCATATTATATTATTAAACTATAATAAAAATGAAATTTAGTCAGTAAAAATAGAAGCTATAAACTTACAATTATAAAATATATCAATTGATAGTTTATTTATTTCATTTGAAATTTTATTTTCAACATGAAAACTAAAAAATAATATTCATCTAAGAAACTATAACCAACTGAAGTTTAAGTACTATACTTAGAAAAAGAGCTAAATATATTATAATAGGGTGTAATTACAGAAATACAGAAATACATAAATTATATTAGTTTCTCTCTCTCTCTATATATATATATATAGTGTTAAATATTGTATTACTCAAATTTAAACAAAATATTATAAAACCATTTGAAAATAAAAATATTTATAGCGATACGAGTATACGACAAATGAATTATGAATATTTCGTCGAAAAATATTTTATATTTTTAATAGAAACGAATATTTATGTTGAACCAGGGATTAAATATTTCTTTTTCGGACATACTGGTTGGCAGTCTATAATAAATTAAAAACCAGTAAATTAGATGTAATACCAATAAATATCATAAAAAATTAGAATTAATTTATATTAAACACAACAATTTATATTAAAATACGATTTTATTCTAACATCCGCGTGTATCGGTTTAAATACATTTAGTATCTAAACACAAAATCTATAACGCTTCTATATCGCTGAAACACCAGACGCTAATTCGATTTCATTAATTAATTAATAAATAGGTTTACCACACATTTACAAATTTACGTTTACAAACATGGTGTGCAAATGAAAATGTGTTATAGCGATGTGTTGAAACAAAAATTGAAATAATCGATACCGACACTGTAATAAAATGTACATCAAGCTTTAACTATAGTAATAATAATATAACATGATACCTAAATTTATATATTATTTAACCATTAAAATACTAAAAAAATAATAATAATATTAATCAGGGCCGGATTAAGAGGGGGTAGTGTGCCCTGGACCCCAGGCCTCCACAAAATGAGGGCCCCCACTTAATGGGACTTTTTTGCATTCAAGTGTAACACACAATATAATGTTTGCAAAATAAATTTAAATCACAAATCGAGTAATATTGTTCAATCATATGTTATATAGTAAAATTATTAAAGTACAGTAAAACCTTGTTTAGACGCCCTCGCTTAATATGTTACGCCATTCCGCTTAACACGTGGATTTTTCCCGGTCCCAGGAACTTGCACGCTTTTAACATTGAAAAAAAACACACTGAAAAAAATATATCATATTTTTAATGAAAAACGTATATTATTTTAATGAAAATCGGGTATGATTTTGGGCCTATGATATTGATTCATTAAATTAAATATTAATGTTTCATAAAAACAATGATTTATAATTTCATTAAATTAAATCCAAATTTAATTAATTTAATTTCCATTTTACTAAAATTATGGAAATGATACAGTAAATCTATTGCTACCTTTTTCTTTTCTTTTAAAACATGATACCTTGATTAGAAGATTTATAACTTTAAAATAATGAATTTATAGCAATGAAATAATTCTATTATTTTCCTTCTTTATAAGGTATAAACATTAAGTTAAAGGAATATTATTGTTAATATCCAATAAAATTTTCATACACTTTATGACAAATTTCCTTTAAAATTAGTAAACAGTTGTAACAATTTAATGAAATTGAAATGATCTATATCTTCAAATTGAAGAATATATGAAAAATATAAATATGTAAAACCAACATGAATAAATACATTATTTATTAAACAATAAAGACAGCATGATAGTACAAATAATATAAAATGATAACATGTTTTATATACAATAGTAATAGAAAACAGTAAAATAATATAATTTTTATAAATATAGGTATTAATTTTACTTAAAATAATTAATGACTTACAACTAAAAAGAAAAATTAATCTTTAAACAATAACAATATTAATGATAATTTTTATATTTGAACCGTTATTAAAATTATGAATACAATTTATAGAATTACAAAATTACTCTTAAAAATAATTTTTCAATCTAATAACTGTCTCATTTGTAGGTAATTCATACAAATGAATTGGAGGACCCATAAATTCTTTAATACTTTTTAAAGCATAAGTTTTTGGTAAACATTGACTTATGACATAACTTGTTAAATGTTTTTGTAAAAACCTATTTTTAAATTTTGACACAGAAAAAAAATATCATCATTTAAACATACAATTTCTTTTAATTTATAAGCCAACACAGAATGATGACTTTCTGAAAAAGTTGTTAGGATATAATAGACTTTGTAAATGGTATGACAATAAGAAATTGAATTATAACAATTATAGTAATTTAGTAACAGCAAATTATTTGGTGGAAATAACATTTATATTTTAGAAAAATATTTAGAAAAAGAAACGGGAGTTTCTGCGCTTAAAGGAAACTATTTTTTTATTTTAAAATTTAATATTAATTCAGCAAAATTGATTGAATACTTCATTGATAAAGAAAGACGAATATTGACTCTGGAAGTAATATTTTTACAGTAAGATTTAAGTTGTTTGTGTTTTGATTCAAAGCGGTAAGACCATAGAAATTTTAAAGGTCCAGATTTCTTTATAATATTACAGTAGTGAGTTAGTAAATGATGTTTGGGTTTTAATGTGTCATTGAATAATTGTATGTATTTACTGTTATGATATGCAACACATTCATTTAACTTTTCTAGATTTGAATCATTAAACTTAGGTAATAACAACAAGTCAACTAATTCTATGAAATTAGTTAAAAATAACCAATATTTATCATTTTCTGAATCTAAATCTCCAATCAAGAGAGGGAAGAAATGTAAAAAAAGCTGGTAAGTGAGATGATGGTTCGTCCTTCGTCCCTTCGGTCCTCGGACAAGATATTGGTGATGAATGTATTAAGTTTTAAAGAAATGATGACTCATTTCTTTAGTATAAAACGATTCTGAGCAAAGCTTCAGTGTAATATAATGTAGGTATTATTATTTAAATACTGTTTACGTATTTTACGGTTATTTGTATAATTTTTGGTGAGTTATAATAACTTATTAAAGTGTGTATAAAAAAAAATCCTGACTCACGATTTTTGAATTTTTGTTAGGATAATTAGGTAGGTATATGAGTAAGGTCATATTAAATGTTCAGAACTTTTTGTTAAATATTTAAAATTATATTACATAAAAACTTTCAAACAATTTGGTAAATTAAAAGTTCTATATTTAAGTCAAAAGTGCTTTAATTGTTCTGAAAATGTTGTCCAATATAAAAAAAGTATGTATTTGATATTGGATAAAATATTCAAGCTTCTAGCTTCAATACTTTTTGATTTATGACTAAATACCTAAAATCTGAACAGTGAAAATCTCGTTTACGGCGGATTTTTACCGATTTTACCGTTTTTACTCAGTTTTTCGATCGTTATTCTTGATTACTGGAAAAACTATGGAGATTTTGGAAAAATGACCTCTCTAATGTACCATCTCAGTTCAATTTCGAATCTAAAAAGTTGCTGGACGAAACTTTTGGATAAGGATTTCTATACGAAAAAGTGTTTACAGAAAAAAAAAAAAAAGAAAAATAAAAAAAAAATAAACATCATTGTAAAACCATAAGATCCTTCGCTTCACTCAGAATCTAAAATGTCTGCATTTCTCTAGAACTCATATTTATTTTTAACTTATCTGATTTAACAAACTTTAAAAGAGGAGACATATTGCCTACTTCAGAAACACCATAATTGAAACCTATTTTTCTGATATTTAAAGTTTCTAAAGTAAAATATTTTAATCTAATAAAATTATTAATTAAATGACACATATTATAATTAGCAACTCCTTCGAAAATATCATGCATAATATCAACAGAAAAATTGTCTACAATGTGAAAAGAATTAATTGAATTAAATATTGAATTTTCAGAAATTCCGGTTTGCTTTAAATCATTTTGTGAAACATGTTCATTATAGTTTACTTTATTTTGAAGTGAATTTTAGATTCTGAGTGAAGCGAAGGATCTTATGGTTTTACAATGATGTTTATTTTTTTTTTTTTTTTTTTTTTTTTCTGTAAACACTTTTTCGTATAGAAATTCTTGTCCAAAAGTTTCGTCCAGCAACTTTTTAGATTCGAAATTGAACTGAGATGGTAGACGAAGGACACCAGCGCCCACACCGCGCCGAGTAGACCACGGCTGTTGCGTCCTCGGCCACCGTCTTGACGACGTGCTCACCGAGTCGACCACGGCCGTTGCGTCCTCGGCCACCGTCGTGATGACGTGCTCATCACGTGGCCACGTCACAGAAATTTAATGAAGTTATATACTTATTCTTCTTAGGCCCGTTTCACACAAGCCACATTGTGTGTCGCCACAGAAAATACACAGTGGCGCCACGCTAACCATATGGTTTTCAAAGGAATTTCAAAAAACGAAAAAAAAAAATTTTCAAACGAAAAAATCGAAGAGAAAAATTATTTTATTATTTTATATAAATGCAATTTATCAATTATATTATACTCTTCTTCACTTACAATTATAATATTATCATATTATTCATCCCGTGTATCTGATTTACCAATTGTTTAGTTTGAAAAAAAACTATAAAAATCTTTTGAATCAAATATACTAAATAAATGAGTCGTTTTAGGTAATACGAGTACTTCACTGTGTTAATTTAACAATAGAAAGAAAAACACCAATATTATAAAATATAATGTGTAGTTGTATGTTGAAACTACAGTTTTAATAATATGTTGTATAAGATAGCAAAACAGTGTAGTTAAATTTTTAATTACAATATTAACTCAAAATAATTCAAAAAATCCTCATTTGTGATTATATTTAGGTAAGCAATGAAAAAACAAAATTGTGTCACCTTCCCTATAACAATGACTAAAGACGCCCACGGTGACGAGTGTATTTACTGTAACCTCTACCAAGGGCGTCCGCAGGAATTTGTCAAGGGGGGGGGCAAGGTATTTTAATTTTTCAATTTTTGTTTCCTTATCTTAGTGATAAAGTACCTTATTGTTTTTGACGTGTTTTCTATCATATAGGTAGGGAACGTAAAAATTAAATTATTAATTATGTGTAAAGAGTGGATCTTTAGGTTATTACATATTTTTATTGCTTTTATGCAACTTAACGAGGGTGAAAAATGTGGACGATTTATCTTTCACAGAGTTTGAAGAAAAAAAATAATTTTGCATAATAAAGCATATTTTGAACATTAGAGAATATTTCGCCTATTTTTTTATATTTTAGATTATATTCTAATATTGTTTATGAAAATTCATATATTTTGTTAATTTCTTGAAATGTGATTTTTTCTAGCAATAATTTGATTAAAGAGTGATAAAAATTCAAAATCATTAAATTATCTACTTGTTTGTAATCGAATTGGTTATGTTCCTAAGGAATGGTGCAAAGTTATCTTTTATTTTTTATTAAACTATTATGTTTTTTTAAATTATATTTTATTATATTTACATAGCTATTTATCAACTGATTTACATTTTTTATTATTCAATAGTTTACCTGTTACCAAGAGAATGGCGCTTAACAGTTATTTATTGTATCTATTTTAGAAAAAAATCATATTTGCATTCTTACAAATTTAAGGAATATTTAGAGAATATTTTAAGGTTTTTTTGAAGCATATTACATCGTATTTTAAGGTTTTAAGAACCTAAAAATCCGCTCTTTAATTATGTGTATAGTTAGAACGTTATAACTTAATCTTACAGTATTAATGTAAATTTATTATTGTGTAACTTTAAATTAACAAATGCATTTTTTTTATATGAATAAAATGTAATCATTGATTTGAAAATTTTATATTTTATAGTATTTTAGTATTCATAATCAATGATACTAATGAAATCACGAGATCCTACTAAATATTCACATATAAAAGTCGAAACAGTGCATCGAAAACCGATAACTTAAAACACTCATAGAGGTCCACATAAAATTTGTCGACCGTGGCACACGACGTTTTAAAAAAAAATTTTTAATTTAAAAAATATTTATTTCGTGATATTTTATACTACATAATGATTATGATAATTGACACATAAAAAATCCAAGGGGGGCATATGCCCCTACTTGCCCCTCCCTGCGGACGCCCTTGACCACTACAACAAATCGAATATACCGTTTTCACAATCGACTCATCTGAAACCCAACGCGAGATGATATGTTAGGGATATTATACTGGGTTAGGCCCTGAAACAGCCGATTTTAAAAATAGATTTTCTCAGAAATAATTAAGGTGAGAATTTGCACTGAATATTATTTAGTTCAAAGACATCATGCCATTTAGTAAACATGGAACAGTGGAGTGGTAAACAACGTGCTTATGCGATAAAATCGTTTTAC
Source organism: Therioaphis trifolii (assembly GCA_027580255.1). Taxonomy (NCBI): domain Eukaryota; kingdom Metazoa; phylum Arthropoda; class Insecta; order Hemiptera; family Aphididae; genus Therioaphis; species Therioaphis trifolii. The sequence continues at coordinate 60,783,660 of CM050404.1, forward strand.
AAAAATAATGACAGTTACCTACGTAGCCGCACAGCGTGAATTTCGTCTTCATTTTAATCTTAAATGCCATGATTGGGTACCATCGGCTAAGGCTATTAAAATATGGATAACCAACTTTGAAGAAATGGGTTCAGCATTAAAAAAGAAGCCTGTACGACAAAAAACCATTCCTACACCTGAAAACGTCGCTGCTGTCAGAGCCGCTCTCATAAAGAGTCCGAGACGTTCTGCACGAAAACATACGTTATCGTTAAATTTATCCAGTAGAAGTCTACGTCGGATTTTACACAATGACTTAAACTTTCACCCGTATAAAGTGCATATGATTCAAGAATTAAAACCTGCAGATCACTATAGCCATATAACTTTTTGTCGAGAAATGCTAACCCGAATTGACGAGAACGAAAACTTTGTTTGGATGTCTGATGAAGCACATTTCCATCTTGATCGTTTTGTGAATAAGCAAAATTGTGACTTTTGTATGTGACTTCTTTTTGTGAGGGTATTTAAAAAGTAATGTCTATGCACAGAAACCTCGAAATATTAATGAACTAAAAAACAAAATTAAAGAAGAAATTGCCAGTATATCTTTGGAAGTGATACATCGTGTAGTAGAAAATATACGAAATAGGCTAGAAGAGTGCTTGAGAAAAGATGGCCATCATCTTGAAGACATAGTTTTTTTAAAATAAATGGCAAGTTATGTACTTCATTATAATTTAATAATAATTAATTTTTATTCGTCTTTTTATTTTATAATTTTACCTTTGAAAATTGGCCGATTTAGTGCCCCACTCTGTATTATTCTAACTTTAAAAGCAATGATAATAACTAATACATTCGGGAAAAAATTCTGAGCCAAATTTCCGTGAATTAATGTATGTTATATATTATTTTTTCAGAGAATGTGGCTCCCTAAAATAAATGATAGAGGACAATTTAAATGTCTAGAAAAATTATTTTATAAATTATAATAGATTATTTTAATCAATTTACTCAACCGTAAAATTTCTTCATTTTACAACAATACGATACAACATACGCTGCAAAAAAAAAAAAAATATGCGTAATGCTAAGACTATGCTTAGAAGAGAATTTGTTTTGAACGTTAAAGTTAAAAAAAAAAATAATAATATTAACTTTAGTCTAAAATTGGTCAGTTTTGTTTGAAATTTTTATGAAGATAAAAAATTTAAAAGCAATAATTAGTTGAATGTTTAGTCTTTATGTGTATTTAATTTTAAATGATAACAGAATAATCATAGTCAGACTTATTATTCTAAAAATAGTAAAATTAGAAGTTTATTCATAGTTGTATTTAAGAATTTTATATGTAAGCTTTTTTATTTATATCATACATCTTATAAACTAGTTTTAAAATTATTTGAAAATAACAATGATATTTTTCGTCTCCGTAATTATATAACAGCCATTTAAGGTTTGTCTGCAAAAGTCTAAGTAACATTATCATTAATAATGAATAGATATTTAGAACTCCAAACATAATGATTTTCAGAGTTTAGTACGTCAAAGAAACGGTAATCGATTTCATGAGTAAATTGGTAAATTGCAAGTTTTACAGTTGTTACTCGACTTAATTACATGTTTTCACTACATATGGAAAACATTTTGAAAAATGGTCTCAGTGAGGTACCGAATAGATGAAATCTCTGAATTAAAAACAAATATATATCATTATAAAATAAATACATTCATCGTTTTACGAAAAACCTTTTTTTTTTATTATTATTAAAATAGAATATTTACAATCTGTATTATTTTATACAATAAGCGAATGGATTTGACATACATATCTTTGGATAGGACATGAGGAGGGAAACTATCCAGTGATAGAACCCTCAAAAGTGGAAATTATAGATACATGCGTAGTATATATATTTTTTTTTTTTTTTTTTTTTTTTCAAAGAACTGGGTTTAGTTGGTTATGACACCAGCACCATTTTAATCTCCGGGGTAGATTGCCCGGTATGTGCTCACTGCTCACTACCTTAAATGGATGTCAGTGGGTTGGAGTGACTGCCAAGTTTGGCATGGAATCTACTGTAATGGGTGTGTGTGTGTGATTTGGTTGATGGTTTCGATGTTAAGATATTTGTAGAGTGAGTGATTGGAGACATACTAGGGGGCAGAGGTTACTAGACGGAGGGTGATAGATTGAAATGCCTGGACTGTATGGGTTTGTGGAGGTTTAGAACAGCCCCATATTTGAATTCCATAGACCAAAATAGGTCTAAGCATTGTTTTATAAATTGTAATTTTATTATTAAGTGAAAGGTTAGATTTTAGGATAGGACGAAGAAGTTGGAAGTCTACTATTTAGTGTTTTTCTTATAGATTTCAAATGGGGCGCCCAAATGAGACGTTTGTTTAGGGTTGTTCCTAAATATTTTATTTGCTTGACTTCAGGGATTGCGATTCCACCAAAATGGAGGACGGGAGGGGACTCTCTCCTTAAGAAGAATGGTAACAAGAAAGATTTCTCGGCGTTTATTTTGATTTTCCATGATGCTCATTTTTCTAATTTGTTAGAATGTGTTTGGAGAGAGGAAAATGCTACCTTGATATCGCTATGTTTACTCAGTATAGCTGTGTCGTCGGCGTATGTGGTGATAAGAATATTGTTGGCGTTTGGAATGTCTGAGGTGTATATATTGTAAAGGTCAGGTACAAGTCACTCCCTTGGGTTACTCCAGCTTGAATTTAAAAAAAGGGAGAAAATGAATTACCTTGTTTGACGATAAACGTGTGGTTTGATGGGTAAGATTTGATGACTAAATAAAGTTGAGCCGGTAGAATTTTTTTCAGTTTAAAAAAGTAAGCCTTGATGCCAAACTCGATCGAACGCTTGGGATTTACTGAAAATCTAAAAATTAAAACAAAACCTCAACAACATGTGAAATTTCTACATTTTATACATTTACAAACTCATTTGTATATGTATTATTCGGCATTTCATGTGTATAAATACATATATGTATTAAAGATGAATAGGTTGAGATGAAATCCTTTTTTAGAATGTCTATACCGTGAAACTGAGTAACTTGTATTACGGATGGATCACCTAAACAGACGTGATATTCACGTTAAAAATCTAATCGATTTTGTCAGTGATATAATTTGGTTGGAAATCGCATTGGATAGGATTACGGGTTCTCGTCATAAACTCGAATGAAAAATATACGTACTAACATTAAAGAAGGAAGCGTATTATTTAAGAATATAAACTAAAAAAATAAGTACGTGCATGCGTGCGTGAGTGTGTGTTTGTGTGTGACAGTGAGAGAGAGAGAGAGAGAGAGAGAGAGAGATTGTATTACGTGTTTTGAATTTAAATCTTCAAATGGTTTTCCAATCAAATATAAAAAAGTCGTATATCACATTATTTTCCAGAACCGTTGATAATAATATTATTATACATTTATGAAATTATACTAAAAAAAAATTTAAAAAAATAGCATTAGTGACCATCAACGTATTTTATCCGTACGAATATATTTTATATAACATCTAAATGTAAGTATTATAAAAACAAATGTTGTTTTTTTCGATGGTAGTAATTTCGAATACTAATATGATCAACAGTTAACACTACATTTTACATAAACATTTGTCTCAATTTTATGTTCCATTGTATGATCATTTGAATGATCTACGACAATAATTAACCTGCAATAAGCATTTTACATCACATTAAAACAGGATACACGAAACAGTTTTTAAGATAAAATAAGAGCATTTATCTCGAACAATGTTATATATATATATATATATATAACTCTAATAGTGGTTTTTAATGAAACATTAAAAAAAAAAAAAATTAATGTTATGGTTAGTAGGAAATACGATCTAATAATTTTTTTTTTTTCAAATATTGTGTATACGTTTCTGAACGTAAATTTTAACCCACTATATTGTTATCAGAACGAAATAAAATAAAATATATAAAAATATAATCAACAATACATATTTTATACACTACTAAACATGAAGTGGCATTATAAATAAACAATAATAATGTAAGGAAAGAAATGTAATATCAAGTGCACAAAAATTGTGGCACTTAAATTATTAATTTTTTTATTCCATTAATTCGTATTGATAAATTGGTTTTTTGAAAAGAAAAAGTGAGTAAAAGTCGTTAAGGTAATGTTATTAAGAGTTCTCCATTCGTTCTTAGGTCCTAGGATAATAGGATAATAGAGATAGGTGTATTGAATTTTGAATAAATGATAAATAATTTCTTTATCGTAATGATTCTTAATTCTGAGTAAAGCTCCAGAGTAAAATGGTATATTTTTAATGTTTATATATTTTACCGTTTTTAGTATACTGTTGGTAAGTAAATTGATAAGTACCAACATTTCTAATTTATACAGTTGCTGGACAAAACTTTTGAACCTCTATTACTACACAAAAATGTGATGACATACATAAAAAGAAAAAAGGCGCATCACAGAAAACTAAAAACCAACACTAAAATGTAACATTAAAATTTCCAAAAAACTATTATTTTTCATAATATTTTATTTAAAAAAAATAAAGAATACTGTTTAAGAAATCTAATCAACTTAAAAAAAGTCACAAAAATAAAAACAATACATTTCCCCTCCTCATAAATATGTGGTTCAATTCGTGTTTTAAATTGTTCATGAAAATTAATTCAAATGTATGCATCTTCTAAGATTAAATCACATCGTGGTAATCTCTGAAGGCACCTTGTACGTATATGTTATACATGTTATTTACTAGCAAAAACAAACACTGCAGCCACGTACAGACCAGACTAGATCGAGAGTAAGAGTGTATGTGTAGAAAAGGGTGCAACCCATAAACCGCATAAAATAAAATATACACCAACACCGTCGACTTAGCTTGGCGTCGAAACATTATACGACTATTGGTCATAACCAGAGCTCGGGACTTAAAGCACTTAAAATCAGCAAAATAAGTGCTTAAAAAGCACTTAAAAACATTAAAATAAGCAAAATCAAAAATACTTACCCCCCATACAAAAAAATATAATTCGTTGCCTCAAAATCTTCCAATAATTTGTATTAAAAAATATGTATTTGTGCCCTTGGGATATATTTTTAGACTTTTTAAACCACGAACAAAGAATGATTATGATTTTTTTAAAGTTATCTTCATTTTATTATTTAATATATCAAAAAATTATAAAAATATAAATCATAATATAATTATTAAAACCATACAAATTTTGGGAATGCCCACGCCAATGCGTTACGTTGAAATTATAGCCAGCTACGATTCACACGGCAAATAGATAACAAAACCAATAAAAATACGAGTTTGGTATATTAACGACGAGGAAATAGAATAAAAAAGGAAACAAATATTTATAGTTGGAGTTGTAATACAAGTACACATTGGAAAAATATAAATTTTCGTCAACCCACGTCGTCATTTCATCATTAATTAGAAAATATGCAAGAAAAGCAGAAAAACTAGTTGAAAGCAATTTTTTCTAAAACCAACGAAATAAACAAAAATAAGCACTTTCAAAATTTCAATTTTAAAATCGTTGTTATATTTCATGAATGTTCATAGCACTCTGCTAGATTTTAAGACAAACTAAAAAAATAAGCAAATGCTTTAAGCCCCGAGCCTTGGTCATAACATTTCATGGAATTTACTTATTATTTATACGTACTGAAAATCGATGATGGCTTAACGAAGCATCCAAGTTGGGACTCAGTTCTAGCCTTCTAGAGTGATTATAGATTCTATATCAGTTGGGTAACAGTTGGAATTTATATGATTGAATATATTAGTGAGATTTTAGATTTTTTAGTAAAAAAAAGTGATTTGACATTTTGACATAAACTAAAATAATATTAACGATTTAAGTTAATGGTATTATTAATTGCGGATTCTAAATGAAACGTTTTCAATTATTATTTTTATTACTTATTAAATTAGTGTATAAACGTAGTGACAAATGGAAATTCATAAGCAAAATCATATTACACAATGTATCAAATACACTTATAGTATATCATTATTTATGAATAAATACTTAAATGAAAATGTTAAAATTTGCTAGTCCAAACCAGTGAAAAAATGACTCACCGTATCATTGAAATTAGCCAATGAACTTCTGATTTTATATTTAAATATTTCTAACACTAATCTAGGTAGAACATTAATACATTAAAGTTTTATAATAATATCCGTTTTTAAATATTTCTAAAAAAACTTTCATTTTTTTTTTTTTTTTGCTTTCATCACTTTACAGTCAAATAAAGTTTTAAAAATAATTTCAAATGTATTTTAAATTTAGATTGATAAAAGGTTGTGTGAAAGTACAACAGAATACAATTTAGGCCATGGTCGTGGATTTTTCGGTGAAAAAATGTGTAAAAACAATATGTACAATAATTTCAACGAAATTGGGGGTAGAATGGATAAAATGGTGATAAATGACAACAAAACGGGGCACAGTTTACTTGTACGATTTTGTATTTACCTTTACTTTGATTGCAGTTCAAATAATATTACATTTTAAAATCCAGACAATAAATTATATTAATCTAAGATTTGCAACTGGGTCATTTTGATGCAGCACCATTCCAATCATCTTACCCATATCTAGAAAACTATCACTCCACATCAGTAGAATTAAACCATATCTACATCACATTGCACGTATAACTTTGTTAAGTGTACCAAAAAAAAATCTAAAAAAAAGGAATAAAAAAGAAAATAAACATAATTTTAAAACCAATAGATTCTTCACTTCACTTAGAATCTAGAATACCAATGTGAAAAGCAATTCTAAGTGTGTCAAAACGGGTAGTACCAAATTGTTAGTTATAATTACTGTACAAGAGTATTTGTATTACCAAATTATATTTTAGTTGTCAATCAAAATATGTTCTACAACAAATCGATTCCAGGAACAAACTAGTGTACTCTTCCAAACAAATTTGAGATCTAACTAGTACAATAGTACCTAAAATAAATCATGACCTTACTTAGTCTTAACCATTAGGTTTGAGGCTAAACTTGGATGCTACCACGCGAGATTCAACTAGATCTCTTGTTTTTGTGTTACAACGATACCAATTAAAATGACTTCCCTTTGTTCTGAGACAGATGGTTGTATTTGTTGAAAAAAAACTTTATGAGACTACGCCGGTGACCCGTGAAAAACAGTACACAAACACACTACAGACAGTCCCGTTGAAATAAAAAATTAATGTACGATCTCATAAAAATAAAAAGGTCAATATCTATAAATACAATTAATAAAATTAATTATTAAATTTATAATACCAATATAAATTAAATCACATTACACATTCTTACAAATATAGTAGGTATAGAAAATAATACTGATATTATAACTTAATAATATCGAAAATTGCCTAACCTATAAAATATGACATGAATTATAATTAATATTACAACATGATATAATGAATTTTATCGAGAACAATATGTTAATGATAAGACTTATTGATTGATCTAAAATATAAATTTACCACCGATATAACAATCAAAACACGATTGAGATTATCACATATTACAAAGGTGTAAATATGATATAATGAATTAATACTTTTTCTAATACATAGTAAGAAATACCAGAAACATAATGGTGGTCGAAGTTCGTCCAATGTTTCTTTGGTTCTCGAATAAAATAATGGTGAAACGTGTATTGAATTTTAAGCAAATGGTGAATCATTTTTTTAGTGAAACGATTCTGAGCTAAGCTTCACTGCAGTATATACTATTTACGTATTTACTGTTTTTAGTCTAATTATCGGTAGGTTTTTTTTTCATTAAAACCTTACAAAAGCATTTTTATGTACTCGGAATTTTTTTTTCAAATATTCAAAACAAATTTTTTTAATAATTTTACGATTAAACGCATGAGTTGTACAAAAGATCATTGAACTTCAAGTATTTTTAAAATTCTAAAAAAATATATATAGAAGATTAAAAAGTATAAGTATATAAAACGAAACAGATATACCATCATATAATACAGCTATAGGGTATGCCAGGTTGATTTGACAAATGCAATAATTTTTTTCTATTCAATATTTTTTCAATTTATACCTCATTTAAGGCACTATAACTATAATGTTTTAAAACATTTTTTTAAATTTTATATAAAAAAAATGTATAACCTGTCCTTTTATATAAGCATATCTTTCCCTCCAATAATAAAATTATGTGCTTCCAATAATATTCCTTTTTCTCTTCTTTTTATTTTTCAAGGTTCAAATGTTTTTCTCATCTATTCAACAATTTATTTTTCTTTTTCCAAAGCTTTCTTTTATGATTTGTTTTTTTTTCTTTATGCAATCGCTGAAACCAATATTGTATCAATATGTCTCTTCTAAATAAAATTAAAAACTTTACGAAATTATCAAAATTTTTTGTGAATATGATTTGTAACGAAATTTTGATGCTGAAAATTATAATGAAAGTACATCCGTTAATTTTTTACGACTTTTAATGTTTTCTGAAAACATAAATATTATTTATCGATTATTCTTAATCATTTCCTGGAAAAATAAATTGAAATCACTAATATGTTGAAGATATCGTATAAAACATCGTAACTATTGAATATATTTTTTATTAAGTACACATTTTCAAAAATATTAAACAATTTATGATAAATAAATCACGTAACTTTAACAAGACATTTTACAACAAAAGTTTTTCTATAAAATCTAGTTTACACCATAATGGCTATTTGAATTTTTTCAATCATTCTGGGACAACCTGTATAGTATACATTATATATACTATATATATATATATATATTATATAAATACCTTCAAATAAAAAAAATTAAAAACGTATATTCTTTGAAGTCTAATAAATTTGATCACAGGTCAACTTCTTCGCGTGTTTCAAAGGGGGTTAAAAAATATGGTGATTTATTGGATTTTCAAATCAATTTCTTAAATTTGAAATATACAAATTATGTGGATAAAAATGTATTGTTAAATTTAATTTAAATATTAAAAAAAAATAAAATGATAAATCATAGAATGAATGATATTGCGCACCACTTAAAAATAATAAATCATTTTCGCTGAATGCACGAAATTATCGTTTATGCTGTACTATCTGTTCAGATGACGAAACCAAAGCAAAAATATTTCAATGCCCGAATAACCTTCAGTTGGCCTGAGAAAAAATTAGGACTCCCCTCTTGGAACGACAGACATTGTTTTTCATGCAAATACAATATTAATTATCACGGTATCACGTCCTCTAAACCGATTTTTCACGTCGACGACATCGTTCTATTCCATATTATATCTACATGTAGAGTGATCGAAAAAAAATTTAACGAGCTGAATCTCTAATAATTATTGTGTATATAATATTAGATGATCTTATTTTTTCTTGTGGATCAGATTTAGTGATGTATAACACGTACAAAAGGTACTAGATTTAGCTATAAATTATTTACGAATTCTTTGTATGTAGATTGTAGGTAAATCTTATTTTAAAGATAAATGTATAACATTAATTTTCTAGGTATTATCTTTAAAATAAAAATGCCAAATTTTCATCAAAAATCAAATTTAGTACTTAAAATTTTGAAATTGTAACCGTAATATAGGAAGTGGAACGCTAACTCGTGACAAACACAAACTGCGTTCCAATCTATTTTGAGTACTGTAATATCTAATAATGTATTAATATCTATACGGGTAAATTGATGTAATAATATACGCATTTATTTTTCTTTAGGTACAATTATGACAACAATCAGTTCCGATAAAACAAAAATAATGAATACTTACAATTTTTAATTGAAATTTAAAAATAGTTTTTTGTTTTAATAGATTGTTTACTATTCTTTCGAAAAGCAAATTGCTAATTTAAATAATATTAATCCCCACGGAGTGACAATCTTATTAAAACCATGCACTTGCACTCATTCGAATTTTCGTCCGATAAAAGCAGAACAAATAAAAATTTGACAACATAAATAATGAAGTGTGTACACAAAAGATCAATTTTGAAGTTGTATAGGTAGTAAATTTGTAAATCATATCGTTTTACCGACTTCGACGGCACAATAGTTGTAAAACATCTAACTTCGTAGTATAGTACACAGACATAGGTATGTATATATATATATATATATATAGATACGTATGTGTATGCCTTAAGACATTTTACAAACAAATATGTTGTTTTTTGATATTTATCGTTTACGTAAATTAAGTGACAGACGACAATAGACACGCTTTAACAACTTAGAGGATATTTGCATAGCTCAACTCAGTAAAATAATTAACAGTTTTGATTATTTAAATAATTTATATGATTTAATATTTTAATGATCCTAGGAAAACGTATTCATGTGAGTAGGCACAATTAACGACTGAATTTAATAAAACACAATAATGTTGAAATAAAACTCTTGTGTATTAAATAATTGCACACGTAATGAATATTATATTTAAATAAGTCAAAACTAATAAAATAATATTTCATTATTCAATAAAACTAAAGAATTTTTTTCAGAGCATTGGAACAAAAGTGTTAAATGAAATAAATATAACGTAATGTAGATATCCTTACACTTATTTATTTGTTTATTTTATCATTTAAACTTTAACTTTATTTTTCTCTTTTGTGAAACGATATTTATTAAGTTTAGTCATCTGCAGAATATCCATAAAAGGGCATATGTAATTTGCGCCAAAAACAACAAAAAAAAAAAAAATATGTAATTTGCGCCACATCTAAAATTGTATTTTGGTAATTTGCGCCACTTTTTAAGTTTGTAATTTGCGCCAAATAAAACTAAATAAAATGGCAATATGTAATCTGCGCCATCGTTTACCTACAAAAATTGTAATTTGCGCCATAGTTCACCTTATTGAAATTGTAATTAGCGCCACAAGTAAAACGAACTTCATGTATATTAAATAAGTAAATTTAATTAACTTGTAATATGGTTAGGTCAGCATGACAATATGCTGAAACATTTTAATTTTAATAAATAAAAAAAAATAATAATAATAATAATTATAAATAAATGTATAAGTATTGTAATGTATAAATATAAATTTTCGTTTAGTATGTACAATTTTCGTAATATAACATATAATTTTTGAAATAAAATTTGAAAATTTGAAAATAATAATAAATCTTTGCCTCTGGTGCTTTTAATAATTTCACCAATATATTGGTTCTGTTTTCCATTACTTTTATTTTTATAAAATTTTGAAATAAAATAAATAACATGAACGCACACGCGATTTATATCGGACCAGTGGCGGACTGGACGACCGGGATACCGGGAAATTTCCCGGTGGGCCGGTGCTCGTATAAAATATAAATTTTATTATTATTAGTATTTACTATTAATGATTACTTGAGTACCTTTATGCAAATATACAATAGTTATTTTATTTTGTTTTATAATAATTAATTAAAATATTTAAAAGCTAAATTGTATTTACAAAAAAAAAAAATGTATATATATATATATATATATATATATATATATATATATATATATATATTTAAGGGGCCGTTAGTACGCTGAGGGCCTCTAAAATTATGATTTTCCTGGGCTGTATTTTTCTCCCAGTCCGCCACTGTATCGGACTAACTGTAAATATCACGATTCGCGACATTGCTGTTCAATATTAACAATATGTAACAATACATTGATAATTTTCGTAGACTAATCTCTTTCATTCGTATCTAATAGAGACGATATGTCTATTATCAGTAGAACACAACAATATTATATTGGACACACGTCGGTAGGTATTATTGACTATTGTAGTATTGTATATTATCCTATGCGATATCAGTAAATTTATCTGCTGGTAAATTCCAACAATATTGAAGTTGAAAGTGTGGCGCAAATTACATATTCTATTTTGTTTTCTGTCGTGGTGCAAATTACCAAAATTAATTTGTATATGTGGCGCAAAATACGTGTTGTATTTTTATATTTTGGCGCAAATTCCATACGTCCTTAAATGTACCTTTTGATGGCGCAAATTACAGGTAATTAAATTGGCGCAAAATACCATCTCCCCCATAAAATTATAAAAACAAAAACTTATGATTGAAATTTAATTATAATTAATAAATACTTTGTACATTTTGAAGAAAATTGTTTTGAAGATTTTCTTTGTCTTAAGAGGACGCCACACCGAAAGCGAAACGTATACAACGACCGAGAGAACGCGCTGTTAGGTGTTTTCGCGATGCGCAAGCACGCGACGTTTAAGCCTCGCCCACTACTCGTCGTCGACGGCCGGCCGACAATTGTGCTCATTCGGGAGCGACGTTTATTATTTTCTCAACCTTCGTTTGTGGCGGGTCGCGTAAATATAAAATGCATACACGTTACACGACATTATGCCGCATTGCCACCGTAATATTTTTAATATTCGCGCGTACTTACACGTCCTGTATTTATTGCATTTTTAGATACTTACTTCTTAAAGAATATATTCAATACAGTAAATATTATCTAATTTATAACTGTAACCTTAACTAATATTACATACCTAAATATCTAAATATTAGTTTTTAGTAGGTCAATTAATTTTTGCGTATTTCTAAATATTTTACATTTTTCACACATCATCTATTATTTATAAGCTTCTACCTTTATACCTATCTTATAATATACAATATACTTATAATTATTTGAAACCTACGATTTACTAATAAGTAATAACAAAGATATGAATTACGCGTGCATTTAATAATATATTTATTAGTTTGTAATTAGTAAATAATATAATATTATATAGAAACTAGACACGTATTACCGTATAGGATAAAAATTACTGCTTTACTTTTTCATATCTTTCAATCTTATATATTGATAAATAGTAAATCTATAAAAAAAATTACTTATTTTTTAACATTTTTATTTTTAATTTGTCGTTGATGTTGTGCGTTTAAAATATGTTGTGGCTCTCTAATATCACTAATCAACATCCTTTTCCCATAAAGTGGGTCTATAATTTCGGGCAACAAGCAATCCAAATAAAATCTAAAACAAATAAAATATAAATATCATAGATATCTTCGACACCTATGTATTACGCATATGAATAAACAAAAATTAAGTAACTACGTATACAAATACAATAATTATATAGGTTCATTTTAATACTACTTATAAATATCTCTAATTTCTTACGACTGAAGTTTGTTGACCATTTTCATTTCCCAAAAGGAAATATCAAAATGTATTTCTTCGACATTAATCCAATTTTTCGTGTACATTACGAAATAACACATATCTCTTTGTGTTATCCTTAACTGACCCATTACTTGAAAATAATAGACATGGTCTTTTTTTAACAAAATTTTTCCTTCATTAACCGAACAATATGGCAACTATAATATATTCCACACATTTTAATACAAATTTGTTTACGTATAGTCATGCATGCAGTAATATAATTTAATAATATTATACAAACTAATTTTTTTTCCATCGCTTCAATAGCACTGATTGTATCTTTGGCGGCGTATGGACATTTTATCTCCAAAACGAAATGTTCGCCAACTAGTCCATCTATAAGATAATTACAATTTGAGTTAAATATAATAAATTTAAAAAAAAACATTTATTAATATTTATATACATAATATGTCCATATTTTATAAATAATTAAGCACCTGGGCTCGCTGCGAAGTATGGATACTCTCGATCGATATACAAACCACACAACTGGACGGAAACTTGAAGTAATGCTTCAAAACTCGATCGGGCTAGGGGTTCGATTTCAATACCGTAAGCCATTGATTTGCACATAGCAGATGGTTTGTACAGCATTCCATGGACTTTTATCTTACAACTTGTAGAGTCTCTCATTTTGCATATCTCACCAAATTTTGAAGCTGTCAAACGTACTCGCCTTTCTTTAAACCATATCTCACTATGACTTTGATCCCTGGTTACTTTTTCAATTTCACATCGGTTCACATCAGAGAGCTTTTTTAAGAATTCGTTTTTTTTTTCCAAAAAATGTTCATTATTTAAACTGAGGTTATCGTCTAAAGGCTCAGCTAAACCATAGTTGTTATCAGGTGCGCTACATTTATACTTGGGTTTTGTTCGTATAATTCCAGAACTAAAAAGTTTTCGTCTCCTATTGTTGGTATTATTCCTAATTCTAGTAATATTAGTTAAATATTTACTACCGAATTTTCCTATTAAAAATACAATGAATCATAGTTAATATACTAAATATAATAAAACTATAACTATAACAAATAGTTAGTAAGTTAAGAGTACAAATAGTTTAGAACGCCATATTCGGTGAATAAAATGTATTAAAAAAAATTGTAGAGTAGGTACCTAGTATATAATTTACCTGGACTTTTGGAAATAATTTTTTTTTGTACAGCACGTATATAATTATGAGAGTTATACGCCACAACTGCAGCTTCAACCCGTGTTTTATAATTATTCGCCTGTGTATAATTGATCCGTTTCCCGCCAATGTGCTTGTTTATGAGGCTGTTGAATTGTTCACACGGGTTGTTATCTGTGTTTTCAATCAAGCTCTCAGTATTTGCTGCTAGTCTATTAACAATTTTTCTAATATCAGTCATGAGACCAGTTTCATTAATGTCCGTGAAGTTAGCCGCCCAAAATTACCCAAACGAATTCAGATTTGGTCATCCTTTAGTAAGTCATTAGTAAGTATTTGTAAGCACAAAATCAGAATTTGTAAGTCAACAACTTTCAGATTATCCCTGAAAGTTTAAAACCCGGCTAACTTCACGGGAGCCGGATGATCTTTTTTATCCCAACATCTGCACACACCAAACTTTAGTAAGTCATTAGTAAGTATTTGTAAGCACAAAATCAGAATTTGTAAGTCACCAACTTTCAGATTATCCCTGAAAGTTTAGCCAGCCGGGTCACTTCAACTTTTCGAAATTTTTTTTCCACCCCCGAATTGTGGTCCATTAGTAAGTATTTGTAAGAGCAAAATCGAACCTCGAAAGTTGTTATTTTCAAAGTTTCAGCACCCCAAAGTTTAGCCAGCCGGGTCATTTCAACTTTTCGAAATTTTTTTTCCACCCCCAAATTGTGGTCAATTAGTAAGTATTTGTAAGAGCAAAATCGAACCTCGAAAGTTGTTATTTTCAAAGTTTAGCCAGCCGGGTCACTTCAACTTTTCGAAATTTTTTTCCACCCCTCGAAAGTTGTTATTTTATTTTGCCTTTCATGTTTTTAAAACTTTGTTCGTTATTGTTTGAAATTTGCTTTTACATAATTTATAACTTAATTCAACAACTACTTATTAAATAACATCGTAGTGGAATAATTTGGTTTAGTTTAGTAAATTAATCATCGTATATTATACAACATAGTGTGGTGAAAGTTGTAATTACGAAATCTCAGAAAGTATTAAGCTTAAATTTGTTAGTTGAGCCAGCTGGATCACTTGTGATATTTTTTTATTTTTGGGCAAATGTACTTAAAATATTCAATAACGAATTAAACGATTTTCGTATCATGTAAAAGTTGGTATTTTTTTTTTCCGTCATCGAAGTGCACGTGGTCATGTAGTAAAATATAAAATTATACATGTCTTTTAATTATTTAATGGAGCATTTCTAGTTAGTTATTTAATGTTTAATAATTAAATTATAATTTGAAATAAATTAAAATTTACTTACGTGTTTCCCGTGCCAGTATACTGAAGTAGGGAATACCTGCTTGGAAGACTAAAAAATATTCAGAATAATTTTTAGAATAGAAAACTTTTTTTTTCAAATCCGTGTTCTTTATTTATTATTTGTAATTTGTAGATTACTAGAATGTAGTAGTCATATCAATACCTATAATGTATCAGAATTTATTGAATTTTTTATTTTTATAATATCCGTTTTATAATAAATTCTGTTTGTGGTTAGTTTGTTAAAATTAATTGGTTTATTAAGTGAATAACTTGTATCTACCGTAGTTACCAATTATATATTTTTTTTTTTTTTTATTAAATAATAACAATAAAATAAATCATGTACCTCTTTGTAATTATCCTTTTTACGTAAAACATCAAAAAATAATAAAACATATTAAAATTACACAAATAAAACTTATGTTAACATGAAATTTTTAATTCACTATCATACTGTATACAAAATTGCACCAATGTTGTGGATAACACTTGTACGAGCTACTGTAACTCTGGTCTGTAGATCATTGTAAGTTTCCCATGCACCATCGTTTCTTCTACACACACAAACATAATGACCAATGCTTTTATAATTTAAGGGTCCACTGTATACAAGTGCAGCTCTTAGTATCAGTTTTTTTTTTAGGTTAAGAATAATTGGCAAATCCGTGACGGACGATTTTGTTATATCACAGTCGATCCATAACTGATTTCCAATTTCTATGGTCAGTTCATTTTCCTTCGTACAGTTTCTGCAGTGTAACGTTTCTCGGAACGATTTTGTAATCTTTGAATCCAAATGATTAAAGCTATTTAATCTTAAATACAATACTTTTTTTTTGTTTTGCCACTTAAATGAACAATATTTACAGGTATATGTTTCAATTGCACTTTCTATGCCATTACATATCTTCTCGAAGGACGTTGAAACATTTCCTTCGCATTTCAGAAGAATGTTATTATTAATCAGTCTTTCTGATTCACAAATATCTTTTAACAATATAATTCGTTGATTTATGAATTCTTTTGAAAATCCTTCTGTTACCAAGCATTTTATTATGTCATAAACCCAAATGGATTTATAATTTGATTCAATATGCATGCTATATTCTTGACTGTCACAAAATGCACCGGATAGTGCTTGAATTATAGCATCGAATGGGCACGTATTGGATAAAACAAATGACTCATTGTTATATTTGGTATTTTTAGTTTTATTTACTAAATTCCCGTTTCTAATTAACGCTATTTCCATTTTTTTGTATTCATTAGAATGCATTATTTCTGGAGCTGGAGCCGCATAGTATGAGGATCTAGTTTTTTTTTGTTTTCCCAATCCTCGCCAATTTTCAAGTATTTCACACGGATTTTCAGATTCTAAATCGATACAATTTTCATTTTTTTCAATCATATCTATCAAATTATCATCATTTTTTCTATTTTTTTCAACTTTTTTATCATGATCAAATATATCACTCAGATTTTCAGCTTCTAATTCAATACAAATTGCATTTTTTTTTTCAATAATATCTATAAAATTATCTCCCTTTATTGTATTTTCTTCAACTTTCATATCATGATCAAATATTTCAGTCAGATTCCCAGCTTCTAAATCAATACAAAATGCATTTTTTTTTTCAAACATATCTTTCAAATTATCTTCACTTTTTTTATTTTCTTCAACTTTCATATCATGATCTAATAACTTGAGCATACCTTCAATTTCTTTCACATGTTTACAGACAAATTTATCAGCGCGAATAGGTAGCTTATCATTGTGGAAAGATCTATTTTTCAAATCATTAAAATAACTTTCTACACTTGCAGACGACGCCGTTAATTCATTAACATTATAATGTTGTGTCATTATAGCTGACCACAACGGGTATGTTTTTAACAATTTGAGGAATGACTTTGAAAATGAAGGCAAATAATGAAAGTTATTTTTTTCGTATACTGAGCCTGTAGATTCAGTTACATATTTTTCTCTTGCAATATGTTCTATACTTAATATCCATTCATTCAAGCAACCATCAACGTCTTCCTCTTCATCAAGTTCTTGTGGTATGGAATCGTCTTCTTCATCCTCTATTTCTATTTCATCCATTCCCGCAATTTTTTTTTTCAGAAATATCTTGGATTTTTCACTTTCACATGGACTATTGTCATCATTATATCCTTCATATAAACTATTGGATGTTATTAAAACATTTTTAATAACTATCTCAGCATTTTTCAACGTTGTGCACATTACTACTCTGGATATGAGTTTAAGATAAAATTTTTTTACATCGATATTTGTTCCTTTAAAACAGGACCAGTTACTTACAAATTTCATTACGTGCGCATAATCAACCCGAATAAATGTTTTCAGAGTGGAATTTGATTTCATTGAAACAATTGAAAATGATTTATCTATGTAAGATTTTAAATTTACTTCGCCCGCAATTGATCTAGATATACCTCCTAATAAAGCTAATGAATGGTCACAAATTATAATGTTCGGTAGTTTTGCATATCTCATCCACTCTGAAAGCCAATAATTGATCTGGTTAATATTATGGCATTCTGATAACATCTGTGTAATAGGTATCTGTCCACTTTGTGACCCTGTATGTATGACTCCCTGATATAAAAATATATTACCAGAAATGTTATTATTGGGCCTTTCAATTTTCTTACATAATGTCCCAGTGGCGTCAATATATAATTTACTATATTTTTGTTTACGAATATAATCATTAAATATAATGGTTTGACTTGGAGTCCAATAAAAAATATAAAAAGGATCTAATCCTATTTTGTGGATGCTTGAACAGTATTTTTCTTCATATTTCAAACACAGAAGTGATACTAAAACATTTTTTTCCGATGAAATTTCTTTAAATTGTGTCTTATCTTTGTACTCTTGGCGAGACTTGCGTAAAACATCCAACGAATAAAGTTTACGATTGTTTGAATTTTCAGATACGTGTTCTCTCCTCCAATTTACTGCCATTTTCCCATCACATAATCTCTTTGAAACGTTATTTCTTTCTATTCCTGACAAAGGTCGTTTCATTAAATTAGAATGCATTTTTCCATTAACATTGTTCAACTTATAAGAAAATCGTACTGGTTCGTTCATTTTTGGTTTGTTAATACATCTTAAATCAATTGTTGCTTTACATTCTTTGCAGTATCCTTGACAATTAAAGTAGCATCCAGAGTCAGATACATTTAATGAATGTCTTTTGAACATCCAAATACAATTAGTTTCCAGTTGTGTCGAAAGAATTTCAAACATTGTATGTGACCAGTCAGTTTTCATTGAATAATTATCATCCGGAGAAAGTAATGATAACCAAACGTGATTATTAATAACAAACAGTTTTTCATCATCATCATCGTCATCATTATTCTCTGTAAGACTTAAAACATCTTCATCTTCATCATTTTCTGAATCAGCTTTGTCTCTGATTCCTAAAATATCATGACAGTTCAATCGATTACACTTGATAATTGTGTACAATGCTGTTGGTGTGATCTTGTTTCCAAAATGAAAACATATTCTGTCCCATAGTGGATCAGTACTTTTACCAAATGCATTTAATATTTCGGTTTTAAACAATTTCAGAACCTCTACCAACTCATGTTTATCGTAGTTACATTTTCTTCCAGCCATCTGAAATTAAATAGTAAATATGATCGATATTTCCCGTTAGGTAGAATTGTTTTAAAATATACAATCTAATTATAAAAAAATATTTTTATGATCACTGGAACTATTGATTGAATTAATGATTTTTATAAAATATTTTATAGTATAGTATCCAATCAAAATCATTATTATAAATATTTTTAATTTAAGTTTTCTTTATTTATTTTTGGTTTTTCTCAACGCTTATAAAAATATTACTGGGAATTCTCAATTTTCATCTCTTAAAAATACCGACTAGATTCACTTACCCATCACAAGAGATATATAAGTTGACATTTTAAGCAAAATTTAACCTACATATACTAAATACTTCTAATAGAAAAACATTTTAAGGTGTAGTATTTTAATTAGAAAAAAATTGGGAAGAATATCAGTTTTATTTAGTTCATTTAAAAATAAATTAATTAAAAGTGAGAATATGGCGAGGGACCTTTTTTATTCGATCACTGCAAACATGAATACTCTGTTTGTAATTAAGTACCTACTTACGAGGGGTAAATACCTGACGGAAGATAATAGTTACTGTACGGAGTCCGGGAGACTAGTTTCTGATATCGAGCAATACGTTATTCATTGCGTAAATTTGTGTACTTTTCTAAAATATACAGGGTGTCCCGCTAGGATTTACACAGAGCGATATCTCCCGTGTTAATAGAGATAATCGAATTCTGTTTTTTTTATTAGACTCACAGAGCTAAAAATATATATTTGATCTTCATTAGCAAACATGATTTTTTTATTAAAAAAATAAAAAAATAAACTTTTTATTTTATCATTTTTGTAAAAATTTAAGATAGCTATTGTATGAAGCTTATTTTTCTAAACATTTTTACGTTTCATTTTTTCATTTTCATTTATTTCGTGATATTTTATAATTTTTTTAGTTTTTTTATATGAAAAAAATATTTAAATAAATAAAAATAAAAAGTTTAAGTAGCAAAATTGCCAAAAAAATAAAGTCTATAAAATGGCTATTTTCAAATTTTACAAAATCCAAAAAATGAAAAGATAATTTTTTAAATATTTTACTAAAACATTTATGTAAAATAAAAAAGTGAAAAATTGTAGTCTTTAGCTATGTGAGTAATTTAAAAAAAACAGAATTCGATTATCTTTATTAACAGAGAAGATATTTTTTAACACAGGAAGTATAGCGAGTGTGTAAATCCCAGCGGGACACCCTGTATATAAACCTAACATAATATTGTATACAAGAAACTATGAAAAATCAATATTTCAGAACTTAGTTTAAATTAATTGCTTAGAATGAAGTAGAATAATTTTCTATAAAAAATTTAATAATAACCAATAGTTACACAAAAGTTAAGTCTTCCCGTAAATTGTATTCACGCACCGTTACCTATAATACCTATATTAAAAATAATAACTAGTACATAAAAACTAGAAAATAAGGTTTTAAAATAAATATAGCACTTCTTATATTATTATTATTAAAGTTATTATCAAATTAACAACCAAAAAACAACATTGGTCACACATTTTCGGCCCCCTCATTATTTTCAAAAACATGCTACTAGGAACAACTATATAATAAATATATTATATTATAGTGCGTAGTTGTACATACTACATACATCTGTACATCCAATAAAATATATTTCAAAAAACAATTATACACATAATTGATAAAATATGACGTATTGATAAAAAATATATTGTTCAATAAAATACAAGTTAAGTTATGACTTATTTGGCTACATTGTATGTTACTAAATGACAAAACTCATAAGATAAAATAAAAGTTGTCAACAAGGTTGAAATGTCCATAGTTTATATAAATATTTACTATTATGTATTATATTTTAATTAATGAAAAAAAAATCCACGCTCTAAAAATGTTACCATCAATACTATTAAAATTGTATTTTAACAGTGGCGGTTTTCCCGGGGAGGCAAGGGAGGCACCGCCTCCCTTGAAAATAAAATGGAAAAAATATTTTTTTCGTTTGATTAATAAAAAATGTTTATTTTATTAAAAAAATCTCTATTCTTTTCAATCTTAATATGGTACTTATTAATTTGAAAAATTTCAAATTTTTTGGAACAAAAAAAACATTTTTAACATACAAATTTGATTGTATCGTATAAAAATATGAATTTTCAAAGAACGGCGGGCAATCCGCTATAATTATTATTCATGCACTCCCAATTATATTTTATTCCATGATAATATAATATTATATTATCTTGTTATTTTCGTACAGCAGTGGCGGCGGCGACCGAATCAGTCGCCTACCTAGGTGTTATAGTAGTCACGAAATTACACACACAAACACACGTAAAATCGTTTGATTTGCGCATGCGCTTAGCTGGTCCGGCGGCGACAAAAATGTTCGCCGCCTTGCCGATGTTATCTATGATTTACCGATTATCAACGATGCACGTGCCGCACAGATATATATATTATATATATTATATCGGTCTTATATATATCAGCTGTGGCCGCGTGCGATACACCTTATCACAAAACTGTTTATCATTATACTACATACTTTATGTACTTTGTTATAGTATCATTTCCTTCTTTATAAATATAAAAAAATATTTTTTAATCAGATTCTTTGTTATTAAATTTGTAGTTTGTACAATTAATTCAAATAACTGATGTCTTTTTAAACAGTCGAAGGTGGGGGGGAAGACCACCATTTATCACTGGAGTTTATTTTGTTGCCTCCCCAGAAATATATGCTCAAGACCGCCACTGTATTTTAAATGTACATACTACATACCAGTAAAATAATTCAGCAATCAACAGTGTGTCGGGTACTCAGTGTGTCAGCCAGCTAGCCACATCGATATCTTGAAATCAAATGACTTAATTTCCCAGTTATTATGTTTAAAATGTTTAAACGTAGAATCTAAATTGGGATATTTATAAATGCGTTTGTGTTAAAAAAAATATCTATAATATAATTTCCATTATTACCAAAAGTAGCGATAAACCGATAAGAAATGCACGAAAAAATTATTACGTAACCCGGCTGGCTCAACTAACTATAATTAATTTATTATATTACACCAAATTATTCCACTACGATGTTATGATTATCATAAAAAAAATTCGAAAAGTTGAAGTGACCCGTCTGGCTAAACTTTGGGGTGCTGAAACTTTGAAAATAACAACTTTCGAGGTTCGATTTTGCTCTTACAAATACTTACTAATTGACCACAATTTGGGGGTGGAAAAAAAATTTCGAAAAGTTGAAGTGACCCGGCTGGCTAAACTTTGGGGTGCTGAAACTTTGAAAATAACAACTTTCGAGGTTCGATTTTGCTCTTACAAATACTTACTAATGGACCACAATTCGGGGGTGGAAAAAAAATTTCGAAAAGTTGAAGTGACCCGGCTGGCTAAACTTTCAGGGATAATCTGAAAGTTGGTGACTTACAAATTCTGATTTTGTGCTTACAAATACTTACTAATGACTTACTAAAGTTTGGTGTGTGCAGATGTTGGGATAAAAAAGATCATCCGGCTCCCGTGAAGTTAGCCGGGTTTTAAACTTTCAGGGATAATCTGAAAGTTGGTGACTTACAAATTCTGATTTTGTGCTTACAAATACTTACTAATGACTTACTAAAGTTTGGTGTGTGCAGATGTTGGGATAAAAAAGATCATCCGGCTCCCGTGAAGTTAGCCGGGTTTTAAACTTTCAGGGATAATCTGAAAGTTGGTGACTTACAAATTCTGATTTTGTGCTTACAAATACTTACTAATGACTTACTAAAGTTTGGTGTGTGCAGATGTTGGGATAAAAAAGATCATCCGGCTCCCGTGAAGTTAGCCGGGTTTTAAACTTTCAGGGATAATCTGAAAGTTGTTGACTTACAAATTCTGATTTTGTGCTTACAAATACTTACTAATGACTTACTAAAGGATGACCAAATCTGAATTCGTTTGGGTAATTTTGGGCGGCTAACTTCACGGACATGTTTCATTAGCTTCAGGAACGAAGTTCCTTTCTCCAACTTTTGGCCGGCCATCACAAAAGTAGTTGGCACAGTTATCGTGTTGTCCAAGACGATGATATGGGCTGTTTGTAATATCTTTTCTAAGGTCTAAAACAAAATATAAAAAGGTAAATCTTAAATAACATAACAGACAATTAATATGACAATTATTTATAAAATGTAACCTATCTGCTATACCTTAAAACAGTCAAAACCTTTATTCTTTATGTTCAATTAATAATTACATAAAATACAAATAGTAATTAAACTTACAAACCTATTATTTTTTGTTGAAGTGTTGAATTTTCATTTAAATGATGTTCAATAGCCTTAGTTATATCTGAACGAAAACGTTTAATATTAGTAGTGATAAATTTACGAATTATAACTGGATATTCAGATTTTTTTGAGAGAGCTGACATTTTCGTTCCATAGTTACGAAGAAGGTGATTTCTACATTCGATTTTGTGTGCTTTAAACTCTGGCCCATAAGGCATTACTTCGTTTAGTTTATTAGTGACACTGCTGTCACCGTCACCTGAAATATACATAAAAATATTTTACAATTATGTGTTTTTTTTTTTTCATTCCAATTATACTTATTTTAACTGGCTGAAATTAATTATTGCGTACCGATGAGCTTATTATACTTTAGCCCATGCATATTTAAACTATTGGAAAACCCTTCCAATATACTATCTGCCTCCATGGCGGTGGATGGTTTTTTCCAATTAAGGAAACAAACGTGAACAGGTGGCTCAGTTTTTCTGTTTGTTGCTCGCTGACAAACAGAACAGTAACTATTACGCACACCAACAAATAGTACTTTTTTTGTGTTGAACCCAATAATAGTCGCCTAAAATAAAATATAATTAGATTTATTTGAAAATTATTTTTATACGTTTTTTACCGCTCCAGAAAATGAATTATATTTTGTTTTATATGATCGCTTTGACCATTGGCCATCAGCTATCACAGTACACATGGGTATACCATTTTCATCGACATTTCCATTTTTGATAGCTATTTCCCTCTCTTCTTTACCAGCTTTAATCATCTCATCAATAGCTGTATCTTGCACTGAATTACTGACAGTCGATAAATGATTCATGTATGAAGTAGACGAGATAAATGGTAATTCGATTGAAGCCGATAATTCGGCGAGTTGTGTTTGGCCTATTCCTATATTACAATAAAAACATTTTTAGTTATAGATTTAAAAAAAATTACCCAATATTAAAATGAACATACCAATAGCTAAGCTACCATTTATTATGGCTTTATTGATGGGCAAGTAAGGTGAAGTATTATCTAAAATTTCTGATGTAATTTTTGAAATAATGTTACACAGTTTACATTTAAATGTAAAGACAGACATATACCCCTTACGAGTTTCTGATATGAATACCATGTGCAAAAATGAGCAGTTGAATGGTTCATGCCGGATTTTTTTAATTTGCTCGAATAAATGATTAATATCCACAATTCGTCGACCTTCGAGCCGTCTAAATTTATAAATAAATTCTAAAATAAATAATGTTATAATACATAATACTTTTATTTTATCATACTCAAGGACGATGAATTGCTCATCAGTAGTCGATTCTACTAACAAATTATGACTCATAAAATCAGCTGAACAAGGTTCCGAAATTTCAAAATTGATTTGTTTATCTGTATTCATTGATACTGGTGTACTATTCGATACAGGAAAAAATGAACTAATTTCCATGTCCGGTATAGTAACGGGCATAGTGGCATTCAAACTGCAAATGTTAAGGACATATTTTTGGTATTTTATTGCACTATTTTCAATTGTGTAACTCAAAGTTTAGAAATAATTTCAAGTCTAATAAGGAAAATATTAACTTAATTAATTATTAACTCAACACAATTATTATTCAACATATATTTTTTAAAGCATACGAGTATAATGCCAACTTTGAGGAACCTTGCATTAAATTTTAAAGTTGAAAAGTTTAAAGTTTCTACGACTAGAACTTTTTTAATAATAACAAAAATCTAAAATCGTTCAATACTAAATCATTATTTTACGAGTGAATAATATCTAATTATGCCAAAAAAATTACATTTTAAAAGGTCATTGTACATATAAAATACATAGGCGTGTGCAGACCTGCATTTCGGGGGGTGCCTACATAAAACAATATACTCTAAAAGTTTCATATATCCACAAATAATATTAATAATAATAATAATAAATAATTTTCGATATTTTGATTAATTTTATCAAAATTCAAACTTTAAATGTTTATAAAAAAAATGTTGCCCATATATTTTTAATATTTTTCAACACCTATTGTAAAAATATACCAGGGGCCTTTTATTACATTTTCACGCTTTTTGACCCAACAAATAAAATTTTATTGATATTTATAAAAGAAAAGGAACTATTAAATTGTCCTTTAACATCTCTAAATGAGTCAAAATAATTTCAAAATTGTATGGTGGATATAAAATGCTAATATAAACAACCCGTGAAAACACCTCATTGTAAAATCACTACATTCATCGCTCTGCTCCGAATCTAAAAAAATCGAATATTTCAAATGCCCATTTATATTATAGCATAAAAATAAACAAAATCTTTACGCGATTTCGTAATAATTTAAATTTCAGACACTTATAAAATTAGAGGTTTTATCACGTTCGAAGTGTTTGTATTTCAACTATTTGTAAAAAGTTAAATAATTAATCTACTTGGATGGAGTAATATACATTTTAAATATAGAATAGAGGAGTGAGTTACGTTATTTTCAAAAAAAAATAATAAAAAGTTTAAAGTCCCTACGATTAACAGTTTTTGAATTACAACAATAAAACTAAATATCGTAATACCTATACACATGGGTATTTTAAGATTTTTTTCCGAAAAAAACTAATATTTAAAAAAAAAATTATACTGTATCAAAATTATGAATAATATATATTATTTTATTATAGTTATAGATTTACCTGTTTCTATAATGATATAACATGCACACCGATTTATAGGTGCTATTTAAAAATAATGTTATTAGTTATTACCTCGAATTTTGATCAACATTGTTGAATTGAATTTGAACTGAAGGTTCTTCAGGATTTCTGTCGTCAACATCACTTCTAAATTTTCATAAAGGAATTTAAAAAAAAAAGTAAATGTAACTGCTCTACAATTCTGCTGCTGTATAGTAGGTGTCGAGTGGACCTCGTCATTGAGTCATATACTATAGTTATACTTTGATTGATGTGTTAAAATATGAACTTCAAACGCATTTTTTAATTACAATAAGTTCTTTATATTAAATTTTCAAGAATTTTTGGATGGCATAATTTTTTTTTATCGAGTTTTCACAAAATGTCAGCGACATTCTCTATGACGGGGTACAATCAAGACTAGAACTATACAACAGAGCAATTTTTTTCGTTTGAGACCAGCAAACTAAGTTTTTAAAATTAAATTTTAATTGGTAATATGTTTTTAATTTTAAAATAAATATTATGTAGTTAAGGGCACTTACCTCGGTTTTTTAGATCGTCTCAGCGAAAGTGACCTAGTGACCATACTTTTAGTCGATCGTTTGCGTTTTTGCAAATTTTTTTTATTTGCCATGATACATGTAACAACCGTATAGTTATAATAAAAAAAACTGAACATGTGATCACGTCGAATCATCCAGAAGGAATGGTTATTTTCCAGAGTTTACTTTATGATAATTCGAGTATTACAATAGTTATAGTAATAATTACCTATACTTGATTAGTTATTTTTAATTTTTATACACATTTCTGGAAATTCAGCTATTAGTAGTCTGATATTATTACATCCGCTGTCGTGATTCGCAATCACTAATAATTATTAATAAGGAGTACGGTGTGTATACTATAAGTTATAACTCATTATTTTGGGGTATCTAGTCATAAACCATAATAGTCATACTTATATTATAATAATAATTGTTTTAATTAATTTGAATATCGATTCAAGATTTTGTTTTACATTTACAGAAATATAGGTACACCATTATAATTTATAGCATGTATTATTTAGAGCAATACGAGATATTTATTTTATATGATTAGGTACTAGAATTTATTATTGCTGGACAAATTATGCATACTTTGAAGTTTGATGTACCTACTTACTGAAAATATTAGAAGGTCCGTAGTGTTAACATAAGCGTAATCTTGTGGGGGGGCAAACTGTGGTTAAACCCTTTAACCCCCCCAGATTACGCATATAGTAATTATATAACAAAAATGATTGTTCACAAATTGAACACAAATCAAATGTCGGTCAGTGATGGAATGTCGTATTGCCGTCTATGATTGCCGATAGCCTGATTATAATAATTTTATTTATTCATTGTTGTCATTTCTATAATGTCAAAAATCCATAGGTATTACCTCGGGAATTACTATTAGTATAACATTATAATATTGATATATATAATATTGAAGGTTCATAATCGGCGCATAATCTATTCTCGGAAGCGTCGGTCGTCGCTTCGTCGGCAAACGATAACCATACGAGACAGTCGCGTAGTGGGGGAATTCGCGGCCGCCGCGGTCGCGCCGTCACAACGGATAGTAGGTGGCAGCACATGATGGCGATGGAAAATCAAATCTAACGACGTAAACATGCTGTCGAAAAACAAACGAAAAGCCATTAAAAAGTGGTTTTAGAGTAAAAATACCTATAATAAATTTTATAGAGAACAATATTTCGGAGGGAACCTCATCGGGGTTTTGTATTAATCTAAATACTCAGCTAGATATTGAAGGCACAAAAACTCTTTTTTTTTAAATTTTTTAAATAACCACAACTTTTTTAATAGTTAATATTTTTAAAAACGCCGATGAGGTTCCCTCCAAAATATTGTTCTCTATAAGTTTCATTATAAGTATTTTTACTCTAAAACCACTTTTTGATGCCGATTCGTCTGTTTTCCGTGGACGTGTTTTTACAGCTGAAAATGACCGGTGTGGCGTCCTCTTAATCATAAAATTCTACAACGACGGGTTATAATATAAGAAAGAAAATAATAATAATGACCTTTTCTCAGGCAAGTAATCAATGTATAGCTGAAAAACTAATAATACAGTTTAATCATGATGCTGTTTTTTTATTTATGTGTGACGTGTGTGCTGTGTAATAAGGTTGTAACACCGTTGATGGTAGATTTTTTTTTTTAGAAAACCTGTCATATTTAATTTTGACTTTGATTTACCTAACCTAGCTATTTTATATTAATTTATTAAAGTATATTTATACATTTTTTCTTACACTAAAATTATTAATGTCAATAACAAAACTTAAGATAATCATTTTTTTTTTTTTTTTTTTTTTTTTTATAAATCATCAATATAAAAAAATCTTTAAAATAATACATAATCCAAATAACATTTTATTGTCATAGCGTTGAGAAGTTTTCATTATTTAGGAGAAATATACATATTTGAGAAAGATACAAAGTTTTATTCAATTAAAATGAACACACTGCAGTTTGAAATGTATCAAGATGAATATGTATTATGCATAGAAAAAAAATTGTCCGTAGTTTTTGAAGGTTTTTTATTTGACGGGGACAAAAGAGTTAATTAAAAAACAAAAAAGTGATACCTACATATTTAGTAAGTATTTACTTTTTTTGGTACAGGAGAATTGTAACGTTTGCCCTTGAAAACCTGTGCGAAATATTTCCATTACAATAACACCCTTGCAGATCGTATATTACATTATAAAAACAATTTTTTTTAAGAAAACGAGGGCGAACATTTGAATGACACATTACTGCCTAAGTTTCCTTAGACACTTTAATTTAATCCGGGGTTTCCTTTTTTTTTGAAATGTGTAGTAAGAAGTAGAAGTGAACTGCTGTTGGCGAGGTTCACTATCACATCCCGGATGTTAGTAACTGCACTTTCGTTCGTCGATACTACACCAAAGTTGTTTGTTCCACCGCGGTTTTCTTTTATTTTCGTCCAATTTGTCCACGGAGTTCTCAACTATGATGCTTAAACAAACAATGTTCCTGAGTAAATAAGAGATAAAGTACTAATAATATAGGTTTGAAAAGACCCTATTCTAAAATAGATTCATTTTTAATGGCCAGAAAAGTTGTTTCTCATTTCTCGCACTCAATCATTATGCCTAGAGTCCACTAATTTCAGATCAATCCACTATAGTCTAAAATTACCGAGGTAATAATAATCAAGAAATAAGCGAAATGAGATAAACGCGGAAAAAAACCCTGTCTACTGAATGTTTCGGATTTGTGCACTCGACGTATAATGTTCGTATATACTTCAATTTAATGATTGTATATTGACGAATTAAAGTGTTCCCGCACAATTATATGTTACACTTACACGTTGCAAGTTACAAGTCAAATAAATATCATCAGAGATCAGTACAATTCAACAACAGTTATTTCATATCATACACAAATATCAAATTTAATCTTAGTTATTATATAACCAAAAAAAAAAAAAACATTTTCAAACTCTAAAATTTACATTGACAATGTTATCGGTGACTACGTTGACGTTACAATAATCATGAGATCAATATTACATTAACAATATTAATACACTTATTTTTTATTATTATAAATAAAGGCCTCGACAGCATAGGTCATTGGCCTAGAAAGAAAACAAAAGTAGTTATATGTATAAATGTAGCTTAGTTAGGTGGTAATTAATACACTTATGGATATATACTAGGTATGTTTATAGTTAATATAGATAACTACGCGATAGCGGCAATGAATCGTAAATAGGCAGACGAGTTGACTTGTCGTTGAAGGATTCGGTTACAGAGTGATTGATGAAGAAAAAACCTGAAATCAATAAAACAACAGTTCTATATTTAAATAACTTTTGTTTTCGAAATGTATTTTCTTTTTTACTCGTGGAGTTCACGAACACGATTAAAGCAAGTGATTAGTGAACAGCATCGATGTGAACGAGTGAAATAGAGCGAATGTAACAAATGCCTATATAAATATGATGCATACATTACACACAGCGATTTTTGCCACCAAATCACCTAATTTTTAACCATTTCAAATGCATTCATTAAATTTTTTTTTGCATGTGAAATTAAAAAGAATAAGATAACTAAATTTTTATGAAAATAATTTTTTTATACAATTTTTTTTTTGGCTACGTGATTTTTTTTAATTGTTTTTAATGATAACCACTATTTATAATATATGACATTAAGAAAGAGAACAATTATTTAAGAAAGTTTGATTTTTTAATTTTAATTATTAGACCAATATAATAAAACTATATTAGGGTTTTAAGTTAAAATTAGTAGTGAAGAGTAGTGACCAGGTGTCTGCGAATTGTTACATTTCTACTTGCCACTTCTTAAAACTTGATTCGCTAATATATCTCATATGTATTGGCTAATAATACTAACTTAAATAACAACATTTTAGAAAAAAATTATTATTTTTATTATTATTTGAGAAAACTAAAAACTTATAAATCATAAAAATAAATATAATATATTTTTCGTAAAAATTTAGTTATATTGTTTATTTAAATTCGACATGAAGAAAAATTTAAATGTTTGCATTATTCTGGTTGAAAATATGTTGAGCCAGCTTAAAAAAAATCTCCCTATATGCATGTTTAATATGACTACGTACTTAATAGCCACCGCACATTCAGCGTGTTACTGTGATGAACACTTTACCGTGCGATTGCGCACTAATACGCTATGCGTGACTGCAAACCGCAATGTCGCGCTAAACGTGTAAGTCATGAGAAAATACACTTTGTGTGACGGAGTTTATAGTTTTGCATGACTATTTACCCAAAGTCCGCAATGATTCCGAAATACCTATCGTGTCTGCAGCTTGCGCCCGAGTGGACTTAATTGTGCGTCGTATTAAACGGGTGTGACGTAACGCCGGGAGAAGTCACGCGTGGAAATATTTCGTTTGCTTATCGATTTATTAGTTGTTTCGGTAAAGCAAGATTCTGTTCGTTTAAACTTTTTGGAAACATGATTCCGTACGATTTTCTGTATGATGTTACCATTTATTTATACTATAAAAAATTATTTGTAAATTTTTTCAAATTTTCTATCATAGTAAAAATTAAAAATACAAATTAACACCTTGGTACATGTTATAAATAAATACTCAATAAATATTATACAATAATATTTATTGTATATTATTTATATTATACAAATACTCAATAAATATTAAATTATAATATTTTAACGAATCGTAAATTCATTTTATTAGTACATTGCTGGATCTAACGATGTCTGTCAGTTGAGTCCATTCGATAGAAACGTCCTTTAGATGTGCATCTTATTTTTGTGGAAGTTTCTTCTTGTATTTCATTCAGGACTGATATAACCGAATAAATAAGTTATTAACTGTATGCTATATAATATATATATGAACACAAATTCTGGGAAAATTGGTAATTGACATGGAAATATTAGGCAAAAACACTTAAAACGTACGGAATCAGGGTTTTTATAATGTTCACTGATAACTGATTAAAACCATAGGTACGGAACCGTGTCGACGCCCGTTATTCGAACTTTAACCGTATCAAGAAGAACGTGTTATTTAAACCCCGTGTTATGTTATGTACACACAATATTCTATTCGCGATGTGTATTCAAAGCTTTTACGTGCCTGCTACACGACGCTCTTATGAGGAAAATGAGGAAATAATGGTTGGCCGGGAAAGAGATGGCGGTGTTGAGCCATATGACAGTCGCATACGCCTTTCTGTGTACATTGACTCGAGGATCACGTGTGATTTGTGCCACACGCATGCACAGACAGATTTTCTAGTTTTAATTGAAAACCCCATCATAATATATTATGTTGTACATCACATTTTTTTTCTCCCATTACTACGTCAGTAGTCGTGAAATATGAATCTAAAGAAAAGTAGTTAGTCGACCCTTTGATAATAGCTATTTAATCAAGACACGACACATCAATTATTGAGTTTCAGTCTAGAACTTGCATTTGCCTACAATAGTGAGGCACGATGTTTAAGTGCGTCTAAAAATATATATAAAAAAAAAAAAAAACTAAAAAAGTTCGTTAAATAAATAAGCTAAATAAATAAATAGGGCAGTAAATGAAATATTTAATTTATGTGTATTAAGCCCTAGAAATGAGTGTAAAATCAAAATCAATAATAAACGAATACAATATATTTTGTAAATTAAACGCTAATCGTCTAACAGTTTTTATAGTAACTAGTTTTTATATTAAAAAGTAGGGAGGAGCGAGTAAGTTCCCACTGTGCAAAGAAATTTTACAAACGTTCCTGTTATGTATACATTTATATCACTAAATTAATGTTACCACTTACCACCAAATATTCCTAAAAAGTATTGGGAATGTTTTATAAAACCATTTATTGTTGAATCACAATTAAACTATTCCATTGATGGTTACTAAAATTGTAGTTGGAACTGTTATGAGATTACATTGCAGTAACATTAGTATTTATATTCTAAGATATAAATTGCCCGCATTACTATATCATATTATATAATGACTAATATAGACATAGACCTTTTACCTTTTAGAGTAAAAGGTCTATGAATATAGACAATATTTATAAGACCTAACCTATAATATGTATTGATAAGCATGCACGCGTGCTATTGTGGTTATTTATATTTAGAACAATAATTTATTTTATTTTCAATCAGAATATTGGGGAGTGGGGTTGCTTATTTGTTATTATTGTTTACGAGTTACGACGTTTACATGTATAGTGCAGTGCCAATGGTGGCTATTTCGATTTTCGGTGTAATAATCGTGTTTTTTGTTCATATAACATTAATTTGTAGTTTGATTTCGACAATTAATATTTATAATATTAATTGTATTTCCGTCATCGTTGTTCGTTAGTTCGATTCGTGGTTTTGTCACATTGTTGGATTGCGTTTATAATTATTAATTATGGAAACATGGCGAACCCTCCGAAAAAGGTAAGAACAATTTAGTATATCACACTTTAATTATTGTATTTTGACTTAATTTAATAAATTATTCAATACATCACTTTAATCTATCTTTTCAGCTTCATTTTACAAAACCTAAATGGGTAGTCGTCAGTTTTTCTGTAGCTCGTGATTATAGTGTGGTTCCTATAAAATGGCTAATTGAAACAGATACAGAAAAACGATCAACCAATTCTATACAATACTGATACTGGCCATCTATTAGAGTCACTAGTATTGATTTACAGGAGGCTATAGACCCAGATCCATCCTGGCAAAAATTTAGAATTCGTGTAGTTGGAGGCAACAAGACTTACAGTACGTAAATAACTAAATACGTAAAAAACTTTAGACATTAATTAAACTTGAACTTTGATTGATTATTGATTTATAATATTTTTAAAATTTTTTTCTTTATATATCATACTATCCAAATTATTTAATTCTGTAATGACAGTATGTTAACATATATTTTTAATTATTATTATATAGTTGTTTTTCATAGGTAATTTTAATAAAGCTTGGCATGAGAAAATTGAAATTGAGTCAACTGACAACAAGAGTTCAGCAAATAACTATAACTCAAATAAAAAAAGTAAATTCATAGATGTCAGTGATAGCAGTGACAATGAAGGTAAATATTATTACTTATAATATATATTTGATGCACTAAACAACCTTTAAATATGAAATTACACGAGATTTCTCAAATTTGTAAATTCATGCATAACAACTTCATAAAGTTAAAATTACATTTTTAATACCTAATTAATATAGTAAATATAGTTTACTACATTAAGTTAAGTCACAATAGTTTTAATCTATTGATGTATGAAAATAACGACTAATTAAAATAATCAATTTGTTTTAAAATTATAAAGTAGATACATAATATTTTTTTAAAAAATGATGAAACAATGTACCATAATAATTATCAAAATAATTTTCCTTTACAAAAAAAAAAAGAAATTCAATTTCATTCATAGTCATTCTTATGAATAATATTTTGTGATTTTTATTTTCTGGAATAAATTATTTATTCTGTTCATTTTTTTCAAAGATTGCAGTTATATTATACAACAAAAATCACCAACTAATAACCAAGAAAAATGTTTTGCTAATCTACAACCATTAAATCCATTAACATATACCAATTCATTCCTTGGCCAAGAAACATCATTATCATTTACTAGATCAGAGGTAATATTTTTATCATAATTAAATAGTGATTCAATTTATTTCTAATTCTTGATATCAAATAATATTTATTTTTATGATATTGTATGTACTTAGGTTCCTTCACCTGAAAGTCAACCGATTTACAGTTCTGTTGAAAATGTATCATTATCTAATAATTTTGCATTACCACAAAATTCTTCTGAAGGTAAGATAGCCATATTATTTTATTATTTTTAATCACATAATAAATTATGTGAATAATAGTCTTATGTGTATGTATATATGTATGTCTATGTTGATAAATATATATGTGTATAATGTGAGATACTCATTTTAAAATAAATAAATTCTTTATGATAGCTAATCATATTACTATAAATAAAATATTTAAAAAAATTAGGTACCTTCTGAAAACCGTTCAGCTCAAAATCTCAAGGTAATTTAAAATAGTACATTTTTTAAGTATAAAAATGTATTTATCTGTATAAATGATGTATAATTGGTTGGTAAAATGCAAAATATGAACTTGGAATAATTTTGTCATTAGCTTATAAATATTTATGGAGTATGAGAATTTATTTTTTCAAAAGATTTAAAAAAAGTTTTAAAACATACAATTGATAAATAGTTAACTGCTCTTAAGTTTATTTACACTTGGTATACTCATTAGTAAAGTTATTAAATATTTAAGTATGTTTTATAGGGGTAATTCATGATACTTTAAAGAAAATTCATAATGAATTAGTGGCCAATCGTATGATGAACGAACGTTTATGGCACCAAATGAATAGCTTGAAAAGTGATTTTGAAAAGTTGACTCATCGAATGACCCCAGGTTTAATGTTTTCAAATGACCATGTTGAGGATAAAGAATTTCTCGGAAAATTGCCTTTCTCTACCATTGAAAGTGTTATAGCTTGTGAAACAATTTTAGAAGCTGACAGTCGTGCTAAAGAAAAATTTGTATGCATATTTATTAGTACAATAGTATAATTAATTATGAATTTTATTTCCAATTATTTATGTTTGATAAGAAAATTTGCTTCGTTCATTTGGTGGTACGGATGCTAAAAGTCATTCTCGTCGAATTTTATCAAAATTATTTACAAACAAATTCGCAATCAATTGTTCGTGGACTGGTCGAGCATTTGAAAAAGATATTACAAAATATCGAATTCAAAATTTAGTTATTATTGCAGTAATGAAAAGTTAGTGATTGTAACTGATTTAGACACTTAAAATAAATATTTTATATTTTGTTTTTAAAATTCAAAATTCAAAAAAATGTTGTTAGGTGTAATTCAAAATGAATACTCACAATATTCAGAGTCTAATTTTGAAAGTGATGTCCAGTCTTGGTTTAGGACTGCCAAAACAAGATTCGATAGAGAAAAGTAATTTATAATTTTTGTTTTCTTGATGTATAATTTTTATTCTTAGATATTAATTAGAAAACTCATAAATACTTAGTTAAAATAACCTACTACCTATACAAGTACATGTAAAATCAATTGCATTTATTGAAGATTATTTTAGGGATGATTCTTAGCCTAAAATATCTTATGTATAATAACTTTTCTTTACTTTCAATTATTGTCTTGGCTGGAACTATGTTATTATTACTTCCATCTGGCCCAAATGTTTAATATTTATATGTATAGGTAAGTTAATATAACCATACATCCCACTTTCAACCATTTAAATCCATGAAGAAAGCAAAATGTGCCACATAAAAATTGGTGATTTGTATTATTGCATTCTAATAAAAAGGTTGGATAAATACCAATTTCGTTATAAATTATTACATTACATTCGTGTTCACAAGTTCATATTTAAATCCCAATGGTTAAAAGTATAGTAATAAATAAAAAATATAAAAAACCAGCTTACTAAAATACCCAAGATTAGTGTTCTATTTTAACTTCCTAGTTCTAGAAATGTATAAATGTTACGGGCAATATGTACAATTTGGGCATTATAGAAAATGCCCGGGCACTATAGAAAATGCCCGTCGTATATTGGCAATATAGACAACGATATATAAAAAGATAATATGTACGAAATAGGGACTAAAGAAGGCCGTCTGTCAACTTTTTACAGCAGAAATCAGTTTGTAATTTGCAAAGAAAAATTTCTGGAAGTTAAGGATGTGCCACAAACAAAAGTTTGACTCCGAGAGGCCGCACGGAAATTATCTATTTTGGGTGGTCAGGGATACGAACGATGTACGTGTTCACAAAAGTGCAAAACAAGGAAGTGCAAATGCAAAGCAGCGGATCGACTTTGCATATCAAAATGCCACGGAAGCAGTACATGCGACAATAAATGAAAAACAATAATTTACAGTAATATAAATTTATAGTACAAATATATTATAATAATTATCTAATAATAAAATCTTATAAGTATCTAATTAGTACTCAAATTATTTATGAATTAATTAAATTACTGTATAGTAAAATAATAAAATCTAATAAAACATTATATTATATCATTGTCTATATTGCCCAATATACCCAATATACGACGGGCATTTTCTATAATGCCCAAATTGTACATATTGCCCGTAACATAAACATTAAACAAAAAATATTATTTCATTTATTTTACTTATTTATTTTAATGTGTTTTTATTCATATTACTATATTTTTACCTAAATTATTTAATTTGAATAATAGTACAAAAATTATAACTATGTAGGTATGTAGTTTTGGTATTAGAATTTTTGAGTTTCCAACTCTGAGGGAAAATAATCATGATCACGTTAATGTTTATCTTAATAATTAATATAAAATTTAGTTTATTATTTCAATGATATTAGTTTTTATACGTGGTTATACTTAACTCGATAGTTTTTTTATTTTTATTTTATTTGTAATCTGAAAATGACTTGTCAAAACTAGTTGCCATTATTTTTTTTTTTTGTTTCTGTACTTTTGGCTGTGAATTTTTAATAATTCTATAATATTACATTTTGTTATAAACTTATGTTTGTGTGTTATATAAATTTTCGTTAAAAATTTTTATTTTATTTTTAGGCTTACCAAAACAATGTAAAAGAATAAAAAACATTGAATGTATTTCTAGTAAAAAGCCATTACAAGAATGTTACATATTAACATCTAAGGTACTATTTTTAAAATATTTTATTGATGTTCCAAAAAAACATCTAGGGAACATGCCTAATCAACATTATATTGATGTCCGCATTATTAGTTACAGGAACTTGGCATATTGCATTCCTGATATGTTTTTGGAACTCCAATGGAACTTACAAAGAAACATTCCATAGTTCTCTGGAAACATTATTTTTACATAACTGTTATATTTCTTTGCACAGTGGGAATTGATTTAAACTGACCATAGGTATCAATTGTTCTACTAAAACAATTTTGGATAGAAGAACTTAAAATATTGCACATAAAATCATTATTATATTAAAAATAACTCATGTTAATTTACAGTTATTCACGTATTTGAAATAATGATCGAATGAAAATAAAACGTGATTTCAATAGTTCAATTTTAGATCTAAAAAATATACTCAAATTCATAAATTTGTATAAAATATATTACGCTCATTTATAATGTTTGATTTGTTTGTATTAATTCAACTTCTTAAATCTTAACCCTAGAACGGTAATATGCGTAAATTTTACGTATACCTTATATTCAAAACGTCGTCAACCTGTTTTTACTTATGTTAACACTTCAAAATTCTAGATATGCTCTTATCAGTTAGTTGGGTATATTTGTTGTTAGTCGTTTTGTCATATTTTACTTCCAGCTCTGAGTTTGATTAGATCTACAAAAACACCATACGTAAGTTTTACGCATCATTACTAATACATGTAAATATTACTACGTTAAATATACGCATGTTTACCTATACACGCAAAATAGTATACGTATATTTTACGCATAATTACTAATACTGTAAGTATATTGATAATTCCCAACATGGTCCAAGAAAATTTTGTGAATATTGTTCATACAAAAAAAGAAGATTAACAACTACTTATTGTATTGAATGCCAGAGACCAATTTGTGGAGAATACCAAAAAAAGAAGTGTCTAGACTGTTGATAAAAAATGTTTTCATCAAACTGTTTTTTTTTCTAATATTTATAGTTTATTTTAATTACTAACATTTTTTTTTATTATCAAGAAGTGATATTATGTTTATTTTTACTGAGATTTTTTTCCCTAATATTTATAGTTTATTTTAATAACTAATATTTTTATTATTATGGAGAAGTGATATTATATTTATTTTTACAACTATAAAGTATTTTAACAGAGATTGTTATTTAGTATTAAGTTTTGAACTGAAATTTATATTAACTTTGCTGTAACAATAAGAAAAAAATGTAATTAAATTTAATTCAATTTATGTTATTGATTGTTTTTTGGTTTAAAAAAGCTATTTATAGATATCCGTTTTATCTTCAGTAGGTACTACTAACATCATAACAAAATGTATGTGCAAGGTTTTGTATGTTTTTTTTGTGAACATATGCAAATTGTATAATTAAAAACATACGCGTAAATTTTACGCATCATTACCTATGGTGTGCTTTAAAATAATGTTATCGTTCTAGGGTTAATGAGTTATGAGCAGGGCTCGGAACTTTATGCAATTGCATGTTTTTCAGGAAGCTGCATATTCAAAATCTGATTTGATACAAATTTGTTTCATGGTCCATACAATTGAAATACAAAAGTTTATGTTGCATATTTTTGCATAATTTAACTAAATTTATATGATTTCGCATATTAAAAGAATTTAAGCCCATTAATGCATATTTTATGTTTATAATTTATTATTAATACATTTAACTATGTTGTACCTAGTATTAATTTCAGTTTTGTTTTCACTGGCCCAGTACTTAATTTTAAAATTTTCAAGAATAAAAATATATTTATTTATACCAAGAGCTGTCACAGCACGTGTTATTCCCCGATATCGTTAAATAAGTTGGATCTCGTAATCTTAATCACCGGCCGTTTGTTGGATGGTCGATTACTGCTGGTATTTTAACATTTTAGTTAGAAAAATACATGAGAGATTTGTACATTTTTAAAAATTAAATGAATAAATATTAAAATAATTTTTTTTTCATAATTCTACTTTTATATGAATATTTACAGTAAAAATAGTTTCATATTATACTGCATATTTGAGTTTTTTTAGTGCATACGTATGCACATATTTTATAGTTTTTTAGTGCATGAAGTTCCGAGCCCTGGTTATGAGTTATGACCCTGTGATATAAGTGCCAGAAAGAGCTTAAGAGCTAAGTACAGTTTAATGATAGGTATGAAATTAATAGGTACGTCTAAGAATTTTTTAAGTGGTTCTAAATCTTGAGTTTAATTTTATCCATAATGCAATTTTAAATTTTGAGTGAAGCGAAGAATCTTATGGTTTTTAACGTTTTATACATAAAAAAATCACCAAACATCAAACATCATTCTGATGAAAAGAACGTATATACTTATTGGTATCAACTTTGCTGTTATAATATACAAATTAAGACGTCCATTGTAGTATAAAGTGGATGTTTAAAATATATATACTTATTATACACGAAAGGTGCTTTTCTGTTACAATAGTAAATTAAAATGAAGACCCTCATAAACTTAAAAAATGTATTCGATTTCTGGTAAAATAAAACTAGCTGAAAACTGTATTCGTTTAACGAAAATTTGCCTAGTAATTTTTCTTATGAAATAAATTTTCCAAAAGTTTCATATTGTCAGTACTATAAAAATAATATATGAATTGGAAGTTTGACACAGATGGTGTCAATTACATGGAGATCTTTTTTGGGGTTGCTCAATAGTTTACAGAAGAAAACAACAAAACATAAACATAACAAATACTATGGTAAAACTGTAATATATTAAGTAAATCCTTTTTGACCCCATATCAGTTTTGTTATTCGTCTTGTAAAATGTGTCATCAAGTATACGAAAAATCATTATTCCATCAATATATTATATTTATTATTATATAGTCTTTTCTGTAGAAACCTCTAATTAATAATAACGCTGATTCTTTTCTTTTTTTTTTTGTATTATGTAATATTCATCAATCATTCATGTCAACTTCAATGATCAGATTATCAGATCTATGTACTCTCTTTTTACAATATAAAAATGTTTGTACTAAAATCATATCAGCCCATTAATCCATAGCATATTAAAACAAATTGTTTTTCCTTTTCAATTTTTAAGTGTTCTATTTCCACACTTAAAAATCATGTTTGTTAAACAAATTATGCTATAAACATACTTCCGATTTAACTATTTAATTATGAAATATTCACTTGATTAAACTAATATTTGTGTATATACCTTAATTGAAAATTTCAACATTACCATCATAGTTTTGTAAAAAGAAGTGAGAAGTCTAGTATGTGTCATAGTTTTTTTATTTATTTATTTATTTTTTTATTAGAAACTGTAGGTTTACAGTGTGTAATAGTTATGAGTATCTAGTTGTAATGAAATAATTTCGAGTTAACTGTGTACATTTTTTTTTTTTTTTTATGTTATACAAATAATCACAGCATATTTTCTTTTAAATGTTTTTTATATCGTGATCGATTAAAAATCTATTACTTTTTTTTAAAACTCGTATTAAAAAAACTTCTGTATTGCTAGCCAATGGTCGCACGGTGCACAATGTGTTGGTAAAATATTATTTATGAACAAACCATATACAATGTAATATTTAAATGTCAAGTTCTTGGAGTTAAATAAATTTTAAATACATTTTTAAATGTTAGCCAACATAAATAATTACAGGGCTTCTAAGGGTCAAATGTGATCGGATCAT
This sequence comes from Therioaphis trifolii, assembly GCA_027580255.1. Lineage (NCBI taxonomy): Eukaryota > Metazoa > Arthropoda > Insecta > Hemiptera > Aphididae > Therioaphis > Therioaphis trifolii. The sequence continues at coordinate 60,825,066 of CM050404.1, forward strand.
CTGATCCTTATACACGCATAGTATAACCCACTCTAATATTTATTGTTAATTCGTCTGCCAACTTGGACGATTAGGTTCTACAGTTAAATGACACAAAATCATTAATATCTGTTACAAATTAAAACCCGCTAGTTATTATTTTTTATATTTTTATTTTTTGATGATTATACTTTGGTGAGTAAAAATGTATAAAAAAAACCGGCCATACTTCATACCATAGATGTTCTTCTCTCCTCGGACTAGATATAATGGTGATGAATGTATTGCGTTTGTCTGAGTGCCAGTAGGTTTTTTCGTCAAAACTATTTAAAATTGTTTTGTCTGATCAATGGTGATGTGTTTCACCTAAAGATTCAATATTTGTTTTTCTGTTTGTATTCAAAGTTATATAATATTAGACTGACTAATCAATTTTTTATACATTTGAAGTTGCAAATCGATGTGAAAACAATCGATTCCGCAAAAATCGTATAAGAATTTAGTTCTACGCACATAAAAAAATTAACCAATAATTAACAATTTTTAAGATTTCTTTTATAGTGTATAAGTTAGATCATATTAATTTTTCAAAAAAAAATTGCCTAATACATAATATTAAAAATGTTATTGAAAATAAACTTTAAAAAACTAGGTATTTTCAAAAGTTCTATTTTCAGCTCAAAAGTGGTCGATTTTTTTTTTAACCCTTGTCAAGTATGTAATAATATGTCATTAATATATGGTGAACATTTTAAGTTTCTTTCAACAATATCGTAATTATGAATAAATAAAAAAAATCGATTTATTTAATTATAGGTAGGTACTAAGTTTTTCGGCAGTTTTTCCTCACGCATTCACGCAAGCAAAAACTATTGAGAAAAGAGAAAAATTAACTTTCAAAGTACCAATTAAATAACATTTTCCATCTATAGAGTTACCGGATGAAATTTTTGAACAAATTAATGAGTACCAAAAAATTAATTATAAAAAAAAAAACTTCGTTATCGTAAAAACCAATAGATTTTTCGCTTCACTCATTATATAAAACTTAAGACTGTTATTCATAATGGGTATTGGATTGTTTATCTATAGGTATAGGATGTCAACGGCTGCATACTAGTTGCGGACAAAAAAAAATTGTCATCAATTTCGACCTAACAGTTGCGGACACGGTTTTTGTTATCAACATACTAATTGCGGACATTTATTTTATAAAAATCATTGAAGTTGCGGACACGATCTATAAATGGTGACCTACGAATTGTAAACACAAATATTTCCCTTCACCACTTTTTCAAGACTTAGGACAAGCTACCAATCCAAATACTTAAATTGTACTGAATCGGTAGGTGGGTTTAAAAATATTTGTGTCTTGTAAAAAAACAATCGTTATTCTTTAAATTATTTTTAACAGAATGCATTGTTGTAAATAGCCTCAATATTATATACATATTTATTTATTATTTTATTAAAGATTTTGAGGCAAACATTTTTTTGAAATATATTGGATGAATTGTAATCTAGAAATTTTTTCAATCGACAAATTTTCCATGTGTATTTTAATAAACGCCTCATTTTCATTATTATTATTATTATTATTTTTTTTTTTGATCGTATCAAATTTCGCACAGAAGTTAGGTTCATTTTTGGGTAATTGCCTGTTATATCAAAAATAATGATCGGGAATTTGCCAACAATCAGTATGTTATATTTCGTGTCCACAATTCGTATGTCACCTTTTTAGACTGTGTCCGCAACTCACATGATTTGTATTACTTTGTCCGCAACTAGGACACACCGATGTCAACATATCTAAATTCAAGAGGATTTCAGCTGTTCTTGGGATCGTTTATGTACTTTAAACGCTCGTTTATACAGATATAATATTAAATCGAAACATTTATGTCATAAATAATATAAAACAATAATAATATGCAACGGTTGTAGGAATTATTAATGTACCACAAATGAAAATATATTTTGAACAATAAAATACCAAAGTATTTTGTATTTTAATATCACAGTAAAACGCAATAAAGATACACAACGTAAACGTTGGAATGCATTAATCTAAGTATTGTAAATATTGAAATGATTGAATATAAAATTATGTTGTACGTTACAGGGAAAAAACAAAATGAAAATAATAATAATATTCTTGTATTTTTTATTTCGATGGACAAAACCACAACCATTGCACAAAATGAAATGAGGTATCTTTTATTATTTCATATATCAAAAATTAATTTAGATTCAACTCGTTTGAAAAAGCCTACCGCCACAACAATAATATTATATACTATGAAATTATTGTTATACGGATGTATATCGCGATGAAGGTTCACGATTGAATCACAACCGCAAAAATTCCATCGGAATCCGTATCAAAATAAAATCATTACTAAAGCCTGAGTTTCTCTATAGTCATGACTTTTAACAGTAAAATAATAAAATGTATATTAAACTCGTGGTTTTTCGTCTAACGGAAAGTGCAGTGAGACGAGTCCTTATTACACATAAACGTTCAGTAAGCAGAATTCAATCATATTTTTTTTTACAATTTATCCTTTTTTATCTAGATTACAAACGCTTTGGAATCAATCATTAATGTTATATGGTTTATTTTAAGTACAGTTTGTTTCAAAATGCAGTGTGTTCCAGTTAATTACTTATTATTTCTAATTAACTGTTTTTAAAACTTTTTTTACTGAACAGATTTAAAGTTACATGAGTATTACATAAGTACATACTAAATACGAAACATAAATTGTCCGGATTATCCGGATGTCCGGATTAGCGGGACTCTACAGGAATCAGTTCCTGGAATGGGACTTTCAACTAAAATGGGCATCGAGTTGTCCGAAGACTACTTGGATATGGGTAGAACAATATTTACTGATAACTGGTATACTTCTATCAGCTTAGCAAATGAACTTTTGTCTCGATCAACAAATTCAGTAGGTACTTTAAGATCCAATAGAAAGTTTAATCCAAAAAATGTTATTGATGCAAAATTAAAGAAAGGGGAAAAAATATCAAATAAAAATAAAAATAATATTCTTGTATTGAAGTGGAAGGACAAGAGAGATGTGTTAATGTTATCAACGAAACACAACGATAATATCATAGAAACCACTAACAAATTTAATATGGTAATAAAATTGTGAAGCCAAAAGTTGTATTCGACTATAATAAAGCCAAAGGATTTGTGGATATTTCGGACTTAAGAGGATCATATCATTCACAACTTAGACGATCACTGAAGTGGTATCGCAAAGTAGCATTTGAATTATTGTTAAACACAAGTTTATTAAATGCACTAACCTTGTTCACTACTGTTACTGGTAACAAAATGGGCGTTACTGAATTTAGAGAGAGCATTCTAAAATCTCAAAATCTCAAATATCAAATATCCCAAATAAGTCAAGGAGACAACCATAAGCTAGTTACATGCAAGAGAGGAAGATATTACAAATGCTATAATGAGATGGCGAAGCAAGGTGGAAGACAGCATACACAAAAAGTCACTCGAAAATTGCAAACTATGTGTATCAGTTGTTCTAAGCCTCTATGTTTAGATTGTTTTTTTAAGACACATTCGTCAAAAAAAAATAAAATAGAGAATTTTTTTTTTATTTGCATTTTGTTAACAAGTATTTCAGTATTTTTAGATAAGCATTTTTATTTACAAGAATATTAAGCAAGTATTGTTTTTTTTTTCATTATTACACATAGTTTTGTTTTTTAATTTACGCAAAATGTAAAAAAAGAAATGTATATGAACAATTAATAACAATATTACAATGCTATTAACATAGAATAAATCGTTTTTTTCTGTACTTTTTATTCCATTAATTGACCGAGTACCAATAATGGTACACAGTGACGTAATCACGAAAAATTACGAGTACCAAAATTGACCCTCAAAGCCTGAGAGTCAGTGTGAGCCCCAGTATTGGTACTCAAAGCGTGTAGAAAGAATATGTCAAAACTATTAAAGCCTAGGATGCATACCACGTGAGTACCAAATTTAGTACTCATGGCAGACAACTTGTTAAATTGTGATTTAAAATTTAAAATTAAATTTCAAAATTATGATTTTATACGAATATATATGTACTATAGATTGTAAAAATAATACCCATTTCAATAATGAGTTCGATATTCGATAAGAATATTGCAATAGTATGTAAATAAAACATATAAATTATTGAATTATCGATAAACTGACTCATTTAGCGTTTTGTGTTTATTCTTGGTGAATTGAAACTAAAATTCAGCTTAAACTTAATTTTCTATTTTCAACATGAATTTCAAAAATGTTGGTAAGTATTCTGTATTAAATATTTTATAACTTTATGCTATATGTATAATTAAAATATCAGAAAAATCGTAAAAACAATACGAATTAATTTTGCATAGTGAATATAAATTAATACATTAATATTAATCATTAAATATCACATAGATTAGGTAGTACATATTCTACTTAATGATATTTTCAAAGTTTGGTTAGCGTCCACTTGCGTCTGTAATTTTTATCATTTTTTTTCTAGCGAGTTCTAGTAGCAACGCTGAACCACTAAATAATACAGAATTTGACGATCATTTAAATTGCAGTAATAACTATACATTTGAAGATTTACATAATTTGCTTAAAATTTAAAAATAGAGGACCATTAAACCCGAATTCATTAAAATGCACAACTACAAATAACTACAAAAAATACAGAGAACATCATACTAGAAAAATGAGTAGAGTACAACAAAATAAAGATCTTCTACATATTATGATGCTTTTCCTTCAGATCCGTACATTTCTTCATTACGAATTATACCCAAAACAAAATTGCATACGTTAAGTGATGATATGAATTCTCTTATACAACTGAATAATGTTTAATATAAATATATACATATATATGATTTATCTAATTGCCTAACAATTTCTGTTAATTACTTACTATATACCAGTATTAAAAAATATAAATTTCAATGAAATGCTAAAAATAGTATAGTATAGTCATTGGCGTAGCATGACCTAATAAACAGGGGGGACTTAAGTCTCGGATAATTTTTACCAAACTACATATATAAATTTTAGTGTAGATAATAATTATATGTATTGGCTAGTTATTATCTGGTAGATAATACGTTTAGGTACACAGATTCCAGGAACTAACATATAAGAATTTGAGTTACTAAATAATAATGTAGTTATAGTTTTAATGTTTAATATTAATATTTTATTATATATGGTTTTTAGAAGTCACTAAATATTTTCAACTTTAATCTATAATGTTAAATCTAGTCTACGTTTATTTTTATTGAAAATATTCAAAACATTTTCTTCATTTATTTTGTAAGACAGGTCTCTTTCTATATGTAGTTTTAATGTTTAATATTAATATTTTATTATATATGGTTTTTAGAAGTCACTAAATATTTTCAACTTTAATCTATAATGTTAAATCTAGTCTACGTTTATTTTTATTGAAAATATTCAAAACATTTTCTTCATTTATTTTGTAAGACAGGTCTCTTTCTATATGTAGTAGAAAGATTTGAAATAGAAAGGTTTGAAAACCGATCATTTGTCATTGCACATCTAATCCATGATTTTATACGTTTCATCGCTGAGAAAGAACGTTCACAAGACGCTGAACTAATTGGTATTGTTAATGCAGCTTGCAACAACTTATAGACATTTGGAAACATATTATTGTTTATAATTGCCAAAATGTCATCAACTTCATAATTTTCTTTGCTAATTCCTGGCAACCATCATTTCTGATTTTAAATTAGTTTTGTTGATGTTCAATACTTTCTGAAAAAATAGTAATTTTAGTAAGAATATTAATTGTTGTTTCATTAAAAAGTAAATAATTCAAAAAAAAAAGTAAGTTAATACATTAAAAAAAAAAAAAATAATTCACACTAAAAATAAATTTGTATTGGTTGAACCCATGATAATTTCATGTATAAATGTCTATTTTTAAAATAAAATGAATAATGCAATATTGGAAATCAACAGTGTTGCCGTTAGACGTGACGGAAAATGTTTGATATGACTATGTCACCGTCAGAGGACAATACTTTATTTTAAATTTCCAAAAAAATAATATTTTATTATATATACGGGGGGACTATAGTCATATTTGGGGGGACTATAGTCCCCAAAGTCCCCCCCCCATGCTACGCCAATGAGTATAGTTTTATAATTATTACTCAATAATATTAGCTATACAAATTTTGAATTTATTTTAAAATTAAAAAAAATTATCCCCTTCATTTAAGTTGTGCCATTAAGAGAGGGCTTAGTTGGAAATTATTTCGACTAATGCAAAATTTTAATTTAGCAATTTTAAAATCATATGAGTTGATGTAAAATACACACATTTTGTAATATATTAAAAAGACCCCTAGCCACCTTCCCTTGATGCTATCTTCAAAATTGATGTGATATGTGAATTAGGTAGCCTTAAAAACATGTAAAATTCATACTTTTTGTTACTCTTAATAATACCCCCTAGCCCCCTCGCCATTTTGACGAATATAAAAACTGATACATAATTTGAAACAAACGATATCAAATCATGTAACTTTGATTTATTGCATAGCCAATTATACTAAAAATTAAAAGAAATTAATTTTTCCCATCTAGAATTGTATTTTAGACCACTGGTCCGATGCGATTCCTCTAGTCCAGCGTTTCTCAAATTATGGTACTCGTACCACAATTGGAACGTGGAAAGCTCATAAGTGGTACACGATGAAAATCTCCTTTTATTAAAAAAATAGAATGAATCACAACCTCTGCGGTTTCTAATCTCTTGTGTGTCAACTTATCTGCGCGAAAATACATTTTCCCACTTATTGTACACAGAAAATAAATATAGAAATAAATCAAACGTAGAGAGTGATTTAAGGCTTTGAGTTACCAATATGGAGCCCGATGTAGACGTTATATTCCGTTCAAAACAACACCAACCGTCGTACTGAATTATGAAGTAAACCATAGTAATAATGATAATATTTGTACCTACATAATATGTAATTGCATTTCTTTTTGTGCATTCAATACTTATATTTTCATTATTTTTTAATTCCTAATAAAATGAAATCTATACATATATTAAAAAAAAAAACCGTTAAAATAATTAATAAGCAAAAAAAAAACGTCAGGTGGTACGTAAAGAATTTCAAACTGTGTAGATGGTACGCGAATATAAAAAGATTGAGAACCGCTGCTCTAGTCACATGTTTCCGGGGCCCGGTATAACAGGCGAATTATACCCCCCGGATATTTTTACCTCCCCCCCCGTAAAAATGTCCTAGGATATTATTACCAGGGGTTATTTGTACCCCCAGTAAAAGTACTGGGGGGGGGCTATAAATATCCTAGGAAATTATTCCCCCCCCCCGGTAAATAATTCCATATTTGAATTGAAATAGTATAAAATACTCAAAGTATTTTATTAAATTTTAACTGTACATAATTAAAAAAAAAAAAACTATTTACTATTTAGTTATAATATCTATTGAATTATAGGAGCGTACGTACGTTATAATTTGAGACGTCTTAATACCTTTGACGAAAAATGTTAAATTTAAAATAATATTATCAAATTAAACCATAATGTATATAATATGAGTATAAATTTAATAATAGCATTATTTCAATAAAAAAAAAAAACCAAACAACCAATACTAGACGTACAATGATAAAAAAATAAAAATTGCCCATATTCTATTTAAATATTATAAATATTTCTTATATTTCTATTGCCTTAGCATTAAGGACGAAGGTCACGTACATTTAAGCTGGTTTCACACGGAGCGGTTTAATCGCGCGCGGTCGCAGTTAAAAATCGCGGCGATTAATCGCCTAAAATTAAACAAATATGTTAACATTGAATTATTAACGAAAAACTGCGCGTTTTAAAACGGCAACCTCCCTTTTCGACTACGGAATTTTATTCGTCACTTTTATGTAAATTTTGATGTATTAAAATCAAAATTCGAACGAGCAGTTTTTGATATATGTTTGTTTGATTCATTAACCATGCTCCCCCATATTTTTTTCCGTAAAAATGCGAAAAATGTGATTTTTATTATTGGAATGTTCAAGTTCCTATAAAAGGTATTTTTTACAAAATTTTTTTTTTTATATCGCCTTAAGGATGTCCTGTGGGCATAACTTTTTTTCAAATGGCAACCTCCTTTTTTTACCTCGCAAATTTGTTCGAGACATTTTTCTGTAAATTTTGATACATTGAAATCAAAATTCGGACGGATAGTTTATGAATTATTCGCATTTAAGTATTAAGGATACCTGTAATAACATGTAACCGTCCTATCGATATTGTCGGTGGAATTATCTATTAGCAACTTATCAACAAATTCTACTATCATTGATGAAGTATATTTTTTTATCAATGTAACAATCGAACCACAGAACAATACAATCACCGAAACCACGGTCTTAGATTATATAACAATAGTATGGTAATGATAATAATATAACCTCTGTGGCGGTAATAGACGTGTTATCACCATCCATTCTCACTACCGGTTACGCGGTGACAGTGGACGCAATGTTATCACGTAACCATTTCCCTCTCGCTTTGAATTGTCGCGTATCTTATTTTTGTATTCTTGATTTTCATTGTTGTATAATTGTTATTTATTCCTATTAGATTCTGAACGGAGTGAAGAATGTATTGATTTTACAATGATGTGTTTTTTTTTTTTTTTTTTTTTTTTTTTTTTTTTTTTATTTATTTTTGTGTCTGTCGACACGATTTGGGGCAGTAAAAATGCTTCGATTGCCTTATATAGCAACTTTTCTGAAAGGAAAGTGAATCTAGTTGGTACTTTGGGGGGTCAAAAGTTAAAAATTTTCAATATTTTTTTAACGCGCCGGGAAAAACCCTTAAAAAATGAGGGAAAAACGGTATATTTTACGCAAAACCAGTTTTCGACAAAATCAAATTTTTTATTTTGCTATAACTCAAAAACTAATCGATGTAAATACTTGAAATTTTCACCAAATGTTTAGATTAGCGTTCTCTATACACCGTTAAATTTTCAAAGTATTTTGACTTTTATTGAGCTAATTATAGACAATTGAAATTTTCAATTTTTTTAAGTATTTTTTTTTAAAATAACGATAAAATTTTTTTTTTTTGCCAGAAAATCTTGAAAATTTAATACAAGGTTTCTTATAAGTTGTTTCATAACTGATAAAAAAAAATCCAAAATCGTAAGTCACAATTTTTTTTTATAAGTGCTCAAAGTTCCAATTTATACGAAATATGTAAAAATTGCGAAAATTTGCAAATAATTTTGTTGTTGAAAAATCGTAAAATTTTTTTCTTTTATAACTAAGTTTTGAAAATTTGGTACAAGGTTTTTCATTAGTTTTTCTTCAATTATCTGCAAAAAAAACTCTACCGGATTCAGACAAAAAAATTTTATGAGTGTTTGAAATTTAAATTTTTACAAAAACACGTTAAACAACGGTTTAGCCTCAAACGATTTTTGCTATTTGTTTTTTTTTCAAAAAGTATAAGTTGTAGAAACTTGAAAATTTTATCAGTTGTTTATATTGGCATTTTCTTTATATAATTTTATTTTCAAAAGATTTCACTCATTTTTAATCAATTTATAGGCATTTGAAATATTCGATTTTTTTTATTTTTTTTTTTATAAATGTTGATAAAAAAAATGTAGCTCGGACGAAATACTTGAAAATTTAATAGAAGGGTCCACATAAGTTGTTCTAACTCCCATTCAAAAATTATAAAAATACATAGGCACAATTTTTTTTTATAAGCAGTTGAAGTTCAAAAATCGACAAAATTTGTCGAAATCACAAATTATGTCGTAGTTGAAAATGTATAAAAAATGTTCTACTCAAAGTTAAGAAATGAAAATGTATTACAAGGTTGTTCATAAGTTTTGCTTGCAAAAAGTATAAAAAATCTCACGATCGGTTCAATGAAAAAATTTTAACGGGCGTCTGAAACTGTAATTTTTACAAAAATTCAAGCGATTTACTATAAACATATTATTCACTGACAATTCATCTTCGTTCAGAATCGTTTTTTTTTTATAATATAAAATAATGTCCTAATCTATCCTATAATGCCTAATCTATCAATACATCTCGTGTATCCCACCCAACTCCTGTATCTCTACTCATCACCATAATTTTGTCCGAGGAGCGGAGCGACGATGGACGAACTTCCACCACCATTGTCTTACCGGCTTTTTTTTATTTTACATTGCCCGCGATAAAAGGCTACGACGCCGATCGCGACCACAGATAATAGATATATCTATTATCCGTAGATCGCGACCGGGTCGACGTTCTCTCTGTTCTCGACTTCGGTACGTACCAGTCACCTGTTAATTGTTATTTAGTCGATCTCATATACATATTTTTCTAATAAACACGTTTCGCGCAATTACACTTGTGTCGAGTACTTTCTTTCTTTTTAATTTAAACTTCGACTCGTCCGTGCTCGCGGAGTCATTTAGTATATAGAGAGACGAACATCTCGTATTACTAAACCTCTACCTATTGATATTATATTAATTATCAGTTGACAGCACGAACTATGATTATTTTCGCTCCAAATGCTAACAAGAATAGAATAACAATTTTTCAACATTTTCGTATGTGCAATTACAGCAAAAATGCTGTGTATGACGAGAGGACGTATAAATCGCTGTACCTGTCGCTACACTAACAGCAATACCACGTAACTACATTTTTCACTTTTTTTCAGGAACAATATAATACATAAAACATTAAAACATATTATGTTTTATGTATATTATACGATGATATCACATCACCCCTATAAATCATATGCATAGTATCATTAATTTTCATTTTGGACTGAAAATACCACAGATATACGAGTATACTAATAAAATATCTGTGGAAAATACTAATTGCACAAATCACAGTAATGTTCATGGAAGTAAAACCGTTAAAAACGTTGTTCACTCGGTCTTCGTTTGATTTCGAATACTAATCGTGGATAATGAAACGATTCGAAAAAATAAAAAATAAACTATTAAATGATGAAAATTGATTGTCCGTTCCTGCGCATCTCATGGTGAACTCTATGAGTTACGTAGGTATTATACACGTGCGTACTTATTTCGACGTGGTACGATCGTACGAGTGTTAAAACATTTTACTATGGTGAAATCCCGATAATAATTAATTAATTGATGCTGTCGTTCGTGTGAATAATATTCGCAGACAAGTATTAATACCGATCGACACGAACGAACGAACGTACATTTTGTAATCACATCATGTCTTTACAAAAAAAAAATCACACAGAATTCATAATAATCTTTAAAAATTATATTTTCCTCCCCTTGGCCACAATTATTAACGCGTGTGTGCACAAAATAAAATATCTTCGGTGGCAATAAATTATTACATAGGTACCTATGCGGTTTATATACCTGGTTACAACTACACCGTGACGGCAGTAATAATATATAAACGAACGTGGTAAACTTTTTCAAACGATTTCGATATTATTTTACGTTATTTCGATTTACAAGTATGTCTGATATATTTACGCAAGTATATTTTGGACGGATACAACGTATCAACTATACAGTATAAACGGTGTATATGCGCAAAAAAAGGCAATCGCCTACAATAACGATTCATTTGTAAAACCGATAAATCGTGGTACCCCAAAAAAAAACGAAAAAAATAAATATATTCATACATTTACATAAATTTAAGATTTTTTTTTCTTGCATTGTAAAGGAATGAATATTAATCAACATCGATCGTTTCTCGTTAAAACTATTTCGACTACGCGCGTCGTATTTGCCGTTTGAACGTTGCCGTATATTACACGCATTGTTATGAAAACATCCGAACCGGTCTTATTTTTTATCTTTATTTATTTTTTTTTCATTGTCTTTCCACCAATTCCGAGAAATAGCCGTATTATATATTATGTATGAGATTTATGTGCGCGTGTGTGCCATCAGAGACACACTTATGGGCATTGGGCACATTATATTATCATCATTATCGCGAAAATTCATCTTAGTTTTCACAATTTTTTTTTCCGTTCTTTCCCGTTCGATTAAAATTGTATATGAGGTAGAGATTCCCAACCAGGGCGACGCGGCACACTAGGGTTCCACGAACTTAATTTAGGGTTCCGCAAAATTATTTGAAATACAGTATTCAAGAAAAAATGATTTCAAGAAAAATATGGCACAGTGTGTAATAAAACAGACTATCATATTATAAAACGCGTAGCGTAGATCGCACGCTACACCAAAAACGAGCTGGTAGATCGCTCGCTACACCAGCACCAACCTTCTGTGTTTGATAGTATTTGTAGAAATATTACAATGTTCAATCTATTTTAATGTTAATATTGGTTTGATTGCTATCGCTTCGATGTGGACAGCTATAAATTATCACTCTACCACTTGTTTTTACCACACATTTTCACTTTGGTAAACATAAAAGCAAATAAATGAATGAAAATAGAATTCACTGAAGAAGAAATGAGAGCATGTCTTTCAACTATTCGACCACGAATAAAAGATTTGTGTAAAAAAAGAAAACAAGCCTTAGTGTTACATCAGTTCCCTAAGTTCCCTAATTTTTAATTAATCTTGATAATCAAATAATATTATTCAATAATAATCAAAAATAAAAATATATTGTTAATGTCCAATGTAATAATTTGTTTTATAAAATATGATATGGATATATACCTATTTCTTACTACTTTTGTTTATGTTTATATTTATGCACTGCTAAATAAAACTGAAGTAATCTAGGGTGCCTCCGGATTTTTAGAAAATGACTAAAGGTGCCGTGAGTCAAAATAGGTTGGAGATCTCTGATATAAGGTACGCTCAGTGTAGCAAATAGGTAGGTACGTATAAAACTTTCGATCCAATGTTTATCTTCTACAGTTTATTCGATGTAGAAACAAAACGAACATTGTCTATAATTAGATGTAAAAAAAAAACAATTTACCTGTATATGATGTTTGAAATTGTGTTAAAAATTAAATATCAAATATTTTTAAAGTTACTCCATGATTTTTCGAAAGAAAAACGGAAAAAAATCACAATATTTTGTCGAGCTAACATTCAGCTCTTATCGATTTGGCTTATTTGTAACAACTAAACAAATTTGTAGCTAATTTTTTCAAAATTATGTTATTGCGGTATTCTTGTCTTCGTCTGTTGAAATAATCATACTACTAGAGTTACGCAATTTGTATAGTTGTTCTTCATATTGTTCTTCATGACGCCTACAATATTCAATATTATAACCTCTTTAAGTTAATTTGAATCATAGTAACATACATAATAAATGTAATAGGGTCAATTTCTTATGACTTTGTTTTTTCTTACAATAATAATGTTTCACACATCACTTACGGAAAGTAAAAACACTAAAAACGTACACTACTACGACAAATATTATATTATATCAAGGCCAGATTTAAGCGTAGGCTATATAGGCTGCAGTGGCGTACCGATAGGGTTATACTACAATTAGTTTAAAATTAAATAATATTATTTATTTATATACTACAAAATAGCTGAACGGAATGTCCAATGAGTTTTTTCCAACCAAAACGACCTCTAATCTAATACTACGTAATCTTTTTCACATATTTCCTCACTTTTTTCAGTAATATTATCACAATCACTCGTCAGTGTACATCTTTGGTAGTATAAAAAATGAGTCGAATTGTGTACTTTATTGGAAAATATGAATGTGTTTAGAAACTTAGTAAAAATTATTGATCGGTATATTATTCGTCGGAGTGGCCGAGTGGAACCAGGCATCACTGCTGACGCACACTGTCGCCGGTTCAAATCTCGGTCACGGGCGGCTCTTTCTCTCTGGGCAGGCGTCTGTCTAAAGAGAGAGCGGCCGCCATCTCCCCTGTGCAGAAGGCAACGGGAAACCGCTGCACAGTAAAAACCCTTCCTTCCCTAGTAATACCTTCTTCTAGGTGCAAACCAACCCTCGGGTTGATGACCCTAGGAAGAAGAGAGATATTATTCGTATTTGATAGGTGCAGTATACGTGAATCGAAGAAAATGAACCATCCCATTAAACCGATGTCGTTCCGGGGTTATTCGAAATGTCAATTTCGATCATATACCACTGGCACAGTTACCTGCACAAGAACGGCAAAAGTTCGGAGAAAACCGTATGACACACAGACCTGACTATATGAAAATATATACGTGTGATACGATCACGGGGCGAAGGATAATAGTAACGAAAAGTACAAATACTTGGGCACACCGAGGAACAGATCCCGGGTCACCATTTATTTCCGTGTGAACAATGTAGGAGACTTTACGACAACAGCACATTTATTTCGCGGATAGTCAGGTCATTTTTACCTGTAGCGATTCCCTTTGAAGGCCATAGTGACAAAAACACGTGATTTCACGCGATCGAGCGCTATTCTCAGGGAGGGCTGCAGGACTGAGTCGCTACACTTCCCTTCTCCGGATCAACCACTGTGGGTAAGTACCTGTATGCAATATGTATACATTCTGATTTGCATGCGAAAACTATCAAAACGAGCGATGACGGCGGCAGGGTGGGTATACTCGTGCGAAGACGAAAAAACGCTGACCGTCTTCATGCCCATTCACGGTGAGCATCACGACACGCTCGACGGCGGAACCTAACGACGACGGACCTACACACAAATCCGCCGAATCGACTAGCTGTTTTGTCACGACGACCACCGCGTCAGTTCTGTTAATATGTACACGACTTTACAGTTGGACGAAGGGGTATTTCCATCAAACAGGTACCTTATGGTTGATGCAGAAATGTAATTTTTGTTCAACCTCAAAAAAAATATGGTCGGCAGGTATTTGCCTAGAGAAATATTATTCATCACAAACGCTAAAACATTTCGGTACACGTACACTGTTATAGTATATATGTATATATAAATATGTTATGATTATGATGTTTAAAATGTGTATAGGTTCTAAATTTGTATTTATGCGTTTTTATTTTAAACTGTAATTGTATAGGTTTATTATCATTATGTAGGATAATATGTTTTGTACATATTTGACGCATATCCACTTCACAATAATTATTCATAGCCAATTATGAAATTTAGTCAAACCAGTGATGTATTTATGGGGTGGGGGGGGGCTGATGAGGATAGATCACTCCAGAATTTTTTTCCTCACTATGTGTACGCAGAGTAAAAACATTCAACCATTGCGTATATATATATAAATAATAGTCATTGATAATATGTCGTGATTTTTAAAA
Source organism: Therioaphis trifolii (assembly GCA_027580255.1). Lineage (NCBI taxonomy): Eukaryota > Metazoa > Arthropoda > Insecta > Hemiptera > Aphididae > Therioaphis > Therioaphis trifolii. Next base: position 60,840,391 of record CM050404.1, read on the forward strand.
CTTTTTCAGAATCGTTAGAGAAGTGAGTAAGTTCATAATAAATTTTCAAAAGTTTTCGTCAAATATTAAATATATACCGTTCATAAATTCCTCATTTTTGTCTAATTATCGGTAGGTTTATTTTTTGTCAAAATTATCTTAAGTTTTTTTTGTTTGACAAAAAAGCCATTTTTTTTTTTATAAAAAAAATTCAAAACTCCTTGTTCTATCTGTACTCAAAGTTGAATTATGTTTGAATTCACCACTTTCTATCATAATAAATTGTTAAAGTTGAAAATTTACGTTAAAACAGTTTATTACGTAAACCTTGTATAATATTTTACGTAAACGCCAATAAAAAAAAATCTTAGTAACGAATTTTGAAATTTTTTCAGGATCGTCGGAACTCGGAGAAGTGTATGAATAAAGTCATGTTAAATCAAAAGTTTTTGTCAAATGTTTAAAATTTTATAAGGGATTAACTTTTAAAAAACAAGGATTTTTTTAAATTTTTTTGCCAAAAGTTATCAAATGTTTTTAAAGTATGTAGTTATATACGCCAATAATATATGGTGAAATTTCGAATTTTTAGCAACTTTGCTTTTGGAGTGATGACAAAATTACTTAAGTCGATTTAATGAGTAACGTGCCATTTTTGCTCCATTTTCATCTGTTTTTTCTGTCACCTGGAAAACCTATTCAGATGAGAGCTTAATAAACCTTATAGTGCCATCTACATATTATTTCCGAATTTCCGATCTATAGAGTTGCTGGATAAAACTTTTGGATTCAGTTAAGGCGAGCAAAAAGTGTATACAGAAAAGATATTTATAAATAAATAAACAAAATTGTAAAACCATAAAAATAAGATACTTCGCTTCACTCAGGAGTCAGAATCTAAAACTACATTCCTGGAGTAGCCGAGTAGGTATAGGTGTTGTACCTACCTTAATTGACCGGAGGTGACGAGTAGGTTGAATGAGACCATTCCAAGAGATTTCACATTAGAATTTTAAAAACGGATCGCACTGTCGCGACATGTCGCCATGTATGCACCCAAAATAATATGTATTATTATCAAAGGAAAATGTATATAAAACTAAGGAAAACCGGGTATGATTTCGAGCCTATTATATCAATTCTTAGAAACATGAACTTTTGAATCTTAAAACCATTACCTACCGTCTTACATTATTTTAACGTAAAATTACCTTCATTTTAAGTGTTTGATTTTTAAAACAAGGAATTACTTCGTAAAAATAAGTCTTGGAGAGTTCATTAACTTTAATACTTCTATAATAAAATTTATGGAATCATCTTCTAAAATTAACAATTTCGAACATTGATTCAATAGAATGACGGCATTAAAATAATGAAATAATTCTATCGTAATGATCCTTAGTTTTCCTAAATTCAATGTTAAATTTTTTTTTGTTATAAAGAATGACGGCATGTCGTCAGCGCAACACCGTTATTTCGTTGTTCCGTGTATTTTATTACTTGTGCGAGTGTTTCACCTCCGATTTTGATATCAAAACATCCGTTTATTCTCAATCTACATCAAAACGTTTACATCACAATTAATAAAAACGGATCGGACATACCCACTAAGCGCACGTCACACGTGTCATCACTATTTGTAGGTATACACCATAGATAATACATAATATATTATCTATGGTATACACGCTATTCTCCTAGTAGATTACCAAGTATTCCAAAACGACTTTTGCAAGCAGCCTCGTGCTCATACACTTGGGTTGTTCATTTATAACTCCTACAAAGCCGAAACACGTAGGTAAGTTACGCGACGCTTTTATATCGTATACATTTTAATATTTAGCCTTTAGGTACAATTGATTACTATTGATAGTCCCGAAACGAACTAATAAATGTACCATTGTCCATGGCTAATCAGTACGTACATCTGAATTAGGTTTTTCAACAGGATTCACGAACAAAATTAAAATTTAATGGGTTCACACACAATAAAGTACGTATTTCACCCAACGGGGTATTTTTTGCTCTATAGACAATTTAATTGAGATGGGTTGTTGGGGATTTCAAAGAAATGACGGATCATTACTTTAATTAACCCGTCATCAGTGGCGTCCTCTAAAATCACGCGAGAGGTGGCATCGGTCTTTTTGACCGAACTATACAAAATGATAAATTTTGATCTCAAATCGACCACCTACTTCAATTATTAATTTTTGAAGTTACCACAATAGGTTTATAATACGTATTACTCAATAACGGTAATGAATAAGCGATGGGATTTACGAAATTATGATGACAGATAATACGTCATATTTATAATATATTTGACTATGGGTCTAACCAAGTACGATATAAATACCCAAAATATAGAATTATAACCTGTGTAAATAACTATATGTTATAGTAAATAACTATATGTTATCATCAACATTCGATGTTGGTACTAAAAATAAATAACAATTAAACTAAATGTTTTAATACGGTCAAAATAATGAGCACGTAAACAGTGGCATCGGTCATTTCGACCGATAAATTATTAATTAACGGTATTATTCCGTGTAAACAACTCAAAATTAGAACAAAACATAAATAAACTACTCTATATTGGTAGAAGGAAAGGTATTTAAGTCAAAAAGAATATCAGTGGTCCCAAACAAATATTATTTATAATATTAGAAAATTGACGGTCAAAATGACCGAAGCCACTGATGACGGGTTAAACGATTCTGAGATAAGCATCAGTATACACAAAAATATACCGTACATATTATATTATTTAATCATTTGTCGTTAGTTAGATTTTCGGTAGGTTTTTTTTGTATCGAATCTGTTAAAAGTTTTCTTGTTTTACAAGAGCGAAAATTTTTTTTCCCGAAAGATTCAAAACATGTTGTTCCATCTGTGTCCAAAATTTCATAATGATTGGATAGATCAATATTTTTTAATAGACATTTTAATGTTGAAAATTGACAAAAAACAAATAAGTCGATTCCACAAAAATTGTGTAATAATTTACTCAAACACTTATAAAACACATACTGATCAACGATTTTTGAATTTTTTTCAATATGGTAATTAGGTGTATGAGTATGATCATATTAAATTTTTAAAACATATTGACAAATATTAAAAACTGAACTAGAGATAAACAGAAAAACAAGATATTTTAAAAATTCTATTTTTAGTCTAAAAAAAGGCTAATTTTTTTGAGACTGGTAAAGTATGCATAAACATACCATTAATATATGGTGAAAATTTCAAGTTTCTAGCAACAATAATTTTTGAGTAATTACTAATTAACTAAAACTGATTTAGTGAAAGTGTCATGTAAAGTCAATTTTACCATTTTTACTTAGTTATTTCACACAACTGGAAAAAATATTAAGAAATTAGAAAAATTCCTTGTTTAAAGTATCATCTAGATCAGATTTCTGATCTATAGAGTTGATGGATTGAACTTTTGGAAAATTATTAAAACTCAAAAAAATTGTAAAACCACAATCCTTTATTTCACTCAGAATCTAAAAAAAATAAATTAATAGATTTAAAAAGTTCAAGGTAGGTATACATTTTTTATTAATAAAATTTAGTTTTAGATGTTTTCAAAAAATCAATGTACTTTTTTAGGTTAAAACTTATATTTTATGTAACAATTAAAAATTAATATTATAATTAATTATATAATATTATATATAATATTATAAAGGTAGGTATTGCTAATGCTAGCTAATAAAAGAATTGTAGGTGTTTTCGCCGAAATGTCATGAAATAAAATCAAAAGAAACATGATATTTTGTTTAAAAATATTCACTTCAACAATATGTCATTGGTAGGTATTTATAATATTGTAACATTTAATTTGGGTGAATCATTAATTCATCTCTATGAAATTTTAGTATTTTGAATACAATTGTCTGGAGAATTTATTTTAATCAAATCAGTTTTTGAAAATTTTTTTTTTTAACAAAGATTCATTTCATGTTCTATTTTTGTCCAAAGGTTTATAATGATTGGATGGTTCAATAATTGTTTACATACATTGAAAGTTAAAAATTGACGTGAAAATAGTATATTTACAAATAAACACTTTAAAATCAGTAGAACTTTCTTTTCACTCAGAATCTTATATATATATATATATATATATATATATATATATATATATATATATATATATATATATATATATATATATATATATGATAAATTGTTTAGTCAAAAACATTTTTACCAAATTTTAAATTTTAAAAGAAAAAAGTTAAAAAAAATATATATATATATTTTTTAAAATATTTTCTTAAGTAGTATAACTATAGTCATCAACTTTTTTGTAAAAACTTTGGCAAGTCTGTATAAAATAGTTAGAATTTAATCAAAATTCTGAATTTCTTACTTTATCACTTTTGCCTTTTGGAGTAGGTAGTTAAAATTAATGTTGTCTAATTTATGATATATTTTACCAATTTCACTGAAAAAAAAAACCATTGAACATATTGAAAATTGCCTTTAATTTAATTAAACGCTTATTACAAAAAAAAAACCAACAATTTTAGAATTTTTTTAGTATCTCTAGTTTAGTTTATTAGTATGGTCATATTACATTTTGAGAATTTTAGTCAAATTTAAAATGTTATAAGAGATACACTTGGAAATTTAAAGTTCCATTTGTGGTCCAAAAGCAGTCAATTTTTTTAAAAGTTTTATCAGTATGTAACAATACTTAATATATGATAAAAATGTCAAGTTTATAAAACACAACTTATGAAATTATGACTAAATACAATTGATTTAGGGAGTAAATGTGTTGTTAAAGGCAAAAATTTAGTTTTTTCTTAATTTTTCCTCACATCTGGAAAAACTACTAAGAAAAAGAAAAAACAAACCCTCAAAAAACTATTTACATAGGATTTACAATCTATAGATGCTGGGTAAAACTTTTGAACTAAGTCAAGTATACTAAAAGATGTCCAATGAAAAAAAAAGGAAGAAAAATTAATATTATTGTAAAACCAATGGATACTTTGCCTACTCAGGATCTAAAATGCTTTTAGTATTAAAGACCTTCTATTTGTAATAATGACAAGTAAACAAAATATATTTATCCATAGAAGTATCAGTCAGTCAAAACTAAAACAAATGATAAGAGTACATTTCAAACGAAAATTAAATTTTGATTTAGGACACACTATTTCCAAGTATTAATGTGAATTGTAATAATAGTTTTTAATAATGAAAAAATAACCTTAACATTGAAACATTTCGGAAATAATGGTAAAATAACAGTAGTTGTATCATAATCTGTTGACTATGTCAATCAAGTTTAGTAGATATGATATTAAACAGTTAAGTATCAGGGTACTTTTTGATTGGGTAAATATTGTTGGTTAAAATAAAATTAATCAATATTATTTTATTTGATTATCATTGATTGTAAAGATTTAAAAACTTATCAGTCAGAATGCTGTATTTAACATATTGCCACATTAAATGTATCTAAAAAAACCTCCAAAGCATCTTTGTTCATAAATATCGCTTTGATTTTAATTATATAAAGTTGGTTCAATGTAATTTATTTACTTAAAAAAGCTGACATATAATTAAGTTGTGAATTGAGACTTTCGATCACATTCTATATTCTAATAAGTGATATAATGCTCAAAACAAAAATGTACACATTTTTGATCTGAAACATGATGAACTGAAAATGGCCCGTTTTAGTATACATACTTAATATGTACATTTTCTTAATATATATTTAGTTAATAAATAACAGAATGTCAATCCACCATTTTGTAACAAGGAAAACTGGGTAAATGATTGATACAATAAAAACGCATTGATATCATTCTTTTAATTAAGTATTTTATCATGAAAGAAAAAGTGTTCATATACATAGGCTAGTAGAGAAAATAATATACTAAATCTACAATGAAGATGGCATTAGCATACAAATTATCCATATAAATAATTATTCATACAATAATGATGAATTATTTGTTCACATTATGTCACAATAAGTAGACATAATAGGACACATACATTGCCTATAATAATTATATAGTTAACATCAATTGAAAATGGTATAATTATAGAAAAAAAACCATCTGGATTAAAAAAAAAAAAAAATGGACCAAATAAAATTTTGAAGCTAAAATTAAAATAAATAAAAAAAAAGAACAATCTAAAAAGCTAACATTTACAATAAATTTTTTTTTACACCGAGCGAAAAGGCTTGAGCTAAAACCCTAACAACGCTAAATTTTCACCAGTTATAAAAAATTGTTCACGATTAATTTGATAAATAATAAAAAAAAATATATATTTGCACCAAAACATTGGTTATGACAAAGTCATGTTTATCTACTTCTAAACTTATGTTTATAAAAGTACAAACGGTTTTAAACTTTAAAAAAGTTAGAAATTTGTTTTAAATAAAAAATCACAATTACTAAATTGTATGGAAATAACTATACACTTATAGTAATAATTGTTATTATAATGAGTCATTATAAATAATATACAATGTAAATCGCTTTTGGAAGATGTAATGGAGATGGAATGTACCGTGTATGCGATAATTCGTTTCCCAAAAAGAGGACAGAGCCTCAAACCAAAATTATCATATATAACTAAAACTCACAACAATATTTTTCATTTTTAAACACTAAATCTTTAATTTGAGGGGAAAATAAAAATAACAGCATTTTATCTTAACGTTTTATAAATATTTTAAAATTAAAATAAATACAATTAAATGCTAAAATAATGATACACGTTATATGTATATAAAATATTTATATATAAATATAAATGTGAAATTTGATAATACAGTTGGAATATATTTTTAGTGTGTATATACATATATTAAATACACACATACAGACTAGTGTAAGTAAAAAAAAAAAAAAACTGTTAAAAATTTAATTAAATTGGTCCGGGAATGTATTGGTTGTAAAAAATTTGAGCGTTTCGTTTCCTTATCAAAGAGCAAATATGCATGTTAAAAAGAAAGATATTGTAATTCTATCATTTAATCATGACTTAACTTTTAAATTTGTATCTTAAGTAAAAATTATTTTTATCAGTATAAAATCTAGTACAATAATAAATAATAATAAAAATAATATTTATATTTATAAACAGCTGAGTAAAAAAAAAAAAAAAAAAAAAAAAAAAATGTACAAAAAGGTATTATATGTAGCAGATTTTTTTTGTTTCAGTTTACAAAAATCAAGTATAAAAATAATTTGAAAGGAGAATGCATAAATTAATCATCATCAAATGGGAATGTTTTATTTTCTTTTGTTGTAAAATTAAAAAATAAAGGAAGAATTATAAAAAATCAAACTTTTCTTTTCACATAAAGTAATATGTAATAACATTAATGTAGTTTTTGACAACTGACGTCAACGATAAATTTAGTGATAAAGAAAATAATAAAAGCAGACTACATTTTAATCGTCTCCAGCATTACCATCAGAAGTGGCAACAGCATCACTCACTCCATTTACTTCATGTGATCCCTGAAATGTTATTTATAATTATTAACATAATAAATTAACATGCAATTATTGTTATATTGACTTTAATTCAAATTATTTGTCTATCGTTTAGTGGTTGACAAAAATTAAATGAACTTCACATTAATTAAGTATCTAAATTACAATGACTATTTTAATTTTTAATGGAATTTTCAGAAAATAAAAGATAACTTAATCACATAAAAATTTTTTTGAACATAAGGGAAATAATAAGAATAACAAAAAATTAAGAAATTGAACATAAAACTTACATTTGTAAGTTCATTGGTCACCTCACTAATATCAGCTGCATTGGATAACTTAATTGCTTCTATTTTGTCAGCTAAACAAGTGATCTAAAAATGTTATATTAAGATTAATATAATGTAGACACACACACACATATGTATATATATATATCAGTGGTGTAGCGTGTGCGTGTGCGTATGCTGTGTATGCATAGCATACACTTCACTAATTGAAAAATAAAAAATGATACTAATAATGCTATATTTATATAAATACAATTTGATGATACTGATTCAGTATTCTATAATTAAATATTTTGTGGTTTTTCTTCTAAGTTTATCAGGATTAATTAATCTGCAATTCTGCAACACTAGTTATACAGGTTATACTACAGTAGTACATACCATGTTTATTATGTACACAGTAAGCACATTGGCGATTGCATACACTATACAGTATAGCCATTAAGTGACAGCTATTTATATTTCTTATTGATAATATCAAAAGATAGAACACTGGGGGTCGACCATTTGTCACTCGTGTATGCGGGATCAGTATTGCATAGTGCATATTATGCTATCCTCTATGTCTATCGCATTATTATGTCGACTATATTAAACAATATTATTAAAAGTTGTAATGTGCGTATTAATAGTATATTGTGAGTATGATATATCGTTTTTTAATCAAAACTATTTAAACTGAATAATAATAAATAAACAATAATGATTACAACAAATAATACAATATGTGAGTGTGCAATTGAAAAATTGTTTTTAAAGCCTTTCGGTTCACTGAATTTTGATGAGAAAAAAAGTATTATCGAGATAGGAAGACCCATGCCAAAATTACATTATTTAATGACAAAATCAAAAATTTACGTTAAAAAAAATTTTTTTTAAAAAGTGATTTATTTTTTGTTTATTTAATAAAATAATATTATAGTGTTATGTACTAATGCAATATCTATTAATAAATACGTAAAACTGGCCCCCCCACGATTTCACCAACTTACTATATCAATTGCATACACTAAGCTGAAACCCACCTATGCTACTGATATATATATATTTATAAACACAATTAATATAAATTACATCAGGAGAAGACACCAATTTTTCTTCTTCTACGTGGTTTCCATTCACCAAAGGTACTTCAGCTACTTCCTTTTCAATATCAGATGTGTTTAAACCTTCAGGAGGTTCAGCCAATCCTTCTCCACCACCAACGGTTTCATCCTAAAATGTCCCCTCATTTAGAAAAGAATGCATTACATGATTTATGAAGATTTTTTTTTACCTCTGGTTCAGCTTGTTCAACCTCAGGTTCTACTGGTTGAACTGGAGCAGGAGTTTCAACAATAGTCGGTGTTGGTACAGCTGGAGTTTCTACTGGTGGTGGGCTGCTGGGTAATGGAGGTGGAATTTCAGTTACATTAGTGGTCTAAATTTTTTGTCAAATGAACAAATACATTAATATTATTTAGAAAAAATAGATTTAATTATTATGAGTTATTACAGTAGTTTCAGTAGCTGGTTGCTTCTCTTCAACAACTAAGGTTAGGTTAGTAAGAGGTTCTTCAGTAGCTTTTGGAACTTCGACAGCAGCAGATTCTGATTCTGGTTTAGATTCTTCTTTCACAGCTTCTTCTTCAGTCACCTGGAAATATGTATTGATTTGTATTTTACAATCGTTGATTGATAATTTTATTTTAATATGGGCAAGGTCAAAAACAGTTCACTATCTTTAAAGACCCATGGGAGATGTGATGACGTTTTTCGTTTTTCGTGTATACAATGATGATCGAATTACGTTCAATTAATTGTGACAATAAGCTAGTCTTTTACCACCGAGAGGTCAACAACTATAAAGATTCTCCCATTAATCAATTCGCCCCTACGGGAACCAACCAATAAATTAGACAACTATAAGTAATAAAGATGTTTTACATTCTCTTTCAGGAGCATCTATTCTATACTCGTTAAGGGCTGTTTAATATGATTTATATAATGTGCAAGTAAAAAATGCATAAAGCGCTACAAAGAAATTAACTGAATAAGATACAACAAAAAATTAATTTAACTATTAACAATTCAAAGCCAAATAGAGTGAGTTCTTATTAAAGTATTAAATCATAACCAATCCTTCTACATTTTACCCTATACAGAAATACTATTGAGAATGATAATAATTATAATACTAAAACATTTGTGGTAACTAAAATAAGAAGTCTTCTATTAAAGAGAAAGTGTTTTTGGGTTACAATAACAATAATAGTTACTTCGAAATATAATGTGAGCATTGAACTTGTAGTGTCCATTTATTATTAGAAAAGGTCTATTAATAATATAGAATAATATAAAATATTTTGGTATCTAAATAAATATTGAAAACATTATAGATTTCTAATAAATAACAGTATATTTCTTGTAAAATATTATTATCATAAGTATCAATATTATTTTTTAAAGTTTTACACCTATGAATGAAATATTTATTAAGGAAATCATTCATTTCGAATTTAAAACATTTCTAATATTAAAAACACTGATATAGTAGTAGTATTTAATATACCTTTTGCAACAAAGTTGATTCTTCAGATGACATGATGACAAAGAAGTAAGTAGTAAATATCACTTCAATTAAAAAAAAAAAAAAATTAAATGTTATACACAACACGTGACAAGCTTGATCAGGACAGAATACTGTTGCTATGGCTGTGGTCGGCATTATATTTATAGGATAATAAGGGAACAGATGGGACGGGGGAACTTATGATGATGAAACATATTGTTTACAATGTTTTTTTATTTATTTGTTTTTCTGATTTGATATCGTTTTCCGCCACGCTTCCTCGATTTTTCAGATATGCTTACAGTTAATATATGCAACATACACTAGTAGTTACACAAACTCTAATGAGAATGATACGTGAAAAGGATCCTTGAACGAAAATGATCAACCGTGATGAACGACGGAAAAATAAAATAAAAAATAGAATCCTATTACTAGCACGCACAAAAATAAAAATTGCATTAAGTAAAAATATGAAACAAATACCAAGTATCTTTCGCAATAGGTATCTAATAATTCTAATAAAACAAAATTTATTCGGTTGTTTATGTTAGTCACTCTTTAATTTTATCATGAATTAGTACTTTAAATTGAAATCGATTAATATCTTAAAATTGAAGAGGAAATTCGGCCAAAATAGGATCAAGATTATGTTAAAAATGAGGTTAGGTTATGCATTGGTAATTATTTTTAACAGTTCTTCGACCACTTTTAGAAGATTTGTGAAAACGATAAGGATTTTCCAAAATATCAAGTAAAACACTAAAAAATTATAAAAAACTTAATATTAATAAACGTACTTTGATGCTGTTAAAAATAAAAAAAATCAGAGATTATTATTATTTTTTATTATTATTAACCAATTAGGTATGTATCTAGAATTAACAAGACCTGACTTACTGAGCTTATCCCAAATATTTCATAAATATATTCATTTATTAATTTTTTTTTTTTAATTTAACTCAAAATACACTAATGATATTGCCCAAATATTTAAAAATTAATTATGTATATGAATTTTATAATAGTGAGCACAGTTCTATAAAAAATATAAGCCGAATGCGATGACTTATTATAATTACTTTCCAGTGCACCATAATAAAATACAGAATAATACTGAGGTATGCGCAACATAATAAAGAATATGCACAATGTCTATATTTATAAATTTATAATTATTATAATATGCATCGCCAAGCATAACGATTCAGGCTTGTAAATTTTATAATGATATTTGATACAGTTATGAGAGGTATATAGGTACATTTAGCAATATTGGAAAATAAAATTTGATAATTAGTTGATAGAATTTTTTGCTGGTATTAAAATAAAACCGGAAGTATTATGAAATTGCAAAAGTAATACATACTATACGAACATAAATTATAATGATATACGATTGAATTTCAAGAATAATATCTATTTTTCAGATTAGACCTATCATGTATCCAATGTCCTAGTTCGATCATATGACAAATACGTAGTACATTGATTTCTCTACTTAGATATGGATAGAATAAATTATTCCTATCAACCTAACTATAGAGGTGACATCAATATTCTAGTAAAATATAAAAACAATTTGAATCATAATTGTTTTCAAATTAACTTCATAAATTATTTAAACATTAAAATAATTTTAATATATTATTTAATAGTATTAAACAGAACATAGAATATCTCATTTACGTGTAACATATATATTTAATAAATAGCATTTCAAACTATGCACTATAACACACTGCATGCAGAAACCATAAAAAATATCGAGGAAAACTCATGGCTCCACGCATCATTACGACATTCTTAGTCCGGATCTCACTGTAATCGTTAATTTATCTACTTTCTTAAAAAAATTTAATTTGTATAATGAAATATAAACCATAATTTTAAGTATATATATATATATATATATATATTATGTATGTATGTCTCTAAAAATTTTAATTAAATGTAAAAATACAAGTTACTGTTAGGCCAATGGCCTAAGTTGCCACGGTCTTTATTCTGAATAAAAATTTTAAAAAAATGTCAAACTATGTTGAATTAAGTATACGTTGCATATCATTTAATGGGATTTTAAAACGTTTGTGAAATTCCGTGGACACAAAAACGAAGCAACATATTACCGCAAGTAAATGGGAAAAATTCACCTATCATTTAGAGACAAATATTAAAGAAAATTAAATATTATATTCTCTAAAAATAGTCTTTTTTTAATTTTAAAATAAGTTATTATGAAAAACAAATAGAGGAAAATATAATTTTCATATAATCAATATAATGGTGAGAATTGTTAGTTAATACAAAACCAACTAAACTAAAAATTGACAAAAAAAAAAAAAAATTAATAAACAAAAATAGTTAACTAGTTACATAATTATATAATATACAATATTAGTAGAGCATTGTTTTTATAATGAAGGGCTAAACCCATATTTATAAATTATTTATGTTACTTAATTAAGTGGCATGACAGTTTATTTCAGTGGAAATGGTTATATTAATTATATAAATTTAGTATCAAACATAAATATATGATAAAGAAATCCATTTAGTTAGTTAAGTAAATAAGTTCAATAATTATGTTGTGAACATAGTTTTTAGATTTAAAATAAAAATGAAGTCGAAAACATGGCTTGCTGAAAGCTATTTATAGTTGATTCGATATTTTCAATAAAATATATATTATAACTACTTATTTAGAAAATTAATTTTATTTTTGATATATGGTAAACCTTTTTGTTGAAAAAACAAAAATGACGTAATTAACTGAACACAAAAACTAGATTTTATAAATAAGTAAGGAGATAATATTAAGGGGGAAGATGTGAATTTTGTATAGAAACATTAATTAATCAACACATAATACTTCCATATAACCTATTTTTTGTTATTAAAAAAACAATTTGAAGCGCACAAACAAAAATGAGTTTTTTGTTAGCAAGACAAATTTTCTCATGATGAAAAAAATATTTCCTCACATATGTGTACAACCCAACTTCCTATTGTTTTTCAAACATTTTTTAAACAACCATTTCGTTCTGTAATTTATTACACTTAATAAAATTAAAACACTTTTATCTCACGTACTTTAAAGAATTTGACAATTATTATAATTATTATGAAATAAGAGTAGTGTACAATACAAATGATGGAGGGATGGTGGCAGTGTATCTTCGTTACGCGCGATTTGAACCGTAGTAGCAGCTACGACCAGTGAGTGGTGTGTGTGTGTGTATGTGTGTGTGTGTGTGTGTGTGTGTGTGTGTGTGTGTGTGTGTGTGTGTGTGTGTGTGTGTGTGTGTGTGTGTGTGTGTGTGTGTGTGTGTGTGTGTGTGTGTGTGTGTGTGTGTGTGTGTGTGAGAGAGAGAGAGAGAGAGAAAGAGAGTGAGAGAGAGCGTTTGTAAGATGTGTATATAAGTATATTATGCACTACAGAACACGCCACAACTGTTGGTAGCTTGGGTCTTTGTCGAAAAGAGAAAAAAAACCAACATAGTTCAATGTACCTCGACACACAAACCGGTTGAAGACACGACAAAGCTATTACAATGCCACAATATTGTGTGTATCGGGTCTATCCGTTAAGGGGAAAATGAATAACGCGCCTTCCGCTTTTGTTCTTTACTTTCCGAAGGACGCGATAGTAAGATTTTACTGTTATCTCATTGTTTTCTACGAATCCTGAAGGCTTATCCCATCGCTTAAAAAACGTATGTTATGTATCCTTTTCTAAAGATAATATGGTCATTTTTGAGATCGAACTTTAGATAACGGAGGTTCAACGATAGTTTTAATTTTATATATGACCTAGATATTGAACTCGGGGTAGAATCGTATTCTTAAAAAAATCCTTAATATATAATAAGTAATAAATTAGGTAAACTGAAATTTAAAATTAAATAATAATAAAAGAGAGAATTTTAATTTTATGAATTAAAAGTAAAAATATGTTTTTGATGGTTACCTATGACAAAACATATTATATACATTCATATCAAAGAATTGTATTGTTGACCTTTATAATTATGAAAATGTATAAGTTATATTAGCGATAACGTAAAATAAACAAATATGTTAATTTTATAGCGTGTTGAGAAATAGATCGTAGTCTCAGGACTAAATACCGAATATTATAATATCATTTTTCACTATAATTTATTATTATATAAACAAATAATCAGTAAATATTTGTACTTCATTTTAACGAACTTTATAAGGATATTATTAAAAAACCAATACTTAAAGCCTATCATTACCCTGAATTATTCATACAGCGTTTTGCTCTCAATTTTTCATTTTTAACTATATTCAAATATAGAAACACGAATTTGTTCTGTTGGTGAGCATTTAAATTAGATAACGTAAAATTCCAAAGATTGTTGTCAAAGAATGATCAATAATTATTCTATTTGTACATATTTATTATACATTTTACTAAGTAAAAAATATTAACTTGTCATTAGTTTATATGACACACTTATTTTATTAAAACATACATCAAATATAATATTTTATAATAACATAAATTAAAATAAAATATATTTTTTTGGGGAGGGGGGGGAGAGATTTGGACTGAGAAGTTCAAACTTGAACAAAATAGTAAGCCAATTATTACGACTATTTTAAACGTTTTTTTTTTTTAATTTAATGAGAAAATAAATTTAATATTTATATATTAGGTATGATGACTGCATTTGATTTGAAAACATTTACGTATATTATATTAGAAAAGGAAGGTTCTCACAGAGCCATCTGACTAAATTGAATATATTGAATTTATACTCTAGTATACTTATATTCATTTAATATACTATTCTATACACATTAAACACTATTATAGACCCTAATTTAAACATAAGTTAAATTAAATATGCTCCTCTGTAAGGTATAATTATGTCATGATTCAAAACATAATATGTTATTATTCTAGTTAAATAAAACAATTATATTTTATGGTTCAAGTTGTAGTTAATAATAAAAGAATCTCCAAATACATTTTTTATACAAAACAAACACTTGAAGGGGTTGTCATTTCAAAACTCCTTAACACCAAGTACTTACACACAAAATAGTAGTCTACGGATTTAATTGAGTACTGCATACAGGGTGTGGGTGATGTTAAATATAATAAATACGTCCGGAAAAATCAGGTTACAGTGGACGGCGGATATATTCAATTTTGGGATAACCGGTAGCCGGCCGTTTTTGATAATATTTTACGTACAAAAATCACCGCAGCCTGAACCACGACTGTGTTGCCATGGGTACCAGCAGGGCGTCGCGACGGGTCCTAGCGATCGATCGTGCGCGTCTCGCGTTCTAGACCCTCCCAGACTATGTTTTTTTCCATACAACTTTTTTTATTTTTTACTTCAGGCCCTAACTGCCAGAATTTTTTTTATCAATTTTTATCAACATTCAGTATTTTTTTTTTTGTCTTTTTAAACATCATGATCAAGTGGGCTCAAGTTGTATTATTATTTTCACACTACGTCGAAAGTATTTTAAGGTTAGGATTTTACTACGGGAATTCATGTGAGGAGCGGTGCCGAACATTTTAAATTTAAATACACATTTATTAAGCATTGCGAGTTAAACAATTGTGATAAGTACTAACTCTAATCTAGATCAATGTTCTGAAAAACATTTGATAATTATTTAAATCGAACGAAATTAAAAAATTTATATCAATGAATACCTAATACTTAACAGTATAATATGTTATTTTATTAATTTGAAAACTTTATTTTATTTTTATAAATAATATTTAATAACTATACTTCAGATACCTTATGATTTCTTCTAAATATTTGTATGACCTATATGATGGTCATTAAAATGAGATATTTAATCATATTAATATTCAATATACAAACGACACATTATTTGGTTAGTTTTTAAGGTTTTCAAAATATTGAAAATAGGCAAAAGTGATTTATTTTGTCTGGCAATATTTTCCTTGCAACAGTAATTTTCCCTGATCAATTTTTTCGGGAAGAAAAATCCCCCAGTTTATATTTACTACATTGTGGTAACAATTTAAGTATGTATACATTTTTGATTGGCTTAACAAATTGAATAACTAATGGTTGAAAACATGTAAAATATATTAGTAATCAGTTATCACATAAAATACTAAACATTACTTATATGGAAACTTACTGAATGCTAAGTACAGTAAACAAGGGCGGCTCTCTGTCTCTGGGCAGGCGACTGTCTAGAGAGAGCGGCCGCCATCTCCCCTGTGCAGAAGGCAACGGGAAACCACTGCACAGTACAAACAACCCTTCCCTAGTAACACCTTCTAGGTGCAAATCCAACCCTCGGGTTGATGACCCTAAGAAGAAGGTTGCGAACCAACCCTCGGGTTGTAAAAAAAAAGTACAGTAAAATACACTTGGTAAATACTAATAATTACATACTTATAAATAATACTAGTGTCTATCAAAAAAGCTGCTAATGATAAAAATAGCTTGATGTTTTTGATATCAGTGATTTATTTTCATTTGAAAATTGATGCTCATCTGTTTACACTTTGAAATGAAAGACACATTTAACAATTTTAGTAATTTATTCTACTATACTACCAGCCGAATATATTATATAATCTTACCACTATTATTTTAAATTTTTATTGAACTAATAATTGTTATACATCAACAGTTTAGTTATGACTTTAGTGCACATAAGCACCTCTTAGAAAAATATGAGAGTAAACTAAGAGGAAGTTATTGTTCTCAACGCCTACTTCATGAATCTCATATTTTCATTTAAATTAAACAGTAGTGAGGGTTATTATAACATTTATTTCATAAAACATATAAAACTTGTTTAACCAAAAATTATACCAAACATCTTTAAATAGGCAATTATGGGAACGGATAAAATTTAAAATACTTTTTTTTAAATATCTGATAAGGCGCGGTTTACTGATTTAAAATACTTAAGAAGAAAATCAAGCAACAATATATTAATTCCTCGGCCGCAGTTTTCTGTAGACAAAAGTGGAGTAGAGGGTATTGTATTGGAAAAAAAACTCCCAACTATTTTTACTACGCTGTATAATATATTAATAAGTTGGGAACTAACAAATAATAAGGTACTAACATCAGAGAGATGTGTGTTTTTATGTTTATTGTTTACACTAACAATTTTCCATCGGCTATTGTTGTCTATTTTTAAGAAACCAAAATACCATTAATCCCGATGGCACGTGGCACATATAATATATCCACACTAATAACATTTTCCTTCTCTTTATTCTCTCAGTTAGTCACAATCAAAAAATTAAAACTTGGTAAAATTCAAGACTATCATCAACACATGCGAGATCTGTTACGTTCCCTATGAGAATAAATAGTATTAGAGGAACTAGAATATAGGGTTATCCCACATCAGGTGTTCAAACAAGTCAACGTCCTCCACTATGCTGGGTTCAAGGTTTTACGATTACTTTTGTGACCACGTTACTGTTTGTTGAGAATGATACAAATTAAAAAAGTCAACAAAATGTAACAGGGGCATTTTAAACTAGACCAATAACAAGACTGATAAATAATATAGTTCATAAATTGAAATTAATGTTATTAACTAGAACAGATGTGAATTTTTGCTGACTTTTTTTCATGTAAAATAATAATATTAAGTATTGACAAATAAAAAAATTATTGTTTCATTTAGACTAACATTAAAATATTTTGTTTCTTAAACACATAATTAAAAATAACTAAGTAACCAACACAAATAATTATTTGTTCATATAATACAAATTTAACTAGATATTACTAGAAAAAAAAGTAAACATGTTTTTGAAATTCAGTATCAAAGTAGCCGTTTTTGATATGATCATCAATGCGTCAAATAACTATATACATTTAGGAATAATAAGTCCCCATTTTTGAATTAAAATTTTTAAGCTATATAATAGTCTATTAAACAAAAATATCAAATTAAAATATGGAATTTTCTAAAACATATTATCGACGTGGTTTACTTGATAAAAATAATGGTATAAACGAAAAACGTCAACTAGGTAAAAATATTAATTTCACGATTATACCTAGCAAATTTTAAATATTAATCAAATTATGTTTAAATCAACGTTTTATTATTTTAGTTTTTTTTTTTTACCTCTTGTACTGTCTCTGTCTTTACATCAGCAACGGCTTGTTCCTTAACTGCAGGTTTCGATTTGTCTTTCTTTGAAAAGCTAATGTTTCTGAAAGACAAAAATTTCTTCTTCTTGCGTTTTTTTTCTGCAGATGCTTGTACTTCAGATGGTGTTGATTCATCAGTTGGACTTTTAGCCGATTCATCAGCAGTAGTGTCCAAATCACCATTAGCTTCAGTTACTGGGGCTGGAGTTTCAGTTTTTTCTTCCTCTTTATTTTCTGGTTCCTTGACTTCTTCAGTAGGTTTAGAAATTTCAGTTTTTTCCTAGAATTGTGTGTAGTTTTAGAATTAAAAAATTAAAAAATTGGCATCTATTGACAACCTGTACAGCCAAATGCGGCAGTTTTGTTAAATAACTATAACTTAATCGTATTCATCACACCTAGGTATTTAAATAATTATAATGGGCATTAATTATAACGCGATTAGTCCTAACAATTAAGAAAAAGTTTAATTTTAAAATCAATAAAAAAACAAATACAACTTAATCTTTACATAATTTACAAAACTTTCAGAAATATTTTTCTTTAGCACAATGTATGTGTTCATTACGCAATAACGTATAAATGTGCACACACACACACACACACACACACACACACACACACACACACACACACACACACACACACACACTACCTACCAAAAAAAAATTAAATTAAATCTAAGAGTATACCACTTTTTTTAGGTAGGTTGCGCCTACATGACATGTGTATATTAAAGGTTGTTTTGGTCCCTAGTGATGATTTCGATTATGGAAGTATCGAGTCATCGGGTAAAAAACCAAACAATTACTTTACCCCTCTTCTCTTATGATTACTACAATTTAAATTAGCAATCACCTCTTAAAGGGGTTACAGTATAATTTTAAGTCTATACCTATAGCTTACAAAAAAGTTGTTTCATAATTGGCAAAGGAAATTTTGTCATCAAATTTTTAATCAAAAAAATGAAGAAAGAAAAATTATTAAGTAAATATAATTTTTATAATTTTGAGTACTTAATGAATGTTATACATATTCATAATAATTTATCTCTCTCTTATCTGTATAGGTACCAAAACCTAAACCAGTAGTTATTTTAATCAGTGTTTTTACAACAATTTTAACATTATTAACATCAAATTTGAAGATTACAAATGCATTTTCAAAAGTGACATTTTAAATTTGAATTAGAACAGAAATGAAGTTTATTTTAATTAATTAAAAAAGAAACCTTTTCATCCACATGGGGCGTAGATCCATTCTGTTTAGGCGTTTCTTCGACCGCACCATTTGCTTCAACTATTTGTTTTTCATCAGTAGAAGCGGTAGTAATTGTGCCATTTTCCAAAGGTTCACCCACTGGTCCTTTTTCTGCTTTAGTAGCTCCAGAAGATATGTCTACCGATCTTTTACTTTGTCTAGCTCCCATAATGAGTTAATTATACGTAGTAGTCACCAAAATTTAGAATAAAATTGCTGGGATGAAAATTAAAAATGATTAAGGAAAAACAAGAAGTTTTTCTTTTTATAAACAGCGTTCGATTTGTCACACCACTTCTATGTCAAATGATTAATTAGTCTGAATCTGAAACAACAAAAATAATCAAATTTAGTAATCACATCTTTTGCCCCACCAATCTGAACAAATATTATACATCCTTATCAACAAATAAGTACGCAGGCGTTAATAATCGGTGGGGAATTCGTTCTTTTAAAATACAGACTAACATGATTCCAGCTATACGTTTTAATGATAATTATTATCGTTCATTATGCATTAGAATTTACAACAGATGATGCGATCCAATGAAATTAAAACTATGAAAGATGTTATATTACTGAAATCAAATGGTAAACGAACTACGAATTTAAATGAATAAGTAACAGGAACTATTGGTCAATACTTTAGGAATTTGGAGAATTGATTGATAGTGGTTTCCGGTGATATTTAAATATTCAATGTTTGAAAAATCTCTGTTTATATAAAAGCAATGTTGTGACATGAAAACGTGTACGTTTGGAGAATGCGATTTAAATAAACGTACATATCGTATGTATGCGAGTAACACGCTACTAACAAAAATGAAATAGATAGTTAAATAAACGATTGGCATGACCACCAAATATTATTCAATTGAATGAGAATGTCTTGAGTACATCCTGTGACTATAATTATTGTCCTTGAACCTACTTATATAATATTGTATGTTTAAGGTAGGTATAGTACAATTGTTAAATAATATATATGTACAAGGTATGTGGTTAATATATATGTACCATGGTATAAGGTAATATTACATATTAAAAAGATTTGTCGCAGAAAATCAAACACATTGCGTTAATTTCGAACAGAAAATTAATATAATTTCATTAATTATGAATTATGACAATATAACTATGTCCAAATTTCTTCGATTTCATTTTTTTTTTTTTTTACATAAATTTTGAGAATTAATTATAATTATAAAATATAATATCAAATAGAACAAAACTCTAAAGCATTGCTCCACATAAAATAACAAATGAAACTTTTTATAGCCTTCTGTAAATATTCGTTAAAATTTATTTTAATTTGCCGTAACAATAATATATTATAAAATACCATAAAATTGCTTTAATTAGAAGAAACAATTAGCGTTAACATTTTTCTATCTGCGTTTCGTTAGACCTCAATAAACAAACTTGATATTTAAACAAAATTACAGAATATTCATTATTCATCATGGTAAGCTACATTTTAAAATAATAAATGAAGCATGCATTTTTAAAATAATAAATGAAGCATGCATTTTTAAACTGATTTTTTACAATACAATAATACCTATACTAAAGCAATATTATTTTTCATGATGAATTGAAATCAATTATTAAATGAACAATTAATAGGGATATTGATTAATTTTAAAGATATTGTTTGACCCACGACAAATTTAATTTAAACAATATGAAATATCACATTAATTTAATTACATAATTTCATAAATATATATCACTGATACAATTTCAAAATTAACATTCAGAATAACAGAAGAACTTCCTGAAAACTCTATTATGTACTTATTAAATTTGTAATAATTTTATGAATACAACAAATTAATGATAAATAATAAAGCGGAGTTATTGATCAAATAATCCATCACATAATTTCATAAGAAACTAAGATAAAAAATATATCAGGGCTGATAATTTGAAAGTAATATAATTTTTTTTCCTTTTTTTAATAATTTAATTAATTTACATAATAGGTATATTAATAACTCACTATTTGAATAATTAGGTATGAATTATACAAAATATCAACTTTACTGTTACCTCGTTAGCAACACTTAATTTAAAATTAAAATAGATAATATTTCGCTCAAATAAAATCTAAAAAAACTACTGTAGACACCAACTACAAAAATGTGTTTTAATTTTTAGATGATAAATTAATCAAAAATTATCAATTAACTATTGGTAAATAAATAAACCATATAAATAATTTTGTTGAGAAGAAAAACAGACAATAAAAAAACAAATTTAAAAAACCTAGTTTCATTAAAATCTAAAACTTAATTTAGGATCGATTAAATATTATAATTACAATAATAAAACCTATTATTTGTGTATAATATCCAAAACTAACATATGACATTTGACTCGATAAATAATCTTATTAAATCAAACAAAATATACAATTTTTATTACACGAAGTAAAGCATGATTGAACACCAGTGTTAATCGATATAAATTTTACATTATAAATAAGTTTATTTCAATATAAAACTTAAAACTGTATACACACGTTAACATAAGATACTTTCTCCCCTATCGTCTGCCTCAGCTAGTTAGGAACTCATGACTCATCGACAACGCCCGTTGGTTTTCAACAGTTTTACTATATACATGTTGGACAAAGGGACAACGAATGAGTCATTTATCGTTATATTGATCAGATTACTGCACAAAACTCAGTAGTTACAATACCAGTATACTTTTAAAACTATTAAAAATTGTATAGATGGTAATGTTCAATTTATATCTAACGTAGAAATTATAAAATAATAAAGTATTTACAAGAACATCTGAATGTTTTAAGCTACTTGTTCAAATAAAAATTACTAATTAAGTTTTTTTTAGTAGGCAAGTTAAACAAAAAGGAATACCTATTTCAAAAATATTAAAATACGATTTTGTATAGTAATGTTTAGAAAGCTACTAAACTAATTTTTTATACTAAGATTCTTACAGCAAACTGAACAAGTTAAAACTCCTTTGATTAGACTAAAATTAAATTAAATGAATAAAATACTTATAATTTGTAACACTGTAGTAAATTAAAAATATATATTACCTACATTTAAAAGATGACCTTGTTCAAAATGCATTACCGACATGTCCAATACTGACCTATGCTCGATAATGATGAGTAAGAAGCGATGACTCACGATATTAATCATTTTACGTTAAATAAGTCCAATTCAATTTCAATCAGAAATGAATGGCAAGAAAACAAAAAGCAGTACTATTTTACTAAAAATGAGTAATAGATATTCAAATTTCAAGCATATAATTTTTCACTACTATTGATTAGTAAAATAATGAACAATTTTCCAATAAGGGAACCTACTTTAATTTTATTTATTTAAAAATGATAAAAATAACTTTGTCATAAATAAATGATAAATGCACGTTTATTTTTCTGACGGGAAAAAGTATTTCTCTACTTCACATTAATTGTAATATAATCAAATTAAATTAAAAAATTGATATTTGAAATTAAAAATTATTTTTGAGAATATACCTACAAGAATATTTATCATTATGTTGTAAAATACAAAATTAAACAAGAAAATAACTAACAAATTTTGATTAGAATAGTTAATCGATTTGAATTACACCAAAATATGTTTATTACTATTTTACAAATAATATGGATTTATATTACATAGTAGTTATTACAGTTAAGTTTGTATGATTTATAGAATCAATGATCTGTTGGTTTTTTTTTTTTATTCAAGTTCATCAAAGGATTAAGTGTGATCTTTTATGACGATACATTGTATATTGTCAATGTGTTCAGAGCTGGGATGACTTAAGTATTGTTATCACACACGCGTGCCCGTGAGCACGCACTATGATAACAGATAATATAATACGGAAAAATATTTATCTTTAAATATATTATGGGTATCATAAAAAATCAATTAAACGATCGTTGACACTATTTGATAACAGTTCATCTTCAAAGTTTTAAACCAATACCTAATAATAATATTTTTCAATAGTCTTCTGATATTATTTATAGTATAATATTGCAGGGCTGATAAATTTTTAGAACAAGAGTTAAAATCATTTAAAATAGGAAGTTTTGTTTCTAAAAGATCTTAAAATGATAATCGGTAATCAATAATTTCTTACGACAAAAATGAAATTTCATTATCGTTTAAAAAACAATTTTTTAAATAAATGAAAAAACTACAACTTAATTAAAAGAATCATTAAGTAACTATAGTATTTAACATTTTATTTTTAGAATTAAAGGTATTGGTAGATTATTATTGACTCTAAAAATAGTTAGTAACTTATTTAGTTTAATGATAGTTTTTAAACCTTTAATATTGAAATTTGAATAAGTAACCAAGTAGTAAAAACTAATTTAACTACTAACTTTTAAAGAAAGGTATGTACGAAAAAATGCATTAACAAAAATTATAAACAATACAGAAATGGTTTCAAAAATTATAGTAACGTTTTCAATAAGCATAGAAAAAAAGGTTGTAAAAAATGAACTTCAAAAAATATATAATGCATCCCTAATCATAAGAATAATAATAATGAAATGAATTCAATTTAACGATTTTTTTTTTTTTTTTAATTCAAATACATGATAGCCAAGTAGTCATACTTACACTTCTAATTTATAACAAATAATCAGTTAATATAAATATGACATTATTATTCATTAGACTAAAGTAAGAGATTAAATTCAACAACTTTTCTTAAAAAAACACAGCAACAATAATAATTTTAGAGGATGTGTTTTCACTACTGAATTCCTAATGTTTTGCACATATTTAACAACTAATCATAATTTCGTTTACGTAAAACGGACATTTAAAGAAAATCGGTTCAGGGTCATTTATAAGGTTAATAAGCAAAACAAAGCATTTTCAAATACTAACTGCCAAACCAAAAGTAATATTCCATGAAAAGAACTACTCGGATATGTATCACCATAGAGGCCCCCAATTTTCAAAGGGGGCCACCAAACTATATTCGAACCAAAAAATCACCAATGCTCATTGAGATAAATTTTATTAAAAAAAAAAAAAAAATCAGGAAAGTAATCAGGTAACTGATTTAGGTGCTTATATATATCGGATTCAATAGCCTACTTTAACTAGTTAATATTTCAGTAAATAGTTATACAAGTGCAAAATTAATAATTATCAGAGGTAGATTAAGAACCTGATGTATCTTGGAGCTAAACTTTAAGATGGACTTCCTCGAAAAATAAATAAATAATTTAACTAAATGTAAAAAAATGTAAAGAGGAAAAAAGGTTGTAATGACTAAAATTATTACTAATATTACTGATTATCACATATGTTTAATAGTTAATAAACTAATAAGAAATATAAGCGCTAAAACACTTATGTTTCTAAAGACGTGGGGTTACGTATAAACCCATGTAATAGTCAAAACTATATAATAACTTCACTAATTTGACTATATCCATATGTACATAGACAATAATAATTAGCTAGGTAGTAAACGTACTTATTTTTAAAAACAAAAGTTTCGGGAAATTAATAACCAAACATTAAACCTGGAATTAAATACAACATAAAAGTTAAAAAATATATAGGTACAGTGAAAGCTCTGAATCAGATCGGTCGCCGAAATATTGTCCGTTATTTAGAGGAGTCCGCCATTCAGAGGGAAAAATAAGAGGTGAATACGTACTCGTACCTGGATTTAGAGGTGTTCGTTTAGGGAGGTTTCACTGTATGTGTATATTTATACTGATACTTTTACAGTTAAGATATTTAATTTAATAAAACGTAAGTCATCGTTCAAATTGAAGTTGGTTAAATTGTTATTTTCTTAATCTGATGAATAACAAATATAAAAATCACTACCAACTATATAAATACGATGTTAACAAACACTTTATTATTATTACACAAGAATTAAAAACTGAATATAATATATAATATAAATATTATATACAATTACAAATAATCTAAATAAAAAAAATTGTAGGTATACTAAGAGTCAACAGAAAACTCAAACTTGGTTAAAAAGTTAAAAAGGTACCTATTAGTAAATATTTGTATTGCGTCTATTAATAGAGTACCTATATTATCAATAAATACATAACATAAATTAAAAATAGACATATAATAATTTTAATTAATGGAATAAAAACTTTAATAGATAACCTAAATATAAATTTTAAGTCTAATCAACGGCTATGCAATATATTTGTTGATAGTATTTTTTTAATTTATTTCATTTTTAATATGTATATTAAGAGTATAGATACATAATTAAATATAATTAAAATAAAAATGTATTAAACCCTAGAATCAAATATAACAATGTTAAAAGAATCATTAATTTAACTTATTCAGCTAGGTACTTCCTTACATAGTAAAAATCTATACCGTTCAATGGTACACACTTAATCATTTATATTTATAAAAATCTCCATTTTTAACTATACAAACACATTTTGAAAAACAAAACAATACAATGTAGCCATCTCATTGTTATTACTAACGTTTAAAAAAAAAAGGACAAAAGAAAGAAAACATAATTTAGTAGTACCACATCAAACTATTTTAATAATGTAGTTTTAATCAAATATTCTATTCAGTTAACTGCGTAAAAAAGCTGCAGTGTAATATTATTATTATATAATGAGTCCTCTTTGTGCAACAGTGTACATACTCCAGATAATTCAGTTTCAGATAAGACTTCAATACATTGAGTTCGTTTCAATAACAGAATAATGTTTTTATCAAAGTAGCATTTGAACCAGTGAAATTTATTATACATCGGTATGATAATTAATATAGTAATCAATGTTGCTATATAAATAAGTTACTATATAAATAAACACTATATTTTAAAGGTAGGTATACAAATATATTATTCTACTGTTAAACATACATCCATTATAATTGTATCTATCATTATATTAGAGATAATCATAATGCACTAGACAAAACCATAAAAAACTTCTCACTATATAGAGATAAAAATATCTTATCCTAATCGAATAATTATTATTTAAATATCACATTTCTTGTGGTCATGGTTTCAGCTTTCGTAGATATAGTCCTGTCGAATTACACTCGTTATTAGTTACCAAAGTAGATTAAAAACGTGCGGGAAATTTAGGACAGAAACAAAAAAATGATGTAATTACCAACAGTAGTCACTTAAATTTCAATACAGAAGACACAGATTACTCTAACCAAATCATTATTTTTATACATAAAACATCAAATTGAATTTAATAGAAAAATATAGGTTGAGGTACACTGTCGTCTGAGAATCAATAACCGTCCATTAAATTCTAAATTTAACACATATTTTTAATATGTGCCTTAACGTAAATATTTTTAAGTGCATAATTTTGAAACATTAACATTAATTTAATTTATTGATTAAGTAACAATCAGTTTTTATATAAAATAATTTAGAATTGTTTATATAAATCGTTTTTAATGTCGGTTCGTAGAAAATATTATATTCATATAATATAAGGTTAAGAAAATTTTCCAATGACTTGCCGATCCTCTGAGTTACATATTTATGTTGAATGTTACGAGTGTTTATGTGATGATCCTTACAAATCGTTTTAAGTTTGATAATAACATCTGGTAACCACTCATCTCTTCAATTTATTTTTTCTTAGAATATTCTAAACATAATATGAATTGGCAAACATTTCAAATGAAGCATATAATAGTAGCAATAATAATACTATGGAAATATTTCAACATAAATATCAACATAATTCTTTCAAAAAAATGATGAACGGAACTATATTAATAAGTTTAAGGAAACAAAACTAAAAACATGTATACGAAAATAGTATAAATATCATAAAATCCAATTAGTGTTATTTAATAATTATGATTATTATAAAATGAGTATTATATATTCCAGTGTTTCCCAATTGGTGTTCCGCGGAACCTAAGGGTTCCGTGAGCCGGCGCTGAGGGTTCCGTGAAAACCTTGTGCCGGAAGTATCCGACAACACACTCATTTAAGTGTAGAAAACATATGTCAGCATTACTACTATAGAAAATATAGGGGTTCCACAAAAAGTTCAAGCTCCTGCAAAGGTTCCGCGAGTGAAAGACGTTGGGAAACACTGATATACTCGATGATAGATATAACTTTATAAATGTTAATTAATTAAGTACCTAAATAAAATTATAAGATATATATATATATATATAGTGTAATTATATTTAAACTTACACTATAAATATATCTATCTAAATTCGAAAAATAATCTTAAAAATTATAATCAGGAAACATAACCATTACATTATTTTTGTCAGACGATTGTGCCTATATTATTGGATTCATAAATCATGTCTCCAATTTAACCGATTCAAGTAAAAATCAATCAATTGGTGTTATTAAATCGAAACAAAATAAAATAATTTTAAGATACCAACAGGAATGTAATTTTCAATTGTTATCTTACAATCAGTTAGGTACTGAAATTATTCTTCAAGTATGGTAGAGCAAGAAAATATTTTTAACATAAGAAATATGCGCCGAGACACCTTAAGAATACGTGTAGAATTAACGTAATGTCTTGATAATATTTTAAGCTTTTCACTTTTATTTGTTGGTGGGAGGCGTCGTCGCTTTCAATATCTGTTAGTAATATTTCTCTATTAGTTATTCCAATCGCGATCAAGTGAATCCGGCGCACGATGTGCATTAAAAACCGACAACTATTCTTTGTAGGAGACAAAAACCACCAGTGGCCTCGTTACCATTCTGTTCACATAACGACAAGGTATTTATTTTCAACAAAATAGTATCATAGATATTTAAAATAATCTCATTAGACACAGGATTTAAGAAATCAATAAACAACAAACTACAATAACTACCTATATAAGTTGATACCGAAATTAAAAACATTGTGCACGAATGACGAATGGTTGGTATTTTTCACATCTATAGGGTTAAGATTCATTATCTAAAAATGTTACACATTGCAAACAACACGTTACAATGTTGCACATTGTAAAGTCGTGCTTCAAAATGGTAAAATAGACAAACTTGAATTAAAAATTGGGATAAAGACCGAATTTTAAGTGTACGTCCCATTTTGTCCCCATTTCGTTAATTTTTAATTGAAAATTGATATCAAAACACAATATGTTGATATGAATTGCCCCCAGTTTTAAAATTATAAAAAAAAATTTTCATCAAATGATAAGTATTCATAATAAAAAAAGGCTGTTAATATATGCGTTATTTTCGCATCAAATGTTATCATAAGTTTTTATATAATTTTTACTTTAGTTGCCAATTCATTTTAATATTTTATGTACTTACGTAAAATTTATTATTGCTTAACATTAATATGATTATTATTTATTATCAATAAAAAAACGTTTCACCGGGTTATACACTTGGTATACTTGTCCCATTATTACCAAATAAATATCTCGCCACCTTAGATAAAGAGATTCATTACATAGACATTTAAAAAAAAACTTAACTTAGGTATTAAAAATATAAAATGTATTTCTAACGTAGGTAGGGAGTAAACCAGACTACCTTATTACGCTATGTTTACAAAGTAACTAAAGTATGATATAAAAATATCTATGCCTATTGGTTATCCTATCGCAACTAAACAAACCGATTTCCAGTTTTTTTCAGTTTATTAATAAGTATCAATACTTTTTTATTTATTTATATTTATTTATTTATAAAATATACGGGATAAACCCTTAGAAGTTTATCCCGTATATTTTTTATACAGTGTATGTCCCGTATATTTTTTATACAGTGTATGGCAATCTTATTTCAAATGGCGATCGCGAAGCTCTATGGATCTTTCATGATAAACTTTATACGGTATGTTTAAGTAAAGACTAAAAGGACTAAAACAGGTATGATATTCTCTCGAAAAAAATTCAATAAGGCTCTCAAATATACATTGAAAATAATACAATGTACAATGAAATAAAGTCAAACCATATTTACACATTTGTAACATATAGCATAAAACATGATGCATAAACACAGGCTTAGGAAATCTATTTCCGTGATAAAACATCCGGTGGTTGTTTACTTGAAGTATCCGAAAATAGGATCAAAAACAAATAAGAGGATTATTCATGAAAAATCTGGGCATGGTTATGTTGTTTGCGATCGTAGCCAGAGGTTGTACAGACCGGTTTTTCTACAGGATGCTTCATATACTTCTAATATTTTATTTTAAATGTTTAAATGGAGACTACTTATTACAGGATAATTTTCTACAGTTCAAGGTCACCGGGTCGTACTGAGGATTGCGTCGTATTATATAAATAAATTTTCAGAACTTTGACAATGCTTACGTGGTTCCTTAATAGCTAATAGGAGTAGAACGAGTTTTAACAACTTGTATGACACACAAGGTGATGGAATTAATCTATATCGGCCAATGACAACAATCTCAGCCCCTCTCTAAAAAGTTCGAAACGATCAACAAAAGAATCATATTTTTTATTGTTATTATCTTTTTCGTTGAAAAAATGACCTTCTCAAGGGAATGGGGAACGAATTAGAGATTTCCTTTAGTAAGGTATTTTTCTAATGTCCATTCGTTATAGGTGAAAGTAATAATGAATCAAAAAATGCATATTATTAATAAAATAACTACTGAGTACTCTACTACCATAAAATCGGTTTAATTATAAGAACATATTCTATTTTTAAAAGAGCGTATCAAAATTCCAACAATCTTTAAATTCGCTGAGTTTAATCATTAACAACAAATGTATATATATATATATATATATATATATATATATATATATATATATATATATATATATATATATATATATATAATAAATCAAAGGATAAATCTTATCTAATCCAGACATCTAACCAATCATACAAAATATGAAAGAAACAAAAACAAATATTTAGTATCAAGTTAGTAAATAACTAAATTATTTCCATAAGCATTAATGTCATTAATGTAGTTACTATTTACTACATATTGTCAAAATGACATACATCTAAAATAAAAACGATATAAGATAGAGAACAATTATTCAAGAAATAACATTACTCTTACAATAAATTATCCTAGTTTTGAATATAATATATTAAACACCTATATGATACATTAAAGTTGAGGCTGGCCATTAAAAAGATATTTTTTTTTTTAAGTAACTTTTAAATCAACAAGTTCAATTTTTATTCATGTTATGCAGTTATTTTTCAGTTAAAATATTCGTTAGCAACGTTAAGTTAATTTATCTAGTTTTTGTACATATTATTGTTTTTATTACAATAAAAAAAAAGAAGAAGGAAATATAATTTATAAAATAATAACACAGATTACATAAGATTATTTTTGTATGTTCATTAAACCGTGTAATGTTGCATAATTATTAATACGTTTTAACGAAACATATTTCTCGTACTTTGGTTAAGATTTATATATAACTTATGTAAAAAATCCAAAAATTAACTGATTTTTAGCTAAGTTAAGTCATTATTTTTTATATTTAACTTATAACTAAACTAAGATGAAAATAAGAGAAGTAACTTTTGACTTTTAACTTAAACTTATTTTTTCTCTATTAACTCAACGATCAATCAATTTTCCCCGCCTTGATTATAGCATAGATACCATATTTTGTAAAATAAAAAAATATGTTTAAAATTTATTTTAGCAAGATAAGCATATCCGTTAATTTATTATAATATTAAATATACGAGTATGAGTGATACATTAAGTAATGAGAATCAAAGGTCATTATTATCACTTGCGTGATTGAAAGTTCTTCATGCCCAAAAAATTATTCAAAAAGAGACTAGATAAGTTTATTCTTGTAAACTGAATTTAGTGTCATTATTAGAAAAATAAATTGAATCATACATTTTAAAGGATGATATTGATAAGGATAACATTAAAAAATGTATTCAGTTACCTAATAATCCAGTCATCTCCTAACTTTTAAATTATTTCTCAAAATAAAAAAATTAATATCTGATTTCAAAACATTACCTACTTAATTTATAATTTTCTGGCAGGTTCAAAATATGAACCTTAATATACATGTGTTGCTATACTTAATTAATTAGAACGTATTTTAGGATAAATAAAAATCATATATTTACTTTTAAACTGTTCACTAAATAAAAATGCATAGTAATATTTACACTCGAAAAATTGGTAGTGTAGACATAACGTACCTATCTTAATGTATAATAAGGATTATGTTCTTAGTGCACACTGCACACCTAATCCATGTAAGTAACCAAATAAATTAGGATACAGTCAAATCGTTTGCACAATAAATAAAAATTAAATTAGTCCTGCGAATCGTGATTTAATGGGATCATTCTATATATAACTTCTCTTTTAACAAACGATATTGAATAAATCGTGAGTAGCATTTTAATAGGTTAATTAACTCGGCCATTGTTGTGTAATCGCATTCCGATTAAAATTTCGAAATACATAAATTCTGTACAAGATAAAGAAGTCTACTAAGATATAATCAATTATCATAGGTATAAACTAGTGGTAAGCAGCTCAAGAACTACGAAAATTGAATACGGTTTAATACCAAGTTAATTATTAATAGTTTTGTAAAATGGTCTTGTACTGACTCCATCAAATACACCCAACGAAGACAACGTTTGTATCATATTTTAATTACGATATATATATATATATATATATATATATATATATATATATATATATATATATATATATATATATTTAAATAAATATATATTTCAACTATTACCTATATTTCAACTATTACCTATATTAAATTGACAGATTTAAGTTTAAATCTACCTAATTATTAAACAAGTACCTATATACCTATGTAAAATTAGTACAAACTTATAATTACCTAATCAAAAAATAACAACCTAATATTTAATCATATTAGAACTTAATCATTTTTTAAAACTAAGTTTTCTCTATGGAATTCTTCAAGAACCACGGCTTGCAGTGAAGCGATCTCGAAAAAATGTCTGCCCGTATTGCAGGACACTTTTCATATGATAAATTATCATTTATAATCATAACAAACAACTATTAATATTGAAATCTTTGTTTTTTTTCTCTACTACTAATTTAATTATTATCTTTATTTTATTTTATTTATATCCATGTACATTTTAAACCATATAAGCAGCTATGTACGATTGTATTGAACAGTAAACTATGTCGTAAGGCAACTCACTGGGTGAGCAGTCCGCTATATATTTATACATTTATATTAATAAAGTTGTTTACATATGTCCATCTTTTAAAAGACCTTTATTAAAGTAACGCTTATTTACTAAACAAAAACTCACAAAGAAGGATATACCTCTACTTGCATTTATAGCTAGTTTATCATCATTTATAAAAATACATTGATTATAAATTTTGTTTTTCAGTAGGTATTTCGTATTTAATACTTTAGGTAGGTGATTAGCAAATAGGTGATTAAATATCTGGGTAAGAATATACAAAAAAAAGAAAGGTAGAAAGGTACATAATCAGCTAGCGAATTTCGTTTCCAAAAATTCTTTACTAGATGAGGATTAAATATGGATGAGACATTTTAAACTGTTGTTACAATCATTTACGAGGTATATTTATTACACAGAAAAAATAACAACTTGACACTTGGACCGATGAATGTGACAAAACAAAAACTCATATAGGTGTTTAATATAAAACCCGGGGAAATCTTAGGGGTCCTAAATGCACATTAGCAACAACTTATTTTTTTTCATTTCAAGACAAAACACCACAAAGAGTAATCTTTGAACATAGAATACTACATCAACTTAAATATTATTCAAATATTACGGCAACTAGCTCATAGTATAGATAACTATTTGTTATACATTATTAACTATCATTAACATTATGATTGGTGTAAGATTTGTCCACCATCTGGTGTATTATTAAACATCATAATATTTTATACATCTTCAATAGTTTAAAAATTAGCTATAAATTAATAATTTGATTTTGTTTATGAAAAAATAAAAATATACTTAGGTACAGCAATTAACATACAGTTTGAACAACACATCAAAAAAATTAATGAACACTGATGTTATGAAAATTTTTAGAATTCCTTTCAATTATTGGTCAATTGACACCTCAACAATTAACATGTATTTAAAATTTAATTGATGGAGTTCAGGTCTTCAATAAACTTTTACTTTTTTTTGTAATGTAACCACTTTCTACAACGTGAATGTAAAAAATAATTCATTACTTTAATTGAACTATAGGTAGGATATGGTATCTAATGTATCTAATGATAGATACATTGAGTAATTACAACGAATAAGTTGATATCCCTAATACCTATTCAAACATTCTTTGGAACTGCCGTGCGAAATTTAATCAAATTTTATAATAGCTCTAACACGTTTATCCAAAATACGACGAAAATATTATATGAACTTGATTTACTGGGCGTTTAGTCACTGGTCACGGGCCGCTACCATTTTACGTACATTATTTTATAACAGTAAAAAATAAATAAAGAAAGAATACAAAATCAGTATCTCTGTATTATAACCCATTGTTATACCCCCACCGCGAATTTATGCTGTATTCTGACGAAACAAAGAAATAGTTGGTTATAATCGAAATGGCTCACAAGTATAATAAACTCAACTATGTGTATTACTATGTTATTCGAATTCTAACAAAACATCAGGTGCGCATGTCCGTTTAAGTAGACCAAGATAAACCAAATCAAATAACAGAACCCACTAAATTAGGATTATTAAAACAATATTTTATTAAAAAATAACCGTATCAGTTCATTAATCTTGACACGTGATATACATATGTCTATGGAATAAATATATATTTATGACCATTATAAATACGTAGAAATTATAAAATACGTTGAATGTATATAATTAGATGAAATGCAAAAATTAACATGCCTGACGTCGCTATAATGATAATTACTAAAGGATAAAAACTAGTTCTTTGGAACCGATATCGTTTTTTCATTAATGTTTGTAAGATAAAGACAATTATTATGTTATGGCGGTGGTGTTATCGAACACATTTTTTAGTACGAGACGTAGTAACAATAACGTTATAGATATTAGTACTCAAAAAGTATTTATTATAATATTGTTATGTTGTAAAATATTTTACTAAAAGAGAACTTATTATATATTATTAAAGTAGTTAAACGTTGTCCGATCGGGAAAGAGACGGTAAAATGGTAGTATAAAAAAGGCATTAAGATGAGAGGGAATTCAATCGTGTCGTTTGAAGCGCTCTGTACAGTATTATATAAATACCATACAACACGACTTACTTTAGTAGTAGCCCCTTCGGTTTTGCGAAAAAATTCTCAGTAATGGCAACATAGTCTCACCAACAGATACCCCACGGCGACGTGTTGTCGCATTCATACAAACACACGACATATAATCTGCCCCGCGATCGCCATATTGCTCCCCCACATAACAACTAAGGACACACGACGCATTCCACACACGCACGACGTTCGTCAATAAGCCGCTGCCGCCGCCGTCGACGAACAGAAGAGAGCACATGCTACGTGCTCGCCAAATGCGGGTCGTATTCGTATGGTATTCTCAACGCCGAGCCGCGTTTTCAATTTTTTCATGAGGGCATAAATATTATAAAAAACACGAACAGATCGCACGTAATAAAATACAATAAAATTATTTGTCACGTTACTAGAGACGTTATTTGTGCATTTGATAATATATTTTTATTATCCACAAAACATTATTATTGCTTACAACGGATTGTTACTGCGAGTAATTTTTTAATTGCCCATAATTTTGTCGAAAACATATTACACACACGCGCACTACACCATATAAACAACGGTTGATCATTGATTTATTTTGCCTCCATCACACGAATTTATCGGAGGAATGAACTAACAGTAATCGGAGGAATACGACTCATTTCTTTAGCGATGAAAAAATATTTGTAAACATAATTTAAATCGACTGAAAAAAAATAACTAGTACACAGCCGAGACTCCATCACCACCACACACGATGATGACGTTCGTAGTTTCTGTAGTATTACAATAACGTCCGTTTGATTCCATGACACATGGCATTTAGTCATATGACTAACCCACGGCGACGTCAATGAATAACATGCGCCAGTCAGTTCACATAGTTATCGCGACGTCCGAAAATGTTTTAAACGGCGCCACAACATATTTACAAATACCTTAGAAAAATGGAATGTGTACGCCACTACTAGCTCAATTCAAAAATAATATGCTACCGACAAAAAAGGGTGAACACATACCACAGTGTGGTATTACACTACAACATATATTTATAGAAATTACTAGAGGGGTTTGTGGTGTGTGTAAAACGATCTAAAATAACCATTTTATGGTGTGCTATGTTATAAACGACGTCGTAAAATATGAACGGGATAAAATCTCCGTCGCGTCATGTCGAGGGTAAGCTTAATATTAGATTAATTGTGTACTTTTTAAAGGGGGATGTGAAGGAAATATTTAAAAAATACATAATGCCAACAAAAATGATTTGCTTAAAAAAAATGGTTATCCTTTATTCATCCAATGGTGTATGCATAAACCTTTCTGGTTACAAAGAACAGGTTTGACTACCCACGCGGGTCAAACAAAAAAAATATTTTATTATTGAATCGGTAGATATGACTCATCTACACTGATTCGGTTTCGGTATAACGACGCCTAGAATTTAAATATCTAAGGTCAAGGAGCAAAACTAACCATATTTTAAATAACATATGGTATCACACAGTATGAAAATGCATTAAGTAGGTACAACAATAATACTGTTTGATAGACTACAGAAATAAAAATCACTATATCAAATTGGTGTACGCAACATTGACATGTTTCTGTAAGAGCATCTACAATATAATGCAGTTATAACATAACGCAGTTGTTTAACATCGTAATGTCATAATACAAATAAAATAATTTGGTAGGTACCTAACCCAACGATCAAATGCCTACTTAATTTATAAAAATGCTTATAGATGTAAAATAAACAGAGACTTTAATGTTTAAGCATACATTCCATGAAATGATATGTTTATAAATAACCCAAGTAACAAGTATTCTTAATAACATGGCTAATTCAATTTTGAAATTAAAACATGGAAAGTTCCTACCATTTGACTTAATAATATATTATTATCTTAAAAACACATTAATAAGTTACAGATAAAAACTAGATAGCTAAATAACAATTAATTGTTTTTTTAACAAAAAATAGTATTTGAAAAAAAACGTACTGTCATTTAATTGTTGATGCAGTAGTAAAAAATTAAAAACTAAATCGATTTACATTTATATGCCTAGTACAAACAACACAGAAATATTTATAGAGTCAATAAGTACACCTCTTTGTAATAAATGTCAATCAATGATAATAAAAAGCTTAATAACATGTCTAATTGAACAAAATATAGTCAATAAAGTACACGGTTCTAGAGAAAAAAACTCTTAACTGAAGTAAATAATGGTTGTTTTTGAAAAGGGAACACACACATATTATACGTCATATAATAATTTCTAAGGGACAGAAAATTAATAATACATGCACACACATATTTTTCGCCTACCCGCACATATAAATTCGTTTTACGGCCTTTTGAACGACGTTTGTACGCGGTCAACAAACATAGGGTTGTCCCATCCATTATCGCACGCGGGTCCCTCGCTCCAACAGTAGAATAGTTAAAATACAACGCATTTTATAAATACACACAAAACGGACCCACCCCAAAAACTCGTCTGTACGACGATCGTTGACGGCGGGACGACGCGACGGCGGCAACAGCCGTGCGTGCGTTAGTAAACCACCCATAGCTCCCGCACAAGAGATATCTGGGGCGGCGCACCCTTGCCAAGTCTCTGATCACACCCTTCTCATACATTTTATCATAAACATTTAGGTATTAAGATATTGTATTCCGGAATGACTACTACGATTGTACATAAAATACATGAGTACCTATATTCAAATAAATACATACATAAAGGTAAGCCATACAAACACACACACACACACACACACTTAATCGAGGTCACACGTTTTACGTTTGCGTTTTGTTGCCCGCAAAATTAATGAAAATTTAAAATACTATATGCAATAAAGAAAAATAATATTCCTCTATACCCTCGTCCAGCGCACACCGGATACCTAAATGCGGTTTACTGGGAACGCCGACACGTACACGTATACGTTATAGACACGAAATGTTATATCATGAAGTCGAGTATATAAAATAAATAATAATGCCGAGTGGCGATGGTGTCCGAGTAGCAGCAACAGCAGATGGTCGGGTCGGGGACGGGTATCGACGGCGACGACGCAGAACCAGTGAACCGTGCGCGCGCTGCGCGTTGTTGTCTTCACGGTCTCGGCCGAGTTCGCATCCCGATTATTATATTATATTACTGTAGAGCGTGGAGTACTATTATAACGGGCAGGGGTTCGAAAACGTGTTTGTGGACGAGAGTCGCTGGCGCGTTTATCGACCACCGATCATGGAATGGACTCTCAAAAATATGAAGAACACAATTTCACGTGAAATTCAGATCTATGGCCATTTAATAACACGCAACATTATACACATGGCTGACACACGGTCATCCGCATCCAAAAATATATCTATGGCTTATCGAGGAAAGGACGACTGGAAAATTTTACTGGTACAAGGCCCGACGTTATATAGCGGACTCTAAATAGAGCACGTGTAAGCGATCATAAAATGTATATACTTACTCCACAAGTGGGACAAAGCCGGGCTAGTGAATACTATGCCACTAGTGTAATATCATTAAACAAACAAAGACGAGGCCATAACAATAGTCCGAAAACAATTACTATATTATTATTTCTTTTTATTACTAAAAACGAACTGGTTCAAGAGAATTTTAAAGCAAGCGTTATAGTTTTTTCTTCTCCAAAACTACAACGACGTAATAATGCGCGAGCGCGACTGGTACACGCATTATACGTACACGCGGTCGTGATTTAGGACTGAACAATTAGAAGGCAATTAGGATAGGTATGCCGCCGTCACTGTTTCCGAATGCATACGCTCTGCTTATTTACACACTAGAGAGGAACACCGTTGCATAATACAACACAATTTGATCTTGAAATATATTTACGAAAATATCGATTAGGTTAGGTTAATTTGTACACCGATTCGTTACGGATCATTAGGTCGCACGATATACATATACACGTGAACGCGATCGAAATAGAATACAGCAAAATATCTTCCATGCGAAACGTGAAATTGCATCTCTTATACTAAATCCAATCAACTTTAGTTACGTTTACGGTTTCAGAAAATCGAATTGCACTCCCCTAGAATACAGACGAATTCTTAACTACTAATAATAACGTCCGTTAGAATATAATGAAAAAAAGAAATTTATGAGTGTACACAAACACACTGATAAAACTCATTTTTTCTTACACTTACGCCACGCCACTTCTTCTAAAGGAAAATTATTTATATCGACACCTCTGATGTTCGAAAACACTATAATGAGTTTATCATGGAGTTCATAAATATCGACATAAAATTTGATGATTAAGGTATTTTTATTCATTGATTTTTGGTGAATGAACTACAGTAATCTTGTTATATCATAAACACAGCATGGTTTTTATTCTTCACTAAATGATAACAGACGGTAAAACCATTGAAAACTAAAGACGTTGCTTATTAAAAAGGTAAAAATTAATTAATTTTTTAGTAATTCAACGGAAGTTTGCAAACAAACTATAAACAAGTACGGATATCACCAGGTCACTGAACACCATTGAACCATAGACCCAAAATTACATAATCGTTAATACCAACACAAGTTTTAAAAATAACAAATCACTCTTCTGTTTTACTTATTCTCATTAAATTTTACACTTTATTCGATAATTACTCATGAGTATCGGGTATTATTCTATGATATACATTAAAGAAATAACACAATATTTAGTGAAAATTTACTCATTCATCACTGCCCATTTTCGGCCTTAACAAAAAAAAAAGACGTAACACATATTTATATTTTACAAGAGAACGACACTCAACGCACATGATCACTGATTATTTGTTTATACAAGCGCATTCCTTAAATATATTACACAAGGCATACATTATTCATAATCTCACTATGGGTGTACACGCGCGGAAGGATATTGTAAACAGCGTTAATGAAAATGATACTAGGCACAACTCTATAAAGAATGACCGTTGGAAGACTAGCACACAAAAATAAATAATATGTTGTTGGCATTAAAAATACGCACTTTTGGAACCACTATTTAACCAAAGAACCTTGGCGATAGAACCACTCTGACCAAGTAACGGACAATAGAAACAATGGTAGACAGAAAAAATACGAACAGATTTGAATACGGAAAACGAGAAATTGCCGAAAAGGGCGTGGAAATTATCGTACGCGAGGAATATGTAACTACATTGCGTCAGGGGAAGCGCGCCGTCGAGACTTGAACGGTGGGCACACGGCCGGTGTGGCGAATGAAATACCTGGAAACGGTTTTTTTTTGTCCGGGCACATGGGCAGGTGGGAAAACATTGGACGCTCAACGACGACAATGGCGACCATGGTCGTCGGGGTATAAAAAAAAAATAGAATAAAAACAAAATAGGGAGACTTGACTATGTACTATGAATAATAAAATAAAATAATAATAAAAAAAAAAAAACACTCACTTGACAATAGTTTCCGGCGTGCGTGCGTACTGAACAGTGGCGACGGGCGGCGGTGGCAGCGTCGTCTGATAAGAACACGAGACCGCGAAAATCACTACCCAACGACACTTTGAATCGTAAAATTGGCCGGCCGAACGAGTTTGTTCGATTTTTATGGGCAATGAAAAAAAAACTTGTTACGAACGAGAAAAAAATGAATTATAAAATGAACGTTAAATATTTAACGTGTGGTCGTGTATAAATTCGAAAAAAAAAATAAAAACGAAAAATATTCGGTCGACAATACACGATCAGTGTGCGTGATGCATCGAAAACAACGACGTTCTGCCGGAACAGCTCGGAAGTCAGAATCGGTTAGGTTGTTTGCCGCACCGCAGTAGCCGCACGGCCACCGGCCAATCGGGGCGTCGGATTTGGAACGCTTCAATGCCGCCAACCTAGGGTGTGGCCGGCTAACGTCGGCCAATTTTTTTCTCTCATACGGACGTGCACTGTTGCACTCAACGCTTATCACGATATTCTCTCTGTTAACTATTGAATATTGATAGTAGAAAATAAAATTCTTGAAAAAACAGCCGAGCTACGTTTTTTATTGGTAAGCAATTGCGAATCTTCTTTAACCGTACGGAATATTGATACCGATTACATGTCAACTTTTTTTATTTCTTCAAGTACATCGTACTTGAAGAAATACACTCGGTGCTGATATTGTATGTCATATGATTACTGAAATATAAGTACTCACAGTAGGTACAAGTTATCAATATATGGTTCATATTGATTAATACAATACTTATACATCTTGTCAAAGATGTGATTTTTGGTGCGATTTTAAATTTAAAATGTGTATATAATTATGATAGTTGTTTAATTAGTTGGTAAAAGCATGGAAGTTTTTACGTTCATAATGTTTTATTTAAACATTTCTTAATTTTTATATCTTATTTGAAATTAATTTATTAGTTATATAAAACACTATTATTGTCGTCTGGTAAATGATTATCATCGGAACATTTCCTATTGAAATTATGTCACATAAAAGTCAACTCTCAATAACCCCCTTATTTGTATAAATATCTTAAACTTATGAAACCAATTGAAATGTTGTTTGAATATTTTTCTTCATATGATTTTAAGTAGTGAACTTAATTACCAAATCAAATTCTCATTTCAAAATTGTATTATATTTTATTATGTAGAATACAATAGATACATGCCTAGGTATTTATTTAACAAACATATAAATAAAAGTTAAATAAAATAAATTAGATAGGTACCAATTTATAAATAAACTATACAATACTGACAATACTTCCATTATTGTAATTACTGTTCTCAAAGTATCAAAATGGTGCATAAAAACCATTCCTGTATATTTCTTTAAAAAATAATATTGATTTATTTTCATTCAATCATATGTTCTTAAATTATTTTGAATTTTAAATGCAATTAATTGTGATAAAACAATAGTCAAGTGATTAGAGATTTTCAAATTTTTATGAATGAGTACTTGATTTTAAAATTAGGTAGACTTATCATTAATAGTTCTCTAGTATTTTATGAAAGTTAAAATTTATTTTTTTCTTGTATAATTGCATTGAAATCATATAAAATAAAATATTTACTGTTTTTTAAGGATGTGTGGTGATGTGATGTCTGGACTAAATCATGTTCAAAAGGTTCGTTTATTGTACAAGACCATTTTAAGACTACACCGTGGTTTACCAAAGGAATTACAGGAACTTGGTCAAACATATGTAAGAGATGAATTTCATAGACACAAAAATTGTAACCCTAAAGAAGCTCAAACGTTCATGCTGGAGTGGACTGTATGTATCCAATAGTTTTAATACATTCAATATAATTTATTATTATTATTATTGTTATTTTATAATTCCTTAGAAATACACATTAACATTATCAGAGCAACTTTTGAAGAATGCTAAATCAAATGTTGGTTTTGGTAAAAATTTAGATGTACATGAAGGGATATTAGACTCCTTCACAGATGATCAAATCCTACAACTTTATAATATGCTTAAAGAAACAACTGGAATCAAGGATCAAGCTATTGAAACTGAACTTTCTCCTCAAAATGAATCATCAAAGAAATAGTACCTAAAGTATATGAAATATGTTAAATTTTTTATACTTTATTACAAATTAGTTTCAAGTTAAATAGAGTTTGTTTTATGTGTGAACTTTTTGAAAATTTAAATGTATATATGTTAATGTTGGAAGTGTTATTAATGTTTTACATAATTTTCTGTTATTAATACTCTGTTGTGTATACACAATGTATTCAAAATTGTTGCTTTTTATGAAAATGTAGTATGTCATAAGTCTATTAAAATGTTTATAAAATATTTGATTTTTTTATAAATATAAAATATTTTTAACTATTATGTCCATCATTAATATTAAAAAATATATAAATATATATATATATATATATATATATATATATATATATATATATATATATATATATATGTATAAATTTGAAAGCCTATTGATACCGTAACTCAAATAAGCAAAGGAATTACTCTAAGTGAATTTTTTTAAACTAATAATTATAGATTAAAATAGTTTGAGTAAATAGAATATCTGTATATGTATATTCTATTACTATGTTTATGCTAATATTATTTTATCCTCTTCATATACTTAATGTTTAACATTAATATTAATCATTTTCTAGATATTTTCACTTCCATTTCTTTTTGAACTAATTATTCCTCTTAGAACTTCACTTTTTATTTTGTTTCTAATTTTTCTGCTGTCTGTCATTTGCTTAAACTAGTGCTTCTTGTATTTCAATACTCTCTTCTTAGTTTTGCTGTCTAGTTATATTGAGTGATTATACTTGTGGTCTTCCCATCAGATTATTTTTTGATGTACAATTTATAATGAAGAGTCAATTTTTTTCTTTATTAGTGAAATCAACCCGTTTATATTATATTCTGGACATTGTGAATTTTCAATGAAAATATTGTTTATCTGACAACAAATTATATGTTATGTAATTTGCATTGGTTTCAAAAGTTTTTTTTCCCAGTATAGATTTTTACAATGAGTAAGGCAATTAAGAAGTTAAGGAATTTAAAAGTGCTGTTAGTTAAACTCTAACAGAGATTATTTTATTTTTATTGTACATGATACATTAATATTATGATAACAAATAGGCACTTAAATGTGCCAAAACACATTTATAAATTTAAATTATAACTATTCAATGTTAAATAGTCGTCAATTTATAGAACCATAAAATCATAAACTATTCTTGAATCACTGTCAATATTTTTCTAGAAGGATGCTTTACAATTAAATATTACAAACATCATGATTTATTTATAATTATAATTAATGCCTAATTAAAACTTCATCAGCTGTATATTGTGTTTTACAAATAATAATTATTTATACATGTACAATGTACATTGTACACATTCATATCTGTATTTATATAAATATGTCTAACTCACTTTGACCTTAGTTAATTGTTTCATTCATTTTATTTAACTATTAATATGTGTTTGGAATTCTACTCCATAAAATCAAATGTAAATAGAATAGAATAGAATGTATACATCCTG
Organism: Therioaphis trifolii; assembly: GCA_027580255.1. Taxonomy (NCBI): domain Eukaryota; kingdom Metazoa; phylum Arthropoda; class Insecta; order Hemiptera; family Aphididae; genus Therioaphis; species Therioaphis trifolii. Next base: position 60,884,474 of record CM050404.1, read on the forward strand.
TCAGTTAAGTTGGAATTTTTTACAACAATGCTGTCATCAAATAAAATCTATTTGTACAGAAAAAAAGAATAGTTTAACTTTTGGTATTTAATTAAAATAAAGTAAATTACGTTAAACAACATTTCAATCAAAAAACCTTAAGTTAATTTCTAAAAATTGTTTTATTTTTTTTTACCTAATATCTATTTAACACAGAGATTTTTTTTTATTTCACTCTGTTAGCTATTAGGTTAGGTAGGTAGTTGGTCATTTGTCGATACTAAATTGTAATTGTTTTTGGCACTCACTAAATATTTTAGTTAGATAGTTCATTGCAATAATTTATAAATAGAGTGTTAGGTGAACAAGTTCTTGATGGGTACCTACCTACCTATTTTATATTATATTGATACTCACTTAATTATATTGATTTGATTATATTTTACCATTGTATGCATCATCAATATTTAATAATTTAATTAACTAATGTATTAAAGAAACAAAATGGAATCTTCATAAATTTATATTAGGTACCTACTTAAATTTATAATTACCGATTTTTCCTGAAAATAGATTAAAACTTCATTGCTCACAACATATTGACAACTTACTTATAATTTAAATATTGGAGTACCTACACTCTTATTATTGTAAGTGAGTATTGTTATTGCTCATTTCGTGCATATTATGATTTCTTATACATAAATTATATATTATCTCTTCAACTACAAATAAATAGGTCATTTACATATCAATAAATTCAGAAAATATTAAATAGGTACCTACTTAATTGATTTACATGTTTATTATTATCAAGGTACCTATCTACTTGAAAAATGTAAGTTATCCTACCTAGCTATAGATACATAGGTATTCTCTTGATTTATACTTATTCATTTTTACATACATTTATCTGTAAAAGAGTAATGGTTGGAAGAATAAAATGTTACTAAGTAATTCATATTATGTTTATTTCATTAATAAATACATATTAACAGTAGGTACCGACATCAGCTACATCATATTGTACCTGTGGGTCTAGGACTTTTCAGCGCTGCCGTTTCGGCGATAGATATTTTCGGCGCTGCCGTTTCGGCGACGCCGATTCGGCGATAAAGAAAAAATAAATGAATGCATAAATTTATTTAGATAAAAAAAATTTTAAAACAGTAAAATAAATAAGTAGGTAAATTATTAGATATTCCCTTATAGATGTGGGATGTCATTTTTATCATATTTATCGACAATAAATATGATAAAAATGACATTCCCGCATTTATAAGGGGAATATCTAATAATTTAGCGTTAAAATAAAATTTTAACTAAAATTGTACATTTTTCACTGTGACATACTAATTTTTATACCATTATTTATCATTTACCAATCTACATTATTTAATTATTATTAAAAAAAATGTAATTAAAATTTGATTTTAACTAAATAAATGCATACATTTATTTTTTTCTTTATCGCCGAATCGGCGTCGCCGAAAATATCTATCGCCGAAACGGCATCGCCGAACCGGTGGCGCCGAACCGGCAGCGCCGAAAAGTCCCATTCCCTGTACCTGTGTATTTCTCTGAAATAAATAAATTCCTAAGTAAGTTTGTATTAATATAGTTTTCATGTTTTTACTGTAGATCCTTTAGTCCTAGTTTTAAGCCTTAAATTTGATAGATAGATATTTAGTTTATCAAAGTACTTTTTAGTGCATTCTCTCGCCTAATTAGTGGAAAAGAAATAGTAATTTTCTATTTTTCTAACCTGTCAATAATTTGATTTATCAGTGGATTTACATTTCATTTTTTCATTAGGTCTTAAATACAATTATTTACCTCATTAAAAACTGATTTCAATAAATTTAGTATTTTGGTTTTCGTATACGTGAATCAAAATAACTTTTATTGTTGATGTAATGGGTTGGTTGTAGTGATGGCACATACCTTCGGTGTACGTATATTATGCTATACACACTCGAAACTCCCGGTGTACGAAATGTGTACACAGATAATATACAACTAATAAAAATACTTCAGCGTTTGTGTCGTCAACTCACCTTGACCTATTCGCACCTATACTGCGCATTATTGTCGTATGTTTATTCAAACGACGTCGTTTTTATAATGGTCGTAGGTATAGCAGTTTAATCTAATGTCTCCATATCGAAAGACTGGTATCAATTTTCCAATCAACACGAGGACTAGTAACCTAGGTACTCAAAATAAAAATGATCCGCTTAGTGATTACGAGCATCCTGTCTTCTTCTACGGGTAGGTACCTACAACCAGGGCCCCCACAAGGGGGGGTCAGGTGGACCCATGGTACCTACTGGGGCCCGGACTTTCGAGGGGCCCGGCGTTCACGCAAATAATTACTTCAATATATAATAGAACAATGTTTCAAATACATTTTGATGGTAATATACATGACTTTGCTCAGAAAAAAGCAAGAAAAGCAAAATTTAGTTAATATAGAAAGTAGAAATTAGAATTTAAATGATAATGTGTATTAAGTATTATGATTTATAATACTACCAGAACCATACATACATACGTTCAATTATTAAACAGTGAAATATAAGTTATAATAATCACATTGTTTTATTTTACCTAACAAATGTTTCATACTTTTTTTTTTCAAGATTTTATTTTTTAACATACATTTTTAGTTTGTACTATGTATAATTATACTACACATGTTTTTGATTTATGATGGATACCTATCAATTTGTTAATATTTTATTTTTTAATTATAACCACTCCTATAATCTATGCATAATACTAATATTTAAGGTCTTGAAATAATTATTCATCTCGAAAAATTAATTTTTATGATAGAGGGGCCCGGATTTAGTTCTGTACCCGGGCCAAAAATATGATGTGGAGTGCCTGCCTACAACCACGGTTCTTACCGAGTGAGAGCATAGTATTTATCCCTCATAAATAGTTGCAGATGGTATTTTCCATCATGCTGTTAAATGACAATTGTGTATGGAAGAGATTCATCCATCTCTTTTCCTCTCGAAATACAGTTTTTCCCGCTATTTAAGAATCTGAAACACAGGTGTAGCTTGGTATTATTCTCTTGGAGAGTCCATTGCTTAAGAACAATAATTTTAGTATTCTTATCGACTTTAGTATATGAGATCTTCCATACGTACTCGTCTATCGCTCTCATGACTCATTATAATAGCGTCGAATAAAATATGTGTAATAATAATTTTGTGTACCGCTGTATGTGCGTTTATAATGATTATAAAACAATGATTTTGTCTTTTAATATTACATTAATTTTAATTACGAGTACATTAATAATAATGCAGATATCTATTAAATTATGATTAGAATATAACTTTAAATTAGTTGAGTCATTGCCGCAACTAGGGGGTGTTTTGGGTCCTGAGCACCTCTTAAGTAAAAAAAGTGTCCCTTAAAATAATCGTTTCAAAATATGAATTTAAAAAATGAAAATTAGATTCTTTGTTGTAATACAAAATTGGATGTATAGATTAAATTTAGAAATAGTAAAAAAAAAATTGCGTGAATATTTTGAAAACCATGTGAAAGTGTATAAATACCAAGTTTTATTGTGTCGTACTTGCGAATAATATCATTAATATTTATCAATATAGTGAAATTAATGTCATTATCTATTAACAACTAGGCGTAATTTATCATAGTGTAATCGAGTAAAGGAACCACAAAAAAGGTTACCTCACTCGTTCGTTTATCCAAGCACTTATAATACTACATTATTATTAAAATTAAAGCTAATTTTTCTTGCCGATTAAAATATTATTCCTAACTACTTGAGATAATAAAATGTATGTACTCGCTTTTGCACAAAAGTATCGATGTATAAAATAAGTGAGTTATAAACTTAATTCTACTTTGTATAGAGAATCTTAAAAATGACTTAAATGTTCAAAATTTCGGACATTTCTAGAGATACAGTGAAAGTGAGAATATTAGTCATCGGCTATTTCGATTTGAATTGAAAGACTTAACTATAAAATCCTACAATTTCATTCATGCATAAACTTCAAGCGAATTCTCTAATAATTCAAAATAATTTTAAAACTAAAGAGTCGTGCATAGAAATTTAGAATCTAAAATAATTTGTTTGAATTAAAATTCAAAACCAAAAATAGTATTTTAAATACACGTATTTTCCTATTTTTGCAATGATACTGTAGCATACTATCTTCATACATCTTTGACTAAATCAACATTCAACTGCATGATACTAATGCATCAAGTATGATTGGAGTAGAGTGATTTCAGATTTTTCTAGTCTAATGACTTATTTTTTAAATGGTGGAAATTAATAATTTAGCTAGTAGCTAGTAATGGTAATGAACGACAAATTGAAGCTTAAAGTATATACAAATGATAATGAATAATACAAGAAACAATCATTAATACAATTATTTTAAAAATAAAAACGATGCTGATATCTGTTGAAAAATAATCAGGATTTAAATATATATTTTATGAGTTTATATTTTCAAATATGAGATATATTATTAGAGTATTGCATCAAACTGAATATAACTTGGAATTTTAGAACCGCAATGATTGTAGGTAGGTATTTAATATTTTTGATTTTAATTTATAGCAATTTATTCAATTTAAACGTAAAATTATTTAAATTGAATGAAGATTTTGAGTTGAAAATGGCTAAGATACTTTTGAAAATGGTTGTATTAACCAAGGTAGAGATTTAATGCAATTGAGACTTTTCTGATGATGATATCAAGTGTAGACTATTATTTGCCGTGAGCCCCCAAGAGTCTAATCCCGCCGGTCCTTATAATTACCTATATTGTTAATTAATCAGTAACATGATTTAATTTTCACCATGAGACCGACATTTTCGTCACGATAATAACATGCTGGCATAATTAAAAAAAAAAGAAGGAAGGTCCACTGACCAGTTACAAAAAAATGCGGAGTTCTATTACCTCCTTGTTCAAATATCGTAGTAGCGTCTATGTGGGGAGCTACAATTTTTTAGTACTGAATATTACGATAAACAAAATATTGCTTGGGATTTTTAAAACCACATTGATGATACGAAATTAGGTAGGTATTTAATATTTTAAATTCCAATTTATATCAACTGTTTATTAATCTTAACCGAAAATGGTTGTAATTTAATGACAATTTTGAGTTGAAAATTGCTAAAATATTCAAAAACCGGTGCACTAATTTCAGTAGAGTAGGTATTTGTGTAATTGAGATTTTTTGTACGTTTATACCAAGTGTAGACTTTTAATAATTATTTGTCTTTGGTCCCCAAAATCCATGAAAAATTGAATCATCAGTTATAATATGCACTCATTATTTTCTAGGTATCTTTCAAATTTTTTTTTGATAAAACAATATATATATACCGAATTAATTGAAACATTTGAAACGTCGTTATTTTTTAGCGAATATGATTAACATTTTAAAAATAAATATGTTAATCAAATATATTACGATGTTAAGAGTTTATACATTTGAATATGTCAATATGTAGAATAATTATTATACTTCTAATAATAATTATTGTACTTCTAACTCAATCCGTAATAAAGTTAAAAAAAACACGTAAAGACATATCGATATTTAAAATGAAAATCAATAAAAAAAACAAATTCAATTGATTTTAAATTTTAGAATCAAAAATTATCAAATAACAGGTTATCGCATTTATTGAGGGGACTTTATCTCTTACAGCTCTATTCAAAATTTACCTAGAAAAAGATAAAAGATAAATACTTTTTACCTAGATAAAAAAATAGATAATTTTTTTAAATTCCTACTTTAAAGCAGGGTCATTATTTCAATATTTTCTAGGGTAGGGGCGTAGGGCATAATGTTGAGACGTAAGTATAAAACTACCCTTCACTTCTTAGGCATCCAACCAGTGACGCCACTAGCACTAAATTTTAGGGAGGGATATTTTTGTCTATGGTCCTATCTCAGTATTATGCCACAGGTAAAATGACGAGTCATCAACACAACATAACAATGAACTGTAGGTTTACTCTATATTTGAGCACCTACCAAGTTCCAGGCCCCTAGCAAAAAGATAAATAATTAATAATACCTTATAGCCAATAGGTATATAGTATTAGTAGGAACATACAATTTTTTACTCAGATGACTTAAAAAGTCAAATTTAAAGTATTAATTATCAAAAAAATTAATTGACAATAAAAACCAATATGTATTTTTTTTTTTTTTAATACTAATGAATTAAAAAATTCCGAAAGAATAATATTTTATCTCTTTGGTAAAATGTTATGGTCGTATGAACACCATTTGCTGTTCATCATTACGAGTCACTGGACACGAAACATTTAGACTAAGTCGATGGTTTATATTTTGTCAGTAATATAATATGCACCGTGATGTTTGACTTCATTTTCGAATCGTATTATAGGTAGATACACCGTATACAGACATAAAAGTTTGTACCGTCTGTTATTCTAGCATTATTATTTAAAAATCTACCATTATAGTTTATAATATTATAGAAATGTATGCATGTATGCTAATTTTTGGACAAACGTATTGATTCCTGCAATATCCATTGAAAATTGAATATCAAATTAAAACACGGTGTAACCGTTCTTAAACGAATCTGAATCTTTTTTTTTTTTAATCCATTTTTATATTAATCAATTTTCAATGCTAAAAATATGATACTGCAGGTGATGGTCGATAGACCGACTGCTATGAGTGAACGGAAATCAGGAATGCCCAAAGGGAAATAATAGTTTTAACAACTGTAAACTGTTGGTTATTACTTATTATGCATATGAAATGGTTAGGTTATTTACATTAAATATAATAAATTATATGCAGTGTATTTAACGGCTCAATGGTTGATGGAAAATGGTGCTATCTTAAAATATGCGCTCTGTCGGTAACATTGTGACTACATGCAGTATGCGTTCTACCTGAAAATTCGGCGTCTGGTATATTATTATATAAATATATGATACAGTTTCAAATAATATTAGTTCGTCGAAGTTATGAAAAACGAAAATGTTATCAATTTTTTATCAAAACTTAAACATTATAGTCACTTTCATTTAACAGCATCAGACATAATATTTAGTGTTAACTTTGTTTATATTTCTCACTATGTTTGGTTACATGTAAATTGTAGTAATTATTATTGAGATTTATAAAATTATATACTTAAATTTAGTAGATTAGATTTTCAATTAAAACCTAGAAACCTAACCATGTTGTATTCGCGTCACCCTACTTTCTTAACAATGTGTCTGAATGAGATTTTGTAATCTATATGACAGGTTACTTTATTAGGTTTACTATATTATAGTATTGATTTCTTACTAGTAGGTATAAATATTGTTTACGATAATGGTTTTAGTTTAGGGTGCACACTTTATTCTATTTACTCTTTTGACATAATATTATATTAAGTCAGGAGTATTTCGCTTGCATGATCTTATTTTTATTTGGTAGAGCGCCAGAGACAGATTTTTAAACAGGCTGAGTAGGATGCTGCCTAGGGTGGCAATTTTTTCGTGCTTCCATTTGTATTTAATTTTACATTTATTTAAACACAGCAAAAATTTTAACTGTTCATTTTTATCAATATTAATTTCCAAATATGCGAATAATATCCGGTTATTATTAGTAACAATAATTATTTACAACTTATACGTGTACAAACCCGTAGATGTGTATTATATCATATAGGTAAAAAAAAAAAATAGATAACTTCAACTGTCGAGTCGTGATTTGCAGTCTGCTATAATATACCTGTATTAATTATCGCAGGTATCTATGGTATTGTGACATTGTATGCCTTTAAAGGCAGGTTTAGATGTAACACTGAATGTACGATTTATTCATGACAACAAATTGAATCAAGTAAAACAGAAACGTGTACAAATGTACAATGCAAATCGTTCGATAAGACGTACAATTTGCAATATATATGTACGCTCTGTTTTACTTAATACGGTTTGCCGATTTGTCGTATATAGTATTCAATAAAACGTAAAATAGGTCGTTACGTGTTAATCTGTCGTAAATATTTTGAAAACATCCCATTTTAAAATTTTGATACTTGAATAATTTTTTCTGACTATGTACTATTTTAAATTGTGTTTTATCATTATAATCTAAACATATTTAAATGTAACATATTCCCATTAATTTCAATAATCAAGGGCGACAAATCTTTAGTACCTATAACCGAAAAATAACTAAATCCGCTTTTGTAGTGTACTGATTGTAAAGGTGGCCGGCCGGAATAGGATACTTAAATCCAACCTGCATATATTTGGTTTTATTTGAAACTTTCTAAATATCCATATTTTGGAATCACGTTGACAAAAAATTATGTAATATAATATTGTCTAATAGTTCATAATATCCGTACAAAGCAAAATTGACGAAGATAATCAATTTAAAGAGTACTCGTATCTTGAGAGTAGGAGAAAAAGAATAGTCAAGTAATTATATTTCCAAAAATAATTAAGCATTAAGCTTTGAATGAACTGGTATTTTATTTTGTAACCGGTGTACTTATTGATATTATTTTCTATTATTAAATTAAATTATGTTGAAAATATTTTTACTGGACACCCCTCTCCATCACATCGCCTAATGTTGTAAATAAATGACAGATTTTTTATTCAGTAAATATTCCTTAAAAGTAAACAAAACAAGTAAATCTAATCTAACAACAATATCTGTACGATGATTTTTGTTTAAAATAATGAATTTTCATCGATTTTTTTACCATACAAAAGATCTGACATAAAAATGTATTTTTTTTTCAAAATTATTAGTTATCATATCATATATTTATATAATCTACATGAGAGTTAAAGACAATAGATAATGTGCGTCCGCATCCGAATTTAGACGGATATTACCAACATTATAACAACATATTGCGCAAAAGTTTGCGCACAGAGTAGTCAGAGTAGGCAATTTGACTACTCTGGGACTTTTTTTTTTACTATCATTCAATATTGTAATAAATGCGTTAGGTTTGATAGTCTAAACCACGGTATAGAAGATAAGTTATCTTCTATATCGTGGTCTAAACATTCTAACATAAATACAAAAAAAACAGAAATTATTAATATTTGAAAACAAATTTTGCTATCCATCATTTTTTAATTCGTTTGTCGGGGTTTTTGTTTCAACCTAGGTATGGTATCAGTTAGTTGATTTTAATTACATAAAAATAAATGATTTTCCTAAAAAAAAAAAACAGCAAATATACCAAAAGGAAGTAACCAAAAAATGTTAAAAATGGATTAAATGGTTGACAAGTTGCTAAAATTCTGGAAGAATGGTTATATTTGATAACTTTTTCAAAGCAATTTAAATTTTGTGCTTATACCAGTAAGTAGTTGCTCATGCGAGCATTCCATCACTAAATTTAGCTTTATCAAATCAAAATTGTGTAGCATAATGATCCAAGTGCTTACATTGTAGACTAAAGACGAAATGGTTGACATATTAAAGCCAACACACCAACCCAAAGACGTATGGAGTTATGAGAGAAAATATTTATATTTTTACTAATTAATACAAAATAATATGAATTACGTTGTTTTCGACTGGTACTTATTAATAAAGTTTGATACTACAGTAGTTATTATACTATTATTTGTAAAGTTCCTTTTAAATTATTGCGAATGCAGTGTGTGTGTGTGTGTGTGTGTGTGTGTGTGTGTGTGTGTGTGTGTGTGTGTGTGTGTGTGTGTGTGTGTGTGTGTGTGTGTGTGTGAATGTATATGTAAAAATGCGTGTGTATGTGACTACCCTGACAGCAAGTCTAGGCACACTTATGATATTGCGTAGTGTGTACCTTTCTATGTTCTCCGTGGTGATAAATATTGACTATTATAGGTTTCGCCACAGATATAGATAATAAACTAGATTGCTAACTAGTATACATTGACAAGCAAGCCGGGAGACGCCGATTTTCCGCCATGTTGCTTGTGGGCCATAGTATTTTATCAATTCTTATCGTTGTGATAATACTGCAGATAAAATAAATGTTATTATGATATTATGATTATATTAAACCGTACGGCGCATATTTCTATATAGTGTAGTAGATAGTAGGTAGTAGTATTAAAAAAATGTATTATAGAAGTCTGTGTTATAAACTCAGAAATATTTACAATTATTATTCAATATTCATATTTCATTATTATATTTTATTTACCCATAAAAAGAAACTTACTGCTAAAAACAACATAATACATAGGTAATATTTATCTATTTCAATGTACATATTATGTATGGCTACAACTTACAAGTTATTAAACAAAATTGTTTTATGTAATTTTTGTCTTTTGTTGACTGAAGTTTTCATAAAAGAAGAACTTAAAATTTTGCTGCAAGAGTGTATACGAATATTTAAATACATACGGCTTACTAGGTTAATAATATTTATTTATGACTGAAATAAAAATAATATTTTATTTTGTTTTAGAAAATATTATGTTACTGCTAATTTTTAGTCATTACGATTCTTATCACTTTCAACATTGGGTTTAGTAAATTTGGAATAAGTATGTTCCTGTTGAACTACGTCTACATTAATTTTTTCTTGGCCAATAAATAAAGTAGGGACTGCTGTTTCTTTAAGACGTTTTATATCTGGCCGTTCTACAAAGTCATTTTCAGTGAAATGAATATGACATATCCTGTGATATGTTGGTATAAAATTATGCCTTTTTATAGCAACTATCCACTTTTCTTTAAGGATGTTATTTCTTGGAAATCTATATATAAATGATTTGGTAAAATAGTTGTTAAGCTGTAAAATTGAATGTTTAGATGTCCATGTTAAAATTACTGATACATACTTGAAAAAAACTACTTTATCCCGACCAGAACGATTAGCACATCCAAGTACACAGCAAGTTTGTGGCATTTTAAATTAAAATTCTTTTTTATACAAATAAAAAATTAATCAATGTAAAAACTTCTAGTTTTGTCAAACAAAAGTCAAAACACTTAGTAAAATATCTTTAAATTTTAACTGCATAGGCTCTTTTCATTTTCGTTTTTATTAAGATTAAAGGGTGTTGGATATCATTTATTTTTATATATTCATGTAGTTGAAATACCCGCCAAATAATAAATTAAGTACCACGTTATTTTCAGGAATATATGAAAATATATATAATATTATATTATATTTAATTTTATATATAAAATATATATAATATGATTATATTATGGTAACACCACAGATTCTGTGATAACACTTCATAGCCCACAACAAACATGGCGATTTTTGGCGTCAGCTGATATCACTAGTTAGCAATCTAGTTTATTATCTATATCTGTGGGTTTCGCACTTATATTCATTTATCTTAGTGGTGATAACAAAGTGGCTTTATTATTTGGTACTGTTTTTTAAATAAATACGTCTTTACCAGAGTCTTTGATTTATAATTTATGAATTGAGTATATTTTGATCAATGCGTTGTTACTTTCATTACTTTTACAACTCATATGTATATATTTTTATAATTCTATGTATGGTGTAAGAAATTATGAATTATTTAATAAAGTTTATTGTATTTATAATAACTTATTATAAATACAATAAACTATATTAGATGCCAAGTGCCGTGTCCGCCTACCTATATACTAATACTATAACTCTTATAGTTATACTTTATTTAAATAATACATACAATTTTCGGAGTTCCAGTTTTGAACTCAGAAATAAATAAAAAATATTGAAAACTGATGTGTCTGCCTATGCAGAGTTTAGAGATTTCATACAAGATATTTTAAGAATATTTTCTCTCAAATTGCGTTTTTTGAAAAAAAAATTATTATGGAAGTAGTTACCTACTGTAGCAGTCTTCAATATCATGGCTTTTCTAAAATCCGACGTGGGCACAATAATAAATAAATAAATTTAATATTATAACTATTATTGCTCATGATTTATGCACCCTTCAAATTCTAATTATTTTGTTGGAGCTATTGGAAGTCTACATTAAAATCATAGACATTATTGATATATTCAGTGATGTAATAGTAAATTAATCATAAGGTATGTATTTATTTAATCTATTATTTGTGAAGCCTAATAATAATTTATAAAATTAAGTTTTGGAGTATTTATGATTTTCAAGTATACAGTTTATAAAATGTTACTTAGCTATAAATAATAAAGGTACATGTAATTTATTTTGTTTCTTTAGGTTATTTTGACTTAACCTACTACTCCAAATTAATAAACATTTTCATTTTTTAGAGGGATATGCAGATACATAAACTTACAACTGTACCCGTGGATTTAGATTTGTTTAAGTAGGTAAAGTGTACACGCGTGTTTAAGCAGTTTTAAAAATGGTAAGCGGATGCATGCTATTTTTCGGTATACTCATAGGGTATTCTCCAATATGCCACCTGGCATCCGTAATTAGAATTGAATCATATTTTCACTAGTGTTTTTATATAATATATATATATATATATATATATATATATGTGTGTGTGTGTGTGTGTGTGTGTGTGTGTGTGTGTGTGTGTGTGTGTGTGTGTGTGTGTGTGTGTTTACTATAATGTTCCATATGAATATACTACCCTATATAATCAAACAACCATTTATCATAATATGTGCGTATATAAGGTCATAAGGTTACATTTTCACAACATTTTGTCAAACATTAAAAACATTATTAAAATTGACTAAAACAAATCTGTCCCTTTCGAAAAAGTCGTGTTATAATTTACTTAAACGCTTATACAAAATCCTGGGTCAAAATTTTTGAAATTGCTCAGTATCGATAATTATAGCGTAAAAGTATGATCATATAAAATGTTCAAAACTTTTTGTCAAATATTTAAAATGTTATTAAAGATAAACCAATACAGGGTACTCGTATTTTTTAAAATTCTATTTTCAGCCCAAAAGTTGACAATTTTTTTTTAAACTTGCAAAAAATATGACAATAATATGTCATTAATATATGGTGAAAATTTCAAGTTTTTAGTAATATTACTCGTGATTTCTGTGTTATGATTAAATAACTAAAATTGATTTATTTAAAGTGTCATTGACGGCAAATTTTACCGTTTTTATTCGGTTTTTCGGCCCTACTTTCTTTACATTTGGAATATTACGGTAGAAAAATGAATAGTTTCAGTACAATCTGCAGGCAATATCAGATCTATAGAGTTAGTGGATAAAACTTTTGGAGCACTATTACTACTCAAAAAATATAGAAAAAAAAAATAAACATCATTGTCAAACCAATAGATCCTTCACCTCACTCAGAATTTAAATATAGTTGGAGATTTTTAAAACCACAATAATTGAAGATTTTTAATATTTTTTATTTATGCTTATACGTTATAGCTATTCATTAAGTTTAATCCTAAAATTATTGTGCTTTAATGACGATTTTGACTCTATAAATGGCTAAGATACTCTTAAAAATGAGTGTTCTTATTTAAGTAGATATTATGTGTAATTCAGACTTTTCAAAAACAATTTATTTTTAGTCTCTTGAAGATTCGGGGGCGAATGTCTAATATTTTATACCATAATATTAAAAAATATCACAATTATAACGGTATTTTTAATAATAGTCAATAATATTCCGTGTACATCTACTGTGAGCTATCAACGTTTGATTCAACTGATAGAAGAGTCAATATGTTGTAATCAGTATCTATAATAATTAATAATAATACATAATATGGTACCAACATCATGACCAGCCTATGCATCTCTATTGTTCTTCTAAATATTCCCATTGGCCATTGATATAAACGATGTTAATGATCAAGTCACTTTAATTACTACTATTTCTAGAAAAAAATTAATGTTCCCTTCATTTTTTTCTTTACGTATGTGAAAATAAAAATATTACCTAATTTTAAACTTCAATGTTTTAAAGCTCATTTATTTAGGCTCAATTACTAAAATATGTTATTATCACCCGATAATTTAATCAAATTATAAAAACTTGATATTACAGGAATATGGTACTTATAGCACATTGTTTTAAAGAACATATTCATATAAGTACGAGGAACAAATTTTGAGTTGAAATGTGTTTTATTTATGGATTTTTAGTGGGAGCGTTTAGTGATTAAGCGTTTGTTTCTCAATTTGAGTTGACTACACTACTATTCATGATTAAATATTTCGTATGATCACAACTACCAATTATTCAGTTCAAATAGTACCTACTTTAATTATCTTCTTTTTGAAGTCAAGATTGAAAATACTTTAAAAATATTTAGTTGGGTACTATTATACAAACCATTATTTATTTTAACACATCTAACTTCTTTAATTGGCTTATAACAGTGTTAAAACTTGACGTTTTAATACTAGAATAATAAATTATAAAGTTTACTCATTTTATAAGAAATAAGTTGTCATATAATTTTTTATTTCAACAATTATTAGTTGAAGCGTGCGAAAACGTCAAAACAAAATTAATACCCATATATACTCATAAAATTAATTCAGCTCTGTATATAAAAATATTTAATGTTACTCAACATAAAGCTTTTCAAAATATTATGACGTACCAATGATTTCAATTTTTAATTTAAAATAATAACAGTGAATGCCAAGTGGTTGAGTAAAATAATTCATAAACATTTCATCAGACTTTGAATATTAAGGTGTGCATGTGTGATATCATACGCGTATGTAGTAGGTCGTTAAATTCGTGCACTATAAGAAATACTAATATTAGGTGCGCAAGTAATTTGTGCAGTATTCGACGGAAAAAACTCAATATTTACACGTAACAAAAGCAAGGATAACTCCATATACCTAAATAAATTATATGTGTACAATGTACTCGGTGTTTGACGAACACGATGTATAATATGGAAGTAGATAATTTATGCTGGCATAGATCATATTATACACGAGTAGATATCCTGAATCTTGATAGAAATTAAACAGAAGTCAAACATCACTGTCGTGAATAATAATGTTATGTACACAGTGGTATATCATTGTAGCATCTTACTGACTTAATAGTTTTGATAATGTGCCAAAAATTAGCCGTCTCGCACTGCAGTGACACGCCGGAAAAGTCGACTAAATGAATAGCAAACAAAAGAAAAATGTCGAGATTTATAAGAAAATGATTTATTCGATTTAATTAATTAAACAAAGTTCTAATAAAACACATACAATAAGGTATACATTTAAACATAAATGACATCCGCTGAAAAAGCAATGACGCAGTCAACCCAAAGGCCATGTAGTATAATATTAACTTAATTTGACATACCTACCTTAAATGAAGACACATTAATCTTAGTCATCGTTAATGCATGTAAATAGCCGGGATTAATTTAAAATAAATCAACATTTTTGACATTGTTATATTATAAAAACACGTGGTTAGACGGGCCGTACACATTGTTTAGTAATTATTACCGATAGCGGACACGAATACTTCGGTGTTATTTTGTGACTTATTAAAAATTAAAAAATAATAGATTCTCGATCAATTTAAACCTATAGAATAATATCATATATGTACTATCGTTTCTAATCACTGACGAAACGATTTGTATTGTGAAATGGTATGCGCGTCGGACGAATTTGATACAATTAACTTAAACATATACCATATAACGAGAACGTCAGTGGTTAAGTATGTCGTGTTCTCGCAGCAGCCTCGTGGTTTAAGTGTAGTGTAATTAAACAAACGTTGTGAAATTAAGCAGCTCGTAATGAATAGAAACCGAATTAAATCACACGACTGACGTCGATGTACGTGACGTATGAGTCAGTGGTCAAATAAGTGTCCAACAGATAATATTTGTCTTATTCTCGTCTCAATCGTTATTGATGTTGATTCATGTACGCGAAAAGATAGATGTAATACTATGGTGGACTAGGTACTTAAGATATAGCCGCGACAGATTAGTAATAATTATTCTCGTTTATCATTATTTAATCTGTTCGGTACGCCGTTTAATAAGCGTCGATATTTCCGTTATGTCGAGTTCAATACTATACAGGCAGGTATATTATCATAGAAGACGAAACGATGATGATCGATGATTGAAAGTTTCAAAGCAAGTTCTACAACGGGTCAAACAATTTTTTTTTATAGTTACTTATTTTGCTCGAAGAAGTTTATAGGAGCTTAGAATACTGAAACTACGTTATGCATAACTGACATTGGCTTTATCTAATTTCACATTCAATAACAATATAAATAAAACATACATTATGCAATATTGTCATATTATTGTCATCATGTTCACATATTACACACACACACGCACATGGGCGCCGACTATTGGGGTGCTGCGATGCTCAAGCACCCCATGAATCATTCTATGGGGTGCTCTGCACCCCGTGAAATAAAAAGATAGAGCAATACGTAATTTAATACGTTTATAATTTTTTCGTTGTATAATATTTATGACAACAATATATTTTGGATGTTTTGATAACTCGTTCCTAACATACGTATATGAAATGAAAATAATTTTATGTATAATAATTAATATGTATTTAAAAGTTTTAATATAATATGAAAAAGGTCGTATTAAATAAGGTAACAATTTATGTTGAAAAAGAATTATTATTTATTTAAATTGACATTTATTAATATCTAAGGATTTTAGGCACCCCGTGAAATTTGGGCAACCCGGCGCCCATGCACACGCATACACGTACACGTACGCGGCGCAAGATTTTTGTATTTACTGCCAAAATGAACTAAAACGCCGTAAGACCGTAATACAAGACGATCGTGAACATACTAATTGCCAAACACCTAGAAATGTAATAACTACGCATATTAGCGGGTGCTTTTCGCGGCCGTGAGATATTAAGTGCACCGCTGAACGCCGCCGTGCTGCAGTGGAATACGCCGTCATTAAACGCGAATGAGGGCGGATATGGGCGCAGTCGGGGCAATAATTTGTCTCCTCTGATCACCACGAAAAGTTATTTATAATGACATTTATTAAAACCCAGGGTACGTACGTTGTATTAGTATACAGTTCATAAAAATGTTTTATTGTCAGGTAATATAATTTACGAATCGGTCGAAAAATGAATAGCTCGTTCGTCTTTCTTATCAACGCGATATTATTAATTATCAGGTAGACGCGTTTAAAAATTACCGACAGCTGAATGTATACGTATACACACGACTGACGCATATTAAAATTATTATAGTAATATATTGTGATAGACACGGCACGACCGTTGCCGGGTGTCTTGCAGTTAGAGCTCGCGTCTCGTTCACTCATCAACCCCCCCCCCCCGACTATATCGAACGTTATTTTATAATATAGTAGATTTGATACGAGTCGAGATCAATTAACTATACATAATGCAATTCTATAATGTTATATGCTAAAATGAAATAAAACCTTTTTTTTTCACATAAAACGAATTACGTCGGCAGAAGCGACCCGTTGTCGAGGCGTTTCTATATTTGCTGTGGAAATTCACTGTATTAGCCAATAATAATATCATTTTTATAGAGTGCCATAGGCATCCAATATTCAAGACAAATGGGTATTGAAAGAGACTAATCAGCAAAGAGATATTTTATAAAATAAAAATGATAACGTAGAATATTTGAAGAATGCACCAAATGTGTAAAATCTGTTCTATTTCGTTAAGCGTCGGAGACAATACGTAACAACTCCCAGTCCCACGCATATGTACACTTCAAAATGGCAAATATCGCAATGTATTCTATTGGTTTCTGTCTGATATGAAAAACAGATCAATAATAATAATTATTATTTATTGATTATATTGAATTTGGATGCGATTATCTGGCGTCACACTGATATTGTTTGACACTTACTCTCGACTGATTACGAATGTTAGAATTGCTTAATTTTAATGTGTTCTAGATACGGGAGGAAGGACACGACCAGTGTGAATTCAGTAATACTTCCCTAGAATGAGGCGGGCAATCAATTAAAATAATTTCTTTGGAAGGCCGTAATTTGTTTGTAGATATACCGTGAAAACGGTTTTTTCGAGAGGGATTACAAGATGGTCTTACTCCTCTTATAATGAATCGATAGAAACATTCTTGTCGCTCTTCTCAGTATATTATATTATAAATCAACGGTAGCTAGTATATTTGCGAATACCTTGTCAGTCATTAATATATATATTATATTGATAGACGTAGAATTATTATCGCCTAATTAAATAGTAGGGATATAATATATGACTGTATAAAATATATCTCTGACCTTTGTAATGATGATCAGGATTCTTTAAACGTGAGTCAGACTACTATCGATTACCATTGAAATGTTTCATTTCAAACAACATAATTAATTTCCTATTCTTATTATTTGATACGCTTATCGTCAAATGACCTTTTCCCGTTCATTTGTAAAAAATGTGAATATTATTTTCAAGCGTAGGTATTTATAAGAATATTTTATTATGTTTTTATCACAGTCATTATTAATATTATGACAGATTTTTTTTATTTTTTTTTGTGAAAACGTTTCGATTCTAAGAAATACCCTCTTCAGATCTAACACAGAAAAAAACTGTAAAAAAAAAATATCTTTCGTACTTAAAATACATAGGCCATTGTTTTGAGTACCTACACCACTTAGGCGCGGCTCTGCGCTGTGAATGCTGTGTCATTTTATACATGGAAAAAATGATGAATAATGGCATTCGAAAAATAATTCTGAAAACAGAGCTCATTTCTCGGTGAATTCATTTCATATTTTAAGATTATGTGATAAGATATTTCAATAAAATAAAATTGTGAACGCATAGTTTTTGAGACATTTTTCAAAATCAAATTAAAATAATATTTTCGTTTATAAGATGGTAGATTCTTTCAGGGAATAATTTGAGCTCCTACATTATTATAAATATATTAAATATTAATATCTATGTATACCATTCATATTCTCAATAATTTCATGAAGTTTTCATAACTGAACATTTTTTTATTGAACGAAGTACATTTGTCTTTTTATTAACAATGCCTACGTTAAAAATGAATAATTTTAATATTGTCTTATCTAGTTTTTATAAAAAGTTCATAAATAATTGCTGTCATACGTACATTAATTATTTATACTTAAATAAGTTATTGAATATTAAATTGGGTTAGTAGTGAACGAGTTATTGTATATGAATTTAAAACTATGATTTGATATCACAATTGGTAGATATTTTTAAAAGTAACTGTAGTATGATTAATGATTATATTGATACAAACTATGTTTTATGATGCACACATTTCATTGTTAAATGCTTAATAAGTATTAAGTAATAAAAATGTATCTTATTATTTTTGCAAATCAACAAATTAAAGAAAATAACAATAAAAATGTAATACCTCAGACATCTCAATCATTTTTCAGTTAGGTAGTAAAAATAATTGTGACATATTTTTGATGACAACATATTTGTTACTTAAATCATTTATGAGTATTTATATAGGTATACCTAAATATGTTCATTGAAGAAATTCGTTTTTGAACTTATGTCAAATTTTCGAAGAGTTCTTTTAGTCACGTAGATAAATACATTGTATTTTAGTAAGAGTAAGTAATGGAAAAATTAATTTCATCATTTTTTTGAAAGACTATGGGCTTAAATGTTTCTGATAAAAAAGATTTGATTGGGAAAAAATTATATCAAATTTTTTTTTTCCATACGTTCAATAATTTTATATTGTTTATTTGAATTATGTCAAAAATAATTTTTATGGAGAACTACTTTCCATGGCGTGTTTATTGATAAATTTATATCACTACATTCATGTGAACTGAACATTTAGGTATATATATATATATTTATATATATATATATATATATATATATATATATATATATATATTAGGGTGGTCCTTAAAATTGAAGATCAAAATTTTAACTGCGCCACCTTCGAATTTGAAACCAAACCATGAAAGAATAATATCTGTGTAATCTTATTACGATAGTACAACCCTAAGACGTGCCTCAAGAGGGTTGAATTTTCTTTTAAGAGGGTGTATTTTTGTTTTTTTTCATAAATCTCAAAAATTATTGTAATTAATAAAAAATGTGTACATCATGTTTTTTATAGACAATGAGTTTATTTAAAATATACATACCATGGGAAAAAATTGTAGAAATTTAGTACTATATTGTTTAAATTAGAACTTATAATCTACAAATTACAATATTTTAAATTTTATTAAATTATCAAATTTGTTTTGAAAGTGTACTTCGTTTTGCGTCAGGATACTTATGCCGGTAGTCGTAAACTGTCTGCATCAAAAATTGTTTTTGTTCCTCGTCTTTAGTAATTTTGTCATTGAAATCAGTAATTAATTTCACCCCCCTCTC
Organism: Therioaphis trifolii; assembly: GCA_027580255.1. NCBI lineage: Eukaryota > Metazoa > Arthropoda > Insecta > Hemiptera > Aphididae > Therioaphis > Therioaphis trifolii. The sequence continues at coordinate 60,904,815 of CM050404.1, forward strand.
AGCTGCATCATTCACAACTTTAACTTGACTAAGTACAGATATACCTTTCTGATAGTTGACATTTTTGTACCATTCTTCTGGGTTTTGATTAAGAAAATCTGTAGCAATGTTAAATCTTTCAAAAAATTTCATCGATGAGCTGTTGATAAAATCAGAAATTTGTGAGCTTTTTAGCAATGTTAAATTATTCATCGGGGTAATAAAACGTTTAATAATATTTTCATTTCCATCTTGAATTTTAAGTGAATCTACCATTTTTATTTTCATTGACAAAGGAATATTTGAATCAAAAAATGAAAATGCTGCTGTTTCAGGATTTAAATACCACAAATGACCACAAAATTTTTTCAATGCAATATTTGATATTTGTTTATCAATATTTTCATAATTAATCAGACACTGAATGAATAAAATATCTTGGTATGGGGCTTCAATTGCAACATGTGAACGAAACCAGTTTTCAATGTAAACGGATATAATAAAAATACAAGTATCACGACATGCGTTTTCTTGTATTTTGGTCATATGAAATTGTTTTCTAAAAATATATATATATACAGGATGTTTCACTCAAATGGTAACACGAAATATCTCTGCAGTTCAGCGACCTCGGATTGAATTTGGGTTTTTTCGAGGAGTTAGGGAATAGTAAAATACACATTTTGTGATCATTTTCGAATTTTTAATAATGTTATTTTGCGCATGCGCAATAAAACTTACATTTTTTTAAATAGCAACACCTATTTTCAACACCAGGTATCGAACTATTTTTTTTAAGCAACTTTGATAAACAAACTTTTTTCATATCTCAGAAATTGACTGAATTACAGCAATCCTAAGTTTAAACAAAAAACATTTTTGTTAAATTTTTCAATGCTCTGTATTTTATCATTTTATTATTATTTTTAATTGGAAGCAAGATAAATGGAATGCATGCGTTTACAGGTAATTTAAATAAAGTTAAACATTTTATTTTTATAATTAAGTTTAAATTTAATTACAATTTTTTTTAACATATTATTACAAATAATACAAATCACCTAATAAATTGTTTGAAGTTTTCCCCGTTGTTAAGTAAACATGATTGTAAGCGGCGCTTAACTTCGTCTTGAGTTGCCGTTATTTGTTCCTTGGTCAGTTTTGAGCATGTTTCGGTGATTTTTTGTTTTAAATGCTGAAGATTAATTGGTGGGTCAATGACTTAAATTAAAAACTTAGGATTGCTGTAATTCAGTCAATTTTTGAGATAGGAAAAAAGTTTGTTTATCAAAGTTGCTTAAAAAAATAGATCTATCGAAACCTGGTGTTGAAAATAGGTGTTGTTATTTAAAAAAATGTAAGTTTTATTGCGCATGCGCAAAATAACATTATTAAAAATTCGAAAATGATCACAAAATGTGTATTTTAGTATTCCCTAACTCCTCGAAAAAACCCCAATTCAATCCGAGGTCGCTGAACAGAGATATTTCGTGTTACCATTTGAGTGAAACACACTGTATATATACATATATGATAGATATAGGAATGCTACAAACTATAATATCTTGTATTTTTAACACAGATACATTATCTTCAGAAGATGTGCTACATAAATGTTTAGTTTTAAGTTTTTAACTGATTTTAGTATTTTTGACTAATTATTCAATTGTTTACAAAAGAATTCAGTCTGTGTAGAAAACAATCTTTTCAACGCTATGTCGTGATGCCGTCTAAATGGGTACCGTAGGGTATCAATAAATATAGCATAGTATAGCACTGTAGAAACGTCATATTTATTGTACATTGCTTTTAGAAATATTTACGTTCAATCGCTATTTTTTTTAAAGTGAACATAAATCTGAAATTAACTTTGAGATAAAAATGTAATTAAAAAGTGACACTTCGTATCGATTTTGGTTGTTTCTTTAAATTATTAATGACCATAAATCAATTATTGAGACATAAAAATTCTAAATATTTCGACTACAATTACAACTAATATGCGTTATTTTCATTTTGAAAATTTCATCGTAAATCACATTTTAATTTAAAATTATAAATCTTAATAATAATCACTTGTTTATGTGTTTTATATGTTCTTTAAGTGGTGAATACCAAGGGCGTCCGCAGGAATTTGTCAAGGGGGTGAGGGGCAAGGTATTTTAATTTTTTAATTTTTGTTTCATTATCTGATTAGCACATTATTGTTTTTGACGAGTTTTCTATCATATAGGTAGGGAACGTACAATTTAAATTATTGACTATGTGAAAAGAGCGGATCTTTATTTTATTACATATTTTTAATGATTTTATGCAACTTTACGAGGGTGAAAAATGTGGACGATTTATCTATCACAGAGTTCGAAGAAAAAAATAATTTTGCATATTAAAGCATATTTTGGACATTAGAGAATATTTCGTATATTTTTTTATATTTTATTTTATTATTGTTCATAAAAATTCGTATATTTTGTTAATTTTTCGAAATGTGATTTTTTTCTAGCAATATTTTTTTTTAGGAAAAAAAAAATCATTTGATTAAACAGTGATAAAAATTCAAAATCATTCAATTATCTACTTGTCTGTAATCGAATTGGTTATGTTCCTAAGGAATGGTGCTAAGTTATCTATTATTTTTATTAAACTATTATGTTTTTTTTTCATTATATTTTATTATATTTACATAGCTATGTATCAACTGATATACATTTTTTATTATTCAATAGGTAGTTTACCTGTTACCATGAGAAGGGCGCTCAACAGTTATTTATTGTATTGAACTATTTTAGAAAAAAATCATATTTGCATATTTACAAATTTAAGGAATATAATATAGAGAATATTTTAAGGTTTTTTTGAAGCATTTTAGCATCATATTTTAAGGCTTTAAGAACCTTAAAATCCGCTCTTTAATAAATTATATGTGTATAGTTAGAACGTTATAACTTAATATTACAGTATTAATGTTAATTAATTAATATGCAACTTTAAATTAACAAATGCATTTTTTTATTTAACTAAAATGTAATCATTGATTTGATAATTTTATATTTTATAGTATTTTAGTATTCATAATCAATGATACTAATGAAATCACGAGATTCTACTAAATATTCACATGTAAAAGTCGAAACAGTGCATCGAAAACCGATGACTTAATATACCCATAAAGATCCACATAACATTTGTCGACCATGGCACTCAACGTTTCAAAAAATGTTTTAAATTAAAAAAATATTTATTTCGTGATATTTTATACTACATAATGATAATGATCATTGACACATGAAAAATAGAAGGGGGGCATATGCCCCTACTTGCATCTCCCTGAGGACGCCCTTGGTGACTACTATATTTAAAATACAAATTAGATAAGTAATGAATAGTCACTCGAACCAAAAGATTGGCACTATTCAATTCAGTGTTTCGTTTCAATTGTTTAATCAAAGAAAAATATGACTGTATTTTTATGGGATTAAAATTGAATTATTTATGAAAATTAAAAACCGAAAAAAATGGTGACAAAATCTCATTTTATTTATCTCAAACTGAATAATAGACATAAAAATAAATAATTGATAAAAATTTTAAAATTTGTATAAGATGATAATTTTTCAAATAACAAAAAAATGTTCTTTATTTGAAATTATTACTAAATCTAAGAATTAATTTTTTTAACAGTTACTATATGTACATATTATATTGATAATATATAGCAGTAATATTGATTGATTTATTGTCTTTCAATAACCAGTAGATAATATAACATTTTTCGTACACAATTTTTTTCGTATAAATTTACGATACACATAATTAAAAAACGAAAGTCACTCATTGTTTTAAAATTAATTATAAATTTTCACTATGTTTGTTATTTATTCATACGTAGACCATCAACTTTACGTATATCAAAGAAAACTTAAGATAAATCTCTTAGACTAAATAATATGTACTGCACTATATTAATAAATTATTGTTAATGTTTATTTTCTGATATCTACTTCAATTGATCTTATTTAATGGAACTCTATTGGAGCGATTTCTTTTATAACAACAAATAGGTATAAGATACGCACTTATGATATTAAAGTTAGTCTATAAGAATAACAAAAATAACTGATTTTTTATGTAATAAAAATAATTGACACAAATATATGTTGAGACAATGTAAATAGACCGAAATAAGACCAGCTTCAAAGAGAGGACTAATCGACTGCAAACACCTGAGTAGTCTTCTTCTCGTATCATATCATTCCTCAATCGCTCGTGTAAATCCTCATAGTTTCTTCGATGTGAACTTTATTAGGCACATAGAGTAGGTGACAGGCGTGTAATTGACGGAATCATTATCTATTCAGGCTAATAATACATTATAAGATACCATTTAACAATTTTAATCTAATTTGATGTGTATCGAACAATTATTTATTGTTTTAAGAATGATAATTTTTTGATATCGGATATAAAATTTTAAATTTTAAATGTTTGACTGTAGTGAAGCTCAAATTAATAGTAGGTATTGGTAATTTGAAAAAAAAATTAATTTTTTTTTGGTATTTACTCTCGTATTATGCACATGTTTTTACAAGCACAATGTGTCCACTAGTCACTACGAAAACGTATTTTGAATTTAAAATGGTCTAGTTTTCCTTTTGATTATATATATATATATATGTATATAAACATATATACATACATAAAGAAATGAACAATGTAAACGTTTTTTAAAAACATTTTTCCAAAGTGTGGAATTTCGTAAAAGTAAAAAAAGATCGGGGTTGCTAGCTATTATTTTATGAATTACGATCATAATGAAAAAAATAGTTTAGTTACGTTTTTATTATTTTGATGTAATACATACCAAATATGATATTTTTTTTGTGAATTAATTTTTCTTGTTAAAATATGTTATGAAATGTTTTTATCATTTTAAAATTATTTCCGTATATTCATTTAATATTTTATCAAATTCCCGATGAATTTATTACAATTTTAATCATTTTAGATATTAGATTCTGAACGAAGTGAAGAATGTATTGATTTTACTATGATGTGTGTTTTTTTTTTTTTTTTTGTTTTTTTTTTTGTTTTTTTTTTTTTTTTTTGTTTTTGTGTCTGTGTACACCATAACTACTCGAAATAATGCTTCAATTTTGAACTTCAGGGTATGTTTTCGGTGGCAAAACGAATATCGGAGGTACCTTAGAGAGGTCACAAGTGAAAATTCCCAAAAGTTTTCAAATGCCACGGGAAAAACAAACAAAAAATGAGGAAAAACCGGTACTTTTTGTGCAAAACCCGTTTTCGACGAAATCGATTTTTTTATTTAGCCGTTACTCAAAAACCAAAAATTGTAGATACTTGAAATTTTCACCAAATGTTTATATTGAAATCATCTATACGTGGTAAAATTTTTGAACACTTTTGACTTTTATTGAGCTAATTATAGACAATTGAAATTTTCAATTTTTTTAAGTATTTTTTTTTAAAATAACGATAAAATTTTTTTTTTTTGCCAGAAAATCTTGAAAATTTAATACAAGGTTTCTTATAAGTTGTTCCATAACTGATAAAAAAAAAATCCAAAATCGTAAGTCACAATTTTTTTTTATAAGTGCTCAAAGTTCCAATTTATACGAAATATGTAAAAATTGCGAAAATTTGCAAATAATTTTGTTGTTGAAAAATCGTAAAATTTTTTTCTTTTATAACTAAGTTTTGAAAATTTGGTACAAGGTTTTTCATTAGTTTTTCTTCAATTATCTGCAAAAAAAACTCTACCGGATTCAGACAAAAAAATTTTATGAGTGTTTGAAATTTAAATTTTTACAAAAACACGTTAAACAACGGTTTAGCCTCAAACGATTTTTGCTATTTGTTTTTTTTTTCAAAAAGTATAAGTTGTAGAAACTTGAAAATTTTATCAGTTGTTTATATTGGCATTTTCTTTATATAATTTTATTTTCAAAAGATTTCACTCATTTTTAATCAATTTATAGGCATTTGAAATATTCGATTTTTTTTATTTTTTTTTTTATAAATGTTGATAAAAAAAATGTAGCTCGGACGAAATACTTGAAAATTTAATAGAAGGGTCCACATAAGTTGTTCTAACTCCCATTCAAAAATTATAAAAATACATAGGCACAAAATTTTTTTATAAGCGTTTATAAGTGCTAATATTGACAAAATTCGTCAAAATCATGTATATTTGCTATGTATTTTGCAGTTGAAAATTCATAAAATTTTAAGTATTCAAAACTAAGAATTGTAAATTCGGTACAAAGTTTGACATACGTTTTCCTTCAATTATCTGTAAAAAAATTTGCACTGGAATAAAATCAAAAATTTTTATGAGTGTTTGAAATTACAATTTTTTCACATAATCGCGTAAAATAACAATTTAGGCATCATTGATTTTTGATATTTGTTCTTATTCAAAAAGTATAGGTCGTAGAAACTTAAAACTTTTACAAAATGTTTAAATAGGCATTTTCTTTACATAGTTGTATTTTCAAAATATTTCGTTTATTTTTTAGCTATTTATAGGCATTTGAATAATTCGATTTTTCTTAGATTTTTTTTTATAAAAGTCGATAACAATTTTTTGGCCCTACCAAATCGCTTGAAAATTTAATAGAAGGTTTTGAATAAGTTGATCTAAGAGTGATTCAAAAATTATTCAAATACATAGGCACAATTTTTTTTTATAAGCAGTTGAAGTTCAAAAATCGACAAAATTTGTCAAAATCACGAATATTTGCAAATTATTTTGTAGTTGAAAATGTATAAAAATTTTTGTATTCAAAGATAAGAAATGAAAATATTATGTAATATCACAGCTGATAAAGATAATTAAATAGATTAAGTTTATTACAATATAATCAGTAGCTGACAGCTGTTCTATACAAAATATTGGTAGATTGTAAACACAAGGTGTATAACGTACCTTTACATGGTTGAATAGAACGTTACTAACTTCCAATTTCCAGTTATTTTAATGTGTGTATCAGTTCCATAAACATGCGGATTTTATATATTATTATTAATTATTAATATTTAAATAGACGTAGCCACGGAGCATTCAGCATATATGGACGGCGGGGTCGGGTGGTGCCGTCACGATAGTGCATTTAGGCAAATAATATGGTATTTACCTACGCCCTATCTATGCACATCCTGGTTTGTCCAATGCTCACGAGCAGAAGTCACATGAATAGACAAATGTAAATTTAACCCAATCTAGGATATTAAAATAAAATATATATTACAATTTAAGGCTGACATCTTCATCTTCGTTCAGAATCGTTTTTTTTTTTATAATATAAAATAATTCCAAAATCTATCCAATAATGCCTAATCTAGCAATGCATCTCGTGTATCCCACCCAACTACTGTATCCTGTACTTAACTTACAATGATTTATCATTGCATTCAAATGTAAAGTACCATACAACTAAACTATCGTAAACCAGGTGATCCCATGATAGAAAGTGCTATACACTCCTCACCATTATCTTGTCCGAGGAGCGAAGCGACGAAGGACGAACTTCCACCACCATTATCTTATCGGCTTTTTTTATTTGAAATTCATTATACATTTTTTTATTATTTAAAAGAGAAAAATTATATACGGTTAAGCGCATTTTATTGTATATTGTGTTAAATTCAATCCTACCGATTCAATGAAAATTACTCAATTACTTTTTTTTTAATGTATCAAAATTATACCGTGATGTCGATGATATGTATTTTTTAGCTGGTATTTTTTGAAAATGTAAATATTTGATACAATATGTGATCGTTAGTCATTCATTATCAATCATAATCTGATTAATATCAACTTATTTACTTTAAGACCATTCGACGGCTGACTATACGGATTTTCATGCGTCAAAGTCTACAATTATTAGTTTATAGGTCCAAAAATGTCTAATATCAAACTCTTATTTTTTATTGTTGTTTTTGAAATATTGTAATAACCCATTAGAAATTAGAACTATAGATGAAGAGGATTTTATTTTATGAAATAAATAGAGATATAAAAACGAATGATCAATATATTATATTTTGTCTAAGGGGTCAAATTATTACAGTGGGTACCTAAAATATTTTAAAACACATATACGGTACGATTTAATTAAAATTATTAAATTCTGGTATTTTTTATGAAAAAATATTTGCTAATGTTATTAAACTCCATCGAAAATAATTAACTAGAATCCAGCTATACGTGATAAATGTTTATAAATGTTGAAATATGTACAAGTACCTGATGAAAATTTAAAACTATATTGATTGAAATCACATTTATGAGGTAGTTATAGTTTTCTGCTTCAAAATCCTGTTAAATTATGTTATGATAATATTACCTTTTTAAAGAAAATTATGGTTTTATCACGGAAATATTTTTTTTATAAATCCACTAATGCACATAAAAATACTGTTTTCTAATGTAAATTCATTTTCTTCACTTCTACTAATTTACATAGTCTTCGTTATTAATAATTAATTAAGTTCAAATTGTTGTTATAACTTAAATTTAGATGTTTTAAAAAACACTTTACTAATTTATAAATACCTGGCTTATACAATATTTAAATGTACAGAAAACGAATTATATTCGTCTACAAACCACGCAAACTTTTAATATTTTTAAAACCCATGCTAGGTTAATAGTTTAAAAATATTGTTGACAATTTTCTCATTTAAATCAATTTACACAATTACTCATTCATTATGTCTTAAATTAAAAATAATTTGAAATGCGTCACTATGTCAAAATGTGATCTTAATATAATTGCGCTTTTACTTACAAAATTTAATTGTAGTGAGTGATGGATTTTGAAAAAATTTAATTAAGAAAAAATTTAATTTAAAGGCTTTAAAATTATCACTATCCGAAAACCATTGACGTGAAACAATCAAATCTTTGAAAATAATTTACAAAATAAATACTAATTTTGTAATTATTAAAATACGTAAATTCAGGAGGAGTCATATTTATTTGACAAATGCGATATTTTTTTTTATTCATAATTTTAACTTTTTTGAAAACTAATTCTTGAGTCATGTGCTGTTACAAAGTTTTATTTAAGATTTCTTATTTTTAGAACTCAAAATTTAACACTTTACAAAACCATTTGGTAAAAATTTAAAATTGCCATTTTCTGAAACGAATATTTCGAAAAATGTTTGTACTTGAATCTCTAATAAAGGTTAATCTATTAATTTTCTACAATGTGGTTGAGTTTGTGAAAAATTAAAAAATAATATTGTGTTTCACATACATTTATCACATATTATTGTACACCAAAATTAATTAAATGGCTGAATGAAATTTCACTTTTTCTAAGATTTTTGTTTTCACCCGTAGCCTATTTTAATCAGGTATTTAAAATTGTAATTTATCATTATTGATCATGGAAAGATAAATCGAAATTACTGTCTCAATTTTGATAGAACATACAATAATTTGAATCATTAAATCGAATTAAAAAAAATTAAAAAAAAAATCATGATCGAAATAGTGACCAAACTTTAAAAAAAATTTTAATACCATCATTTTTGAAAAAAACTGGCTAACAAACCGCTTGTAAGTCTATTTTAACGCTTTTTTTCCAAACGATAAAATTGCATTTTAAATTTGAGTTCCAAAAATAAAAAAAAAATTTTTTTAATATGATTTCGTTGTAACGCTGCACTATAATATCGAATAATAAAAAAAAAAAAAATGTTAAAAATAATAAAAAGGAAACAAGTTATTGCATTTGTCAAATAGATCTTATAATGATCACCCTTTATAGTATGCAATAATGTTTGATTATAATATTATCTATAGCATGTTAAACCACATTACATATAAATGTACCTATTACATTTTATACATATCCATTTATAAAACTTATTGTTGCTATACATTATTATTTATTTACGTACCTATTATAATTTATAAAACAAGATTAAAAATTACTGAAGTTAATAAAAACTTAAATATGCATTAGCTCTGTGGTACATTAAACATACTCGTAATTATAATAGCCAAATACATGACACTGATTATCATAAATATTTGATTTCCACATTACACAAAATTAAATTTGATAAAGTCAGTGAGAACGGCGATGGAAGTTTGTCCTTCGTTCCATTGAACAAGATTATTAGTGAGAAAGAATTTCATTCATCGTCCTTTTGGTTCTTAATAGTGATGATGGGCATAGGTATTACATTTTCAAGAAACGATTAATCATTTTTTTAGTGAAAAATTTCGAACAAATCTGCAGTGTTATATGACTTATCGTTTATTTATTTTACCGCTTTAAATCTAATTATTGGTGAATTTTTTAAATAAATCCTTATACAATTTCGAATTCTTAATACGGTAGACATTTTCTTTTGCCAAAAGATTTAAAAATCATTTTTTCCAAGATTTATGAAGACTGGATAAACCAATTATTTTTTATAAACATATAAGTTAAGTATAGGGTTTTGAAATAGTTAAATCATTAATATTTTAATTAAACGGTTATAAAAAAAACCCTAACTTACCATTTTTAGATTTTTTCAGTGTAGTTATTAAAGTATACAAACAATGACAGTAAAGTCATATAGAATTTTCAAGACTTATTGTATCAATTACTTATAAAGTACGTACTTCGCCCCATGGGGTATTATTCGCTCCCCGGACAAGTTAATAGGGGTGGGTATATTGAATTTTAAAGGAATGACAGGTCATTTTTTTAGTTCAAATATTCAGAGCAAAACTTCAGAACTAAAAATGAATATCGTTTGGGTGGAGCAATTTCTTCAAATAAATATTTCAAGTTGAAAATTGACGTAAAAACAGTTTATTATGTAAAAATTGTATAATTTCTTTTTGAACTAAATGCTTAAAAAAATTTAAAAAACTTGAATCATGATTTTTGAAATGTTTTCAGTATCGTTAGTGAAGTGTATGAGTAAGGTCATATTAAATTTTCAAACGTTTTAGTCAAATATTTAACTCTTAATTAGGGATGAACTTTAAAAAATAAGGTATTTTTAAAGCTATATTTTGAGCCCAAATAATGTCAAATTTTTTTGAAACTTTTTGAAGTCTGTAGTGATTTCTCAATAATATATGATGACAAATTTCAAATTTCTAACAACAATACTTTGTGAGTAATGACGAAATTACTTAAGCCGATTTAATGAAAGTATTGCTTACGGCGAATTTCGACGTTTTTGCTCCACTTTCGGCTGTTTTCCTTCTTGCCTCAAAAACTATTGAGATGAGAGCTTAATAAATTCCATAATGAAGTGCCATCTATAAATAATTTATAGTCTATAAAGATATAGGATGACATTTTTGGATAAAGTTAAGTTGAACAAAAATTATTTCCATAAAAAAAAAAAAAAAAAATAAATATCATTGTAAAACCATAAGATTCTTCGCTTCACTCAGAATCTAAAATTGAATTTCATAAAAACGTTTTAAGGCTATTTAAGTTTAATATTTAGCTAAAGAACGTTCAACTTTTTTTTGAAATAACAAACAAGTTAAAATAAGTCTGTGGATATGGTGAACATTTCAAGTTTCTTAAAACATAATTTAAAAGTTATGACTTATGAGTAAATTGTTAAAATTGATTAAATTGATTAATTTTCTCATTTACGGTATATTTCACTGTTTTACCTCAATTTAGGTCAGTTCTCTCTCATGCACTGTAAAACTCATAAGAATTAAGAAAAATAACTAATAATAAGAAAATAAAAGTAGCATCCACATTTGATTTCTGATCTAAGAAGTTGCTAAACGAACTCCGCAATAAAGTTTAGTATCCGAAAAAGTGCCTATAGAAAAAAAGAAACAATAACATCATTGTAACACCAATGGATTCCTTCGCTACTTTAGAACCTAAAATATTACAAAACACTAATAGTTCTATATCATAATATCAATACAATTTTTTTTTAATGATCCGTTTCTCGTTATGAAAGTTCTAACCAACCGTCAAAATCCGCCATCGAATACAAGTATAATCCACAGTGTATGTATAGAACACAACACGTATAATATTACCCAATATTGTTAATTATTCATATCTTGAACGACTGGAACTCGATACCAGAAATAATTATGATGGACAAATATGGACGAAATTAATGTTATATTATTTTCTAGTCAAGAAGCTTCGAATGCAAATAATATAAATTTAAATATCTCTAGGTGCATTTCCCCGTCATGCACCGGGTTAAATTTTTAACAACGTTTTAATTATTCATCGCTATTGTGTAAATAAATATGAACTAATTAAGAATTCATCATTGTCGAATAGTATGAAATATAAATCATTGTACCTATTTGTATTTTCCCCCTCGATCAAATTATGAAATAACATTTTATTTTACGTTTCAATCTGACTGATTTGGAATATAAATGTATAATTATGTGTGTTTATGGAAACTTAAAAAAAAATATTTCTCGTGAAAGGTGACTATTTGGCATTTCAAAAATGGTTACCAAGCAACAATTGAATTTTAAATTTTTAAGCAGAAATCATTAAATATTAAAATAAATAAAATATTGATTGATTTTCAAAAATACAAACTAAAAATAATATGAAAACATGTTCTATGACGTACTATATGGCATTATGAGAGGATTGGTTTGATTTTTATTATTGTAAATAAATAATTCATTTCTATATTCCATTTTTGTTTTTATCGTTCATACCCCATACATCATAGCTTAAAATTAATTTGAATAATTTTAAATAATAATGATTTAAAGTAAATATTTTTTCTCTTAAAGATTGCATTTTTAATTTGTTTTTCTGTTTTAATTTTTAATCACCCAGTTCCCGCACCGTGTGATATTTTTTCCCTAGTGTATCGTTTGCGTGTTTGAAAATATTCTTCCATTTTTAATGTTTTTATTGGTGTTAAGTGTTTTATAAACTATAACATTATTATAATACATTAATAGATTGACTTCAGTACAGCTATACAGATATGAATGAATCGTATTATTTTATCGAAGACAGTACGACAGTAAAAATGTAAATAATAAACGTTTGATCTCAAAATGCGAGCAAGTATATAAAATATAATGATAAAACATTTCCCACGATTTAAAATTTAAACATATAAATAATTGTATTTGAATATGATATTTATATTACACACACACACACACACACACACACACACACACACACACACACACACACACACACACACACACACACACACACACACACACACACACACACACACACACACACACACACACACACACACACTCTGTATTTATCGTCGCCATAGATTATAGAGCCGAGTATGTGACACACATCTAAGTACAATTTAACACATATTTATAGCAGTAGAGAAAAATTTATAATTAGCTTTTTTTTATGAATAAAAATAATTCAATATAACAAGGGCGTTACCGTAGGATTTGAGCAGGTGGGATGGTCGTTCTCATAGTTTGTGTATATTAATTGTACACACATGCACGCGAGCACGTTATAACCTGTAGGTTTAGTAACATTTTAATATGATAAAGCGATTATTTCTATGGCTTGGGTCTAAAAGGGCCAATCTCATATTTCGCAATTTTCGCCTATGGTGGATTTTAAAAAACGTTCAGTTAAAAATATATGCAGAAATTTGATTTAAAAATTTATTAATTTGAACATTTGCAAAAAGCTTTAGAATGGTTTTACCAATATTTTTTCATGTATAGTGCCGAAAAAGCTGATGCAAAATCAGATTAGAATTAAAACTAATTAATAATGTTTGCAACATTAGCCTTTGTATATCTTGGCTACCATAGGTACTAGAGTACCGCCCTTTTAGCACTATGAAATGCGTATTTCATCCTATATTTAAGTCTTTTTAACTTAATTTTACCAAAAAGTGACATTGGTCCTTTTAGACCAAAGCCACATATTTGTTCTGAACATATTTTTACTGTGATATATTCTACGCATTATTTTTTTCAAATAATAAGAAAAAGCCAAGAAAATAAAGTATCGCATTTAGGTACTTAAAATGTTTACATTAATGAGAATCTAATGACATCATTAAATTACTACGAAAAAACGTCTTTTTAAAACTAATGAATTTTAAAATACGTTACTATAAATTATAAATTGAGAAAAAAACCTGTATATTAAAGTTTCATCATAGTTTTAGTCTTACTCTAGATCACAACTCCAAAATGTAATGTGTAAAATAAAGTGATTTTTTGACGAATCGCTTATGTTGTAGCAAAGTTTTATTTATTATGGTAATATTTGAAATTTAATGTGAGATGATTCATTAAAATAATCCCATACTTATGGAGACTATACTGCGTGTTTCAATACTTAAGGTATGACAATTTTTAAAGTATTATTTAAGCATCTTATACATTATGAGATTTGTTCAAAAAAACATTATCTTTTAGCACTATATTTTGAATTTCACAGTTTACCACTACCTCAAAACTTTTTATAAAAGTAATTTATTTAACAGGAAGTTTTTAATATGTTGATAATTATGACCCATTATAATAAAAAAAAGGATGGATAATACTGAAAGATATTATTGAGCGATCATCTCATTTCACCATAGGGAAACGGTACACGATTCTTTAACACACAATCGTTTTAAATCTATTGATAAACACATTGATAAATAATATATAATGTTATATATATATATATATATATATATATATATATATATATATATATATATATATATATATATATATATATATATGATATTTATATTACATATGATATATATATATATATATATATCTTTAATTTTCTAAATGCTTTAAGAGAATATAAAAAAAAAATTTTTTTTGGAAATTTTTTCTTTGTATTTTCAATACGTTATTGAAATTTATTCAAATTGATCTTATAAAATAACTTAAATTTGGTACAATTGACAACTTTATGGCAATTTTAGTAAGAATGGGGCTCTGCTTTGAGACACCTAGCTTATTATCTGGCAGTGTACTTCTAATACTGTTCCTGGTAAGATAGAGGTTTTTGTGCGACCTGAAACCTCGCATTGAGAGAAATACGCGAGTTGTAACTGTGAGCCGTATTTTTATTATTATTCTAAGCATTATTATTATTATAAGCTTGCATAGTCTATAATAATATAAATGTAGGGGTTTTCGGCGTAAGGTAGAAATTTTATACATTATTATTTCCTGTGTAATATTAATACGGTGGAAGGTAGAAAATGATATAAACCGGAAAATCGTAGAGAGGTTGAGATATCAGAACAGTATCGAAAATTGAGAATACACTTTGAAATTCACGGTGAAAGTTTTCAAAATTTGTTTTCATCTTAAGGCAAAGTTAAAGTTTAAAAAATACTCATGTGTTGTTTTTGTTTTATAATATTGAGAATGTTTTAAGATTATTGAGATCTGGAAATATTGTAAGAGTTTATTAGAATTATATTCTAACCGAACTGAAGAAATATCAAAGATCGTCTGCCAAGAAATTTTTTCATAAACGTGAGTTTTAATAACAACTAAAATGATGTTTGCTGTGAAAAATGACGGCTCAGTTCATTTTAATTTTAAAATGTAATAAATATTTTAGCTTGTACTCCTAAATAGTATTAACAAGTTTTTCATATTTTCTCACGATATTTTAAATTGTAACTCAGATTGATGTCATAAACTTTTTCTAAACTCTTTTTAAGTGTTCAACTACGGGTAGATAATTTATTCTTTTTTTTTGTAGTGAAATTAAAGAAATCTTTTTGAATTGCAATCTTCTACTTTTTACCCAATAATTATCATTATTAACATTTTATTTAACATTTTGCAAAAAGGCATGTTAAATATACTATTTACATATACCATTATTAGTTTATACATTTTTTTCTGAAAATTGAGTTATCTATCACTAAGACCACCAGAATTCGGTTAAAAAAAAATTACAGTTGTATTATTTTATATTTGTTAAAAATATTTATCTAAACTGAACAGTGTGTCATATTTTTTTAGAATAAATTAGATGTGGTGGGATGAAATTTAGGCAAAAGGAAAAATCTTATCTTTTTCATTCAAAAAAAGGATGAAGGTATATGACTTAAATCTTTTAGATGATAAAAACTCTGGTAGTTTGAATTTTAATATTTTTATCATACTTAAACACCCCTATATGGTTATCATGATCTGGCAATTCAGCAATGCAGTAGGTATTACATTTAACGAATACATTATAAAATAATGTGCAAGTTTTCTCACTACATTATTTCATTAAATAGCAAACAATTCATACTATATTTCTATATATAGTAAATAACTATAAATATACACAGTTATATAATTAATGTGTTACTTAAAATTGTTAAGTACTATACTTTACTCAAAATGCTAAAAAGTTGAGTTTTTTATATAATTGAAACAATTCAAAAATAGGTCATCATTTTCATTTTCATTAATCAATTATTTTCATCACCTTTGGATCTATTCTATGATTATCAGTATGTAAAATAAATATAAATGATACAAAATAGTAAAAATAATTAAAATTTGTATTATTATTTACATTTCCAAAAAAAAAAAAATTGACATTTTTTTGTATGATTGTGTAAAATATCAATTATATATATTCTCATTCCTTTACTATACAATTTATATTTTTGACATTCAAAATATCGAGGAGTAAAGCGACAAGGAATATTTAAAAGTAAACATTATATTATAATCAAAATACTTCAAGTTTAAATATAGTGGTCACACACTAAAATGGAAATAACTGTGTAGGTTACATATCGTAAGAATGCCTAGTTTATGTTATTGGCATGATTTAACCAATTTTAACTTTGACTATTTAACTACAAAAGTTAGTAACATTGACGACGAAAACGTTTCAAATGCCATCATTATCTTATGTTGGGGACAAAATTGACCCTAACCTAACCCAGAAAACTTGAAACTTCTTTCGATCGAGAAAAATTAGAGTTAGTGCTGATTTCGGTTTTAGTTGGCTTTTCCGGCTCTAGAAGCTCTTTAGTTTACATTGGTGCAATCATAATGCAATCTCATTCAGTCTGTTAATATTGAATACTTGTCCAGAATTTAATAAATACACTGGCTCGTGATTTTGCCTAAGATTAGAGCTGGCCTTCGGCTTTAACACTGCCGGATGTAAACACTGGTATTAACAGCGTGTTACAAGAAAACCGTAGAAACGTGTATTTAGCAGTGTGAAAACTTCACCCATAGTGACTGAAATTTATTTATTCATTTTTTCGCAATATTAGTTTCACGTAAAAACAACTATCAGCTAATGTTTAGTAATGGCATGGCAAATAAGAGTTACTAAATTATACCATTCTTTACCAACTACGAATACAATATCGTTTTACGACTACCATGACTCGGCAATCAACATATTTTTTCTTCAATAAAAGTGCATTATTAAAAAATTTAAATCATTGATAGTAAACAAACATAATACCTTAAATCATTCAATCAAATATTATACAAATATACACATACTCTTAATTATTAGCATAAATGCGTTCTTACATATCATAGTACTACTTAAAATTGTATAAAATATACTTTTTAAGTTTTAGCAACACGTTATAATTTATAATAATCGTAAAAATAGTGATTAAGTATTCTAAAGGAATATTTCTTTGTTATTTTTACGCACATGTTTATTATTTTTACTATCTACCTAACTATGTAGACATATATTTATGGTAAACGTTGAGTAATATTGATATTAATGATAAATGCAACAATAAAAGCAATTTTATAATCATATCTTACAAATTAACACGAAATCCGTCAGTAAAAATAATTTGTATGATTTCAAAAAACTCTAAGATTCGAGTATTGATAAACAACAAAAATATTATTAAACATCGAGCTATAATTATTTAAAACAATGATAACAATTATTATAAGTTCAAACTATTCTGTTTAAAGTCTAACAAATAATAGATTATTATTTATATAGTATATACAGAATTTCGTATAGAAAATTTTTAAATATAACTGCTAAATTAGGCATCAAATCATAGTACGCGATTAGTAAACAAACAGATCGAAATCGCATTAAAAAATACTTAGTCTGCAGGTCAATATGTACAACAAAACAAATCGCGGACAACTATACTTATATCACCTAGTGGTATTTCAATGCCACGTCCACGTTTCGTATAGACTTTTTCTCAGAAATATTTTCTTATATTAACATGTCGAAAGTCCATTCAAACCATTTTACGGATTGAATCACCAATTGATAATACATACGAGTAGATATAGGTTTTTTCATTTATTTTGGATTCTGAGCGAAAATAAGAATGCATTGGTTTTACGTACAATGAAGTGTTTTTTTTTTATTTACGTGTCTACGTTATCGGGTAAAGTGGTTTATTTTTCATCCTATTTATTGATGAGGAATTTCATTAACTTGATATTTTTATAAAATGATTTAATGAAATATTTAGGAATATTGTTCAAATGCACATCAGTTTTTCTATGCGTAAAGAAAAATACTGAAAATTTAACTAATACAATTAAAACGGTAAATGTCATATTTTAATAACCATAAATATCGATAACTTTGAAATATCGGTAATACCTCATTTTCAAAAATCTAATGAAATTTAAAATCCCGAAAAAATATGTTTTACTTAAAAATGTGGGTAGGTACTTAATAGCTTTCAATCTGTTTTATAAGTTTCATACACATTATTGATTAATTATCTTTTAAACACGTTTAGATTTAGATTCATTCACTGTAGATTGTACAAACTGCTATTGTAATGTCCATTTTCTTTCATTAAAAAAAAAAAAAAAAAAATTAAAAAAAATATATATATATATATATATTATAATATATATATATAGATATATATATATATATATATATATATATATATATATATATATATATATATATATATTTAATGTATTGTTTTAGGAATTTAACATTTCATATAAGCTCATCCAAACAGATCTAACTAAATCAACGTTTTTATAAAAAAAACTGCGGTAAACTTATGTTTACACGTAAGCGCTTTAAGTTTAAGAATACAACAATATTAATAATATTTCACAGATAATCAAATAGAATTGATTATTCTATCTTCAATTCAAAATTATTATTGCTTTAGACTTCGAATTGTAATTGATAGCTCATCACAGGGTTGAACAATGTCTAAACGATTAAACTTGTTATACAATTATCTCTAGACCTACGCTTCAAAATCGTTTTCCGATTATAATGAAGAATATTATAATTGTTTTCGAATTTAAAATACACGTAATATCATATATCATCACCAATGTATTACCGGCTTTTTTTTATGCATTTGTTCGCCATTGATAAACTATCGGAGGAAAATGAAAAACATTGCCCACTTATCCTATACTGACGGCAAACAATAATAATATTGCAATATACTAATATGGAGCATATGTATTTGTAATTCATCTTCGTTGTACATATATAATTTGAATCAACAATATAAACTCATATTGTGTCTACATATATTATTATGTTCGCATTATTATAATGCCTAAAGGCTACATGAGAAAACATCATTGTTGAAAAGTCTCACAAAAGTCAGTTATGTGTAACCTTCCTGAATTTGAATAGATAAAACAAATGATATTGTTATGAAAAAAACACAAATGCACAACCGCAGTGCGAATATTAACTGATAGTGATAAAAAAAAAAATAATAATAAAATGACGATGTAAAGCGAAAGTTCTCTGTTTTGTTTTGATGACGTATTCGTTATCTGCAATCATTAAGATTATTAACAAATAATTAAATGTCTATAAACACGTATTTTATTATTAGATTATTATTTATTTTTACACCACCCATAAGTAGTATTAATGATAAACATATGTAAATTTCGCGATTTATCTCGCTATACATACTGTATTTTTGGGTTTATATTTTACGTCAAATTAATGGCGAGAAACATCGTTACCCATAACCCCCATAAATTAAATCATAATAATATAGTATACAGGGTGTCCGACAAAGATTTACACAATACGATTTGACGTCAGATAATGCATACAATCGATTTTTTTTCACGTGTAATATAATACACAAATGTAACGGCTTTTTAAAGGAAAATAATTTATTTTCTATTTTATCTATCTGTGGAATAGATTCTGAATGAAGCGTAGGATCTATTGATTTTACTGTAATGTTTATTTTTCTTCATTTATTTATTTTTTCTGCATTAGACACTTTTTCAGATAATAAACTTTGTTCTCAGATTACGTCCAGCAACTTAATAGATCGAATATTAAATGAAGGTGGTACTTTGAGAAGTTATTTTCACTATTTTTAATAGTTTTTCTAATTAGTGTAAAGAAAAAACCGAAAAGTTAAGTAAATGTGTTGTAAACGATATTTAAAAATCTGTTTTGGTTGTTTAGTGATAACTTCATAATTGTAGCTCTAAAAACTTGAATCTGTCACCATATTTCATCAAAACTCTTTTAAAAAATATGGCATGTTTCAAAAAACCATTTTAGTGTAAAATACACAATTTTGAAAATACCTCATTTTTTGAAAGTTTATTTTAAACACTTTTTTAATTATTGGCATTAAAACTTAAAAACTAAATGTTTCTTATTACATTACTCGTTTGATTACCTAACGATACTGAAAAACTTTAAAGATATCCCAGGATGATTTTAAGTGTTATTCTAAATCACGGAATAATAGTTACGAGATCGAACGTTTTCAAAATATTAGGTTTCAACTTTAAAATTCTAAAACAATAATTAATCAACCTAATAAATATTAAATATGAAATATACATAGGATTTTTTGTTGAAAAAATATTTTTCTATCAAGTTACAATTTAAACATTTTATTAGGTTTTGATAAAAAAAAAATCTACTGACGAATAGACCAAAACAGTAAAATATGTAAGAGATATGTATTAAACCGAAGCTTTGGTAAAAATCGTTTGACTAAAGAAATCGTTTCTATAAAATTAAAAACACCCATCACCAATATCTAACCTGAAGACCTGATGGACGAATAATTATTTGCCCTTTTATAATCTTGTCCGGGGACTGAAGAGACGAAGGAAGAACTGTCACCACTATTATTTTATTGCTTTATTGTTTGCTTTGATAGTGTTATGGACATTTGAATACGGATGTATCAAAATGTTTATTAGGAAGAAAAAATTTATATTATTTGAAATTTTATAACGTCAAACTGTTTTATGAAAGGATTTTTTCTGTTTGGATCTGACGTCCAGAAATATGTCATCACTCATATCCGCTACGGGTTGAGTTCGGGTGCAGCTGTCGAACGATCATTCCGATTAGTGCGTTCCATAGCATTTTCTAGAGCACGACAGCGATTTATTGCAAGCGTCAGATCGAACCGTGTCATTCCATATAAAACGTGAATATGCCACAGCAGAGAACCCTCATGTAAAAACATATAAATCTGGACTATAGTAGCAATAATATTGTAGTTGTAGTTAACGTGACGCGTCATTCATCAGGACGAGAATTTTCGTATAAAAATAATATATTTTAATCGGACACGAGCGCGCAACTACGCCAATTAGATATTACTTTTACAATACACTGCATGAGGTTTCGATATTCTAAAAAAAAAAAAAAAAATATTTGCCCACGAGTGCAATATATATTATCTAATAAGTAATATTTCATTGTTCAGAGAATTCGAGAGTAGATTTTATATAAAAGCGTGCTTTTTCGCGACTACAAAAATACTGCGGTCTTTGAGTGATTATGTGCAAAGCGAAACTATATAATTGTGGTAATTATTATTTAACGTACTTTATAAACAATATGAAATTTTGATATGGTATTTTACACACAAAATTATTTCAATTCCATATTCAATACCCACATAAGAATTCAAAAACGGAATTTTCATGTATTAAATGGTGAAAATGTCAAGTTTCTAGCAACATTAATTTTCGATTTATGTCTAAATAACTAAAATCCATTTAGGAAAAGTGGCGATTACGGCAAATTTTATCATTTTTACTCGGTTTTTCAGCAGTTTTTCCCCACGTCTGAAAAAACTACTTGTTTAATGTACAATCTAAACGTGATATCTAATCTATATAGTATAGTAGTTGGATAGAACTTTTGGAACATTATTACTACCCCAAAAAGTATTTAGTGAAAAAAAAAAAAAAAATTTACAACATTATAAAATCAATAGATTCTTTGCTTTACTCAGAATTTAAAATTACATTTTAGTGTTCATAAGTTAAGGCAATTAAACGTACTTCCATGAAACCAAACTTAAAAAGAATATTAAACGAAATCATTCATGTGTGTAAAATTCATTTGAAATAATTGGGTTATGATTTTATGTTAGCTCGAACAATAAATTAATAAATGAAATATACTGTTTAAAATATAATATACTGCACTAAATTCGAAATGATGTACTAACATTATGTAAGAAATACAAGTTCAATGTTTTATTTTATTTTTTAAATTGTGCATGTCCAGATTGAATAAAATGTAGTGAATAATTTGACCGGCGATATTATTCCATTTGTTGAACAAAGGTGAACGAAATAAAAATAATAACATTGACTTTTATTTTATTTTATATTTTATGAGTAAAATGTAGTCCTTTGATGTAATTTGTTTCGTAAATCCTTAACCAGATCTTTTTATTCTCAAATGTGACCTTAAAAATACAAGGGTTTTACTGTACCAAGTATTCAATAGGTTTTTTTTTAAATATTAATTTTCATATTTTCAACAGTTGTTTTTCATAAAAATTATAAGTATGAATATTGCATAAATTTTGCTGTCGACTGTTGGGCGTGAAAAAATGAAAATCTTGTCGAGATGTTTTCTCTAGCACAGATTTATTCGCATTAGTCAACGTTTTTTCAGTCGATATTCATGTTTATTTTCGGTCGCAGGAAAAAAAGAAATGTTTGTATTCAATTCGGTTTTCTAACAATAAAACTGCGATACCGACGATTTGTCTAAGATTTAGTTTCACGTGTCTCGAAGAAGCGTAGTAGCCCAGCGTGTACGAGCGACATTTGAACTACTCGTTAACTCATCACGCCCGATGTCACAATACCTCCCTACTTGTGTTATGCTCCAAAACATGTGCGCCATACATTTATCGCACATGACATACACACATGTCGTTAATGTACGTGGAAAAATGATGGTTCAGTGTAAAACATGTTTACACGTGACATTTTTGAACGTTTACATTTATAGTCTAGCAATCGAAATACTAAAGCGTTACAACATTTTTACTATGGTTTGCAGAGGCGGTTTGAGTATACAGTTTTTGGTGCACTGCACCACCAATATTAGGGTGGTGGGTGCGTGGGTGGTCTTGGTTGAGCATTCAGCATGTGCTACAATAAAAGTCTGCAATAATTATAAATATTAAAAAAAAAAAGTAATCAAATCTTCAATATGAATAAAACTATAAAAGAGTAAGTACCTAATTTTTATTTTTGTTTAACACATTGTATATATTTTATTGTTTTACTAACAAAAAAGTAAGTAAAAAATCATTGCACAATCATTGTTATTATAAAAAGTGTAAACAACTTAACTGGAAGAAAATTAGGTATATGAAAAAACGTATAAAAAATATTTATTTATAATTTCTAGGATGAAAGGGGTGGGTGGGTGTCTATATATTGTCTTGCACCACTAAATATAATACATTCAAACCGCCTCTGATGGTTTGCAACAGAGGTGTACCCATCGGGTGGTTTTGGCGTGTAAACTTCATCTCCCTATTGATTGGACGAAACTAAAAATCATTAGAATCGCGGTATATTACCGTGATTAGAATTCAAACCGTTGATTGTTTGTTGACGATATATAATATCTTGAATCTTGATTCTAGATACACGTTTGAAGGTAATTCATTAAATAATTGATGACATTCGTATGTTATATAGTATAAATAATAGTGTAATTTAATTGGAATAAAGCACATCAATAATTCAGGGATTTATCTGAAGAAATAAAAATAATTAAACAAAACGGTGTTGATATTTTTCCAATAATAATTATAATCATCGAAGAAAAATCTAAACATTATAATTTTGACTCATGTAATTCAAGAATTTTAAAACGTCGGTAAAAATGGGAAAGCATAACATTTTTATAGAGTGCTAAATATTATGGTGAAATCTCTAAAGTTATATTTTATAACTGATCAAAATATGAACCATTGCTTAAAAAAATATGAATTAATCCTAAAAAATTTGTAATATTTATTTATAATATATTAATGTATAATATAAGAATGTATTATTCATTCATTGTCATCTACTTATATGTATTTTTAGCGCATAAAAAAAGTTAAATCCGTTTTTGAAAAATATTAGTGCACTCCCCTGAAACATAATTATTTTTAGTTATATTCGATAACACATCGTAATTATTGATAATTGTTAACGGAGTGCAGAAAACGTGTAGGTCAATGTGATAGAATTAGCATAACGATATGATACATCGGTTCGAATTAAAAATTAAAAATAATATTATTTAATGATGGTTATAATATGTTTTTAAATAATTAAATAAAAAGTAAATTAACAAAGAATAAAAGAAAGTAGTAAACAAAAAACATGCACACATCAGTTATTGATCTAAAATAGCGCGTGCTAGTCGAAGTTACAATAAATTAGTATAAATAAGAACCAAGATAAAAAAAAAAAAAAAAAAAAAATGAAATGGAAACGAAACTAAAAAAATCGAATAATCTTTATGACCTCCGGAAATTAATTTATTCGCTACCTGTGTAATTTGATTATTTTAAAAACTGTATTTATTACTACGTGCATAGCGCAAGGTTCACTTATTTTTCAAACCAACCTTTATCTATGGAAATGCATTTACATGATAGTTGCCGTATTCACTAAATATATCAATAAATAAGCGTGAGAAAAAAGTTCAAGGTCAGCGTGGATTCCAATTGGGATTGATGAGTAAGATATGCATACTCGCAGAACGTTATTATCACACAAAATTAAAACTGTGCAAAGTTCCAACACATTTTTTCATTACATTACATTTATAAAATGGTTATGCTTCATGCAAAAAAAAAAAAACAATCTAATTTTTTTAAGGTTCTTGGAGTAAAAAAGAAGCTGTGCTTGTCAAACAACAAATTATTATGTGAAATAAAAGTCCGATGAGTCCATAAATTAATTATCCGATCCCTGATGTGACCGTGTTAGAGTAGGTGCGGGTACATGCATTATGATAATATTATATAATCACGCGAATCGACTTTTCATATGAAAACCTCTGCACGTCCTTTCAAACGCTGATTTTGACATGATTTGCAACATTATACGTAATTGTGTGTTCAAAATCAGCCCATACAACGTTATAAGTTAAACCTGTCACGTAACTTAAATTTGATATCACCTGTGTGTGTGTGTGTGTGTGTGTGTGTGTGTGTGTGTGTGTGTGTGTGTGTGTGTGTGTGTGTGTGTGTGTGTGTGTGTGTGTGTGTGTGTGTGTGTGTGTGTGTGTGAGTATGGAAGTTAATAACTACAAGTGATGTTTGAAAACACGTGTATGCCTATTTCACGAGAATAATTTATGACTAACATGTATCATAATATAAAATGCATGTGAGTACGATTCGTTCGTTTTGTTGCAATAATCAATCCGATGTTTCAATTGTCGGCAATGGTAAATTTAAGTTATCCACTCAGTTTGACAGCTCTCCCGTACGGATAGTACAGCGAAACTCGGCCTTTATATCTTGCGGCCGTCGTGTCGGATAGGCCCTCCGGGAAATCGGTGGTTTACCGGTAAGCCTCGAAGTTAATGTTATTCTACGGTCCTAATTGCACAATATACGTACTATATATATTACAAAAACGTCAGTATATTATAGAGTGATGACGTTATAGCCGAATAACTTAGCATTATACTCAAATGATTTAATCAATGTATAATTCAATATATTCTACATAGTTATAGTCTATGCGACTAGAAAACACACAATTTAACTGATGTAACTTTTTATTCAAAGGTTATCTTTATCACATATCGATTTATTAACAAATTGAATTTAAATATCTATAATTAACAAAACACAAAATTATTTATTATTCATTTAGTAGACAATTAAAAAAAGCATCTCGTTAGTAAACTTATTAAAATGGTAAGCTTTTAAAATAAATTAATAATTACTCACATTTTGAATTTGCATAATGCCGTACAAAAATTTTAATTTAAATAAAAATTATATTAATATAATATAATTTGAATTTATAAAATATTTTTTGGAGAGCAAACGTTTGTATAATATAGTAGAAAATGTATATACTATCGGTGGTTTAGAAAGTAATAATAAGTTTACTATGTTGTATTGTTGGCTGATTATATACGGAAAATAAATTAGTGAAATATGCAATCCTATGGGCTTTGATTGGTGCGCATAATAACAATAATAATAATAATAACAAAATTACTTTTTTTTATAAAACATGTTTAAAGCATTCTTGTTAGACAAATGAGACATTTTTTTCAATGAAAAGATTTAAAACATGTGGTACCTACTATTTGTATCCAAAGTTGTATAATGATTAAACAGACCAATTAATTTTTAAATAAGTATTTAAAATTGAAAATTGAAATAAAAGTAATCAATGCCGTAAAAATTGTATAATAATTTACTAAAACGCAAAAAACTTGAAAAGAAAAAAAAAAAAAAAAACTAAAAAAGAAAAATTCTGATTTACGGTTTTTTTTTAAAATTTTTTCAGTATCGTTATATATGTGCATGGTACAATCATGTAAAATGTACAGAGCATTTTAAAAAATATTAAAATCATTATTAAAGATGAACTTTAAAACAACAACGTATTTTCAGAGTTCTGTTCTAAGCTCAAAATTTGTCAATTTTTTTTTCAATTGTTGTAAGGTATATATAAATATGCTGCAACACACCTCCCTCGCTCTATTCGATTGAATTCGAATGAAGGGGCTGTCGATATCTATATATTATTCTATCCACTTAAGGAGCAGTCGGTTGGCTAATTCCTACTACACTAACCGGTCTTGAGAACCGGGTCGTTGAAATAATATATAAATAAAGTTTTCCTAGTTATATTTTACAGGTCCAAGAAACTTATGACCTGCGTTCAAAAAAACTAACACGTACCTAGTGTATTAAAGGTGCAACGAATATATTATAAACTTTATAAAATAAGTATAAAAGGTAAAGATACCATTAACACCATCACCTGAGTAACCCTGTTCTTGAGGGTAGTGTATGTAGACCACAGGTGTAGCGGAGTACGAGTGAAACGAGCAACTTTATATAAATATATTTATTAAAACACTTATCTAAGGTGGGTTATTTCACCTGTAGAAATTAAGTGTGAAACGATTAATTAATTTATGTAGATACAAATATTACTTGTCTCTACGTTGATGATAAAAACGCTACTCGTTTACGTTAATGATTAAAACTTGACTCGTTTACGTTGATGTTAAAACTCGACTGGTCACTCATATATTACGTTCAGTATTCGTACTCTACACGTCCCTGTGTTCTGTTTACCTAAGCATATTTATCTGAGCGCGATATTAATGATGAGTTAGTCATTGCAATCGTTACAATGCTATTAATTTATAACATTGTGTAGAATAACCTGTTGAACTCAAAAATTGTATTAGACGACTATTGTAATTCAGTTTAAAAAAATGTCTAGAAGGGAAATGGCTTCTTCCCCCTCGTAGTAGACAGATTGATAACATTTTATTTGTAATTTTTTGAATAGTTAGATATCAGATAAAAATGAAAACATTGTTTTGGCTGTTTTTAGTAGTTAGTTCTGGAGTCAAAATAAAATAAAAACGAGGTCTACCCAGAGGAGGATGAGTCATCCATGTATCCATTCCATACCTATCGGGCATACGGAAGTGCAAAGAGTCATTTTATACGTAAAGTAATGTTTTATAATACGCCCTTATTTTCGATAAATTTCAGACTGAAGTAAATAATTCAAACAATTGATACAAATATTCATTCAATTCAAAACAATACTAATGAATCGTATTGATTTTAAACTGTCGATAAACTGTGCACTAGTTTTGGGGCATCATTTTTTGTTCAGTTTGTGTTATATTGGAGAAATAAAAGGTTAAACAATGTCATATAAAACCCCCGAGAAATCAGTCTCATCCCTTTGTTTGACATTATCTCGTCTATTTTTGGGCTCGTAGATAGAAATCAACCTCTGAGTTTAGCTCGGGTCTGTTACCTATTCGTATGTTGATTATTACTGCGTTCAATTACTACGAACTAAGTTCACTATTACTGTACTATAAGACATTTATTGGTAGCTATTGCAAATTCCAGATGACATTATTAATAAAGTTATCGCTCCGTTATTTTTTTTATCTATAAAGTAACGATATGTTCTTGATATAAAAGTGTATTTCTTAATCAATAACAAACGGACATGATCACCATTATTGACAAAAGTTGATCGAAGGCATACCAACGTCCAAAACTATTTAAAACCTATTGTAAATGCTCTGGAGCGCCAAATCCGTGTGGCATGATATTGCATAAAATTGAATGTCAATAACCACGGAGATAGTAAAACAAAGAATGATTATCAAAAATCTAAGCCTCTTCTAATCGTGTTTACTAGGTATATTAATGATCATAGGTATATGTGTTCTCATTGTGAAACAGTATACCATATCTTTATGTATTACTTGTGACGATCACTATCGAATTTTTGTAATGTTGCATGGACACAATACATTTACAATGCTGGGTAAAATATTTTCATTGATTTTTATTAAAGCCATCATTAATTTAAATAATAACTTTTGTATTGTCTGATTGAATTAGTAAGTTAAGCAAGCAATTTTTTTTTTTGTGGTCCTTCCAATCTTCCCTTTCGAAAATTCCCATTAAATAAAACGCACTCATCCACCACTTACCATATAAGCTATTTTTATTTTTCAACAATATCTATTTATCTTTAATTAAAGTATCTGTTTCATTATGTCTAGTATGTGGATTTTTTTATGCATATATATATTTATTTTATATGTTTTTACTGTGCCACCATAAACCAATTAATTCGGGCACATTATACATTAATTGTTTTATGTGGTTTTTGAAATGACCTTGTTCATTTAAGATAGGTATTTTAATATATTTAATCACGATCACATAATGTTTCATCATGAACATATATTTAAGAAAATGCTGTAGAAATACATTTTTGTGTAAAAGGCGTTTTATTGAAATGATAGCTATGGTTGTTTGACTTTCACTATCAGTATTCAAAAAAGCAACTGGCTACGCTCGTTTTGCGGATTTTTATTACGAATTTCTGACGAGAAACTGTTTGAAATAATATTATTTCAAAACATTGACGATTATATTTTTATAATTTCGTTGGACACAATTGTAATTTTAATTTAATACTTTTTACCAAACTTTTCCAAGCTAATAATTATTTTTATTGTGTGTTTTTAATTACATGTCGTTTGTGCACGTATTTTGATTTAATAAGTACATATTTTATCTATTGAATTACATTAAATTCCGAGTCCCGGTAATATATATTTTATTCGGATGTTGTAATAAAACAATAAACTTCACAGAGCTTCAGCCGAATTATAATTTTTAACCAGAAACCTTGTATAATATAGACATTGAACGACAAAGTGGGTTTGACATCCAACACTTTGCCATTTACATTAAAGTATTTTGTATTTTCGAATCAGGGTCGAATCTGAATAAAAGCGTTTCAAATTTTAAATGTTATTTAAGATATATACATAGTATAATACTTTTTCTGCTTCCATCGAGCACAACTCTATAACGCTTTTTTCACAGAAAAGAACATTCACCACTGAGTATAACCACATATACGATTTGAAAGTACAATCTGTAATCTCCCCTACAGACCCTGTCTACCATCAAAGGTTCATATTTTTATAATACCTACGTGCATTGTTCACCACATAGAAAGTCTATTCAATGTACATGCACACAGAATTATAATATTTACAAATATGATATTTATACAGGAAGTTTTGAATGAAGGAGGATAACCGTCGCCTCGTCTTGAATGACGGAACAATTAACACGAATAGTATATTTGTGAAAAAAAATTCAAGACGAATAACCAAATAGACAAATCGTATAATAATTTTGAATCCTAAACGAATAGAAGTAATAGAAGAAAGGGTGTTTTATTGTGGTCGGTTTTTAAAATCAGTAAGATTAAAAATGATATCTTATATTTTGGTTGTATATAATGTAAAAATAAAAATACTGTTTTCATAAAATATGTTATTATTTTGGCTTCAGCGTCAAGTCAATACAGAACGATTTTTAGTTATTAAAATATAGTATCATCTAATTCTAATGTGTCCAGAAACGTGTGACGTTGAAAACTCTTATTTAAAATGTGAACCCATCGATTCTGTTCTGCAATCTAGGCGTTATTACGAATTTTCACTTCCTAGGTAAAAAAAAAAAAAAAAAAATGAAAGAAAGTAATCAATAAAAAAAATGTATTTAAATTTAAATGTTATTTAAATGATTTATAAATAACAAGTTGTTACATAAAAAAATATTTTTTGAATAATAACTGAGGATGTCAAAGTTGTTGTGCAAATTTTTAGATTACATTGCCAGTAAATTTGGTAGCGTCTTGATCTATTATTCTATTTCACAGGCGCGCGTAAACTTACACGACTGGCAGTCAGATGATTCTGTACACATACCTGTTCGATACTGGAAGAAGCCAGTAATTTGTTTAATATTTTGATGCATCATGGGATATGAGCCGCGGAGTGCGAACACATTTTATGCAAAGTGTTTTCAAATTTCAAAGTGTATGTTGCACCTAATAATAATTAATGAATAATTTATAATTTTATTATTTATCGTATAATTATAAAAACTAATATAAAATATTAAAAACAGTGTTGTATTAAAGATAATAATAAAAAAAAAAAAAAAATTGATAACCTTTTTTTTTGTTAATTGGCTTATTATTATATAATTATTGTGTAACGGCGCCAGCGAATATTTTTAACACTAAGTGGCCCGCTGCCGTCTACAAAAGGTTGAAGATCCTCATGCCATGATATAGATGAACGAAAAAAATAAATAAAAATAATTTTATCTGCTTAGTGGTTTGATGGGTAGAAGGGGTTGATATATCATAACATATCATATGATGCATGATTTGGAATTGTATCAGTTTATAATAATAATTTAATATTAGTGTTAATGTAGACAGTACAATATTAAGACACTATTATGTAGGAGAAAAAATCAGTATTATACGAGTTGTTCATGTGATTCTAAACAGTTTTCATATACTCAGCAAACCACGTGCCATGATTAGTGCTATTTAAAATATTTGACTACCCGAGTTGATATTATAAATATACAGTGTTAAATTACGGTGCACCTTTGGTAATAATTATTGTTCTTGTAGTGCCTATGTCCGCAGAAAGAAGTTTTCAAACAACTTACAGATTCCACCGTTGACCAATTTTAACCAGTGGCCATGTTTGTCCTTTTTATCATACAGAATAATGAATTATGCATTATGTTCTTTCATCTGTAGCATACAAACGTCGTCTAGATGCCACGATTGGACGTGACGTCTGGTCACGAGTAAAAATTGATAAGTGACGGGATCGATGGGTTGTTTTAAAATTACTAGAACTAGTGGTGTACCTTTTTACTGAAATAAAAAAAAAGTCCAGTGGGGTCGAAGAAATCCCTTTAAAATACAGTTACCAGGGAATACAGCCAAAGGTATAAAATGGACGTTTTACAACGTGATGCGGAGTACGAGAAAGAACATAATATAAATACTTATAGGCAAGCAGATGGAAATAGTGAGAAAAAATAAAAATCGAAAGAATTTTAAAGTACGCGCATAAACACAAATATAAAGGGATCTGCAACAAGTGATCTCGAAGTGTTGCATAATATGTACGTTTCGTATGCCACGTATACTTACATATAA
The DNA here is from genome assembly GCA_027580255.1 of Therioaphis trifolii. Lineage (NCBI taxonomy): Eukaryota > Metazoa > Arthropoda > Insecta > Hemiptera > Aphididae > Therioaphis > Therioaphis trifolii. The sequence continues at coordinate 60,936,835 of CM050404.1, forward strand.
AAATAATTTAAAAGTATGTAGTCGTATTCGTTCGAATTTTTGGCATTAGCAGTCAGTATATAGAGCTATGTGTCTTTCTGCTACTCGGGAATGAATTCCATTTTCGTTTTACCTTATTTTTTTTCAGTTTGCGATTTATGTCACGGATTTACACGGTTTATTAACGTATTCAAACACGTTTGAAATATCCCATTAATTATTGCTGTTGCCGGTAAAAAAAAGATTACACGTTATGACGTACCCACAAAAAATGAAAAAATATGACCTGTATTTACTATAAAGTTACTTTCATTCTGAAAAAAATTATTTTCCATGACCACTGGCCTGTAGTCTACATAAACGATTATTCATTGATTAAATATAAAGTCATGTGAGGTAAAAAGTATGTAAGATACGTATTTGTCTCAACTGTACAGACGTTTAATATGACTCTTTTTAATGAAATTTTCAAAAACAAAAACAAAAATAAAACCTATTATCAAGTTGTATTTTGAATTCGAGTAATTAATTATGTTTATCCAATTCATCTCAGTACTTCAAGTAGATTATTTTAAAAGTCATAAAAAATAAAATGTTTATACAAAAAAAGTAATAAGTAATGTAATTTGTTTTCAGAAATGCATCTGAATTTTTAAATATTATAACAAATATTACAAGGACATTTTTCAATGGTTGATACAAGTTAAAAGATAGAAAAAACATTAAAATATTTAAAATTAAAAGGATACAAGGTGACTTATCACCAAAGGCAAAATGTTATATAGTATACATTATATTCTGTAATTTATTTCGTCGGGAAATGTTTTATATAAATTACTTTCTTGAAAGTCACTTTTTCAGTTTGTCATTTGACGCATTCGAACAATTTTTTTAATAGAAAGTGGAAAACTTTTCACAGGATAACTAGTGGCATGATTTTTAAGTTACTTTTCGTTACTTTTTAACAAATAAAAACTTTCAAAATCTAAAATTTCAACCTTTTTTTAAACTCTATTTAAAATATTCCACTGGTTTTGGGAAATTTTGAAAATTAAGTCATAAGATATTGTATCAATTTTCCTCTTTAAACAAAAATAAAAAGTGCATAAATGATCAATGAAGACCAGAAAAGTATCAGAATGTTTTAAGTTTATTTCATATAAAATCTTAATTAATATTTTTCATTGCTTTTCCATTTCACAGTATATACGTTAATATTTTAGGACAAACATTGAAAAAAAAAACTTTTTAAAGAGTAAGTTTTTTGTTTGGGTATTCACCATTAAAAATATTTTAAATTTTTAATTAATTACAAAACTTATTCACATAATTTCCAAGACATTTTGATTCAATCAATATCATACATAAAAAATGTTATTATTATTCTTAATTTACGTATTTAGAAGTCAAAAGTAATAGTCACGATATCAATATATAGTTATACAATGAACAAAGATAATTGGATAATAAAAATAAATATTTTAATAAAAAAAATTGGTTTTAAGTATACATTTTTGTGCAAAAAACTATACATTTACCATTTAATATATAAATTTGAATATTTTTATTAGTGTACTTTTCTAAAATAATTTTTAAGCCTTAATAAAACTTATTCTTCATCAGTTTCTAGTTAATATTATCGGTAATAATTGATAACATTTTCACTAACATCTAACTTTTATTTTGCTATCTAAGTAACTTTTATTTTCCGAATTTTATATTTTTTTTTGCCTTTGAATATATTACACTTATCAAAACGGTTTTGGTTCGAAAAACTTGATTAAGGTTGTTTGTGAAAATTCAATAATCATAAGTTTTAATTTATATAATATAGTATGGAATTGCTGTAAAATTATTTTAATTGACCATTTAATGTTGCACCTATCATACTATTAACCTGGAAATTCTCTGAAATAATACTAATCCCCAAACCAAATAAACCTCCCGAAATAGCAACCTCTTACCTATTAGCCTACTCTCAACTTTATCCAAAGAGTTCGAAAAGATCCTTCTAAAAAGGCTTATCCCATTGGCTACCGAAGCAAAAATCATTCCAGATACTCAATTTGTCTTCAAACCAAACCATTCCACCATTCACTAATTGCATCGCGTAGTTGATACCATTTCCTCGTCTTTAGAAAAAAAACCACTATTAGGCAGCCACCTTTTTGGACGCATCTCAAGCGTTTGACAGGGTCTGGTATGACGGTCTTTTATTTAAACTAAAAAATTTCTTCCGGCACTTTCTTTTTTACTTATTAAATCCTGCCTGAGCGAACGAACCTTCGTTGTACGCCAGAACTCGAGCTACTCAAACTATTTCAATATTCTAGCCGGAGTTCCCCAATCAGTGATATTGCTCCCTTCCTCTACAACGTATTTACTCATGACATACCAAAAACATCATTTACCGAACTCGGCACTTATGCTGTCGACACTGCAATCGTGGCTTCTTATGAAAATCCAGCTACAACTTCCAAAATGATACAAAGACACCTTATCATAATCCATCTATGGACAAAGCGTTGGAAAATCAAAATAAATGAATCTAAGTCCTCATTCATAACATTTGAGTTAAGAAGAGAAACATGCTCATAAGTTACAATAAACAATATTCCAATCCCAGTCTGCTCTGAAGTAAAATACCTAAGCCTTATATTAAACTAATCTAGAATTCCCAAATTAAAAACAAACGTAATGCCCTAAACGCCCGTCTTCATTTACTAAGACCTCTCCTGCGATCTAAAATGAACATAAATAATAAACTATTAATTCGTAAGTCCCTACTTTAACCACTATGGACATACGGTATCCAGTTATGGGGAACCGCAAAACCCTCCAACACCAAAAAAATTCAAGCCTTTCAATCCATTTGTCTCCGCCTACTTTCCTCTGCACCCTGGTATAAAACCAACAATAATCTTCACAAAGATCTTAAAGTACAAACCTTAAATCAAACCGCCAAAATGTACTAGGCTAGATTCCACAATTAACTTCAGTCACATACAAACCCCTTGATTATAAAATTAGCAACAAAAACTCGACCCGATAACCCTCAACGAAGGCTAAAAAGAAAATGGTGCAGGGACCTTTTGCCTTAGCATTAAAAAAAAAAAATCCATATTAACCGTCATTAAATAATAATCTCACGTGCTGGGTGTTACCACTGGGTAATTCCCCATAGTCAAAATATTCATTGTTATTTTATATTGTATCCTTTTATCTCATCTAATTAATGTGCATATAGTTGTATAGATTGTAGATTGTCTTTTTACTCAAATAAAAAAAAAAATAAATAAATAAATAAATTCACCATTTATAATTGTAAGTTTTCCTTATAAGAATTGATTGATACATTTAGTTATGATTTAATAACAAGCAATTTGATTGTATTAGAATATTGTTAAATAGTGAAATGAAAATATATTCGTTGCTCGGTAGCTCATGCTTACCATTTCATTTTAATTATATTTATTTGGGTACATTTTAAAAAGTAATACATTAATCAACGCATTGGAAAATATATTTTGTTTTAAATGTTTTAATTAATACATAATGTATCACTCAAAATTAGTCGTTGTTGAAAGTCATGATCGTTATATATTTTTTTTTTGCCATCGTGACTTCTAATATATCAAAATTAAATAATAATAAACTAGTTTTGACTTTTGACGCGTCATGAATTATGAGCCAAATAAATAATGACGCGAAATTTCGTATAGGTACCTAATTTTATTCATTTTTTGTAACCTAAACATTTTGTAGGCGCATAACTTTTCCACACACGCGGGAGTCATGGGAAGACGTAGAAAAAGTATATGAAACTCATTTAACACTTTCTCAACGTTGTATATTACAAACAGTTTTTAGCTTTTGAAAATTGACCCCTTGGGCCCTGGCGCGTCGACAACGGGATAAATTTGTTGCTCGTTACATTTAACGATTTATTTTATAGTCGCACTGTAATCAACGAAGTACTTTGTCTGTGCATTAAAATGGACGTTTACACGTTCGTTTTTAACAGGTTTTCTTTGGATAGCTTTTACGAAACTATTGAGAAAAATTAAAATTAACAGTATGACTTCATAAACATTCAAGAGTACGTTTTCTCGGTTTACTTTACAAGAGGGTCAATCCTCCACGTCAGTTCGGTTGTATTGGTCTCGATCGCGGTGTTGTATACAGAGTTGCGTGTTTCACACGCGCGAAATCCCTGGAGAGTGGTGACTATACGCACAAACTTAATGGAGACACCGACGTTTCACACGACACGGACGAAAAGTTTATCTTTACGACAGAGGCCGTTTTTTGAATACTCTTAACGGCGCGTATTCTTCGGCTAGTTTTTCCCTCGACCGAGGAACTTTCCCGATAAAAATCATAAATACACAATTTTACACACGTCAAATAAGTTGCACCTTCTATGTGATATTCCTATGATATAAAGAGCGTGGCTGCAGACAGAGATAGTCAAAAGCGTCGTAAACATGTGAGTATTTTTCTTTTTTCAACAAAATTCATTTTATGATATTTCATAATAGCGCACAAAAATAAATATTATAAATAAAATATTTGGCTTATAATATAACATATAAATTGAGCTGAGGACTTCTAAGTGCCAAGCACTTCTAAGTTCTAGTACCTACTTAAAAATCTCAAAATATGCATGCACTTATGCACTAAAAAACAAGAAATATGCACTTATCATATGCTTTAAAAATGCATTTTATTTTATAAATTCATCTAATTATAATATTTATATGAACAAAAAATTGTAATAAGTATTATTTCGATAAGTTAATTATAATAAATCTTTGGAAAAGGACAAGGAACTGAAGTTCACTTCCTATGTATATTTCGATTTTATTGGATAGATAGTAAGTTATCTAAACGATAATAAAAAATATTAGTTCTTTTTTATCTAAGCTAATTTAAGAAATTATATTGAAAATTACCAAATATGGTCTTGATTTTTTTAATATACTCAAATATGTATTTATATGCAATAATGACAAAATATGCAAATTAAAATTTTAAATATAACTTCCTGGTATTATTATTATTTTTTTTATTTAAACAAATCATAATGAGTTACATAATTGACATAGTTAAATAATTGATGAACCCATCTACTGTAAGCTTATGCAGCTTGTGTTGGAGATAGGGAGCTATGTGTACTGCTAAATATAATAATTAAGAATAAAATATAAATCTAAAAACTTAAATTTAAGATTACAAAAAATATTCTTAAAAGAGAAAAGTATTATAAAACATATTTGTTGATCACTAACATGATTCTACGATCTTTCTCAAAAAATATGAAAAAAACTAGAAATCCTCAATCATACATATAAAAGTATATGTTATATATTTATAACAATGTACTTATTAGAATAAGTTTATTGATAGATCAAATTTTTCTTTGCCTCATTAGTTTTTTGTTTAGGAACTCGTCAGATTCCTACCGAATTCTAATAAAACACTTGTACGTTGCATTATAATAACTATAAAACACGAAAATCGTTATAAAAAAAAACTACAGGTAACACGTGTCACGTTTGCTTAATGGAAAACAATTGATTAAATTTGCACATGCAATAAATACACCTTTTCGTATAGAAAAAAAAAAAATGTAAAAGTAATTGAAATACGTATATTCACGATGATGAAACAATTTAAAACAAATCGCGTTGTTAAATAAAAATACGTTCATCAGACGACTGCAGCAATAAAGTATTCCGAACGTTATTTGTCACGGAAGACCGTGTTAATAATAGTGTTTATTAAAATAATAGCAGCAAAGAAATCCGCCGCGAGTATGGTACAGTATATTATTATAATCAATAACGCGTACACTATAGAGGCGTTTTTTACTAATTATAAATGGCGTTCATCACGCATTGTTGAAGTCGTTATTGTATTATGGACAAACGGTTTACAACTCCGTGTGGAACAGCAGTTGGCAATACGCCACAAATTAATAATTAAATGGAATTAAAATTTGAATTATTACCGCGGTGTTCTTATTAGCATTCAATTTGATAAAATAAATCCCAGAATATCCACGAATCTATACACACACACACACACACACACACACACACACACACACACACACACACACACACACACACACACACACACACACACACACACACACACACACACTCACACTAAAGTCCTGCCACGCCGTGCCGTGTCGGACCGCAGCTGCAGTTCTTAACGTGAATAACTCGACATTAAAGCATTAGAGTGACGCTGTGTATCTATATTACTACAACTGAACGCGGCGTGTAAAAAAAAAAAAAAAACGCGCATAAAACAGGCTTTCACTTTAGTACATAACGTAATATTATTATTATCTTCCATAATACGCTGTAGCTGTAGTAGGTATACTTACTCACGTGAGCGATAATAAAAAATGTTACATTCTTTCATAACAAGAACATACCATTTATTGTTATTGTCTTGTTCGTAATTTATCCGTGCCGTAGATAAATATTATATAATATTTTTTCTAATCGTGCCGTCTGCATAATATGTTTAATACAGTGTTTGCTTTTACAGCTGATATGAAATATTTCTGTCTACTGGCCTCGGATTTTAAATGATGATTTCTGGATAAGTTAGGGAAAACTTAAGTACACGTTTTTCAGAATTTTCAAATTTTCAGCCCATCGATTGTGTGAATGTTCAGTATTACTCGAAATTTTTTAACAGGTAACACGCATTTTTAACTCTAGATTTGGATGGACCGATTTTATAATGATAATTTTACCCGTGGTCTTGAACCCAAAATCGACTGACTAACAGTCATTACAAATTTTCACACGTTTTTTCCAAAATTTTTTATCTACTCATAACGTGTAATCTTATCACGTGCTTGAGAGATTTTTGTTTTTTTTTTTTTACATTTTGAAGAAAAACCCCTGACTTTCTGATAACTCAGTTTGTAATATTTATCATTGATGTCGAGCATCGAGTTTATCGATTGATTTTCTGACTTACGAATAATAAAATTAATTTCGCTACCATGATAGTGTTAGTTGAACACAAAAAATATCAATATAATATCATACTTAATAAAATATTTGATGTATTTAACAGGACTCGAAGAATCGTTGACGTAAATTAAATGACTATAGTAAGTGAAATTTTCCAAAAACTACCCTTTTACTGATTACAGAAACTCATATTGTAATTGGAAATATATTTTTATCACGAGTAATACTTGAAATTATACTGACCGAAATTGATATACTTATCGACTACCATTCAGGTAAAATATTTTTCCACACGATTTATTATTATAAAGGAGAATATGTTACCAATCACAATGTATAGTACCCATTACATTAATTGTACGACTGTCCCAATATATTATTGTCCCACAATGTAGCGAATTCGATACAGTTACTTGCGTGTATGTCAATAGAATAACAGTATCTTTTGTCGGGGCTTACGATATTATGACCGTGGAAAAGATCTTCCCATTAAAACGCAATAGCAATTAGTTGTAATTGTCGGCGTAATACGGTCTTACACCCGCCCAGAGCCCTAAAAACAAAACTCATATTATTGTGTAATAAAACTGAACGCGGTCGCAGAGGAATAGGTTATTGCATTTAAACCGCTCTAACCGGCGACGTGGAAAGAGGGAATAGAAGAAACTGCATACGGTACATAAAATATGATGTCGATGTGGCCATTGGCGTGTTGAAGGTTTTTTTTTTTTTTGAAAAGGGGGCAAGATTTTATCAAATAACAGTAACCGTACACGAATACGAATCAAAGTTCAATGGTTGTAAAAAAATTAAAAAGAAAAAAAACGAAAATCGTGAGAGTGTAATGGCTCACCGACCATACGAGGCTATCGACCACGACAATTTAAACCAGGCGTGCCCAACCTTTTTTAACTTGTGGGCCATATTCAAAATTTATATTTATACTGCGGGCCGTATATGTTTCACGGGGTTTTTTTTGTTCATTTCGATAAAATATAGACTAGCAGGGGCGTTCCTGGGGGGGGGGGGGGTTCAAACTTTTTTTCTTTAGCTTTGGACGAAAGCAGTGATGTGTCAGATACTGCACAATTATTAATATTTATACGAGGAATAGATACAGATTATAATATAACAGAAGAACTTGCTTCATTAGAAAGTATTTCTGGAACTACAAAAGGAGCTGATATTTTTGAAAAAGTGGATTGTTGTATTGAAAATTTGGGACTGACCTGGGAAAAACTTTGTAGTATTACAACAGATGGAGCTCCAAATATGGTTGGGAGAAATACGGGATTAGTTGGCAGGATAGCTGAGTTAACAACTTCAAAAATGATTGAAACACCTATATTTTTACACTGTATTATTCATCAACAATCTCTGTGTGGTAAAATTATGAATTTGGAACACGTGATGAATATTGTTACAAAAACAGTCAACTTCATTAGATCACATGGATTAAACATAGACACGCATGAATTACGCAAAATGTTCAGAAAGATCTCGTTTGACTAATGAACACTTACACTTCTTATTAAGAATTGGCGTTACACATTTCACTCCGAATATTGAAAGATTAGTTAAAGAAAAACAAGCCCAAATTTCACACTAATTTATTTCTATAAATATTTTAAAATCTAATGCACTTTATTTTATATAAAAATTAAAAATTCTAAAATATTTTGTATTCTTAAAAACTTAATAAAATAAATTTTTTTATAAATAATAATTTTTTTTTTACACCTATACAAATTTCTAATTTTTATAAAATGGTCACGGGCCAGTTCGAACACCTTCGCGGGCCGGATCCGGCCCGCGAGCCGCGGGTTGGGCATGCCTGATTTAAACAGTGTTTATATATAAAATTTCTAGTAAGAGACATCAAGTGAGCATAGATAGTGTTCGCGGATCGGGTTAAGATACAAGTACAGGTAGTGATTTAAAAAATCGAACGTTTTCTAAAAATTACTCACGTAATCTTCCACTGAAATTTAGCCGCAAATACGTTTCCGTTAAATATACAGCAAAACAAATTTCAACATCCCAAACCAAAATGAAAGAAATAGTCATCAAGCCTCTCCGAACTCAGCACTATAAACCACTATAATATGTTAAAATAAACGAGATTCAAGAAGAAATATGCGTTAGTTAGTATCAACAACATAAGACCCATTGAAAGTCCCTCTTCATTTCCCCCATGCATACTAACTTTATTGAAGTCAACACTGAACTTAAAACATTTGACAAAAACTGCACACCACACAGTCAAATCATCAATTCGTTCAACGAAATAATAAACAATAACTTCAACAATTTTTACCATATATATATATATATATATATATACAGACGCCTCAATAACCCCAAATCGAACCGATTTTGCTATCACACATACGTCACAAAACATCTTGTTCAAACTTTCTCAATTTACGAGCATCTATACGACGGAAATCCTAGCATTTTTGAAGCACTATCAACATCTTCTTTATCCATAACTCACAATAATATCCTCATACTAAGCGACTCTATGAGTGCTATATCTGCTATATCAAACACCAACATAAAATGTAACATTGCTCAAAGTGTCCAAAGTAACAAAATACGCGCTTCCGACAAAACTATAGAAATAATGTGGATCCTATCACACATCGGAATCCCGGGCAATGAACTTGCTGACGACCTTGCCTCAAAAGCAGCTATACTCCCCAAAATCCAAATATATCAACATATACCATATGAGAAATCACCCAAGTCCTTAAAAATAAGCTCCACTCCCTGTGGCAATCCCAATGGGAAAAACAAACTCCAAACACATTTTTCCAAATAAAACCCTCCATCAATACATGGCCAAAGCCGCAAACCAATAACTTCAACAGACAAGATGAAGTAAAGATTACCAGAATACGCATAGACCACACTAGGCTAACTCACTCTTACCTATTAAGGAAAGACCCTGCACCACTATGCGACACATGCCAATGTACTCTCTCGGTCAACCATATATTCCTCGCGATCTAGGACAAATGGACGCGGCCGTTTGGACGCGGCCATTTGGACGCAGCCATTTGGACGCGAGGTCATTTAGACGCAGCCGTTTGGACGCGGGTACATTTGGACGCGAAAAAAACATAAATTAAAATAATATTTATTTTCTGGGTATTATACTATAATCATAATTAATGTTATGGAATTCTTTTATGTGTTTTTTTTTATATATATCAAACGCCTATTCAAATTTAAGAGTTATTTTTGTCGATTACCTTTATTTCCACAATTCCACCTAATATTTGGAACATGTATAATACCAGTAACTACACTCTCCACAAAGATCTAAGAATTCCAACACTTCCCGAACTTGCATCTTGCTACTTTCAAAAATTCCACAATGACACACAAAATCATCCTAACCTCCTAATATCTAATCTCCATAATCCTTCTAACCCTATTAATCCCTTACGTCGACTTAAAGAAACTGGGCTAGAGACCTCTAACTCGTGTAAGCACAGTACATTCATAATTTTATTTGTACATTTTTTTATTTGAAGTGGTGTCAATGGACTCCTTCTTCTTGCACGATATTCATGCCTTGTATCATCATATTGTTTAAACAATTTTACTTATTGTATTGAGTACACAGATTGTAATATTTTCTTAGTAAAAAAAAAAAAAAACATGTTTAGCAGAGTTTTGAATGGAAAAAACAGAACCAACAATCACGCCGAAGTTGCTAATCGAAGACTAAACATGGAGATTGGCGTTAACCATCAAAGTTTGTGGTCTTTTATAACGTGTCTCCAAAAAGTACAGTCAAGTAGAGACTTTTGTTATAGTCAATGGAAGTTGTCCACCTAAAAAATTAAAAAAATATATTGATGTTGATAAGAGGATTTTAAAAATCGTTCAAAATTATGAACAGAGTGAAATTTTGTCATTTTTGAGAAGGATAGCCCAAAATATTTCTGTACAGTAACTTAGTATAATAACCTAATATAAAATTACGAATAAAATAAATATATTATAATTTATGTTTTTTTTTTGGCGTCCAAATGTACCCGCGCTCAAACGGCTGCGTCTAAATGACCTCGCGTCCAAATGGCTGGGTCCAAATGGCCGCGTCCAAACGGCCACGTCCATTTGTCCCTGTTCGTATTCCTCGAGTGCCCAAATTCAACTCCACCAGATTCGTCAAAACTCATCACAACATTACCGAATGAAGCCTTCGACCACGGGCAAGAAACCTGCATCATCCATTTCATCAAAACAGCAGAACTCTTCTCACTAATTTAAGTCTTCATCTGTGATATATTAGTTTTAACCCTTTCAAAGAACAATCCTAAATACCATCAATGCTAATCGGTCTTTTCTACTTTTTATCTTTTTGTTTACCATGGGCTAATGGACTTTGTATTTGTTTGAAGCCTTATCAAATCAAAAAAAAATTTATTTGTTAACTTTTTTTTGTTTTTTTGTTAAAGATGAATTAGAAACATAAAAAAGTATCAACACCTATCAATATCATATAAATTTTCTTAGAGTAGTCAAGGATGATCAAAAATATTACGCTCCCCGTTCACGTCAAACATTTTGATGTAGGTTATTTATAAAAATAACTTTCAACAAAAAACCACACAAGTGGATATGGTACTACCCCATAAAAATGGATAGGATTGTATAATGGAATATTAAAAAAAAATCATATTTTACTTAGATTAAATTAGAATATCTAAAAATACCTTCACTCAAATACAACTGAGTAGTTTTTTGAACGAAACGAGACAATTTGACTAAAATTAAATTAATTTATATTTGTTTATTAAATCATGCTTAGTAGTGTAATACTACCGTGCCTTCTCCTATATTGCATTGAAATTTGTGCCTTGCTAATAAGGTCTTATGGCACGGAAACTATAGGCAAATGCTGATTATGAAATGACGAAAAATCTGTTTCTGATTTTTGCGACTTTTGTCTTTAATAAAACGGTCTAATACGATTGCGTTTTGGGAATATGAAAATCGATTATTTTATTTTCAGACGTCTTTTATTCAATATTTTTACAACTCGTGCATTTCACCCACACGACGGGATCGAAGTGAAGCGATTTTTTCCACCAAAAATATTCACCGTGCAAATCGATTTACACATTTTGTCGACGTTTTCACCAACGCAATCTATGCGTACAGCACAATCTGTAGGAATTGAAATATTTTGAACGCAAATCATCACGATAACGCCCATAATATTAACAACACACATCAATCTAGAGGGCTGGGGTCTAAAATATTTCCAGGATCTTCAGATATTTAAATGATGATACATAACATAAATATATAATTTTTTAACACATGAGATATTAATGAAAAAGTAAATTGATCTACGTGTACTAATCATTTATTTATAAGTTAATATTTCTTATAGTTAAAAATAAGTGTAATTCGTAAATGAATTAATAACACGATCAGAGTAAAAACGTACATTTTGATATAAATTAGTCATTATTAATTCGAATACATTATTAAATGGTTTCTTCTTTGTATCTTCATTTGAAACATCATACATATATGAAGGGTACAGGGAAAAAACCAGAAAGTCACTTTTTTTCCAAAACGGCGATTTCGGTATCAAATTATTTGTATTGAGGTATTCTATCTTTCAAGAGGTCGAATCTGGGAAAAGAGCAGATTAGTCGAGAGCTATGACCGCCGCAAGTTTTGGCATACAGGAAAAAACCAAGCAAGTCATTTCATACCGGGAAAGAACCAGACAAGTGTTTCATTAAATTTCGTATCTCACAGGACAAGCATCAGGATATCATGGGCTTAATGAAATTTTGTCGCCCTGAAGCTGTGGAGTTAAAAAAAAAAGTTAAAATACCAGCAGCACGCTGTGATGTAAGTTTTATACCACATAATTTCTAATAAATATATTTTCGAAAAGCTTACATGCTTTGTTTTTTCCCTGTTTCGGGTGACTTACCTGTTTCTTATCCAGAAAATATAAGACAAGGATGATTTTTCTATTATATTTTTAATTTCATTGTATTTATTCATTTCAAACATAATTAATTTTGTTGTCTGCATTACCAAAGTTCAGTATGTTATTTAACCCGAACTTCTTATATATAAAAAAAAATAAAAATTATTAAGTTTTGAAATTATTAAAAACACGCTTTTCTCGAAATGCAAAAAAAAGTGACTTTTCTGGTTTTTTCCCTGTACCCTTCATATATATATATATATATATATATATATATATATATATATATATATATATATATATATATATATATATATATATATATATATATATATATATATATATATATATATATATATATATATGAAATATTTTCATAATCAAACTTGATAGTATATAGACAAATAGTTAAATCATTAATGGATTAAGACATTTCTAATATATTCTTTAATCAAGTTTATCTTAGAAAATGCACGCTAGGTAACCAATTTAATTCGTAACCACACTGATTACGTCGTACGGAAATATTTATTTTAATGTAACTGATATTAAATACTGATATAAAATAGCAATATTGAATTAAGGCATTTCAAGTTTCATTAATTATGCTCTCAAATGGACAAAATTAAAATTAATTCGTCTTCATTCATACGCACATGATAAAAATCCATTAATGTTTTACAACGAACTTATACTTTTTTCTTCTTCGTAAAAAATATCGTGACACAAATATTGAACAAACTTCTTTTGAAGTATAAATGAAACGTACACGAGCCGCAAATATAATGTTTGAGAGTAAGGATCGTGAATGGGTGTGTATATGTGTCGGGTTCTGAAGAAAACGACGCTACCCAACAACTTTAAAGATAATTATAAATAACACTCACGATATTTATTCACTCAATTTTTTCATCATGACTTTTATACTTAGCTAATTTTCGATTCTCAGTGAAGCGAAACATCTATTGGTTTTACAATGATTTGTCCAAAACTTTTATCAAGAATCTCTATCATTCTTCTACAGATTGTAAATGCTATATAGATGGAACTCTGAGAGTTAATTTTTCTCTTTTTTCAATAGATTTTTATTGCATTGGAAAAACTGGAAAAATTGAGTAAAAATGGTGAAATTTGCAGAGACTTTTACTTGATCGATTTTAATTATTTGCTTATAAATTCATAAGTTACGTTGCTAAAAACTTGAAATTTTCACCATATATCAATGACATATTGTTACATACAAGACAAAAGTTTCAAAAAATTTAACAACTTTTGAAAATAAAGTAGATCTTTGGAAATACTTTGTTTTTTATAACTGTCCTTTGATGAAATGTATAATATTTAATAAAATGTCCTGAAAATTGAATATTGTATGCTTATCTAAACATTCAGTCATCTAACGGTACTAAAAAAGTAGTAACTTGGGATTTTTTTTTTTTTGTTTTGTAAGCGTTTTAAATGTGTATGACAAGTAAGTTATCCATCCAATCATCACGAACCTTTTGATATAAATTGAAAAACATGTTTTGAATCTTTTGATGCAGCATTTTTTTTTCAAATTAATATTTTTTTAAACGTTATTGATAAAAATAAAAACCTACCAACAATTAGACTAAAAAAGTAAAATATATAAAATTATTTTTTTGCAGTGAAGCTTCACTCAGAATAGTATATATTTATAGAATATTCTACAGCATAGTATATGGAAATGATTTATCGTTGTTTTAAAATTCAATACACCCATCACCATTCTCTTGTCCAAGAAGTGAAGAATATACGAGGTTCAAAGTATGTTTGGCTTTTAAATCATTCGAGAAAAATTTAACAACAAATTTAAGAAAAAAAAATATAAATTTATTGTATTTTGTAAATACTTTTTGGACCATTAGAATTTTGAGGCTCATCTTTAAGCGTGGACTGTTTACAATACATAATGAAAAATCCGATTGCCGTTTATAATATAAGTTGTAAATATCATGTAAGTATATTATAACCAATGACACAATAAACATAAACTTGGTACAATCGATGATATTAATTTACATCAGAAATTATCATTTTTTTCTAAGGCTCTGCTTATGTTGTCTACCCGGTTATATATAAATGTATAGGGTTACACTCATGATAAAGCACATATTTATTACATCGGTGTTTTATATACAGGTCAATGCGTAATTATTTATATCTGTATTCAACCATATACATGACGAATGAAAATACTGCCTTCTTTTAGATAGGTATTTAATAAAACCGTCAATCACAATGGCTGGAATCATGTGGCGTCACATTGTAAATGTTGGACAGCATTCGACGAAGGTTGCGGAAATCTAGTTCATTTTACATTATGAGTGGTGGCATTCTGTGCCGTACTGTAGGGGGAAAGGGAGCATGGGGATGCATGCCTCGGGTGCATAGGGGGTGTCCCTGTAGGTTTAGATCCTTGTGACATATTCCGAAATAATGAACATTGAATGAAGTTCTTTTAGAAAAATCACGGTGCTAATTATTACAAATAATTCATATATATGTTAATTTGAATGTTTATGTAAAAATCTAAAAAGAAATACATTTATTTGAAAAGTTTGATGGAAACTATTTCAAAAAGTTAATTTTTTTGATAATTTTGACATTTAAACTTTTTATTTTCAAAAAATTGTTGATTTTTGATTTCCAAAAAACTTATATTTATATTATTTTATTATATATATATATATATACTTATTTATTAGTTTTATGATAATTATTACTTCATAATTTATAACTCTACAAATTATTGCCCGATTAAAATTATCATAATCAATTACAATATGCTGATACGTATATTATACAATATGTATGGTGTTAGATAATTCATACTTTTTTTGAAAACTAAAACAATAATAAAAATGTTTATGTAAATGAAATTAAAAAGTTGGAAGTCAACATTTCAGAAAAAGAAAACCCATACAATGAATATTTTCAAATTTTTGAAAAAATTAAAACAAGCAGTTATTTTAATTATTTATGGCAACATTTAAAATTTAAATTAATTAAAATATGAAGTATTTCTAGTATTTAAATTTGTAAGTCTTAAAAAAAAAAAATAATTAAATTATCTTCATTGTCACGGAAGGTATAGTAAATATCGTAAATCCTCGTAGAATTTGTAATTCTACAAATTGTGTATTTTATAGGTAGCCGAAATGTTCAGTCATGTTACCATTTCTAAGAGAGTGGTTAGATTCTATAGAATATTAATGTACCTCTTTGTTTAATAACGTAACCTATCTATTTAGGTACTCATTCATTTCCTGAGATAGTAGCAATAATAATATAAACGTGCTGTAGTATTGGCTAGTTCCATAGACTGCAGTTGTTATTATATTTATATTATATTACGCATTAATCGGCAAATGTTTAAAATCAAAAATGAAATTTTATTAGAATCCACAAAGTGCTGTGTACCTACATAATATATTATATTGTTTTGATACATTATTTTGTGTATACACATGAGCAAATGCATTAAATCAAAAAGGAAGAGGGTGAATATTTTGAACTCACCATGGGCGCATAAAATGTTGGTATCTCGGTGCTGTATAACACAACCGCGTTTTTAGACCCGCCAAAGGCAGGCCGTATAATTTGATCGTGTACGCGGGAGGATGCTGATTGTTATTTGTTGTCATTTGGCCGAAGTCACGGTCGGTTCTCGGCAGAAATACGTCACGTGTTGACGAAACGTTTTGTTCGACACATTAATGACGAAATGTCGCGTATGGTTACTTATGCTGTTTTCTACAACACGAGTCTTCACAAGTTATTCGAAACTGACTTTTTTTTTATGCTAAAATTACCTATATGTATCCCAACATACTTGTCGATTTCATTACGCGATAAGGGTTTTGAAAACAGATTTGGATTTGTATTAGTCTCTTGTCTTTCTTAGTTTCCGTACTACCAACTTTTAACAAATTTGGACTTAATCGACGTTTGACTTTTATGATGTAAAAATTTAGAAATTTTTCAACAATGAATTACGTTTCTTTAGATAAATAAATGGGAAGAGTTGTTCGAAGGACCCAAAGCTAAGACGTTTAAATCCGGATTCATTATCGAAATCTCATCTTTTATCGATGTGATGGAATGATAACTGATCGTGTACCTACAATACATTAATAAATATACATTATAAAAATGATAAATTGCCTCAGCGGAGTTTCTTATATATTATTGTACTTTTTGAATGTCAGAAGTGACCACAAAATCCAAAAATTAAAAATTAAAAAAATTAAAACATATTAATAAATTAGACTCTATTGAAGGAAAGAGTATATTTATTACTTCGTTCTCGACCACATTGATCTTTTTCATTTAGAACCCCTCAACGGTATTTCCCGGTATAAGTCATTTGAAATGGTTTCATTATATTATTATAGTATTACAGTTCAGACATACTGTTGCGCTACACGGATTATGGCTTTTTAAATGTCCATAGATCATTAATTTTGAAACCAAATGAAAGGAAAGAACGTTTCTTATCTTTTGTCAGAGGTTTTTACTTAAAACTATTATCATTTTTAATTTGTCGTTTACAATCTATTGTTGAAATTTATATTTTCAAATTATTTATGAAACAACTAAATACGTTTTTGAAAGAAAAGAGTTTTTGACAAAACACAAAAAACGTACTTTTTTGATCCGATGGCAAAATAAATTATCTACTCTGGTCATTTCAACATAATATGCAGTAAAAAACTACATTTTCATAACCGATTTTTGTAGTTGTTGTGGCCTTTTAACGCTTATGTAGTTTTGTCGATACAATTGAACGATGATCGGTTCAAATGACTGTATATTGTTCAAAAAAACTACTATTTTGTATTATATGGAAATGCCGTCATATAACACACACGGTTTTTTTTTTATCTAAGAACCAAGTGCTTAGTAGGACGACCGTATTTCTTTCGGTGCCGATAAACGAAATATGCATCTATAAAGAATAAAGTATTTTTGAAACGGACTTATCGGTTAAAATGACTTCGTTTTCAAATTCTTTTCATTGTAGTGTCTATGCGAACGGTTTCCGCTAGTTTTTGAAACACACACGTACCCACATCCGCACCCCTTACACGGGACGTAATTAATGACGTGTCGGGTAATACACTATATACGCCTAAATCCAACGGTATAATATGATTTGTAGTAGGCGGCGAACAACACCCCTTTCTCACGCGTCGATTAGCAGCGACCTAACGCATCGAAGTTTAGCCCAAAATACGCTTCAGGTGTCGAGGAAAAAAAATGTGTACATTATAATAATTTAACGAACATTAATTTTCAGAAGTATATATTATAATTATTTTTTTTATTGTTTAATTTTCAAACATCATATAAATAACGTGTGGTGGTTTTCGGGTTTTATTAAAAAGAAATCACTGTACGTACACATCATCGTTCTGGACGTTGGGACGAAATTAATAAGAACGTTCAGCACGAATGAAGTTCTACGTTTTCGTGATGATCTTTTTGAGATTTATACACCTACCTGTGCGGATTTTTTTTACGCTCAAACCGAAACGAAAGGGAAATACGATCGCACGTGCGCGCATTTCGTTTTCATTAACGTGCGCCACTTTAATAGGATTTAAGGGTGGCGCTGGGCACGCACACGTCGTGCGCGTTTATTTTATAACACGCCGTCAGATATAGTACTACGGTGTGTTAATTTGTGAAGATAATAGACGCTAATTAAATCGAATCTCGGTACCCAATTTTGTATGTTATGCGTATATTGTATAGTGCCTACGCGTAATACTCACTTCATTATTCGTAACACTAATCGTACTCGGCGCGCACACACCTTTATAGTACTGCTCGATTGTCTCACACCAGTGTAATGAATTGCGTTCGAGTACATGTGGTCTGCGCTTTAACAGTCAACAGTTCAAAAACGGTTCGATACGGCCCATTAGCGTATTATGAAAATATAAAGATGGGAAAATTCCATCTAGTTACTGTATTTTATTTATTTAAAACACCCTCGACATTCTTTATAGGTACGTATAGACGCCAACGTATTTCTGGTTTTTCACTAATGACCTGCAAACATTTTAATGACGCTGATTTTTATTCTCTGCTAACAGGCGAACAGTTCAAAAGTATTTGCCACATTTTTTTTTCACGTTTTCATTAAAGAACATTTTTTCGTCTGAAAATAACGTATTTTCCCCGTCTTTTTCCACGTCCATAACTTTAGGATCACTCAGCATGTTATCTCCCATCTCAGTGTAAGTATGTTTTCACACTTTAAACGTTTTTAAAGAACGAAAGAATGATTTTGTAGCTGTGATTATAACGAGTGTTTACCAATATTGCTCTCGGAACATTTGAAGTTCTATAGACTAATACAGTACCATATAACAGACGCCGGTGATTTGTTGAGACATTATTATTTTTCTTTAAATATTATTTTACATTTTGCCACGTCAAACGAGTACGGAACAACTAACAAGATTTGTTTTTATGGTTCTCACGGTTGCTTTTTTCTTTTTTCGTGATTATTGTACATTTTATTTACCACGTGTTTGCGACGTGCATTATCGGTTTTCACTCATATAACAATGATAATAGGCGCGCAAAATGTGTATTGTGTGTTCTATAGTGAGTAGGTATGTGCGCGTCTGTGCACGCGTAGTGCTGCGAGTTACGAATCTCAATGCCAACTCATATTACCTACTCTTTATATTGTTTCCACGGTGTTAATCGAAATATTTATCGAGATGCACACGTGCAGCTGTTGCAGTTGTTTCTTCACCCTCCCTGCCGCAGTGATCTTACAAGAGGAAACGAAATAATTTTTTAAATCTCGAAAGCTGATCATTGTCGAAAATAATCGATTGTTTACATCTGCACACGCACGGGTAATACAATATATACATATCTAAAAGATATACTAAATACTATAGACAGTCGTGGGTCCAAGACTAGGTTGGGGGGGGGATAGGCAAATTAGATTAAATTCACATACATTTTTTCCATTTGTATACGCTTTTAATCGCCCAATTTTAAATGTTATTATATAACTCGTTTATTTTAGTTTTATGTAACAACCATGTGGCGTAGCTAGGATTTTCTGAAGGGGGGGTGTTAATTATAAACATTAAATATTATATATAATACGTACAAACTAAAACTTTTATTGTAATTAATTAATTATGTATACATAATGTCTGTATGGTATTATCAATATATAATATATAAAATAAAATCCATTCGTCGTTTTTGATTGAATGACAATTTTTGTCGTATTACTTCTTCTACTGTTACTTCGACTTCACGATGAATATTTAAAGATGCTAATCCATTAAGTCTAAACTGGCCAATAGAATTTCTGAGATAAGTTTTTATTCGTTTTAATGTAGAAAAACTTCTTTCAGGTTCAGTCATGATGTGACAGGCAATGTTGCAAATATATGAAGGAGTTTAAAAACATTTGGAAATAGGTCTTTATTACATTTATCAAGAGCGTCAAGAACACTTTTTATGCTGAGTTTTTCCAGTTTTTCCAAACGTGTATGCCATAAATTTACCTCTGTTTCAATAACTTCTTGATCAATGTCATCAGAATAAAACTCACTTAAATCTTTGATAGCTTGTTGATTATAATTTTTATTAGAAATGAGAAAATAAAAACCAGCTATAATAGTTTTGTGGTTTATAAATCGGTCATTTAATCGTTGCACTAAATTGTCCAGAAATAATATAATCCCGTCGTCGAGAGCACGGCTATAGATAATATATTATCTATAGCCGTGGTCGAAAGCGTATATCGCGATACCGCAATTACCGCCGCAATCGCGATATTGTTAGTCTGTATATATTATGTAATTAGTAATGTGCATTATTTTATATTTCATATTGTATTTACCTATGTTCCTATTTTATTATATATAATAATGCATATTGTAATATATATGTAATAATAATGTAATATACTCGTATGATACGGCTCAAGGGGGGTGTCATATGCACCAAACACCCCCCTTGTATCGCTACTGGTAACAACTATCCATAGTCGACCGAAAGTTACATTTTAATGTTCACAAGTGTTTTTAGTAATAATTTTCGAATTCATTGGTAGGGCGACGGCTTCTATACACCCTGACTATAGGCGTATAAAAACGGGTACATTCCGCCGGTTCCGCGGCTAAACTGGAACTTGGGCCAGCCGGTGCCGAACCAGAACGGGCGCACGCCGCGGTAAAACCAATACGGTTGCCCACCGCCAACGACCGATATCGGTCGACGGAAAGGACGTCGTGGTTGTCGTAGCCACGCAGCGTGCCTAAGACCCAATTTGTCGAGATCACCCTCGCGGTGGCGAAAAAATCGCGAGCGCCCGCAGTAAGTAAGACCGGCTTCCGTGACTTGGAAAAGCGGCGGTGACAAGCCGCATAAGTACGCGGTGCCGGAACGCGTTATCGCGTTGTCCAGACCACGCGTCCGTGGCGAACCGTCCAGAAAATGGTTTTTGAAAATCGAACGAGTAATATTTTCAGACGAACCCATGATGACAAGTATTACCGTTTTTTTTTTCAAACCGGTTGCGTCGTGTAAGTGTACACTGTATGCGTTAAGATTTAATCGCACTCGTCCGTTGATGGCTGTCACGGAATGGATCATAGACTAGGACCACGTAACTTTAGGTTACAGGCAGATCTAGAATTTCATAATAGGACGTGTCGTTAACAAAAAACGGTCTGTCTGTAAAACAAAAAGCCTCTCGACCATCTTATACAGACGTTTTTTTATCTAACGATTGTTTCCCATTTAGAATAATTATATTTATGCTTTTAAATAGATATCAATATTAAGTAAAATATTAATGTGAGTTTATATTTTATTTATCATACTAAACACAATTTGAAAAAAATAAAAAATAAATTAACAAACAAAAAATAGAATAAAGATATTTATTTGTAGAAGCTTCAACTCTTTCAAAATTCAATGCATGTTACTTCATAATGTACACAGCAAATCAATTTGTATTTTTCAGTAGTTTTTTCTTATTATAGGAAAACTATCGAAAATAGAGAAAACACTATTTTAAAATGTCATCCCAATGACATTCCTGACTTATACAAAGGTTGAACGTTACTTTTAGATTACTACTACTACAACTACTACCAATACCTCCATTTGAAAGTGAAAAAAAAATTAAGAAAACAAACATTAGTGTAAAACTAATAATGATCCTTCGTTTCGTGAAATTCCGTTCCTACGATTTCAATGTATATTAACGTCAATCCAACTATTATTTTTTACATTTATCCGGTCTGAGAGGGAAAGAACCGAGTCCATCCCCTAGGTCATGTGGCGTAATGTGCTGTGCAGGTTGTCACTGTTTTCGGGCCGCCGCAGCCACACGGGCTCGGAAATTCGATTTTTTCAACAAATGATTTCCGGTCGCGTATTCGTGGCGTCAGCTTTGGTATTCCGCTCTCAGGGGGATTGAATGTCGAGAAATGCGCGATAATCGCGCGGAACTCGGTCGCGGGAGGCCAGTCCTGCGGAGGCACTATTTGCGAGAAAATCTCCCGAGTCAGCTGGCCATCAAACTAAAACTTAAAATCGATAGTAAAAAAATACGCACGTCGACGAGTAGTCAGGGAAGAGCCTTGCACACGGGTGTACTGGCGAGGAGGTATACTGGGGCCAATAGTTCTCTTTTTTGATATATATTTTTTTTATCGTATACTTGCTAAAAATACAAGAACACGCGGATACACTGCCATTCAAACACCGTATACCTATAATAATTTTTAGTAGCGTCGAAAACATATTCCATAATAATTTAATTAAACGGGAGACGGAGTGGCCGAGTGGAACCAGGCATCACTGCTGTCGCACACTGTCGCCGGTGCAAACCTCGGTCACGGGCGGCTCTCTCTCTCTCTGGGCAGGCGACTGTCTGCTAACTGCACAGTAAAAGCCCTTCCCTAGTAACACCTTCTTCTAGGTGCAAACCAACCCTCGAGTTTATGACCCTAAGAAGAAGAAGAATAATTTAATATTCTCACGTACTGTCCTTAATTTAGATATATTAATAATCTAACTCCTAAAATGTTACATATTTTATCAGTTTAATAATTAAAATGATACCAACTCAATTTAACTTTCATAGAAAAATTGACCCAGAAAAATGCATTAAATAATTTAAATTGATCCTATACGTCATAATATGTTTTGTCAAATGATCAGTTTTTTATCGGGTTTTTGTGAAAAATATAGGAAAAATACAGAAATTGATTTTCCTGAACGACATTTGTGAAAGGAACCTTGCAGCTTTACTTGAAATCAGGAATATAAACAAGCATAAAAGAAGTAACTGTAAAATGAGTAGTAAAATATTTTTTCTTCTACTGAGAATGTAAAATAATAGACTAAAACATAAATAAGAGTTTTGTATCTTGTATTTATTCGGAGCTGAGCAAAAAAAATTAAATTCGCCTCAATGATAGAATCAAGATTTTCTTTTTTTTCTGGGAAAAAGTGTAGGGTAGGGGTTGGTACACGAGCCTCCTGATCGCGCCAAGAGACGTAAAATCGATAAATTTACCCGTAAATTGTACGGGTAGACGAACATTTCATCGATGTCAAGTTAACCGGGTAACTTTTTTTTTCCGTTGTTTAAATCGAGTGATATTTAATTTTAAATGTTTTCACCATCAATAATAACATACAGCCCATGTCGAATATTTAAAAAATATCTGAAGGGCTAAATAAAACAAATAATGTGTATACCCACGTAACAAATATTATGTAATAATGTTGATATCTTTCCTATGAATAACGTTAGGGAAAGTTTGTAGTGAATAAAAAAATTAAAAGTAAAAATGAGGCGCTCAGCGCCAAAACAGCTTAACCCACAAAAGTGAAATTGCGCAAGACGGGCATTTAAAGTTTTGACTATTTTTCAATATTTTTTTTTTCTTATTAAATCCACTCCAAGGAAAATAACAATAACTCATTAGTATGTATAAATCCTTGCCTTTTGAATCATCTATAAGGTTCTAGCCAATTTAATGTTTGTTAAGATGTAATGTGGGTTAGGCCACTAAGAATTTTGAATTTATTTATTTCAATTTTCTGTGGTTTAGACCAGCTTATTGGGAATTTGTAATTCATTTAAATTCACACAACATGAAAATACTATGTAAATAATTGTTTAAGTTTATTTGTAACTTTTTTTAAATACTATTGTAATAATCTTTAGTGTAGAATGATTATTAACAATGAAATTATAACTAAACTAAACATAAAAAAAAAATCAAAATCACTTTTAATAGTACCTATGTAACAGTTCAGTTTAAAATATATTATTTTTAATAAATTTGATCAACTTGAAAATTTGGTATTAAAACATTTTTAGTAGTAACTTACCATCTTGTAAATATTCGTTTATTTCTTGAGTGTTCATTATAAGAATAATAAAATAACAACTGAAACAATTAACAAACTATTTTGTCATGAGTAAATAAATTAATCAAATGAGCTAAATTTGGTATTTTGATTAAAATGATAACTGCATTCATTTTGTCGGGAAAAAATTATCATCAATATTATTTTATTCATGGAAAAAAATTGGCCAATTTAATAGGATAGGGTTGGGCCACGGATAATAGATATATTATAGATAATATATCTATTATCCGTGGGGTCGGGCCACTCTGGTTCTGAAATTATCAGTTATTTTCTTGGAGGAAAAAATGGCCTAATCCACTAGCATAGGGTTGGGCCACTATGGCTCTGAAATTATATTTCATAATTTACAGTGCCAAAAGAAAGAATGTGCTGCTATTCCTATAATCTAGCGAATAATTTTTTTTGTGGAATAGGCCATAGTGGATTTCAAATATTATATCAATCTGAAACATTTTATCACGTAAAACGGTATTTGATTTTTTTGTGGGTTAGGCTGTTTTGGCGCTGAGCGCCTCAAATGTAGGTACAAATATCTGATGAAAATTATGGAAAATGTAAAAATTTAATCCTTATTATATTTTACATGGAAAATTGAAACAAATTAATCAATTTACCGTTTTTTACGTAAATCGTATCGGTAAATTTATCAACTATTTTTTACTGGTAAATTCTACATCTTTAATTGCGCCGCACTCGGTCTCGCGGTGTCGAGTAAATGTGATGTCGGCTATTTATCTGTTTACGTCGAAAAACAAAACACACGTACCTTTATTATATTATTACTGTTGAAGCCCCACGAGTCCGCGTACCATCGAATGTTGTGTTGGGCGACTGGTGAAATTTGGCTACACAAAACGCGGCCACTCGGCTTTATGGTGACGATAAATACAGAGTTTACGTACGCGTCGGTCACGTCGGAAGTGGCGCATTTGTGTGTGTGTGCGCGATTGCGCATAAATTGTTTAAACTATTTAATATTTTAATGTCTCGTGGTCGTGTTGTTTTTTTTAGAATTGAGTAGCTAGTAGCGAAAAAAATGCATGTTCCGCAAGTTTTTATTTCGGTTTTTGAGAAGGCGTAAAATGTGCTGCTGGTATTATAAGAATGGCAATGATTGCGTAATAACCCACGAAAAAAAGGAATATATAAACGAAATTGAATTTACTCGGTTTCAATATTAAATTAAGTCGTAGTATTTGGACGGCATGACAATAATTATGTTTACACACGGACGATTCTTTTAAAAATATATCAGTTCGAACGCCTTTTTTTTTTTTTTTATACGGCGCATATACCATAATATATTAATAGTGTAGTTAATAAAAATCGAATAATATTTGAAGTATTTTCCTCGATATTTACGATCGTTATTGGATACAAAGAAGGACACGTTTAATCAATCATAAACTCTCGAACAAATTAACAGGGAAGTATTATAAACATTTTATTTTAAGTTGAATGGCTAATGGAACACTATGAAAAATTAAACTCGGAACTTCTCAAATCTTGAATTACGTGATTTCATTTTGGAAATATAAAATATTCAAAGGGTAGTTTTTTTTTTTTAAAATCGAAATAATTATTTTTGGCCTCAAGAGTCGAGAGAAGTGTTTGGAATGACACGATTGAATATTTACGAAGAGACATTATTTCTTTTTTTTTTCGCGAAACAAACCAAACGTCAAAGAAGATAACGACGATTTATAATTGAAAAAACAACAATCGAATAATTATTTTAGCCGTCGCTCGAGACGTTTTTATAGGGTGGACACGACAAGGGTTTCACTATAGTACCTAAAGAATTTATAACGCGTGTACGTTTTTCCTTGGATCATACCAAAGTTTTAGGAAAACTTTCTCCCTTTTTTTTTTCTAAAGTTAAAATATTATTGTTAACGAGAAAACGTTTGTTTTTTGTTTTCAGTAGAAAATGCTCGCTTGACTCTATATAGGGCATATAGGTGGGTGTGTACATACCAAAGATATGAAAAATGAAATGGCATTAATAATTCTTTGGTTCAGCGGATGTGAAATCCCTGTCATGGTACACTAGCTATGACACTTTATATTTTAAATTATGCATACTATTACAGTCTTAGACGTGACAATTTTCCGTTGTCTGCTTATTAATATTATAAGTACGTTCTGAATGACGTTTTTTTTCTCACAATCAGCTCGGCGCGTACTAGAGGGGTGCAAAGGCCAATTATTTAAACACAACTCTTTTTGTCTTTCACATTGTGCAACGGAACGGAATCGGTTAGAGTTGAAAACATATTCGGTTCGACGGAACGTACCTATTGTATATTGAATAAAAAAATCAATCAACAACGTTATGGTCTCGTGTCGTTAAAATTTATATTGACAAGAGTTTACAAGTACGAAATGAACATTTTTATTTTTTGTTATTTTTCGTTTTTATTTATTATTGCAGGTATATATCACGTGTTCAACGATTTTTTTTTCGGTGATTTTCAGTCAATAAATTATTATAGCAGTGTTACGACGACGACGATCGCGTACACACTCGTACGTTTCAACGTAGGTCCTAGGGAAAAAAAAAGTCGAATGAATTAGTAATACGCCGCCAACGGTGGTGGGTCGTCTTTTGCTATTTGTCGAACAATAGGTCAGGTCGTGTCGCTTATCTCACCGGACGATAAATATATTATTTTTCGATCACCGTACGCTATTTTTGACGTCGTGTTCTGCATGTGTACCGCACAACATGACGTTAAACCGATATCGTGCGGGCGACCGTCACACGCAGCAGCAGCAGCAGCAGAGCACCACAAGTCAATCAGGTTTGCACAAACGTCACGAAAATTATTAATCTTTTGCGGATGATGGGCAACAGAGGGTTTACGTACAACTCGTGCGTGCATACGTGACCGATCACGTCATGTCCAAAAGAAAATATCGCTAAACAGTGCGTGCAAAATCGTTCACCTACCCTGTATTTATTTATTGATATATAACACGTATTCGAACATATAAATAAAAACGTATGTTAATGTTTTTAGATTATTGGATGTTTATAATTATCATTTTTTTTTTTAAATTACAACAAACAAATTGAATCGACAGTGTATTGTGTTACGCTGAACAATGCAAGGCGAAAACAGGGCTGGTAGCGTAGCAGAGAGGTGTATTTATATTTTGTTTTTGTAACTATATATGTATATTTTTTTTTTTTGTACCCGAAACTATCTCGTTACATTGTTATGACCTGAATTATTGCAATTAAATATTGACAGAAAGTAATGAGTGAAACAAATTTAATTTAAATGTTAATAACCAGTGAATGTGAAGTATCAGTTTTCCGTGCGTTGTACTCGAGGGATACATATTTCGAATAATAGCTAGGTACACTACAGTGTTTGATAATTTCCACTATAAGGTATATCTTAAACATATATATATATAAAATATGAAGTCGTTCGATTCGTTCGTTTCCTGTATTAGTAGACAAGTATTGGATTCACGAGAAATTGAGTCGGATTTCTTTTCAATGACTTCGACGATATCTCGAAATCCGTTTATTCAAGTCAAATCGAAAACTTTTAAAAATGCAATTTAGTTACAAGACACAAAAATAATGAAAACAATTTAAAATAAAACAACATAATATGAGATGTAGTCGTTCAAGTAAACAATATATACCTAATACCTAAACAGTATACAATATACATGCATAAAATGTCACATGTCCGAAACAAGTTCGTTTATCATTTAATTTATTTCAAATAAAACTATTGCGTAATGAACCGAACAATACTTTTATATACATAATAGCTATACAAATATTGTACATAACAATGAGTAATCAGCGATTATTAAAAAAAAAAATATATATACACACAAAAACAACTTTTTACGATTGATTTCTACAGAAATGTTTAATATTCATTTTTTTTTTTTGAGTCGTCATAACAATATAACAGTTGCACATGACGAAGAGGGCAGATTACAATAAAATTATGTCATATTAAAAGTATATCAAAGCCATACGTAGAAATACTTGGACGGTTATCATACAAAATAAAATAAACAAGTAAATGAGAGATTATCAATTTTCATCGGATATAAAATTATTCATTTATATGATTCGCGTTAAATCATCTGGATTCACCATCCGATTTGGTTGGACAGTAAAAATGAAATTTCTAAGTTTCTAATATCAGCAGAAAATAATGCATTTGACTGTAGGCCACCATATGATTCATATACTATGGGATTCAGCGATTGTACATACGAAATAATAGAAACTCCATTACAGTATTAAAATCACTGGTTCGTGATCAGGTCGAATTGGGCGATTTTTCTACCGTCCAGTAGGTATACATCATGCGTAATGTGATTTGAATTTTTAAAATGCTTTAAGGAAAAATTTGTAAATAAATTTCAAACGTATTATTACATTATAACACATGAAGTATTATTCAAATTAAATTAAAAAAAAAAAAAAAAAAAAATGAAAACGAAATAGTGGAATAATGAGTTTTAGAATATAAGTGTGCAGTTGGTGGAAAAAATGACAGCTGTATGTTTGATACTATAATTTTATTAACTCCATCTGTATGGCGATAAAACCAGGTGGCGCGTGTAGTCGAAATTAAATATTCATTTTTCATTTGGGACTTGATAAAAACACGACTGGTTTACAAATAAAAATCTACCAGTAGATTCTATCCGGCGCAAAGATGAATTTAATTGTGAACTTTAATATTTAATCCATGTATGACTTTTGACCAGGAAGATAGTTCATTATCGAGGAACAAACAAAACAGAAAAAAAAAACGATTTCACAAATAATTTAACAAACACTACGTTATACATGGTTTATATTTCCAAAGATACAATTCATATGTATATATGTATATGTATATATATATATATATTTGCTTAACAATTTTTAACTATAAGGTGTTAGCATATTTTCAAGCAGTGACTAGCATATTCATCATGATAAATAATTATAACACATATTTTTTTACATACATACATACACACACACACACACACACACACACACACACACACACACACACACACACACACACACACACACACACACACACACATATATATATATATATAATGTATACAGCCAGCAATTTTAGTTATTTACGGATCAATACTGGACCACGTTTTGACGTTTTGTCCATAGGTATACAAGTAGTTTCTGTACATGATAATATATTTAAACACTAAACACTTTATATAAATTATAATTCAATAAAAATTATGATACAGTATAATAATAAATAATAATAATAATTTAACAGTATATGATTCAAAAATCCTTTTCAATGTTTAAAAGTAAACAGCACATTATAACGAAATGGAATAAACATAAGAATATGTTAAATGATAAAATAATTCATGTATGCCGAGACATTGTAGTCTGATTTCCAACTAAAAGTCTCATTTACATTTAAAAACCTAAAATTAACTTATAATCTAACATAGTTATTTTTCCTTTTTTTTTTCAACCTTTTATCTTTTTTTTTAATGATTTTTTTTTTAACTGTTGTCATTTAAGTAAATAGTTGCCACGAAGATGACAGATTAGGAGGCGATCAATCGCTACCGGAGAAGTACAATGTACAGTGACGCCGCCGAAACGATGACTGTGAAGCAGTTTATTCTTAATGATTGAGCAATATAAATGGAAGGTGCGTTGCTCGATGCTGTGAATAAAAAACAAAAATATATTAGTAATGTAAAATTATGTTGTTCTTGTACTTTTTCTATCATATATAATATAACGCATGCAAATATTACCACAAGTCACCTATGTGGAATTAATATTTTTGATATGAATAACAACTTCATGCTTTATATATTTTTTTAAATATAAGGGCCGAGTGAAAAAATAACATAACTTTTAAACAAGATAATAATTGTATGGTAAAGATATAACTGAAAACAGAATAAATTTCAAAGAAATAACTACAGCAGATGTTTCCAAACTTTTTCTACTGGGGCACCCTTTTTTAACCAAACTTTTTTAGTCAAAGCATAATGATAATATTAAAACAAAAATATTATGGATTCTTTCTTATTTTTAGACCAGGTAATATTACCGTAGTACTACTGTACAAGCACTGCCTATATAGTTATAAAATATAATGTGTATTACACATAATAAACAATTACCGATATTTAAACGAATAAACTAATAACGTATTAAAATTTAAAAAAATATATAACTTAAAATTGATAAAATTCTAATGTACCATTTGATGAATAGTCATAAAAAAAAAAAAAAAAAAAAAATGTACAAATATGTGTAAGATTTGTCTTTAGTTTTATTTTTCAAAAAAATAGTGTATCTCAGTAAAATCACCCGATAAAAAAAAAAATTTAAAAATTTAAAAAAATAGGATTTTCACGAGCTCATAATCACAATAAAAGTAAATTATATTTTATAAATTATCTATTGTAATGTGTATGTTACCTACAAAAAGAGATATGTAATTCATCAGGGTATTACACATTATTTTTAAGCGTAATGCACATAATACCATTCAAATTTCGGTACCATATAGATAAAACATACAATTCTAGATCGTATTTCATATGTTATCAAGGTGTTTTATTTGAACAATGCAGAGATATAATGTAAAATACTATTTTTCAGATAGAAATTTGTATTCGATACCTAATATTAATATTTTTCATTTTTGATGTAAATTTATATTTTAATTTTTCAAAGTTATTTTTGTAATAACTATCAATCAGGTGAAATAAACACATTTACTGTGTTAAAGTTTTTTAATAAAAAAAAGCCTTTAAGTTAATTCCACCGTTTAAATTAAATTTCAAACATTGTAAGTCTATTGTACAACACATATTTAATATGAACATACATACGCCTGATAATATTATAATGTTCAGTACTATTTGTACTTTAGAGTTTTGAGTTATGATTCAAATTTAAATGTAAAGTTACTTTCATCATTTATGCATATACGTATTATTATATTTCATTATAATTAGCTTAATATAGTTACTCGTACATTTATTTTCATTTAATATTTCATGAATATTTCAAAATTGAAAAAAGCTACACACTATAATCGATAAACCATTTTGAATTCTTCTCCGAGTATACATAATTAATCCATTTCTTTCAAACTTTAAATATTCATACTCCACTTGATTGAAAGCTGAGATAAGTGAAGCAAAACGATTATCCGATTCCGGTCGGCTTTTTTAGTTTAGTTCCCGAGATTTTCTTCAATTCTAATTCATGCCATTCGCATTTTCATTGTTTAATCATATGTCAATAAGAGAAGATTGGTTATTTTCACTTATGATATCATGAAAAATGACTACAGATTAGACCAAGTTAATATTAAATTTACTGCTCAATAATTTTGGACATTTTGCTTAATGAATTATCGAAATGGCTACTGTGCGTAGAACTGGATTAATCGATATGTTACACCGGTATCTTACACATTACACAATTTCCTATCATCTATAACTCTAGAGTAAATATTTTTATTTTAATTTAGAATTAATATTGGGAAATCATCGTATTACGTTGTGATTGTACAAATCTGTTTAATCAATTCCCTCATTAAGCAATATAATCAAGTCGTATAAGAATAACGCATAAATATGTATTGTTAAGTGCCTATAATTTTACAAAATTCATCTTTATGATAAAACATATTATCAATGTCTATTAAAAATTAGAACAATAAAATAAAATAAAAATATAACTAAAAACTGAGTATGTATAACACTAATCAATTTTCAGAAAGAAGTAAGGATTTAAATGTTAGTTTTTAAGATTATAAATAGAAATAGACTATACAACTGCAGTAAGTAATTTGTATGTTGTTTATTCCAATACAATATTGTCACTGTTGTTTAACGGTAGTTATGGACGAGAATATTAGAGAAGATTAAAAATTTACATTATTTTTAAGAAACTGAAGTTTACTTACGTCAGTAATAAACAAATGATTTTTGCGTTGTTTTTATAACCACGGATGTATACAAACATATTATAATAATATTACTATATTTTATTCGGTACAATAATATTCGTATAATTATGCCATCGAATTAGTCGAATTCCGCGAAAATATATAAACTATAAATTTCAGACACAAAGATTTGATAGAAAAAAAAAAAATATAAATCAATGGTCTCTAAAATCGCGGGTGCTTGAATTGCAGTTACTGTCACGTGACTGCGGGTGTTTAAAAATGTATAAAATGCAGTAAATGTATGTGCAGTGTTAAACCAGATGACTTTCTACAACATACACTTATTTCTATATTCGATTTTCGATTTTTTTTTTTTTTAGAAATTGTGGTAGTTGAAATATTTAAGTTTTTGTAAAACATATCTATTATTTACACTTGTTTTTACTACACATGTCATATACCTTTTCAATAGGAATACTTATATGCATTTTTATGAATATTTATAATATAATAATGATGAATATTATTTTTAAGAAAACTGAAAATCATCAAAAACCACATAGATAACATGTAGGTATAATATAAAATTTGATTTTTAGCATAAAAATTTAGAAATATTTATTTATTTTTTTTTTAAATGAACACCCAAAATTTACAGAAAATGAGTGCTGGGTGATTAAATAATCACTCGGTATGTCTATAACGTTATAACATATACTCGTATAGTCGTATATATATATATTTTATATTTATACATATATTGTAATTTTTAAGCATGCTCACCCAATTTTTTTATAATCTGTGTATTGTATAAATTAGATTTTTTTTCATGCAATATTTAAAAGACTAATGGAGCCTCATTTTTATGAAAAACCTTTTTTTTTTTTTACCATTCTTCATAATTAAAATACAATATAGTTTTTACATAGTAATATACATATGTAAGTTTGACTCTTAGAGTAATCGTTATTTATAATATTAATATTTTGAAAAAAATACTTTTTTTTTAGAAATATTGGGATTTGAATTTTTGTAATCAGACCAATGATTTAAGATATTATATTATGAGAATATCAAGTAGTATAGCAGTGCATATTTTCGGAAGCCCTGACTACTTTTCGACACTAATATAAACTTGAAAAGCATGTACGTCTTTAATTGTTGGACTGACAATACTATAGTTAAATTATAAAATCGTATACATATATACGTAGGTATTTAAAGTGTTGTCTTTCTCAAAATTACGTTATAAACAGCGGCAGACATTTGAGAAAACTAAACACTCGAAAAACCACGTACGAAAAAAAAAAATAAAAAATATTTTAAATCGAACGTAAAAATACACTCGGCTTCGAATGATTACGTGGGTAAAAACGTGCTTAGAAAAATCTCCCTTGCACGCGTAGGTATAATACACGTACGACGGCCGTAGGCGTGCGCGCGAAATCTAGAACGTCGGCGCGCGCGTTGTTAGCTCACCGTGGACGGGATCGGCCCTGGAGTCGGCGTCCTGGTCGTCGACGGACGGTCCGCCGTCGTCGATGGGCGGGACCGGCTGCCCGCCGGCGACCCGCGGCCGGTGCGCCAACGCGCTCTGCTCCTTCGATTTCCAGTACACCGTGCCCAGCGTGGCCACGCACTTGAGCTTCATGTCCCGGTCGTGCCTGTTCCGCTGCTGATGGTGGCCGGTGGCGGGCGAACGGAAGTGCTGCATGCCCGCTTCGAACTTGAGGCCCAGCGTGGTGACCATCAGTCCCTCTCGGCCCACGTATTCCGTGTACGGGCCGCGCAGATACGAGGAGTTCACCTGCAGCACGGAACGTGTTTTATGTAGTCACTGACGACGTCAAAAAACATTGCGACGATATCACGTCCGTTTTTCGAAGTGATAATAATAATAATAATAATAATAATAATAATAAAATAAATAAGATCTAGCGAAAAATATCAGTGCGATTTTTGCGAGAAAACATTTATTTTTTGTTTTTAGAAAAACCTATTCCACCTAAAGTGCAACTTCTGCAAATTTTCAATCGCTGGGGACCACTAGTTAATATCACTTCTTGCCTCTTCATTTGTCTCCTAACAAATTGAATAATGACTAAAAGATACGGTGAAAAGACAAACAATATTCTACATTAATATCAAAGAAAAATATTTAAACACCTATTTAAAAATAATTTAATTAACATAATGCAAATTTTAATACAATCACATAAATTTGAATTAATTGATACAAAAAAAAAAAAAATAAATAAATAAATAAAATTCCTACATATATGTCACTCATTTATTTTTAAGCTTTTTTTATTTCAAATTTTAAATGATGATAATAAATATTAAATATGCAATACACTGAGCCACTTAAGAAGATTCTACGGACCGTCAGTTGAGAACCACAGAAATTTAAACAGATCAGTTTTGAGAAGAGTTTAATGATTCTGTAACGAAGTCATGATAGTTGAACGCTCGTTATCGATTTTATTTTTAACATAAAAAAGTGGTATTTAAACAAGCTCTCCGAGGCAAAAAAAAGACCCTCCCTATCTGGGGAGTTAATGTGTACACTACTCCGTTACTAGGAAGTCCTAGTTACACTTATTATACGAGTGTGTTAAAATTAATGCACGCCAACCTGTTCACCGTTTATGTACCAGGCCAATTGCACGGCTGGTTTCGATCTGCCGGAAGTGCAGTTCACGTTGACTGTGTCACCTGGCTTGTATCGGTCTTGTCCGCCGGATATGCGTGGTCCTTCGTCAGGCGGGGCTGTGTGTTGGAAAAAAAAACAAATAATACTGATATCAATGTGTATACTAGGTGAGTTGTAACATTGTGTACTATCGGGAAAAACACCTCGGGGCACTCTGAGTGTACGAAAAAAAAATATACATGTATTTACAATTATTAACACATAGTCGTATTATGTTATAAGTGTACACTGCAAATGTGTATAATAAGACGCAGCATAACATAATACACCGCAAACTCTCGTACGCACACGAGAACTTTATCAAATTCTACGGAGCGTTATTCGATACAGTATGGCTAGGCGGCGTTTCAAAGAAAATGCTCGTGGAAACGTTAACGTCGATATTATGTTTCGAAACTTTTCAACGGGGGCTTTAATAATCCCGCGCGTTATAATTTTCGATTTGTAATATTTTCCAGTTTAATTTTCGAACGAGCTTAATTCTATATAGGAAAAAAAAATAATGTCATGAGTCGGTTTCCTGTGGCGAAGCCATCGTTAATCAGCCCATTTGAAAAACTTTTACTCATTTTACAACTTTTTTTTTGTCTAGCGCAATATTACGGGTACGAAATAACATTTCGTTAGAAGTTTTGAAATGTCTATGAGAGCCAGTGCAACTGACTGTCATCCGAACTTGTAAACGAAATATTTATTATCTCCGTCAAGTCACAGAAGACCAACCGCAATCTAATTTAGAATTTCGGTCCGAAAAAAAGTTTTTTATTTCAAAAAGAGATCATTAACTTGATGATATTGATAAAAGATGAAGAATGTATACAGCGTGAACAGAAGATTATGGTACCAATTCTAATTATTGAAAAGACGTTAATTAGAACCGAACGACGAGCGTTACATATACGTGCTGGTTAATCATACCTATATGAGCAAATAGATTTACTTCGTCTTGAAAAAAATAAGGTGAAAACCGTCGTTAAATCCGCAGAAAAAGATAAATTCTATTGACATATTTTTTGTCCCCCAGCTGCGTGGTAATAAACATTTAGGAACGTAATTGTATACGTCGTAATGATCCTTCGCCGTTAGAGCATATAATTTACCAATCGACTCGACTGGGAGGCCTATCTTATAGATTACGAGAGTGTATAGCAGCCGAGAAAACGGTACGAACACACTCGCGCACACACAAAGCAGTTAATAATATATTTGCCTACTTGCGTTATCCTTCTCTATCCCTGAACCCGAGTGGCAGACTGCAATGACGCGTGGGGATAGAGAAAGAAAGAAAGAAAGAAACAACGATATAGAGAGAGGTAAGTATAGGAAGAGGGAAATGGAGAGGGAAAGAAGGAGGGATGGAGAGAGAGAGAGAGAGAGAGAGAGAGAGAGAGAGAGAGAGAGAGAGAGAGAGAGAGAGAGAGATTGGGATTGAATTGGATCGCCGAGACAAAGGCGCCGCCACCGCCGTCTCCGAGTTAAACCAATTTGCACGTGCGACGACAATATTCTCGTATACCGGATTTTACGAGGCGCCGGGGACACCCGACTACGGGAAGTGTTGTTCCCGGTCGTTTAAAATGCACTATAAGGTTGAATAAATATTTGGTTCGAGTACCCGGAGACTCTTACGAATCGTCTGTACAGTGTGTACCACGGAGACGACGATTTTACATTTAAATCACATCGAAAATCGCAGATATTTGCGATCCACCCTGTACATATATATATATATATATAAGGGTGTATACAGAGCTCTACTCTGATCTTGCAGTATGCATAATATATGTGTACAATAAACGTAGGTGGTATACACACCTCTGCGGTGGCGATGACGATGATTCGGAGGGACGTAAATAATACTACCAGCAGCCATAAATATTTTTCCCCGTTAAAACGATAAACGTATATTTTATACCACGGAACGGAATAAATCACAGACAATTAATTTGCAAAGTATTACACGGCATCGGAGGTATTTTCGAGTGCATAATATCCTTACGTCCTCTACTCGGATGGAATTCATTTGACAACGCGTATATAAAACGTACTACAGTCGACGTTTTAAATTAATGGAATTTAATAACAACACTAGTGTATAGGGACTCGACTATTGTTAAAAATAATTTGCGCGACGCTCTCGTTATAATACAACTCACGGTTTTTAATACTAATGCTTCTTATCGTTTATAGTTTTATATGTTTTAATATAATATTAATGAATAAATTATGGCCCACGGCGACGACAGCAGCGTGACACCGAGAGGTATGTTGTGCGCTGCAACGTATCTTTCCATAACTCTCTAATAAGCAAATGCGCATTAAGTCATTTCAACATAAATTCTCAAAAACGTTCCATTAAAAACTTTCCGTTTTATAAATGCGATTTTAACACCCCGGTGGAGTAGGTGAATAGAAAATAGTGTAATTAATTATGTGAGTTGATCGCTGAAATTATGCGCAAATCTACGTGCGGTTATTGAGTGAGTTTCACGATTCGGTGGTATGAATTAATTAAGTATTTATACTTCGTTCTCGATTTTGGCTTGGATAATATAATTCTTTATCTTTATTTCATAAACAACAATTTATTACCGATTAATTTTTATCGCATTTTCAACGCTAATATAAAGTTTGAAAAACCAACAATCCATTAGAATTTTATAACATATTATACACTCCACGATCGTTTACGAATAATGATTGCAATTTGCAATTTTATGACGTAATCAAGTGTAAAATAATTATTGACTGAGTTATATTATTGTAATACGGTTTCTTAATCTTTTTAATTACTTTGTTTTATTTACTAACCTATAAATTATTTTACTTACATTTTTTTTTTTTTTTTTTTTTTTTTTTTAATTGATATTTGTAACTCTCTAAATAATTGAAGTTTACTTTTTTCAAACAAACAGATAACGTCGATAATTAATTAAGTTTACGGATGATTGACTTAACGCGAAACATCGGAATTCTTTTATAAAATACAATTCTTATTTATTTTTTTTTTAATACAAATGATACTGATTTCAACACTTACCGACTGTAAGCATAGAACTGTGGTTAGTGACCGTTTGGAAAAACGGTGCTTCGGCGGAAACTTCACACCGGTATTTGCCGCTACTCGCGAGTTCTAAAGGCCTCAGAACGACGCTTTCTGCCGTCGACTGCTTTTCCTGAAACAATAATAAACAGAATCAATACACTGGAAACGATTGACGAAAACGTGAACTAATCGTTGATTTTTAAAGTTTAAGTGAACTTTTTTAAATACATGGTGCCGGGGGTAAAATGAAAAAATAAAAATGACTATATACATATGCCGTGTACACGTATTCGTAAAGCATCGTGGTTTTAAAAACTTTTAAGTACACGCGCATTTGGTGACGACGACTCATACACGTTTTTGCCCTTCAATCTGAGGTTGGACGAGACGGAGTCCTCGCCACCCGAACTTTTCCGTTACAACGCTCGTTAGTGAGTAATAGGCACATCGATTTTGTTAACCCGTCCACCGGTCGTCAAAATTTATGTAAACGTGACACGTTAACGCGCGCGTAAAACGACACAACGGGACGTGCCACGACGGTATTAATCACACTCGGTTGGCACGCGCTCGTTCGTGTAATACCGCTGGCAACATAGACGCGAAGAAAACGCCACCAAAGTTAATAATAATAATAATTATTATTATTATTATTATTTCTGTTACGTGAGTACACATTATACACCGCAGGTAAATTATTAACGCGCGCATTACACGTCGCGCATCATCTGTGTACACGGTAATAATTATATTTATCTTCCGCGAACGTGAGTCTCTTTGATTTCCATAGAGTTATGATCGATGTGAAAGCTTTACGACGTGTTCCGGCGAACGTTTTCATCTCCACGAAACGCCCCTGAACCGTGTAAAGATCTCGTCTAAATTTTTACATAATTAAATGGGCCAGACGAGGCCTATCCTTACCTCTCCTATTGTAGGCGGTAAAGTTTATTATTAATTACTCTAACGGGCAACAATTATCGTACAGTTTATTTGTGTTTCGCTTTAAGCGTGGCATTACCACTACAACTTTTGAATTCAAGTGATGAACTACATTTATCAATAGAATTTTTTTATACCAAAAACCAATTATTTTCTTTTAAATTAATATATTCTCGTCTGTGTAGCCAATGCTCATTGTCACATAAAATTAATTTAAAAACTAACGAAAAAATAATCGTTAATATATTAAATTTAAAATTAAGCCTCGTGATTTGTAAACCTCATATTTTAAGATCGCATTTAGTTATTGTTTATATGACTTATATTGATATATGAAATAATTAAAACACTAATTAAATTAATACAAAATTAAAAAAAAATTCAATCTCTCTTCAAATGATAAGATGCATTTAAGTATTTCTAAAATTAAAACTATTCAAAATACCTATGAAAACATCAAAGTATAATATTCAACGTTGAATTTCGGAAACTATTCTTAATAACAATATTGTAGCTCACTATTGAATTTCGGTAAATAATTTTAAAGTGAGTGACGCTTTGAAAAAAAAGTACGTTTATCATGAGCATCATATACACACACGTTACACACACGTTACACACACACACACACACACACACACACACACACACACACACACACACACACACACACACACACACACACACACACACACCCGCGCGCTAGCGTACGTAGGGGTTTCGCAAAAGTATTATAAATGTAAAACAACTTAGATTTTCTCTTCAATAAATAAATTTAATAAAACATCACCACCGAAAATTTTCAAAAAATCCAATCAACTAAATATTTATTTTGGTTTTTTTTTATTTCAGTATGTAATTTTAGAATGATAAAATTTGGTTTCCAAAAGTAAAAAAATATAAAATCTTTTAATATGTTTTAATAGTGGCGAAGTTAAATATATTGAATAAAACAAAAGTTATGCCATATGTCAGATCTTCATGATACATCCTGTATGTATAGAAAAAATCACGTGTCTGCGTGAAAAACTTAAGTATCTACATAATATATCCAATATACGTTTTTGACGAATTTAATAATTTAAATTTTTTAGAGTAGAACATTGATAATGTATTTTATAATGTATCGATTCCGTAACATTTAATTAAATTGATGTAATGAAAAATTTGACCAAGTATAAATAAATACGATGTTATTTATTTTGTCATCATCCGTAAATTACAGTAAATCGTGTACTTCGTTATCTTGGTACACAAGCTGACTACTCGACTATATTCAAAAATGGGAAGTGAAAGTGATTTCCGCAAACGAAAAATCAGGATGCTTGGATAATAAAAAAAAGATATATTGGCAATTTATTTTGTTATTTTGAATGCACTTTAGATTAGTATGACATTAAATCTAATGTAAATCAACTTTAGTTTGATTTTATGTTGGTAAATAAATGTCTTATTTTAAATAAGATTGTTTTTAATATATTTGTGATATAACATGAATACAACGCGATTTTAAATCAATACAAATATTACATTAAGAGTCGCATACAAGAAATACACCTTTATTTAAGTTAAATATAAATAGCAAACTGTAATATACTACGAAACATACTATTCAAACGCATGTATACAGATTAGTTTTTCTTAGAGGGAATCTAATTGGAAGAATAGAAAAATGTATCTTAAACTATATTTTATGAGTCAAAGTATTCCTATTATATTATATTCGTTTAAGTTTCAAATGATTTTAATTCAAGTATTGCAGGCATTGAATCAAAGGGAACTAAGGAACATTTTCTCAAAAAGACCTTTTTACTTTTTAATAAAACGATACAGCTCCAAATTTTTTTTTGTTAATTTAACTAAAATTTTAAGGCAAAAACCATGTGATTAGTCCATTAGAACTCATTTAAAAGAAAATTAAATTTTAATGTTTCTTTCTCGAAAAATATAATCAATGTCTGAATGTCTTTTAATTGTATGTTTACAATATAGAGTATGCTACAGGTATAAGTTTCAATAAAATATAATTATATTTTACACATAATATTATGAATATTAAAAGTAACTGTTTAAACAAATAAGTAGTTGGAAAATAGATTATGGTCACGGAATAAATACAAAGTACGCTGTTTTCAATACTCTACTTGTTTCGAGAATATAATTAGGAGCTAAATTACATAGTATGGTGTGGAATTTATGTTGAATTTCTTAATTCAATTTTTATGTCATTTGACATACCTACGGCATTGAACATAATATTCATAAAAACAAAATAACAACACTAAAAATAGAATTTATGGTATATACTAAACTAATAAAGGACCAAGTAAAATCGATTATAATGAATATTTACTGAAAAATTGACAAAAATATAGTAATAATAATGTTTATATATTTTGTTTGAACCAATTTTATCTACTTTGATGTAAGTAATAGAGAAGAATAAAAAAAGTTATACATATGATGCTTTTGATCATTTCATCGAAACACGAACCAAATTGACTTTAAGGTTCATGCACAAACTATATGCATACTTTGCTTTTCAGTGTTTTAGTTAGAAGTTTATTTTGAAGATGTTTATTGATTAAAAAGCTATTTTTTTCTTATACAATAGTTTATCATTTAACAAAATTAAATTTCTATCATTTTCATAATTTAGTTTACTGAATGGTATTTTTTTTTAGTTCAACTTAAACCTTCGTGTTTTCAGTTTTATTTGAAGAGTAAAACTTATCATAATGTATTTATCAAACAAATTTAATTTTAGTTTAATAAATTAAATAATTACATTATTATATATATATATATATATATATATATATATATATATATATATATATATATATATATATATATATATATATATATATATATAGAAACGTGATGTAATTTTTTTTTTTTTAATTGTATGCGATTATAAAACAACTTCATCCATCATACAATTTGAAAAAATGTTCTTTTAAATTGGGATTATCTGATAAAATATTAATTTATCCATTAAAATAATATTCATTAACAATACTGATAGTGTGACATTATTTATTTTAAAGCGCTCGGAATATTTTATCTGATCATACAGAATCATGATAGGTATATATATATATAAGATACAACATGTACTACATGTACCACAATTTATCAGCGGAAGATGTCCTAAAACACTTGTTGATTGTTACTATGACAGACCCTACGCGTGAAATAAAATGAAATCATTGGAGAGAGAACTCGAAAATGATATTCTGATGTTGTTTTTATAACTGGGTACCCGTGTATGAACTTAAATTGAAAACTCGGTACAACAATAGTAATATAAAGACGTATAAGCACGCTACCAATAAAAAAGGAAAATCAGGTAGGTACGAATAAACCTACTTTTACAAAAAAAAGCATCATAAAAACCAACGGTCAAGTCTTCATTTATATTTTAACTTAGAGTGCGTGTTTTTTTTTATATGTATATATGTATATATATATATATATATATATATTTCTCCATTTCTCTTGCTCATTTTTTTTTCATGTTTTTCATCCTTTTTGCCGACGGATTTAACAGGGTGCACGTATATGTTTTGTGTGGAGGTGAAGGGGATGTGTTTGCGTTTGCCGAGGGGTCTAAAAGGAGCGACGACATCATGAATATGTTTGCGCACGAACCCGCATTAGCCTAAACCTATGTATAGACGGGTTTTCAGGATTTATTTTATTTTTGTATACAATATACTTCTTATATTCAATATGTGTTTACTGCCCGTTCCACTCGCACATACACGTGCACATAGAAATAACTTTTTGGGTCATACATGCCGATTACGTTCAACAAACGAGCATTAACGACGTAGGCCACATACGCTGGACTGAACAATATAACGAAAAAAAAGAGAAAAAGCGAATAAGAAAATCGGTTTATGGTATATACATTGTCAAATAGGTACTTGTGAAAATTGATGTACCATTTCGTTATGTCATGATGGAATTTGGTCAGAATACTTCAAAATAAGTGATATGGGATCACGTAAACGTGACGTTAGAGTAAAGGTAGTTAATTATTACAGAGTAAATATTTTCGGCAAGTGATTTTTTTCGCGTGTATGTTTTTAACATGAAGTAAGTATTTGTAACGATAACTTTCAAAGCGTCCATAATATACCTCACAAATATTTTGTATTTGCTATTAGATGACACTATAATTTTGTGCCAAGTATACCAACAAATTTCTGAAAAATTATTTTGTTATCAATTCAAATAATTTATGCAATACGATACCGGAATATATTTCAAATTTATAGCAAAATATGTTTTTTTTTCGTTTTGAAATAAAACAGTAATTCGAGTGATAAAAAATATATGATTAAAAGCGCATAAAATAATGGCGATGGAAGTTTAAATTTAAATATAAATTATTGCATTCGGAAAACGAATTCGAGTGAAGCTCAATGGATATTTTTTTCCACTACTTTAGATTTGTAGAGAATACAAAATTCCATGATAAATTGTCTCTGATATATTTAAGTCGTATGCTGCTGAAGTATATAATAGGTATAATTTATTGTAGATTATCAAAGTTGTTTTCATTAATTACTCATAAAAATGATGTATTTTATCGTATTTTAATACTCAAAAAGCTACTTGATAAATAGAAATAAACGAAACCAATTCTAACAAAAATAAAAGTATATCTTTAAGCATATTATATTACCAGTGTCATTTTATGTAAAATATTCAACTCTTACAACAATTTGTATGTAAGAATAACAAAAATAATTCTTTTATTTTAAATAATTTTAACTTTCGACGCGTAAAATGTTAATCCTTCAAGCTAATTTCTAAAAAACTTTGAAAATAGGTACAACAGCACAATAATATGCTGTGAAATTTTCAGTAAACTTAAAATTTAAAATTTTAGCAAAAAAAATGTCAACACACGATTTGACTTATTCAAAACTTCCATAACTCTTAGGTATAGACTATTATTGATAATTGGTAAGAATTCCATTTTTCACTATCATTATTTTTGGAGCAAAGCCTAAATAACTTAAATCAACTAAGTGTAAATATACTTTATGGCATATTTTAGCGTTTTATTCATATTTCCGGTAGTTTTTTTTACACCTCAACATTTCTTTGAGAATGCCGAAAAATGACCAATAAAAATCATATCATGATGTAATAAATACATCCCTCTTACACATATAATTTAAAAATGAAATTGCTGTACAAAACAATATTGTTTTTTATCCTATATTACTAATGTTGGCTTTACATTTTTTTGCACATTACTTTAAATTCAATTAATTAAATTCTTGTATTCATTTAAAATTTTTGAAAAACGAATTATTTAATAATATTTATTAAAAAAAAAAAAAGGTGAAAAAACAACAGCCGTCTAAGCCTTTGCATTGAAAAAAAATTGTATAAATGAAATAACTAACAGTCATGGTATTTTAAAAAAAAATTGTATTAGTACAAATACATATCATTTTGACCGATAGAAAGAGGTCTGGAAATACACTAATTTTTACAAATTAAAAATGTTAAAACTGTAGCTATAATTTTAAGTTTTTGTATATTTATCGTTATAGCACTCCTGAAACAGCTCATATTGTGAAAAAGAATAAGTTAAAAGTCTTAAAAAAATATATTGTGCGGTATTTTTAAAATTAAAAAAAAAAAAAAAATTATATAAATGTATGAAAGTTATTTATTTTAACGAGTTTGAAGTAATAACTTGTCATATTTTCTTGAATTTATACTACACCGCTCAGTATTATTATAATCTAATCTTATTTGCACGGTTCTTTCTCTTTCATTTATATTTTTATACGCATATGAGCAATAAAGTTTGTAGAATATAAAAGTAAATGTTATAATGTATTAAATGAGTAGACATTATACTAGAAAAGTAAACGAAATGTTTCGCAT
The DNA here is from genome assembly GCA_027580255.1 of Therioaphis trifolii. Lineage (NCBI taxonomy): Eukaryota > Metazoa > Arthropoda > Insecta > Hemiptera > Aphididae > Therioaphis > Therioaphis trifolii. The sequence continues at coordinate 60,981,824 of CM050404.1, forward strand.
CACTCATGTGTAATGTGTAGGTATGCAACATTAAAACTGTGTATAGATTTAAATTTAATACAAATTTGACTATTTCATGTGAATTAGGATGTATATACTATAGAAATAATAGTGTTATATTCACTAATAAACAAAAAATTGGTGTACATTTCAATACAAACTTTTCATCATTCATATAAAATGTTGTGTGTGTGTGTGTGTGTGTGTGTGTGTGTGTGTGTGTGTGTGTGTGTGTGTGTGTGTGTGTGTGTAAATTTATATTGATATATTTTGATTATTATTTATAGTATCATCTAATTTGTGAAATAATTTTCAAATATATATGATAGTAAGAAAGAAAATAATTATTTAATACAGTTTTAAGGTTAATATGAATGGAGTAATATACGTATTATCCTTAAAATGTATCCAAGTAATCATAAATGAAGATCTTATGAATGTTTACATATATATCATTTTATAAATAATTAGTTATAAGTTATACATCTAAAATTTGTTTATTAAAATATTATGACAATAAATTAATTTTAGAAAAGGACGTACTTTACATTGTGGGAATCCATTGCTTTTCGGACAAGATAATATTGATGGGTGTAAAGACTTTTAAAGAAATAATATATAATTTCTTAAGTTTAACAATTCTGAGCAAAGTTTTGATAAAAAAATTAAATGTTAATTTATTTTTTTGTATTTAGTTAATTTTCTGTAGGTAAAGTGTATCAAACATATTTAAAGTTTTTTTGTTTGAACAAAGATGTTTGTTTTTTATTATAAAATTAAAAAAGCACGTACTTCGTCCCATGTGGTATTCTTCGTTCCTAGGACTAGTTAATAGGAATGGGTGTATTGAATTTTAATGAAATTATGGATAATTTCTTTAGTTAAACGGTTTTGAGCAAAGCTTCAAAATTGAAATATACCGCTTGGATGGAACACTTTCATTAAATAAATATTTAAAGTTTGAAATAGACGTGAAAAGACTTTATTACGTAAAAATTGTAAAATGATTTGATTCACTCTTATGAAAAAAAAATCCTAAGTTGCGATTTTTAAATTTTTTCAGTATTGAAAGTGAATTGTACGAGTAAGGTCATATTACATTTTTCAGAAGGTTTCATCGAATATAAAAAATATACCGTTAACAGATTTTACCATTTTTTGTCTAATTATTAGTAGGTTTCTTTTTTTTTTTCAAATTGTCTTGAGTTTTTTGTTTTACAAAAAAGACATTTTTTTTTAACTAACAGATTAAAAGCTTGTTCTATCTATATTCAAAGTTTCATTATGTTTGCATCAACTAATTTCTTCAAATAAATATTTAATGTTCATAATTGATGTTAAACAGTTTATTACAAAAAAATCGTAAAATAATTTAGTTTAAAGCTTTCAAAAAAAAACCTAACGCATGATTTTTAATGTTTTAGATTCTGAATGGAGTGAAGGATCTTATGGCTTTACAATTATATTTATTATTTTCTCGAGACCCTTTTTTCTCAACTTAACTGTGTTCAAAAGTTTCATCCAACCACTCTGTAGATCAGAAATTGTATGTAGATGGTACTTTGAGGATTTATTAAGATCTCATCGCGAGAGGAAAATAGCCGAAATTAGAGATTTTCATTAAATCGACTTAAGTAATTTTTTCAGAACTACAAATGTAATGTTGCTAGAAACTTAAAGTTTTTACCATATATTATTGAACTAAATACTATAAACAAATTTTTGAAAATTACAAAACTTTTGGGTTAAAAATAGAAATTAAAAAATACTTTGTTTTTTTAAAAAGTTTAACCCTATTAAAGATGTAAATATTTAACGAAAACGTTTGAAAATTTAGAAGACTTTATTCATACACTTTTCTAACGATTCTGAAAAAATTTCAAACATCATGACTTAAGATTTTACTTTATAAGCGTTTAAGGAAATTATTTTACGATTTTTACGTAATTAACGGTTTTTATGTCAATTTTCAATTTTAAATATTTATTTGAAGAAAACAAACGGTACATTTTAATTCTGAAGTTTTGCTCAAAATCGTTGAACTTAAGAAATGATCTATCATTTCTTTAAAATTTTTAACACAAATCTCCGTAAAATAATGTGGTAAAATACGTATTTTACTACCGGTTTTTTAAGTATGTAAAAAGATCATATTCAATTTACAGAACTTTTTATTAAATTTTTAAAGTTATTACAAAAATATTTTTAAAAAAAGTAGTTATTTTCAAAGATCAATTTCAATTCCAAGAGTAGTCAAATTTTACATTTATAAATAATTATATGTAATATATTAATAATTATCAATCAAACAATATATTAATAAAATACATAGGAAATTTCAAGTTTCTAGTAATAATAGTTTTTCAGTTATAACGAAAAGATTAAAATCGATTTAGTGATAGTTTCAATAATAGTCATAATTTATTAATTTAGTCACAGAACATCCTTCTTTTTTTACGTTTAATTAAGTCGTCAGCTTTTCCTAACGATTGGAAAAAAGAAAAATTGAACCTTTAAAGTACCATCTAAATACGTACAATAATACACATGCATTAAAATGTTATAACGACCCCTAAAAGTGTCTCCAGAATAAAGAAAAAAAGAAAAGACAAACATCATTGTTAAACTAACAGATACTTGACTTCATTAAGAATCTAAAAATATTTGATCAATATTAATGCACACATAATATGGTACAGTGTTAAATTTATAACCATTACGTAACTTCGCAGTTTATTCCATTACAGTAAAAATCATTTTTTGGCCTCGGTCAATTTCAGTTTTGGTGGATAGTGAAACACGTAATTTAACATGTTTCATACGATTGTAAATTGTTATGAAAAGAGAACTTAAATGAAGTTTAGGAATAGTGTAACCAGGTCCCTATTAAGTTTTAGGAGGTCAATTTCAAATTAATTAAATTATTTTTGAGAGGTACTCGAGGATGTTTTACTCGATAACAACATTGAAACAGAAATAATGGGTCCGTATTGCGGATTTGATTATAAATGGAAAACTCTCTGTACTTTTGTAAACGTACATAAATTTGTAATTAATTAGCTCGAGTCAATATTTTAACGTAAGTGTCGTAAGTATGAAAAGTTATCTAAATACTTGTATAGAACAAAATTACACGTGAACATAGCGAATGTACTAACGAATAAAGTTTTAAAACAATTTATGAACACAAAAATATACACCTATTTAGCTATAAGTTAAACTTTCATACGATAACCCTAAACCATATCTTATGGTTATTTAACGAATTCGCGGAAAGCGATCGTTAATTAATTATGATAAATTTGCTTCACATAATTGGTCAAGTAAATACTTCGAATTATTAAGTGGCCATGACATTAAATCGTATTTACAATAAAAATAAAACCTATACGAGATCTTAATTAGTCAATTTTTTAATCCAAATAAATCTTAATCTAAATTAATCTTATAATAAATTGTATAAATTATTATAATTATAATTATTTACTGTAAAATTTTATCACACGGTGTTTATCGTAAATATGATTCTTTAAAGCGAATTTTCAATTCGAATATCCAATTTGCAGACAAATCAGACGATATCAGTGATAAAGTACAATTTAAATAATACATACTCGTTTAACTATTTCAAACTGCGCCGTAAGACGGATATTCATAGTGGAATCGATTCTGTGAGAGTAAACTCAATATAACAGAAGACGAGCGAGTTTCGTGTGAAAAAAACAAACGAACAATAAGAGTGTATTGTTTCTAAAGAACGATGACTGGAAAAAAAATACATCAACGACTGGAAAATTAAACGGGTTGTAAAAAAACAATGATATTACAAAATACAGTCACACTTTTGTCGCGATACCGTTGTAGTTGTACTTACACATTATGATAATCATGATAATAATAATAATAATAATAATAATAATATATTATGGCATTGCAGTTACACATGACGACTCGAGTGGTATTGGATTTCATTTATCCACAACCGACGAGGTCAAAACGATCGTGTGACGACGATGATGATACCATCATCGTGATTATTATTATCATCAGCATCATCATCGTCATATCTCTTTGAGACGAATCAATTTTTCTTTACATTATTGTCGTCACTTTACCGCGGGGACAAATAAAACCGTTATTCGATGATACCACTGCGGTGACGGAGCCTTGTGATACCGGCAACGTGGTCCTGGTCGTGATGTCTTGGTAGGACGGGATTATAGCCGCGGGGTGTTGGCACAAGGCAAATTGGGGAGGTGTGAGAAGGAGAAAAAAAGGCCGACCGATGAAATATAATATACACGCGTGCACACACACACACACACACACACACACACACACACACACACACACACACACACACACACACACGCACGCACGCACACACGCACACACACACACACACACACACACACACACACACACACACACACACACACACACACACACACACACACACACACCCATGCGCGTGCAGCACGAAGGTACAAAAGGGGTCTCCGCGAAAACCGTATTAAACGTGTGCCACGGCGTTTTTGTACGGACCGTACATACACCGGGGCATTAATTTTCCAGGTCAAAACGTTCGCGTTCCATCATTCCGCACAAATCTGACAACAGCACCTGGCGCGACCGGAGACTAATTGACGCGCAGCCACCGCTGCCGCCACGAGAGTGATTTTTTTTTTTTCATTATTATTTATTTTTTTTTTTTTTACCCCGCTTTTTGGAAGTTATACGGCCAACTCTCGTCCGGTCAATTTTTCCGGAGCACTACGTAGAAAAAAAGAGTGCAAAAACAAACGCGCCTAGAATATGGCGAGACTGAAGTAGGGAAACGTAGGGGGAGGCTGAATCTCGTGACATTTCAATCGTCACCTCTCAAGGGACCAGCATGATGGCGTAGTATTATTATTTTAAACTCGAAAGTGACGTTATGAATAAAATACTGTGTTAGAAAAATGATTGTGAACACTACTACTAAGGGTATTAAAAAAAGAACAGTTAATAAATATAATAAACTTAAGTTTATATTTACTCCATTTTTTTAGCAACAAATCACTTAAATAATCTATAAATCATCTTTGAATGGAGAAATAGTACAATTTGCAAAAATTAGCGACCAATCGATGGAACTCGTAGTGTAAAAAATTTGAATCACAACCGAGAATACACTAAAATGGAAATCATTTATCGAAAAATAAATCATCGCTGTAAAACAAAGTATGTGTAGCTCGTTTCCTACTGCGATAATGTTCGAATACTAGGAAAGTATTTTATGGTGTTTCTCTTTTCCCACAGTTCCTCGGATATTACTCAAAGCCAATACCACCAGTTGTCAGCAAGACGTGAGGATTTCTTTTTTTCAAAAATGAAATACCATAAGTATTCGAGAATTCGATCGGTTCGAGAAACTCGACAAAAGACACCGGCGGCGATGCTTTGCCTACGTCGAAACACAGTACAGCCGAAAGCTATATGTTATTACACAAAATTAATGATACTTGCGCAAGGATCAAGGCGACTAGTGGTTCACAAATAGACTTTAAAACATTATGATATACACCATCATTTTTTAAAAATGCGATACTTTAATTGTAAAATGTACAGAAAGCTATTTCATGAAACACGCATGCTATGTTGATCAGTTTCATTATGGGGCGTGAACGTATTTTTTTCGTGAATTTACTAGTTCGTCATTATAAATACATATACACTGCGTAAAAAATTGGATTCAAATTATTTTCTTGGATATAGAAATATACTATAAGTAACTGAGACATGACGTATTACTTTTCTTCCGTACCTGCGATTATATACGTATCTATGTTTGAAAATTAAAATACATGATAAAAGCACTCTATAATATTGATTTTAATATTTTTATGATAACACTTTGATGATTTTGAAAATTTCTTTTTTTTTTACTAAGTATAAACAAGACACAACAAGAAATTAGAAATATTTTTTTCCCTTTTTTTTTTTTTAATGAGATCATTAGAGTGTTGTCAATCATATCGATTCGCGCATTTTCACAAACCTATGTAAAAATATTTTAAATTTAAACGTAGAATTAAATCATTATATACGTATACAACGATTAAAAATAGGTGATTCTCTATACATCAGACCAAAGACTGTCAAGAATTTGTACGTGATAAAAAACATGACATCAATTATATAATACGTTCATATAGCTGGGGATGAAAATGAGTAGTGAAAATACATAAATTAAATCAGAGTTTGATTTTGAATACCAATGTAGTTCTAATAAATATTTGGACTGGTTTTAACGTTAATAATATTTGGGGTAAAATTATTCAAAGATTTTATTTTTAAGTTATGTATCTTTGATTATTTTATAATCTTAATTAAAAAATCAAGAAGTTGAATACGTACTACATACATGGACATGACATTGTGTACAATTATGCAGCTTAAGTGTATATTTGAAAAAAAATTGAAATTTAAAATTAAGTTTATTGTAATTTCCCATGTCAGCTAATAGTAATTCAAAGTCAGAACTTATAAAATGGCATGAAAAATTTTTCTTACACTGTATCTGTGCATTGAATAAAAACACAATATTTAAAGATATTTAAATTGATCGTATTTTGATGATTTTAAAATCTGGCCGAGATCGTATACAAATTAACCTTAATAGTTTTGTATGACATTCATCTACAACAACGAAGCTCTTTGAAGAATTAAAGAAAAAGGAAACCCGTTATTTTCTCGACAAGAAGAAAATCTTTTGAACAAAAGTATGTCAATACAAATTGTAAGAGACACCGGCAGCTCAATTTCTTATTCTTTTTTTATTTCGTTTGTTTGCTCTTGGGCAGTAACCGTTTGAGTACTGCGGTTTTAAACCTAAGACTATTTGCTGTAATAGAGTAGACAGATTTAGTAAACTTTTTTTCTTGTGAAAAGAATTATATGAATTATGAAAATAAAACTCAATTACCTAAGGAAGAATAAATGCAGCTTTATTAAAAATGCAATGTTCAATCAAACACAACTTTTATAATAAAAGACTGGTATTGTGACAATTCATATCTTATGTAAGAAATTGTGTTTCAAAGAAAAAAAGTAATTTATTTCTTTAAAACGTAAAAAATCGTATTTTTTTCATACTTGAAAATGCTTTTTTTTTTTTTAGATGATTCATCAGAAAAAAAATATAAATTTATGTATGCCTACATACAATATGCATAAGAAGTAAGTATTAAAAGGGCTCTAAAAAAATAGTTTATTTTTTTATTTTGTTACCTTATATTTGTATTTCAAAAAAAGATCAACAGGTGAAAATACGTACAATTATAACTACTTATAATAATTAGCAGTCAAATTAATACGTTTTTTTTTGTCATTCAACATTTATCAATTTACCGGTTACGGTCAGTGTTCTTTATTGTATAGTATTATGAAATTCAAATTTGCTACAGTAAGTTGTAGAACTATTGGGTTCGGGAACTTGGCGGCGGTCGGCGCCCTGACAGTCAAATCTATTACATGCGACATTACATATCCCAGAAGCCGAAGACATTAAGTCAGTTCCCAGAAAAGTTTTGTTCTAATTCGAATACCAAAACTTGAATTAAATAAATTCTTTCTGCAAATTTAAATGATTTCAATTTTGAGGAATAAAAGACTTTATATCTACGTAATCTTTGAATCCACTAAAACTTTGTAATTTACTATGTTTGCAAAATACGCATTTTTGTATTTTCTAACTACCTGCTAAATTATTATGATACTCACTACACGTTAATGGTACGTCAATTTTTTTCTGCGTTATTGGAAGAAAGTGGTTTTAAATATAGAGCGAGTTTTTTTTTTTTTATTAATTTCCCAATAAAATATGTTTTGAGTTAAAGCATATATAGGTATTAAGCGCTGACATATCCAGACACATAGAACTGTAATGCCTAAAAAACTGTTCACATTTTATTTGAATCGAGGATTTGTCGAAATATCTCAAGAAAAAAAGTATATATAGTACTGTAAAAATATTAGACTTACATCAACATGCACTCCTGTAACTTCAAATACTTGTACTTCCGGCGTTTCCCCGGGCAGAAATCTGTAAAATTCGTTTCCATCTTTGTACCATTTAACTGTATACAATTTTTCACCCTGTAGGTCATATTTGCACTCTAATCGTGTGCTGTTTCCCACGAGAGTGTGTTCTTCAATTCTCAACTCCGTTAGTTTGAGGCAAAATACTGAAAAAAAAAATGTATTTTTATTTGTAACTTCCATTAAATATACAACTAAAAATAATGAAAATGTAATATTTTACGTAAAAACACTGAACATATCGTGTTAATTGTGAAACTCACAAAAAATCATATTATTTTTTGTGACAACATACTATCATGAATACATTTTAGTTTTATATAACCTTATAACACTTAGTGTGATGCGGGTTAAGTGACCACGTATAATATATATATAGGACGTGCATACGACTTTAATTTTATATTCTGTGAATTTCCATAAAATGGTTTAAAATATCTACTTTTCTATCATATTTAAATTGAATAATCTTATACCGGGTATCCCCCAAATATTTACACAATGTGATTTGACTCTGATATGCATAAATAAAAAATGGACAAAAAGTAATGGTAACGCAGATGTGAAGACTTAACAGGAAGTAAGGGAAGTATAATGCAATTGGTCAAGGTTGGGAGAGATGTTAATAAGAGGTAATGGAATCTAATGATAGGTAAGAACTAGATGGGAAGTTGGAGAAATTACCTCCTTACCTCCAATCTGTTTTCCACAACTTATTTTCAAGTCTATATCTCTTTGCTACTCCCTATACCCAACTAGATTTCTTTATTTTTTATTCGTTTTTCTTGCTTTCTTTTCAGACTTGAACTCTTTTCAATGAGGAATAAAAGTAATACAATAATAATATTTTTTTTTAATATTACCACGTATGTGTTTGTAAACACATGTCTTCCATAAATGTCACGAAAGTGTTAATAGACATGATATTTAGTTATAAAATTAATATCAATTTGCATACCAACTTATATGTAGAAATCTTAATGAGTGAATATTGGTTATTTCACGGAATTTCCCTTTAACTTTTTTTACACCAAACAAAAATACTGTTTAAATACCGTGTGAATTTTAAATTTTAATTGTTGAGATTAATTGTAAAACAAAATCTAATAAAAAAAAAAAAAAAAAAATACCGTGTGAAAAATATTGAAGTCAAGTATAAAGAATTTCGTCTCAAAGTATCTGTGTATGCATTTGAATAATTTTTTTATTCAAATTTTTACCTGGTGCATGCTTAAATGATGAATCAACTCGTTTAAACCACATTATGTAATTTTTGGTACGACGAAAAGTGATTTTCGTAGACATACGTAAATGATTACGTGAAATATCGTATCCAGTCGAACACCATAGGTAGAAAAGTATTGAGAGTTTGTGGCATTTTAAGTGACATGTCAAACTATGTGAAGTACTTTACATAAGCCATTAAATTTCGGTAACATCCGTGAACGTATTACAAATATCGTTTGATGAAAATATTCTTATAGTGAAAAATACATAAATAGTAATGTAGGAAATAAATAAACATTCATCGTCGCGGACAGCATGAATTATTTCTAAGATGCGAACATAAGCAGATATTCACAGAAAACCTTTTTTGCGAGATTTAGAATTTTAGATTATTTTATCTCACTACTTTTGTGTAAAGTAAAACAACGAGCGAATAGATGCAACGCAGCAGAGGGAAAAAACGATCGTTTGCATATCATTTTATACACATGGAAATATATGGAATTATCTGGAAGTGGTTATTAAGAGAACGTTGCAGAGTTTTCATCTCGAATATTATAATATTCACATTCATGATCACAATAATATATTAATATAATATACTTTTTCGTGCAGGAACACACGGCGTTTAGTGTTGGCAATATGTGTACACCCATGCGCGCTCTAACGAAATTAGGCCGTGCAAGCACTGCACAGTAATAAACGCGAATAAAAAATAATAACAATAAAAAAAAAAAATCTGATAAAATCGAACATATATTTTTGTAATCTAAATTTTACCAATTCAAGTATTTTACAAATGACAACACTTTTTCAAAATTTTTTTTCATACTGAATAAATAAAATATTTGACTAATCAACTTTTGTAACGACAAGTTATTTTTTAGTTAATATGTTTGTGTAATCGCATCTTTTTGTGTTTTAAGTTATCGAAATAATACAAATAAACACTTTAGATAGGCAGTAGTTTAAAATAAAAATCATAAGTAATATTGAACATGCACGACGTGTTCAAATAACTTTTGCATACTATGTGTTAATACATAACCATAGTACATTGCATTATATTTTATTTATATTTACTACGAACCAAAAATGAATATCAGGTTAAAAAAAAATAGAGCCACCTATAAATTTTACATTTTAATTTTTAACGTAAGATTTAAAATATAGGATATCTTATATTAGCTATGAGTAAGAGTAATTACCAACAGAAAATAGTATTAACACGTTTTCACGTTTGTTTTCTTACACAACAAACATACAGTGGTGCGGCGTGGTTTTGAAAAGATATTAACAAAAAATATACATTTATATAAAAAACATTTGTAGAGTTTAAATTTCTATTTAATACGTAGAAAAAAATAATATTTAGAGTTGAACAATCTTTTTTTATGTTAATTTTAGGATAAACTTGGACGTTTAAAAAACATAGGTGGCACCTACGATTAATAATTTGTCTGATGTATGCGAAATCAGAATCATCAGAAAATATGAGTATTCTTCATCTAGTATGATATTACGGCACTATAGTAACTATTGATTCACAAGTACTTATAAAATATGATACACAGCAAACTGGCCGTCAATTTTCGTTCTAGTTCATACCGTCGTAAACACATTTTAGCGAAGGATAAATGACGCGATGAAGACTTACATATTTATTCTTCATTGTGAAACATTTCTAGTTTATTTTTTTTTACTTAAACTGTAGTGCTAACACAAATTTTAAGCTCTAAAGCACATTCTAACATTAGTCAATATACCATTGGGTTTCGTTTAAACTACATGATGTATATTGTAGTTAATATTGTATACTATATTTTTCATGGAAATGACGATTTATCAAACCAATTACAAAGATGAGATTTTCAATAAACATACTTGTACATAATAAAATGTAAGCCCACCGCAAAATATGCCATGATTATTTTTCCACAGAGAAGATAAGGTCAAGTTAGATTTTCTTAAGAGTTTTATATCATTAGAGTATGTTCAAATCTTTGATTTTATTTGGTTTTATATTCTTTTTAATTTACACATAGGCTTGAAATACAAAAAAGTTGGTAGAATTATTTTAATTTGTAAGCTTAAGTTGTTGGTATGTAACTATTTTAGATTTAATTGATTTTTATGACTTGGTAGAGTGCTAAAAAAAGACTGAAGATAAATTGATATTTGAAATAACAATCGTATTTTAACGTCATTGGTTCGATCATAACATATATAGTGATTTATAGGGCATAGTATTGATAATTTCAAAGATAATTTAAAATTGTAAAGTATATTTCAATATAATTTTCGTTAATTAGTTATAATATAACTTGTACTGAAGTACTTATCAATAAAAATGTATCACAATAGCGTTTTGAGCCATACAATAGTCGTAGTACTAAAAAACAATTATTTTTATCATGAAACGTGTAACTTAACCCAGCAAATTTATAATGTTTATGTATTTTTTTCTTTTTTGAAGTTAAAATACTTGATCACATCCGCTTTGCTGTTTCCGTAGCTCCGGTTATAAAGTATATTTTATTTATTTTGTATAGTCATTAAAATAATCCATAATTGTGTTCACGTCGACAGAAAAATGTATTGATAAAACTGTACCGAAACGGATCTTTTTAACGGTATTGAAAAATACGCAATGCACTCCGCGACGAAAAAACAGTTCTCGCACGCAATACGTTTTAAATCTGGTTTAAGGTTCAACTTGAAAACTTTTAAAATTGTCATTTATAAATATAAACGATGACATAATACATTTACAACGGCAGGCAATCGGAATTCAAACCAAGGATCACGCGCGAGATTCCTGTCGAATGAGAACTTTTTTCCCAGCCTTGCCTCCACTGGTAATTCTCTTTTTTTCACCCGGCCTGTCAACGTCTTTCCCGGCGCAAATCGAGCTCGCAAATTGAAACGGGCAGTCAGTCAACTGTTGTTCCGTCTCAATCTTTGCCGATGCGGTCGTACTTACGCCGCCGCGCCGCCGTCCGGAATTACCCGCGCGTACACACAACATTTTAGAACGACGACGACGCGTAACGGGACGAACGTGGGTGTGATGATTAAATTTAAACATGAAACGGGGACGATACGATACGATACGATATTCTCTAGTCTGCGGATCGTACGTAAAAGCGGCCGGATAGAATCAGCATTGGCATCGGAGTGTGTATATTGGAGCTTTTTCCTTTTTTGTTTTCTTTTTTTTTTCGGGTACGACCTTCATTAGGGATAGAAACCCTCGCACGCCCGACAAAAAGCAACAAAAACTTAGGACTGACCCGTGCGAATAAAATGAAAGATTGCTTTTCACTGAAGGTTTCGTGGGCAGAAAATGAGAAAGTAAAAAAAAAAAAAAGATAGAGAGAGATAGAGAGAGAGAGAGAGAGAGAGAGAGAGAACACAACTAGCTCACAAGGGAAATCGGGTATTTTGTGCGGTTTTCCGTAGAAATCAACAACCGTTGTAGGAACTACGCATTGTTTGCCGAGACCGGTGATTTTGGTGTGAAAAATTACCGTCGAACACGGGTAAAAAAAACTTAATGAATTTGACCCTACCTCATAAGGGTATATAAGGAGTAATTGAGGTACAAAGTACGTATATTTGGCTGCAGTTTTTAATTTTTATTCAGCAATTTTTAAATTTTATTCATTTTTTTTAACATTCAGGTCGAATGATTAAATTAAAAATTATATTTATATGTACGTAATATTTAGCTTGAAAAAGTTGTTGATTCTGTATTTTGTGACCGTTAAATAGAAAAAACAACAAATAGTATATATGTAATTATGCTTTCATCTTAAAATATTGGGTCAAATACGATATCTTGAAAAAAATATGAAGAGTATCCTGGTTTTTGGCAAGTATTAATGATATCAGACAAGTTTAATATTGTCAAGTAAATAATGTCATTTTTCATTTCAACCCAAGCTGGAAATATTATTTAAATGTATGTATTATTGTTTTTCTTCAAAACACCATAGGATTAAGAGTAGAGAATTTAAATTAAATTAAATGTTAGTGCAATTGAACTGAAAACATAGTCTTATTATAGTGATATAATTGCATGTAAAAATAATTTTTCTTATTTAATTTTTATTGAAATAATATGAATGTAGAATATAATTGTATTATCATTATAGACATGATAGATATCGTTGACTTGATTTTTACCTTTATATAAGTTTATTTTACTGTATTTTTCATGGGTATTATATAGAAATTATGGTAAAATTTCCATATTAAAATAATAATTATACTCAAATTTTTTTTAAAGATTTTTATCCCTTACAATTTTAAATATATGCCAATGTTGAGACTATGTGCTATTTTAAATATATGTCAATGTTGGTACAATATAGAAAGCATGAAATTAAACTTTTGACTTTTCTCAAAAAAAAAAAAAAAAAAATGCCTTATTTAAAAAAAAAAATACATTATAGTTTGTACTTCAATCATACTTATTTCAAACAAAACAATAAAAACAGATAACAATGTAATAACTTAATATATATATATATATATATATATATATATATATATATATACATATATATATATATATATATATATATATATATAGATTTATAGATTTTAAATGATAATAATGCTTACACATGAGATACTTAGAGTTTAACCACTCTGTATAAATATAAATACACACATGTATATTCAGTGAGATTTAAGGTAAATAAGGTAGAGTTAAGAAAGAGGGAGTAGTCAATATTGAATGATGAACACATTTTATATGTTCATCATAAGTATGGGATACATTCGAAAAATTAAAAGAAAATGTATTAATTAATTTTTCTACATACAATTATTGAAGAGCATACAATATACATAACACGTCACATGCTTAGCGAAAATGTTGTAGTTTATTTACGTTTATAGAAAAATAATTACGAATCAGGAAAAAAAGGTATATTTATGGTTAATGATTTACGTTGTGGTTGTACGATCTTGTAATCCGTGATAATTAGTTCATATATAGACATTTGCTTTCGAAATAAATACATGAATTCAGATGGATAATATTTGGTCAGAAATCCACATTATTCGCCAGGTCATTTACAAGTTAAGCATAAATAAGAGCATGGAACTAGGATATATCGGTAAAGGAAAAACCGGTAAAATACAAGTAAATGAAAATAAATAATTTTATTTTGCGCAACGAGTTGAAAATAAAGGCGATTTTGGCTCACGTTTGATAGAATAAAATCGATATGAATTATGTACAGTAACATCAAACGTCAAACTTAAATTCGTTTAAAATTAATAAAGTATCTACTATCTACGGTAAAACCCGTACAGAGTAGGTCGCTAATTGACGGGTGAAAGTTTAAATCCGCTAGGACTATTTTAAGCGGATTTTACACATGGTCTACAATGCTGACAAACATATCACTGAGTTGGCGTGCGTGTTATTTCACCCAGTCCAAAGTATACGTTGTTGTTGGGTGAAACGAGAAATTTAGAGAAACGACAAAAGTTTAGCAACGTCAAGGGTTAATTCCAAAAACAAGCGCTTAAACATTTCTTACTCGGGGTGGAAAAAAATGCACATTCTAAATGACCCATTGTTAACTAAGAGAAAAGGGTACGGATCGGGACTTGAATCTTAAGTTTTGTCTTCATCGTCATCGTTGGTATCATGGGGGCTTGTGAGTGGCGTTCATCTGTGAGTTTCCGGTAAACACATCCGGTTTATATAGTTCATACACGGTTTGAAGACGCTGGTGGCTCATCACAACGAAGACGGACCGTGTTCGCACACACGGGAAGTTAACGAAAATTTCTATGAACTCTTGAGATACAAATACAACATAATTTGGTAAAGACTATGCACGGGCATTCGATAATATATTATATAACACACATGAAATGTTTCACGAAAATTTATAATAAATAAACAATATTGTGCAAGTGATACCAACAGAACTGTATTTCAATTTTTTTTTCTTAGAAAAATAGACTTTATTTAAAAAAGTTATTTGTATTTATTCCTGTGTCTAAAACAAAATATATTTTATTTCAGATGAATGGGTCAAATATAAAAAGAATCCATTTGGCATTCGATGTTGATAAAATTGAGTCGAAAACAAATTTAATGTAATAATTAGTAGTATGGTAATAATTTATCGACTTAAAGAAAATAAAAAAAAACATATTAATCTTGAATTCTAGATAATTATAATGTAACATTACTTCATTTTGATTAGTAAAACTACAAGTAATAATAACGTTTTTTAATCATTCAAATTGTTTTTTAAAGAGATATCTCACTCAATAATACATAAATGTCTATAATATTTATGTTATAAATAAAACATACTGGTATTCGAAGAAAACTTAAAACCTCATCTTTTACTTCACAATAACTACTTCATAGCCATGCTACGGTCAGGTTTCAACACCTGCGACTCAGTCCCCCGGGTCTTATGCAAAATAGCCAAGCGAGAAATCCGACTTTTGTTTTATTTTCACTTCAGATTTATCACTAGGGATTCGCCAGTTTAAAAGAATAGGTTGAGTTTTTATCCATCGCTTTTTTTCGATCTTCACCACAGTATGTATAGTAGTGGTTGAGGGATTGCACAGAGGTGTGGAAAAGAGAAATAAAGCAATAAATTTAGGATTTTATTTTTTTTTTTTTTTGGATATACTCGAGACTTGTAAATTGTGAACATTTCTCGGGTAACAATTATTTATGGTGTAGTCCGCGAACTGGATTTAGATTTCTACAATCTGACAATTTAAAAACAAAACTTCAACTATGTACACTCACTGCATTTTTTACTGCTCAAACGCGATTTTTTCCATTGGACTTGAATAAATTATTTTAGACATTATTAAAATTGGAAATTTAAAAAGTTAAGATTTATTTTATCTGTGATATACTTAGAGTTAATTTATTATGCACTTTTTTTATTGAGACTTTACCCGAGATTTATTATAAATTATATGAGCGTATTTTACATGTACTGTATAAATATTTAAAAAGTAAATTAGATGAATGTTGAAATTTTAAAATAGTTTGCAAAAGAAAAAACTTCTGATAAAAAAAAAAAATAATACAACTTTGAACTGTATCAACATTTAATGAATCTCAGTGTACTTTTTTCATATTTCTATTAAATATCAAATGCATTTAATGAAATTAAATTGCATGCTACTATTCTCTAATTTTAATTTCTAATTTTTATTCTCTAATTTGTATTCTTGTTAAATTACATATAATACAATACAATACAAATGTCACACGGATATAATATTAAAACTTAATATTGATAAGTATAATATCTGTATATATTTTTTAGATGGGTATTCGTGAAACATTTTCATTCATTTTATTTAAACAATGTCATAATACACCAAGTAGTAAAAAAAGTGAAATAATAATATATCATTGTAAAAATTATACCAAAAGTAAAATTAATTCTCAATAAACAAATTCAATATGACCGGTAGAAGTAATTATGAAATGTTATTGAGTAAAATAATAGTATTAAATCTCGTGATCTATATCCGAGTTGGGTAGTTAACGATGGAAGCGATAGTCATTGATTAGTGTACATCGAAATTAATGCATAAGGTTTGTACGGTATCTAGTTTATTTATCTCAGTAGCATTACTAGCAGCTTTCGCGAGTGCCTTCAGTTTTAATTTCATTATTTCAATGATACATAGAAGGAGT
This sequence comes from Therioaphis trifolii, assembly GCA_027580255.1. Lineage (NCBI taxonomy): Eukaryota > Metazoa > Arthropoda > Insecta > Hemiptera > Aphididae > Therioaphis > Therioaphis trifolii. Next base: position 60,998,844 of record CM050404.1, read on the forward strand.
CTGAAAATTGATTTCCACAAGCTTAAGGGACAGAAAAGCACGAAATTCGATTATTTGCATCACATTTTCGCAAAAGGATTCAGTAACGTTGACGTGATGAAGTCACGCATCCTCACCTGATGACTTCTGATAAACATTAAGAACATATGGTATACTATATGACTATGCGGCATACGCGTGCACAAACACACACACACACACACACACACACACACACACACACACACACACACACACACACACACACACACACACACACACACACACACACACACACACACACACACAAACAAACACACGTGTGCGAGCGCGCGTATATATTCACGCACACACTTAAGAACGTGTTCAAAAGGCAATGTTTGTTAGCGGCCAAAAACAACAGAAAACCATAACACATGACAGCAATGATAAAACAAAGACCATTTACAAGGTCGTCTGCAACGATGGATGTATACTATACAAATGGACAGCGGGAAACAGGCTCTGTTTCTGTATACTATAATGTGAATATATTTAATAAAAGGAATGGTTACTTTGTGATTCAATTAACAAAATGTCATCTCTCTCTGTCTCTCTCTCTCTCTCTCTCTCTCTATATATATATATATATATATATTAATATATATATATATATATATATATATATATCTATCTATATATGTTTATGTATATATAATTATATAGAGAGTGAAAACTCTTTACACCGTACACTATCGGTCGCCGTAAAATTGTCCATTATTTAAAGGTATCTGCTATTTAGAGGGAAACAATTTCTTGAAAATAACTCGGAGAAATGTATAACTATGTACAACATTTATATAATTTATATAATTCCCATGTATTATAATGATAAAATATGTATACTCGTATTTTTGATTTTATACAAATATTAATTGTACATATAATTACTTAAAATTATGATATTATTGTGTATATAAAAATTAATGAAAATGTGTAACCTATGGTATCCGCGATTTGTGTTTTACTAACACTAAACTTGTGTGCAAATGCTCGAACATCCATATAATATGTGTTACGCGCTCAAAATTCAAGAATGTCAATTTTTTCTTTCAGACTTAATGTTTTTCGTTTACTAACTATTGTGTACTACATTACGTTTACTAATACGACCGTATGCCATTTAATCACAAACACAACTAAATATGAGTAAAATAACTTAACAGAACATAAACTCGAATATGTTTTCATCGACTAAAATAGACGGTTAAGACAAAATATAATTGTACATAGTATGATAATGTACAGTAGTAAAATTTCTCATAAAAATATCGAAATCAGAAATTATGTTGTCATAAAAGTGACCGGTATTTAGAGGTTTTCCTATAAAAAAAAGAGGTGAAAATGTCTTCATTCCCATAAAAACGTCCACTATTTGGAGGTGTCCGTTAAGGGATGTTTTACTGAAATTTTCTATTATAAAATAATAATAATAAATAAATTTTCTATATATATATACATATATTTATTACTCTATTTAATGGGCGAGGATCAAACAAAAACTGACCAGTTGCATAACTCAAGGAGGCACTGGTCATTGAATGCATACGTATATTTTCGCCCCAGTTGTTGTCCACGTACGTGGGCTCAAAATGTATCATAAAATCTTTCCTTGAAATTAACTTCAGTTGCAAATTATCCGAAGAAACGTATTGAATTGTATTTTGACCAGGATCTTGCATAATTCAGTTCTTAGTAAACATTTTATCTAATCAAAATACATTTTTTAAATACTGTTCAATTAATTAAATTATTATCTGGCCACTTTGTTTGTCACTAAATAATATGCATAATATACAATACTAATGATCAATTCTGATTTATTAATTGTACCACATTTTCAACAAACAATTAATTTTATGTTATTTAGTCACTGCAACTCTGTAAAATGATATTAAATTTATAGAAATAAGAACGATATAAGTGTGTAACCAAATAGGTTATAGAATTTTTTTCCAATTGTATATGCATGTACAAATAAATAAGGTCATACCTAATATTTATTCATAATACAGGCACATACATTTGTTTAGTATTTTTCTTCCAAACATGCTTAGCAATAAATCTCAAACTATATTTTAAAACCAAATGTATTTGTATTCAGCGTGTGTTTGAATAATAGAACTGTCTAATGTTAATCGAAGAGTAAAATTGAACATCGAGATAAATCGTAAAGAAATGTCGGCGGCGCAAATTGTTAAGACAGCTCAATGATTGATGAAGGTATAATACTGGACGACTTTTCATTTATCTCATGAATCCAAACAGATAAAAGTGACAAATATATTAGATCAGTTGTTAGTACAATTTTAAAAGAGAAAATCATAAACGAGTATAATTATAGTGACGAAATCAATAAGATATGTTTTATAACAAGTATTAATAACTCATATTATGCCACAACACAACATTTCATTGCTTTCTTAAATATGAGAAAGAACAATATCAAAATACTGAACCAGAATTACTAGTATTTAATTTTAATTTATGCATAGAATGTTATTATATAGATAAAGAAATATATTTATTAAAATCTATGTAAATCGTAATTCAAAACGTAGGTAATGAATTAGTTTGTAAAGTAGAGTTTTGATAATTTGAATTAACATATTTTAAAGAAATAATCAAATTCATAAAATTAATAATGGTTTGTTATTAAAGTTCAATTTCAGCGAGTATAAAATTCGCAAGTCTATACGTAAATAAATAATTAAATAATATAATAAAACTCATAATTGTCAAGATAACATATAAAGTAATACAACGTTTAAGTATAATATTACATAAGTATAATAAAAAAAAAAAAAAATCATAAGCAGATTAAATATTAAATTTAAAAATCTAAATAAATAAAGTAAGGTATGATATTTAATTATTGTTTTGAACTAGTTGATAAATTAATAATTATTCTTCTGTTTATACTATTTAAGTATTAGGTCAGACCCTTAACTCTTTCCGGCACGGTGGGATACTATATGTCCCACCTATAAAATTACATTTCCGTCACGGTGGTACGAAAAATAACCCACCTTTTATAATGATTGTTCTCGATATTTTAAAATAATTTTTCACTAATACGTATTATTAATAGCTTTATTCGTCTATTTTTAATGTTATTTTGTAAAAGTGAAACGGATTTTAATTAATGTCATGTGATTTATGACAATTTCCCCGAATTTTTTTTTTTTTTTCGACAACCAACCAATTATTTTTATTTGTTCCGGCAATTTTCGTATTTGAGTTATTAATATAAATAATATTATTACATAATATGTTAGACACTATTAAATACTGGCATTCAGTGCAGGCAAAACCATTTTACTGACAGCGGTTAGTCTGGAATGACATACAAAGTAAGAGTCCAAATTTTAACCCACCGTGCAGTAAGTGAGTAAATCTTCTCATTCATATATCACGTTATATATTATATTACGTTTATTTTATTCATTCAACGTGTTCAATCATTTAAACTTTTTATTTTATTTTATCATTTGTATTATAATATAAAACATATCTACCATATTTTTACAATAAATTTATTATTCAATATGAGTAAAAATTTAGATGAAAATAATATTTGTCAAATACTTTACGAAGAAATTCCGTCTGATGACAATAGTGAAACTTCATGTGACGAATCTGATAATGACGAGGATTACCATTTGCCTTCACGTGAAGTCGTAATTTCCGAATCTTCTTCTGATACGGAATATGAAGACTCAGAAATTTTGAATTTGGATAATAATAATATTTATTTACTACCGTCACCATTAAAAAAAACTCGATTATCAATAAAACGAAAAAATATTACCAGAGATGTACAAATTCCGAACAAGGTACCAGTTAGTCGTCGTCAACTTTTTTCTAATTTTAATTGTGATGAAGGTGATATGTCAGGAATTCACCCACTAGCTATCCCTTCTTCAAGTCAACCAGATCGTGAAAGTTCTCAAAACCATAATGAAATCGATATTCCATTCATATCACCAATTTGGTCAAAAACTAATAATAAAATATATTCAAATCCCTTATTTACTAATTTAGAAGGCGTCACAAATATTATAGAAAATCTTCCATTTTCTACACCAATTAGTATTTTTAATATATTATTTAATGATGAGATTATAAATTTAATTGTTTTTCAAACAAATCTATACGCCCAACAAAAACAAACTAAAACCGGCAAATCATTAAATTTTATACGAACAAATTTATTGGAAATAAAAACTTTTATCGGAATAAATCTTCTTATGGGAATAAAAAAGCAGTGTAGTTATAGGGACTATTGGTCATCTTCGCCAGATTTGCACGACTCATATATTAGTAGTCTTATGACCGTCAACCGTTTTGGTTGGCTATTGGCACATATACATTTGAATGACAATATAGTTATGCCAAAAAAAAATACAGATAATTACGATAAGTTATACAAATTAAGACCATTTATAAGTATTCTTTTATCTAATTTCCAAAAAGCATACAATCCACACCAAATTGTTTCTATAGACGAGAGTATGGTTAAGTTTACAGGAAGAAACTCAAATAAACAATATATGCCAAAAAAACCCATCAAAAGAGGTTTCAAAATTTGGTGCTTAGTAGATAAACATGGGTATTTGTGGAACTTTGAAATTTACACTGGAAAAGTTGGTGATAAGGTTGAAAATCAATTAGGAGCACGTGTGGTCAAGCAATTGTCACAACCACTCCAAAATAAAAATCATTTATTATTTTTTGACAATTACTTTACTAGTTATCCGCTCATGACATATCTCAAGTCAAAAAATATCCATGCATGTGGAACTATCAACTTAACAAGAAAATATTTGCCTAATTTTAAAAAAGATAAAGATTTAAAACTTGGAGAGTATGATTGGTTTGTCGATCAAGGTGACATTTCAATTGTTATATGGCGCGATAAAAGAATCGTTAGTCTTTTATCAAACTTCCACAACCCTGAAGATGTTACAGCGGTACAAAGAAGATCAAAGGATGGTTCAATAAGTATGGTTTCATGTCCAAAAGTTTTAAGTGAATATAACAAACACATGAACTGTGTCGATAAATTTGACCAAAACAAAAAATCGTGTGAAATTAATAGAAAGGCACGTAAATGGTGGCATAGATTATTTTTTCACTTTATTGACACAGCTATTGTTAATTCACATGTAATCTATAAACAAACAACAAATACAAATATATCAATGAAAGATTTTCGTCGTGAAATATCTAGAAGTCTTGTTTCTAAAACATTGGTGGAAAAAAGAGCAGCAAAAAATAAATCTAAAATAAGCCCAGTAGAATTGAAAAAAAATAAACCATCTGTACCAAATATAATTCGTCTTGAACAAGCTGCTCATCAACCACAAAGAGGTACAAGAAGAAGATGTGCCAGATGTAGCACTAAAAAGAACGAGGTTCGTACAGAATGGATGTGCTGTGTGTGTAATGTTCCGTTGTGTTTGGGAAAAAATAAAAACTGCTTTGCACTTTACCACAATATACAGGAAGGGTAAGACTTTTATTAATATAGTTAACTTAAATATTTATGAGTTTCATTAACATTTTAATTTTCACTATTTCAGATTTTGTTCAAACAATTCATAGACCACAATAAATATAAAACAAATTTTAATGGAAAAAAAACTGTTTTTATTGTATTATAACATTAAGTTATTTTTTATTTAAACTACTTTTTTAATTTTTTTTTTTTTTTTTTTTATAAATACAATCTATAAAACTTAATATACATGTAATCTGCGTATTATAATGCATCTAATCAATTAATAAAAGTTATAAATTTAAAATGTACTATTGTTTTTATTTTATTGATACCCAATAAAATCTACCACATGCTGCATGGTGGGACATACGCCATCCCACCTATAATAACTTTTTTTTTTAAAACATTAAATTTTTTTTTACACCAAGATCGTATTATTTATCAAAACAGTATTTGATATTTATACTCGAATCAATAAATTTCTAAAAAAAACGGTGTCCGTGCAGCATAGGTATAAAAAAAATTCAGACCCCTGTGCCGCAAAGAGTTAAATCAAACTTTGATCAAATTTTGTATGTGTTTATGTATATAAAACAAGGTTTATTATTACCGTTTAGATTTCGAATCTGAAACGATCAACACTCAATCTCAACAAAGAAACTTAAAATATTCACTATTATAAAATCAATATAAATTACACTGATGCAGTAACACCTGCCCCAAGTTGAACATTTAATATTTGAAAACGCGACTTTTATTCATACCTCTGAGTTTAGAGTAATGGAAGTTCAACTGTATTACGAATACTTACTAATAGTAAAGCGTTGTATACCACTACAGAACAGTATAACACTATACGGTTAAGCCTACTACATGCATAACCACCTATAGAAATAGCTGACTTTGCGGTACGAGCAACAAAAGGGCGAAATCAAATTTTTCATATCTTCTCCCATCACGTTATATTTTACCCACCATTCAAAACGTAATCCTTTTTAAAAATATACCATAAAAACTTGTTTTTTCAATAAACGAACGAATTTCGAAGTTCGTTTACAAGTTGCATTTTATATTTCACGAATATATCGAACGACGAATGGTCCATGCAATAAAAAAAAAAACGAATTTCATTGATATTTCTCATAGGTTGAAACGTATCGATACTTATCATTTAAAAATAAATGTAACACGTTTACTTAGTGAGATACGGAAGAAAAGTGAATCGAGAATTTACCGAGTAATAAAAACAAGAGCACAATACACCGTTTCTTCTGAGTACGAGCTTATACGATAATATCAGGGGTATAGTATTCAATAATGTCACAGTAATGTAATTACAACACGAAACTCGTCGTCGTCGTCAATAGGTGTCGTGTCATTTGATCCATTTGCGTAGGCTATTTATACAGGCATAATACGGGATGAAGGGAGGAAGAGAGCGACAGACAGACAGAGAGTTGCTCGCAGGAAACCTACTGTACGGAATAATGTGTGAGTAAATATTATACAACCTTATATACATTTAAATATATATAAACATACGTGTATAGATAGATAGACGTATAGATTATATCGCAACAGCAGACTACCTATGTTCTATACCTACTACTCGTCCTGTCAACAACAAATAATCGCCTCTGGTAAATAGTCTGCGCCCAGGGAATAAAACCCGTTTCAATGTGTTTGTGCATTATTGTGCGCTAGTTTCCGCACAGTGTTTGGATACACCGGCGGCGGCGGCGGCGGCGGCGGTCGACAAACATCCGGGGAAATTAATAACTGTTTGTATTGTTGTTTCTTCGTCAAAGACTGTTGCGACTAGCTCGTATTACGTTCTTACCATTAGTAACGCGAGTTCTACGGATAGATCCGTAAATTAGGTATAATATCTGCATCATCACCGGCAGAACGTGAGTATAAGTCCACCATATCGACGGGAATTGAATTTATGAACAACTAGCTGAATAACCCGGCTTCGCCCGCGTACAGGTTTCTGTGTTACCCAACTTTTATTTCATCAGTTTTTATATTTATTATAGATTTCTTTTAGATATGTTGATCCTAGGTTGCCCATGTATTCTTACAATCAGAAGTCGGCAAACAACTACTTGATTTTAATATTTCGAAGACAAATTGTAAGATACAATTCTAATTGACGAGATGTTGAAATAAAATATACACAAAAAATTATAACTTTCTGTAATTGAAAAGAATGATTTACGTATTATTATAATTACTATTACTATTATTAGTTTAATTCTTATTATTATTAAAAATTTTATTATTAATTATTAGATTATCTTGTTGTTTTAAAAATAGAAGTTTCTGGAAAGTCTAAAGGATGTCTACATCACAAAACAAAACTACTGTTCAAATTTCATACTCATAGAGTCAGCGGTTCCGGATAGGTAATTTTTTTTAATTTTCACCCTTTTAATGCATAAATTTCGAAAAATTCTTTCTTGGTGGGTGTCTACATCACAATACAAAACTGCTGTCCAAATTTAATACTCAAAACTTCAGCGGTTCCGGCTAGGCGATGATGAATCACCCAGGACAAGTCCTTTTATATATACAGATTTGTAGACGATATATACACACAAACGTAGATGTTTACATGGTTGTTTTTTTGCTAATCTACGTCTGGTTAAACGTACGTAGATACGTAGAATACTTTTTTTTTAACAATTTTTACATTGAAAATATTTTAAATATAAAAAATTTTTGATCATTTTCAACTTAAGCACCCAATACTATTCAAGTTCAAGTAATTCGTAACAGTTATTGTAAAACACTTAATAAATTTGTTCAATTGATTTTTCCGATGGTCTAAGATAGATTTTCCAAATAACAAATATACTTTTTGAATCTCATTATTATTATGTGGCTTGTCAAAACATGAGCATTCACATCCTTCTCGTCAAAAGAATTGCTCTGCAGTGCAGCACATACAATGGTTTTATATAGGTATTTAGTTTATATAGTTTTGTATACAAGGATCTTACCCCAGAGGTTTTCATGAGTATATTGTATATTAGACCAGCGTTTCTTAAACTTTGTTCCACGGAGATCACTTCAGAGTTCCGCGAAGCTTTAGTGATTTATTTCAAAATTTTCAAGAAAATTACTTATAAAATATCTTACTAAAGATAAGTAGCGGCTTATGGTGAAGAAATGTCGTTAGTATTATATATGTATGGAATAATTATTATTTTTATTTTTATTTTAACATGTTTTTTTGAATTGAATACCTTTAACATAATTTTATTATATGATTATAATTTATTTACAAATGATTCTAAAAAAAGCTAAAAAGCAAAAAAAAAGTAGGGGTTCCACGATAAAAGTGGACATCAAAAAGGGTTCCATGAATAAAAAAGTTTAAGAAACGCTGTATTAGACGGATGCATATTAACTAAATACGTATATAATTAGACAGGTTAGGATGTTAGGATGTTAGGAGGTTAGGTTTAGGATGGGAAACACGTGGATATAAACAATAATAATAATAATGATAATATGAGGACGATGGTAAAATATTCGCACGAACGACTCAAATGATGCGGGTTAACACAGATTCACACACATTAATGCATATGGATTGTTTTATTGCCATCCTCAAGAAAAATTAAAACACTGCAAACCATCGAATCCTCAGGGGTTTCTCTTATTTACATGGGTGGTTCGTCGAGTACCTCGTTTTGTACACTCGTTTTTACCTCTTGTAATTATCCAATCGATTGTGTACACATTCAATATACATATATTACATATTTATTGTGTAAGCATTTACGCCGTAAAAGGATGGGATATTATTCGATAAATCTCGACTTTAATTTAATTATATTAAGGGCACCATAATGTATAGCAGGTACTTTTATTAAAAAAAAATAAAATCATGGTTATTTGTTTAACACGGTTTTTTTTTCCTTCAATTATGGGATCAGTAATATCCGTAAATCGTATACGCGTACAAATACATGAATACGCTTCTGCTAGAGTTTTCTGCCTTATTTGTGTACACTTAATGAAATGTTCAGGACGTTTTCACGAGTAACAGTTTAAATCTATACACATACGAGATTGTCTATGCTAGAATAAAGTGTGTGCACAAAAGCCGAGCCTTTGAAAACTTTTGTGGCTATTCTTTCACAATGTGTATATAAGGATGGTTTATTGTTGAAATGTTTGCTTAGCCGAGTACCGAACAAATCTGTTTCAGCTGACATTTTCATCTCTTTGAGGATTAAAGGGTATTTAAATATATTTTAAATATTGGATTGTAATTAAATTGTTGTTGACATTTTTTTCTTTTAATGTATTTTAATAGGTTTATATTAAACTTATTTTAAAAAGGATGAATACAAATTATTTTCTCTAGACACAAATACATAATTATATATATATATCACAGCTATAAAATACAACAGATTAACAGCCTGTAAGTATTAAAAAGAATAATAATGACTAATTTTGATACTTTAATTACATCTTATCACGAAGTCTTTATAAATATAGGTAATATAATTTCACTCTTTCAAACGCACATAAACACACAGAAATGTTTAGTCAAACGTATCAATCATTGTGAAGGAAAAATAGGACATACATTCAGTGATAATTACCAATGACTGGGATACACATAATATATTAAACGGAACAAATTATCTAGGTGAACAAATATTATCAAAAAACGCTCATCGCTTTCCTTGTGTAGTGATAAAATTGAATGAGTTACTATTTTATTCAAAGTTATGCAAAACTCGAGGGATAGAAGTTTGAAAAAACCTTTTTGGACTTTTAAAATAAGTACTGTTATTTTGTGTAAATTATTTGTCTGAAAATATCTGCTGGTTGGAAAAAAAATTCACCCAAAGTTTCGACTTTTGAAAAAATGAGATAAAGGGTTAAGCATCCCTATGGACTGATGAATAAATTGTATTTCCTTTCTGCGTTGATAAATAATGCCTTTTTAAAATATGTCATTATTCTTTAACTAGAATTTTCCACTAAATATTTCAATTCTTTAAAAGTTTTAAATTTTTTAATGAATGTCAACATGTATTTGATACGTGTGTTTATATTGTATTTGGATGATGAACATGTGTATATTTCATTTTAGTTGTAGCCCAATTGTGGGAAAGGCTGTAAGAGGTATGTACTTATATCAATTACAAATTGTTAAACCTAGTTTGTAAATAATTATTTTCTAATTGTACATTTTTACATAGTTCATAATTTGAAAATGTTTCATTTTATTATGCAATTCAAAGTTCAAAGAAGTGTCACAAATAAACTAGCCAATATAAATAAAACACTAAATAAATTTATCTATGTACCGCTGTCTGCACCCTAAATATTTTTTATGATATCTATTACGCATGTAGCGATTCGAAGGAAGTTCAGAATTAGATTCTTATAATACATTACTCAGGTTCTCAGGATTAAAGTACATAAAAAAACTATACGAAGTAAAGGACGATTAACCGTCATTTAATATAATAATGTACCTAATCAGTGTAAAACGTACAGAAAATGAAAATCATAATACTTACAGTTATTATGATGCGACAAGTATAAAATTTGTTAGATTAAAATACGTTCTTATAACGTACTACAAAAGACATTAAAAGTTTATTTACTAATATGATCTTAATTTGTATTAAGAAATATAAATTAGCCGGTATTGTGTTTATTAAACTATGCGATACTGTTGAATGTAGAATGATAATAGCAAGGCAAAATTTATCAACAAGTCGCATTAGATTAATACCTAATGTTTACAGTAGTTGATTAATTATTACATTATTCATTAGTGATTTCAAAACTAATAATATTTTAATTAATTCTTTGAATTACCAGAAGCTACATGTGCCATAGTAAATATTTATATATTTTTTGAAACCCCAATGTATTCTATATAAAAAACATTATTATTGTTATAAAGAAAAAAAAAATGAATTATATATGATTATATAAAATAACTTGAATCTAATGTATAATAAAAAGACTGAATGTAATATAAATCGAACCATTGAATTAACTTAGGTAAATAGGTAATAATAGGTAATATGTGTCTTTGACGATACACATACAAAAATCCAAACACAAATACGAAAAAGCTTGTTTTGGTCGACATTAGAGAAAAGTAATTTCTCTAAAGACGAAAACGTAATGCCTTAGTCTTCCTTAGCCAATTTGCATATCATTAAATGAGCCTGGATAGTCACCCTAATTTATCCAATTAAAAAAAGACGATGCTATTTGAATATGAGAGTAACAATGAATGTTTTAAATAGCATGATAATTCAATAAGGCGTGAACAATTTAAATTGCTACATATAAACTAAGAAAAATGCATTTTCAATTTATAATTATTTCGGTTTAAAATTTGTTGTATTTCTAAAGAATTATTTTATGTTTCTAATATATTTCTATTAATTGTTTTCATTGAATGTAAAGAGATGCTTACACTAATTAGTCATGAGTTATCGAAAGTTATATAATGTTAAAAATAAAATCAATATTGTTGAAAAATGTTGAAAATTCCTTTTCGATTATTATTTTATACATAATTTAAATCCCTACGACAGCATATTTTAAATTATTAACTGGATAAAGTAAATATGTACTAATTAGTATTAATACCTTGCTATATTATTATTCACTATAAAAGCTTATATCAACATGAATCATTTTTGAAAAAAACAAAATGTTATATGAGCTTCCTTAAAAATTATTTTAGTAAACTTAAAATGTATTTTATTTTATAAGTACTCGTGGCACAGTTTGAGCTATGTAACACTTTTAAGAGTATTTTTATTGAAAAATACTAAATAGTAAACACTTATAAATAATTTTAAATTTACGTAGCCTTTATTCTTGTTAATTATTTATTTGTTAAATATTTCAAGTTTTTCGAACTATCGGTATGGTTCGAAAATTAAATTAATTATAAAAATAATTATGCTGTTATAAATTAATAATCATTGACTGTAAAAATTTATATGAATTTAAAAATTTCATTTTTTTAAAAATTTATTTTAAATCACAAATAACATGGCCCTGAAAAATAAAACCTTTAATATATGCATTAAAAAAATTAGTATTCACCAACTAACCTGAAACAGCTAATTATGGAAATAAATGCAAACAAGTTTTGCAATTCGTTTTAAATTTACAACTAAACGAATTGATTGCTACTCATTCAAATTAGATTCTTTAAAGAAAGTGTGAAAATTATAAACGATTAAAGATTTTAAAGTTTATAAGGACTCACTATAATAATTTTACGTCTACTGTTAATAAAATATAAATTTGTTTGCATAGTAATTACAAAAAAATAATAATGACCAACAGTGTGTGTTATTGAACACACGTTTTTCTTCAAATTAGATTAAAATGTACAGCTCTGGTTAATTGGAGGAAAAAAAACAAAGATTTTTATAAATATTATAGTTAATAAAAGAAAATACGAGCAATGACAAACATTATATTGTTAAAAATTATAATTTGTAATTTGGAGTTAAACGTCGAATCGGATATTATAATTTTGACTGTAAAATGGAAATGTACATGTGTAAACGTAGTTATTATATTATAAAAAATTAAATTAAATACAATTCCTAATTTACTTTTAATAGTTGAACATAATATGAATACATTTTTTCTGAAGAAAAAAAATTTACAATTTATTCGATTTAAATACGAGTTATTCTAGAAAAAGTAATTTCAACGTAAGTCTACGACGCAGACAAACGACAATTTGTTCTTATATACAATAACAGAGTAAAAGTTGCGAAAGTCTCTTGTCACACAATCTGCAATGTGTATGCCGATGGATCTGACTGGACTCAATAATGAGTGTGCGGGACTAAAGTTTTCGCATTAAAACCCATACATTGACGGAGAGAAACTATAAAGAATACGACGCGTACTGTAGAAAAATCAGGTCAGCTAAATTTCAGTTTTTACTCGGTGCTTTTTTTCCTGGCCGCATACTACGATATACAACATACATTTCAGTATAAGTTTACTAGATCCAGATAAGTAAAGCATATCCGAAGTTCCAGGCCGTTTCGCCCGGGCAAAACTTTTTGACATCAACGTAATTTATTGTAAGCCGCTTTAAATCTGGCCTCAAATTAATGTTAAATTAACGACGTCCTCCCTTACTCACGCAACCCTTTCCGTTTTCTTCAATCTACATATACACAGACGTTTAGCATCAGGAGCGCAACACTCTTAATGCACGATTGTAACCGGCGGCGTGTCTGATGAAACACTACCGAGTCCATGTAAATTTTATTACAATCATCATGGATTTAATACACAAACGAAACATTTTTTTTTTTTTAATATCGGATCAAACATTTTAACAATTTTTAAATCCCACAAAACACGTGTGATCATAATACGAGTGGAATTCATCATTGTGTAACTTCGAACTTTTCCCTGAGGAAATACTGAGGCCAGAAGTTCGAGGAATCACTTAACACCGAAGATATATGCACAATAATATTACACTGTGACAATGTGTAAAAATCTGAGATACATTAAGCATATTAAAAAAAATTACTTTTTTAAATGTAAACATGAAACTACTTTTGAGACAAAACTATAAAAAAAACTCGGTTGTCAACTTAACCTAGGTTCGAATCATTTAATTTTAATAATCTTTTGTAGTCGATTAGAATTTACGGGTCTTATAGATACCTTTTTTTTTTAACGAAATTAATTTTCAAAAATGTAAAACAGAAATCGAAAATAACAAAATTAGTTACTTTAAATACAACCAATTTCCGAAGAACAAAACTCTAGTTCACATAGAGTTCAGTAGTCTGAATCAATAAATGAAACACACATTTTAATTGAGATGCATTAAAACCATAAATAAAATAAAATAAATTTATTTCTTATTTCAAATAAATAACATTTAATGCACATACATACTAACTTTTAACGTAATTATGGTTAATGAGTCTTAGATGGAATATGAAAACTTAATTTCTGTACAATTGTTAATGACTCGTATTCTCATATTTGAATATTCTGTTTTTAAAATCAAACAACTTATTTATATGTATTTTATGGTTTATATAATAATTAATAATGCGAGTGTTCCTGTTTTGTTGTTCATGATGTCAAATAAATATTCGAGAAGACCCTTGTCAATTCTATTAATTTGTTCTAAAGTTTTAATTAACCGTTATTTATTTTCATTTATTCTTAGAATTTGAAAATAAATGGAATAAGTTTTTTATTTTGAAGAAAGCTGATACAAATTGATAATTATTGAATAGATGTTACATTTTTCATTCATAAAAAAAAAAAATAATAATAACTTTAATGAGGTAATAAAGCAATTTTATTTCAAATAAAATACGTGTAGTAAGCAATTACTTAATCACATTGTATATTGGTGGTTGCTTAGAGGATAAGGTCAGAGTAAGTTAACTGAAAAGTCAAACTCGCATTTGCATGAACTTAGTCGTCCTGTAGAGCTGATTAAAACTTTAACTTATGAATGAACTACCAGAGTGGAACAATACTGGATCGGCCGGACATGATTTTATCCTCTACTTAAAAGTTTACGCTTTTTCGCCATTAAATTATGTGCGCTTCAATTATCTGATACATGACGTATCTTAATTGAGTTTTTGTGATACTTTTTTCCGAATCACGTATGTGATATAACTGTACTGAGTATTAACACGTTAATCAATTCATAAATTATTCCATTTACTTTTATTTATTATTTATCAAATCATAGTGTTAAAATTGAGTTAGAATATAATAATATGCAACTAGTTATGGTTGAAATAACAGATTAAAAACGTGACATTAATGATCAAAATATTACGGTCGTGTTTAACAAGCATTGAAAAATGCAAATTTTGAAATTTCATTTCTTTGTCGGACTTTTTTTTGTTAATTTAGTTTGGGTCATTATATTTTATTCATAGAAATACCCATAGCTTGGAATTCCAAAGTGTAAATTCAATTTTACCCGACGTGGACACAAATCAAATTTGCATTTTATGCAAACAAACATACAAACACCAGCACATATAAAACCTTGTTATATGGTATATTTATGTATGCACGCAAAATAATAGCGTATGTCGTCCAAGCGAATGGTAGAAGTGTATTTATTTTTGAAAGTGAATGGAAATTAAATTAAAAATAAATACACATACAAAATATTTACTTATACACACGTGCATTTCTTTTTAAAACTATTTTCGAATAAATAATTGAACTAAAAGTAGGTTGCCAATAATATTTCATAGAACTTGTTGTTGAAAAAACATATTGTTATTTAATAAAAGTAATTATTTTTAACGAAAAAAATCCATACTTGCCCGATAAAGAAAAGAAAAATCAAATAAAAACTTCGATCTCAAAAGTTTATTAAACACAATAATTTGTTTAGATTTTGACATATTTAAAAAATATTACATTCATATTATGACGAAATATATTACTTCAGTTACTCACTCGATGAGGATATTATTGTACAACGAGAAGATTTTACATCAATTAAATAAAACAATAATTTCAATTTCCGCCGTAAATGAAAATAAGTGACACATAATTCCTAAATATTTTTAAAATGAACACTGCATAATCATTAACAAGTCTGAAAATATTTTTTTATTTTGGGACCATAATATATATATATATAAACAACGATAATTATAAAAGCAACATTTTTTACTGCATCATATATTAAAAATTATTTACAATAATACATTCAATAATGTCATAGATTATTCATATATGATAATCACGAATCGACTATTAAAAATATACATTGATGAATTCGCATTGTTTTTATAATTTACAATTAATTGACCATAAATCCTCTTTGATAGTTACAGAGTTTCAAAATTTTAAAATCGTCCTGTATTAACTTTTAATGGATTCAAAATATAATTTAAGGTTAAAAAAATGTTTGTAAATTGTGTAGAATAAGCTCCTTTGTGGTTTCAAAATGTTTGGGAAGTTTATAATCGAAAACTGTTACGGACATCTATAATACACATATTTTATATATTTATAATTTAATAATAATATTAGAATAAAACAATCTGATCAGCTGGTATCAGATCATCAATAGAATTTTGTTTGACTTTTAAACACATTTGTTAACTCTTTTTCATCCATTGTTTCTAAAAACCGTGATTTTATTGACGAACCTCAAAGGTAATTTTTTAACGTTGACAACAAATTATAATAAATCATTGATTTTTTTTTTGTTTTTTTCTAGAAAGAAATCGTCATTAGCTATTGACTATGAGTATACAAGATGAATCAGATCTGGTTGACAAATTTAATAATTTTTTTTATCTATTAAAACTTAAAAAGTAGAAAGGTATCGGCACTGATTGTTGGCTAAACTGGGTGTCAGTGAACAGAGAAATATCCCAAAATATGTAAAGGGGGAAATCGAACCCAGGAATGTAGTAAAACCGTGGGCGTACAGAAATTACATTAGACATACCTGGAGTGTATATATATATATCAGAGGGTGGGGCTTTCAAGTTACACTGGTGTTGTATATACTAGACGCACCAGTTTAACAGCAATACGTAATAATAATAATAATAATAATAGACACTCGATCTAGATCTATCGTGACGATGAACGACGGACCGCGTTCGGTTTCAACACGCGGTCGGGAACCGATGACGCGATTTGACCAAACGGGCAGCGTGGGTAGGTGTAATCGTAGTGGAGGCGTAGGTATTTACGACTCGTAGTAAGATGGTATTAATATCGTCGCACATATGTTATCATTTGCTCAAACGATTTCGAAACGGAAAAGGTGGCGCTAGCGGGGCTACTTTATTCGCGTTACGTTTGGTGGGCTAGTGTATCGGGACCGCGACTCACCGATAAGTATGGAAATGCTCGCGTTGCTCCAACAGCGAATTTTAGTGTCTGAAACCCCCCGCTACCTTCTTCTCCGTCGAGTAAAAACATGAACGGCCGTCGCATATTGACGCGTAACCCGTCCGGTCCATCTTGAGCCCGGAAGACCGTTCTGTTTTAAGAGGAAGAAAAGTGACTGTTTATTTAGGGGTCGTATACAGGTAATTTCAAAGTATGTCTGCGTTACAGCGTTTGTGTGACTAGTAAATGATCACTAATAATTTATGTGTGTGTGTGTGTGTGTGTGTGTGGAATTCTATGATAAAGATTTTGAAAACAGATTTAAATTCACCGTAAAGTCTAATTTGAAATGGACTTACCCACTTTTTTAATTTTTTTTACTTAAGATTTCCAAAAATTACCATTGTTTAATTTATGAGTCTTCTTTATGAATTCTACTTTATGAAATGTAGAGGGTTTAAATTAAAAAATTAGAGTGACGACAGAGATTGATCTAAATCAGACTCTATAATAAATTCAGATCTGTTTTCAAAATCCTTTAAGTATCACTAGATCGATCGCTACGTTTAATGAAAATAAGTCTGTGTTGCTGCTAATCTGCGTGTGATCTGATAGAGAGAGTTAAGAAATCGTCGCTTTCAGTTCACTTATGATTTGTATTGATCAGAGAAGCCGTAAAATTAAGAAACGATTCCAAAGAATAAAAACTAATAAGTAAAAAAAACATAACAAGTAGTGACTAATGATACATTTTTGAATAACAGTTCTATTCATACGTGAGTCATCATTCATCACGTAAGCTCAATAACTGGACGGACTGTACGATTATATAATTTTTTGGCACGTGTGTCGGGTTACCGTAGCCAGCAGCTGTCGCAGATTTTACACGAGAGGACTAGAAGAGAAGAGTTAGGGTACACGGCACTCTGGCCACGGATACTGTGCAATCAAATTCGGACGATTGATTTAGATTTGTATTATTTTTTTAACTTAATTATTTTGATACCAATAAAAATATTTTAAATATGATATCAATAAAAATATTTTAAATATGATATTTTCTTTGGTATTGTTATATTGTTTATTTTATCATCTATTTCCAATAGTTACATATCACAAGGCAAGGGTGGAAAGTAAGTAGAGGTCCACGGTGGTTGAACATTTTCAAAAGAGGCCCTTGACTGTAGTTGAATTGAGAACCACTGACATATATATGGTTACACCAAGCTCGGGTGGTGCCCTGCGGTTTACAACGTACACTCATACATACACATACATCGTATTAGGTCGGATCGAGACACTCGGTTCGCGGGAAATATTGCATTGATAGCATGCGGGACGACAGACGAACTCATATGGGGTCGGGTTAAGAGTAGCTCTCTTGAAATCGTTCGGAGGGATCGGCGACGGAAACCACGCAATATATACGTTCTACGGTAGTACGTGATCATATCGCGCAAATGGATGTGCACGTATACTTGTGGTTTGGTTATCGTATCAGCGCGCAGTGCTGTACCTGTATTCAATACGAGAACTCGTCAAATTTACGCATCTACTTTACATCGATACATCGTAACGGGGACTGTTATCTATCATTTTTACAGCCAATTCGCCAGTGAAACCTACATTATTCACCAGCACACTTTATATTCAAATTTATAATTATAAAGAAGACATTTACGGGACATGTTATTGATTATGCCAGTATTTTGATTATATTATAATTATATGTTTTACGAGGTATCAATTATTTATGTTATCTTGTTGTTTCAATTTTTAAATGTCGGAATGTCATTACTCTTCGGTTGCAACGCTTTTTTACAAAAAAGAGCAATTTTTTATTTGCTCTGAATAAATTCTAACGATTTAGCTGATAAAATGTTAATATTACCTATAATGATATCGATATGTTATCAATTTCAGATTAATAACCTTGACATTTTAACTAAAAACAAGGGTTATACTATTTTTATACCATACATTAATGATAAAAATAATACGGTTTAAAATATAAAATTATAAATGTGATATATTATCACTAAATTACAATGCAGTATGGTTATTATTCATGTGTAATGAATCTTTTGTATTAAATTCATGTAGGTATATGTGCATGCATGGCATAAATATGGGTTGTTACCTACGTGTTTTATTTTATTTTAGAAGTTCAATTTTTGTGAAATTTATGATATATATATACACGCTTGAGTTAAAAAAAAAAATGTAATAATAATAGGTACATCGGAGAAAAATACTATAAATAATATTTTTATTCAAACAATTTATGTTTTTGCACAATTTGGGGATTTGCTTGGGTATAAATCTATTCATAATCTCAATAATTTTTATTTTTATTATTCAGCATATTGTGTTGATTTACTATCAAGCTGTGACCCCATAATCTCGATCATAAACTCCATTAGTGTGGATGAGGAGTAATAAAAAAAAAAATTTGAAAATGAAAAAACTAATTTTCAACGGACATGTATGAGAGGACGGGTGGTGGACATTTCATTTCACTTCACCCCCACATAAATGATACTGGGAAGCATAATGCAAATCATTCGTGTACGTATTCTGTGAAACAAATGATATTGGAGAGCTGAAAATATGTATGTATATGACCATAGAACGATGGGCGAAGAGACACAGTAGAGGGGGAGGACACACTGCTCAGGTGCCTTTTATTCTTGCGCGATAATAATAATTACTATTATTGCCAACTATTGAGGGGAGACAGAGTAGTAAAACGAAAAATATGACCTGTGCCTGGGGGCGATAAATTCCATTAAAAATCCATAATATCATATATACATATACTCGTATATATAAATATATATATATATATATAAAAGAACAGGTAACCTTTTTTTTTCAATGAAACCCACAGGATGTTCATCGCATATTTAACCGTACGTTTGTAGTCTGGAGAAAAATAACGACACTATTGAAGTTGATCGAACCGAAGGGTAATTGCAACACGTGGCTAGATTAGAAAAAAAAAATGAATTTCTGCAATTAACTACAGGCACAATAAATAAAATATAACGTTAAAAAAACACATATGAATAGAGTAATACAACTTTTTGCTCTTGTAACCACATTTTTGTGCTCTAACTGGTTAAATAACGAATTCTGTGGGAAGATACATGTACAAAAGATTAACAAACGGTCTTCAACTACATATATCTTTTTGCACGGAATTATACTATGACCATCGTTTGTAACAGATCATAACTAAGGGTATTCAAATCTCACCATTAAGCGTTATGACCTTTAGAAATATCTTTGATCCAAATGTCTTCAAAAGATAATGTCAATTCAAAGTGGTTTAGCGTATTCAGTAAATACCTTACAAGGAAATACATTTAAGCCAAACTTGATTCAATTATGAAATAATTACTGTGTTTAATCAATGTTAAAAATAAATCGTAAAATAATTTAAAGTAATTATTCTGTATATAAATTACCGGTTTGTTACCTTATTTAATAATCGAACTGCACAATTATTAAACTATACAATAACGTTAAATATTTAATCTGATTTTGTGTTTACACACATATATTATAAATTTCCTATGATGTACTTGCTGCATATACGACCGAAAGCCATAAGCCCGAAATATGCAAATGCGCAAAATTGAATCATATCAAGCTGATATTTGTGATTATAACCACTTTAACAATTAAATCATGATAAAATAACTTAATAATATTAGGAAAAATGGGAATAAAAATAAAATAGGAATAATGTGAATGGCCAGGTATGGTTATAAATCAATAGTATAGTAAGAAAAATCTAATATTATGAACTAACTTATTACTGTTTCAAACGGATGTTTACATTTTTACCGGAAATTAAAACCTTAAATTTTTTACCAAACATATAGATATATGTTTTAGGCAAATATGAATAATCTCATTTCGTAAAAGTAAAATAAAATAAAATATCGGATTTTTTTATTATTAATGTCTTTATAACACGGCGCATTTGATAATACAAGGAGTATCCGATGAGATAATATGAGATAATATAATGTCTCATTATATTAATTGTTAATGATTTGAATAGGTATATACTATTTAAAAGTTCAACAACTTCAAGAAGGTAAAATAAGTGTGTGTGTGTGTGTGTGTGTGTGTGTGTGTGTGTGTGTGTGTGTGTGTGTGTGTGTGTGTGTGTGTGTGTGTGTGTGTGCGTGTGTTACAACATAAGAATACCCATTAACAAAATATGATAAATACATTTTTTACGAGAATTTTTTTAAAATTGTTTCAATATTTTAGTAAAAAAAGGTTTTAAGCACCATGTAAAAGAAGTATTACCTACTATACTATGTGTCAATACTGTAGAAACATCAATTGACAACCTTAACGTTCAATTCCACCCAAAGGATGTTCTTAGAAATTTATTATTAACCCAAAAATGTGATATTATTATGAGACAGTTTCACAGTACGCCATAAAAACGTTCCTTAACAATCATCACATAATTTACTAGAAATCTATTTATGATTCCGAGTGAAATAAAGTATTTACTAGTTTTCAAAGATGTAATTTTGTTTTGTTTTGTGTGTGTATGTTATGAATCGAGTTCCGTTCAGAATCATTTAAAAAAAAAAAACAGATTACTCCTTCGAGTATGTACGATGTACCGTTATACTTGACAACCTAAACGTTCAATTCCACTCAAAGGATGTTTTTAGAAATATATTATTAACCCAGATATTTGATACTATTATGAGACAGTTTCACAATAAGCCACAAAAACGTTCCTTAACAATTATCACATAATTTACTAGAAATCTATTTTGGATTCTGATTAAAATGAAGTATTTATTAGTTTTCAAAGATTTGATTTTTTTTTCTTTTTTGTGTGTATGTTATGAATAGAGTTTCATTCAGAATTATTTAAAAAAAAAACAGATTACTCTTCTGAGTATGTACGATGTACCTTAACGTAAACAATTAAATTATCTATACTTCATTTTGATTAAATTTAAAATCACATACCATAATTATACTGCATTTATGTATATACTAGCTGATTCACCTAGCTTCAACCAAGTTAATTAATACATATTGGAACATATAATACAGATTTACAATACCTCTTGGTATATTATACAAATTGATTTTGATTAGGTAAATAAATATATTATTTTTTTAGCCAACTGGAGAACATGTGACGTTAATTGGTTGAATGATTGAAGCCAGGATCTTAGTTAAAATTATGAAAATAGTCTTGATATCCTATGTAACTTAACAATAAATTGTAGGTTACAAAAACGCGTATTGTATCAAAATATTTTAAACATGATCCTTTTATATAGTTAATTAACCTCGCCAACACATTGTTTCCAGGATTCATAAGTAGTCGTAAAAATGAATTACGATTGTTTACAGAATAGATGGTGAAATCATTTTTCAATAAGCATTATGTGACTACCAATATGCATTTTTTCATTGAAGGTCTGAGCAAAAGTTAAACAGTTGGTAACTATCAAATGGGTTTTAGCATATAGTTATGTTTTTAGACTGGGTACTTATAATATTTCATCCTAACTGATATGCGTATCGAAATGATGCGCTAAAGTTGTCATAGAAATTAAACACTAACAAAATAATAAATAGCATTTTTTTACCAATTTAATATTCTTAATTATAAATTAATAATGACTCAATTAACTTATATAATTGAAATTAAGATTCAAAACTTCTCTGCGGTATACTCTATCATATAAAAGACAATTGGATTTATTTAGTTTGGGAAGATTATCCATAACGAAAAAATATAATTTAACATTTGTGTGTGTGTGTGTGTGTGTGTGTGTGTGTGTGTGTGTGTGTGTGTGTGTGTGTGTGTGTGTGTGTATCACATGTTCTATAGATGATCAGAGTGTTATAAGTATTGATGTTGTATTTTCATAAATTTTAAAAATATTATGTACACTTCAGTACTATTGTTTGGATTAAAATTGTTGTGCCACATTGTTTATTACAGAGGTTCATAAAAAAAAAAAAATAATAATTATCGGTTTCAAATCTAAAATAATAACTCTCTATAAACCACCGTAGGCACACATGGCCGTTTTTCTAGGAGGAGTAAGATTTAATATTTAACTACACCGTTTTGCAATTACTGTAAATTATAATATACTAACTAGGACTTAGATTTTAATGAATTTTCATAATTTTTTTTTGGAGTGCTTGACATGATGCTTCCTAAGCAATACACGCGTCTCTGTTGTACACTGTTTTCAATCAAATTTTTTAAAATTTTAATTTTGTTTTATTATAAATTCAGATGAACTTCTTTTAAATAAAACAAGTCTCAAATTATCATTATTTATCTTAAAGACTCACAATAATGTCAAATACACGTATTTTTCTGGCACAATTTAAATATTTTTATATTTAATCAATAATCAATATGGTTTTTTTTGTTCTTTTAAAATAACATTTTTATTAGGTGACACGTATTAGATTTAAACAAATTTAATTTAGTTGCAGGTTTTTTATTTACAGTTTTTAGATTATAAATGTTTTTTTTTAAAGAGCGTATTTTTACAGTTTATTACATACTATATAGTATTTCCTATATCATAATAAAGTCCTTAATGATAGCATTATCATTTTACCAACCTAATTACAGGCAAGTTAATAGTCAAATCACATTACAAAATATACAAGAGAAAAAAAAACAAATGAAATGTATAAATAAATAATAATCTCTATTTAACGGAATAAATTAAATTTTAATAACCCATTTTATTAATTATGGTATACAATAACAAAATAATGTAAAACGCAAAATTATTGTTGACTTTCACGAAATTTGGGAGTCTTAGAAAATAACGGATTCATCTTAATAAAAAGCACCGACTTTAAGCACCAACATTTTTCTAAAAATTCGTTACACAAAATAGCTAATTTGAATTTTTAACTAAATGGTAAAATAAAATGAAAAATTTTAAAATGTAACTTTGTTGTAGCGCAAGGATCAAGCATTAAATTGAAAAAAAAAATTAATAGACAAAAATTTATTGAATTTGTCAAATAGATCTGACTCACAATGTGTGAATACACACATATTTAATATCAAGTGACAACCCTAAATACCGGACACTCTAAATATGTCCCCTTTCCTGTTAAAATGTCCACTATTTGACGCTGTCTACTATTAAGAGGTGTCCGTTAAGGGACGTTCAGCTGTATATATATATATATATATATATATAAAAATATATATATATATATATATATATATATATATATATATATATATATATATATATATATATATATGAGTATTTAGAGGTATTTAGAGGTTTTCCTATAAAACAAAAGAGGTGAAAATGTCTTCATCCCCATAAAAACGTCCACTATTTGGAGGTGTCCGTTAAGGGATGTTTTACTGAAATTTTCTATCATAGATTTCTGTATATATATAATATATATAACGTTATAACGTACTCTACAAATGTATCTATTTCAAACATTTATAAAAACAAAATGTAGAAAGGAAAAATTTAATTTAATAAATGGTACTATTAAAAACACATTTTTTTATTTTTATTTATTTATTAATTTTTAAAAAAGTACTCTGTCAATAGATAAACAAAATCTATGTATCTTTAAACAAAACAATTATTTGATCATAGAGATCTTAAATTTTATCATGTTTGATTTTTAAATTTTAAATTATAAACATCTTAAATTAAAAGAAGAAAACAAGACATGTATACTCGCATAAATTGTATGGTAAAAATTATTATTTTAATAATTATTTGATATGATTTTCAATTCATTATTATCATAAACTCAGCATGATTCAACCATTGATGCATTTATACATTAGGTATGTAAAAAGGATTTGAAAAGCAAATACTTTTTTTTATGCAATGAGAATGACTAAAAAAATAACATAACACTGGGAGCATCAAAATTATTGTGAAAAAAGTATCGTTAGATACACCCACATAATATTTACAAAATATAATTATTTCATTTGATATTATAATTGAATGATTTTATATTATAAAAAGAATTAATCGCATGATAACGATGTCTTAAAAGTATAACATTTCTTTAAAATGTTGACTACTCATTTAAAGTATGACTTGATAATGCAAGTGTTCTAAGAAAATATAAAATGTACTAATTACTTTATCTCCGCCGTAAAAGAAATAAGATATAGATACATTTGTTTTGAAACTTTAATACGTACAGCACATGTAATTTCATCAAACTTATAAATAAAAATTGCAGATCATGATTCATTCTAACTTTTTAAATGTTGACTTTATTCATTGTTACAATAATAACACATCCAGAAACTTAACAATATAAGTTACTAGTTTGGAAAAATGAAAACAAAATAAATTAATATGAATAAAAACTACCTGTTAAATTAATATTAATATGATTATACATAAAATATGATCATTGATAGTTAAATGTTTGTATAATTGAATAAGTCGTTTCATGTACAAGTGTGCAAGTAGAACTATAGACGTTTTATTTTTAATTTATATAAATTAGTAAAAAGATAAAAAAATATTAAAAAAAAAAAAGTCATCAGGGATAAAAAATATATAGTATCTCATAGATATAGAACTAAAAACAACAGACAAGACACTGAATAAACACATGAAACTATGAAAGTAAATGTTTGAATTGTAGCCTAAAATCTAACCCCTATTTTGGTGCGTAGCATGTAAATGCATATTATGTGCAAAATGAATTTAAAATGTATATAATATGAATGTGTACTCTTTGCGGACCATTGTGAGTGTGTGTGTGTGTGTTTATGTGTGTATTTGTGTATGTATGCATCTATATATTTATATATACATATTAAAAAAAAACATGAAAAATGTGTGCGTTTTGTAATATTTTTTATTATACGTACAATGTGTATTCAGTAATTTTGTAAAATATAGGGGCTTGACTGCGTACATAACAACAATAATATCAGATTAATATTATGCAATACAATTATTCAAAGGATATCAAAGCAAATATTTCCCACATCATATGATAGTAGTAGTAATAATAATAATAATAATAATAATAATAATATATATTTAAATTATATTTGGGAAGATTTTTATTAAATCGCTACATAACGTTTATATGAAATAACAAAAACATAGATAATTGTTGACAGCTATTTTGATATTTAATATTATATTGTAATTATCATATGGTTTAATATTTACATTGAATAAAATACATAATAAATTCATTTTTTTTCTTTGGTATCAAACTTATATAATTCTTTACCTTTGTCATACAATAATGGGTATTAATACCGACGACTGGAATTTTCAAGAACCGTTTTTATGGAAAAAATACATAATGATATGATAATAATAATATAACATAATAAATATCAATAAATAACAAAGCATATTAAAATTAATAACGCCAATACTAAACTATGAATAGCACAGTAGAAATATTAAATTTAAGTAATGAGGACAGTAACAATAGTTAATTACATGTGAAAAATGAATCTGTGCTTGGTTTGCAGCTACAGTAAAAAAAAAAAAAAAAAAACAATTTTCATAAGACATTTTTAAAATATGAAAATCTTTTGAAAATAACTATATGTTAGTGACGAGTTGTAGCGAATATCACAGAAATAAAATATATATGACATATTATAATATTCAAAACTAAATCAAGCAGTATTTCTTATTGTCAAAATTTAAAATAATTTATGACAAATAACTTAAAAATAGCTAAAAATTAAACAATAAATACATTTATTTTATTTCTATAAAATAAAACCAGAGAGAAAAGCATCATGTATCATATAATATATAAGATTAAATAAATTGTCAGCACCGAGTTTTTGATGATAATTAAATAAAATGATAAAATATAAATTTTGTTATGAATTTTTATTATTCTAGAATACTTAAATTTCTAAATATATACTCGTGTATATATATATATATATTATATATATATATATATATTATATATATATATATATAAACTATATAATACACCAGTGATTATAATGTAATTAATATGATTCAAAGAACATATAATTATTTTTTACAAAATTAATGTCTTCTTCGTGACTTAAAAAGTTATGTTGAATAATTAATACAATTAATTTATAATTCGCATCATACATTATCATTTATAAATAGTGAATATTGAATAATTTAAGAAAAATAAGCTGAAGCAATCAGCATAATATATGAAATAAAAATAATATGGATATTATAATTTACATAATTTTTTAATTAGACCTTTTCATATTCCGAAAAAGAAATCAACTTCGTCACACATATCGGCACAATGTATTTTACAGTTAACTTCTTTTTTCGTTAAGTAAATAATTATTGACTTCTAATTCTAGAATACATTTAAACAACATTAATTGCAAATATTTTTTACTAGTATATTTCAACTGGATATCGGGGTTTATGGATATGGTAACTTGTATCAAATAATTAAATTTAAAATTGCCATCATACTTTATAGAAATGGTCTTAGATAATGCCTATAAATATTTATTATTCTTTGCTTAATACATAACCTTAATAGCAGCAGGTACGTATGTAAAATAAAATAACAATTGTACACCAGTTCACCAAAATTAGGTCTATTTGGTGTATGTACATGTATATACATTTATATGTATGTGCAATATGTTCAAAGTATCAGAGTGAAAATATGAAAATATTCCAAACAACTATTGAATGTAAATCTCAGGTTTATCTTCATTGATTTAATCACAGAATTTGAAGCTCTAACTCAATATTCCTAAATTATTTTTCAATTTAAATA
This sequence comes from Therioaphis trifolii, assembly GCA_027580255.1. NCBI lineage: Eukaryota > Metazoa > Arthropoda > Insecta > Hemiptera > Aphididae > Therioaphis > Therioaphis trifolii. The sequence continues at coordinate 61,027,075 of CM050404.1, forward strand.
ATTATTTATATATACATGTTTACAATTTTATAATTTTTCAAGAAAATAAGATAATACTGATTACATATTTTTATACTAAATATACTGTGTTAATTTAAAAAGGATGTGAGATCAAGATATTTAATTTATAACTCAAGTATAATTGAGAAAAAGTTGAGATTTGAAAAGAAAATATGGGCAATACAAATACTCGTATTAAGAATAGGACTGGCTAAAGTTGACATATTCTCTAAGCTTGGAGATTATTTTATACTTAGACGGTTTTTTGAGTATCATACATACTTCATCAAATGCGATAAATGAGAAAATATTTTACATTTATATATCGACAAAGAGCACAATATTATTTATTTTCACAGAGTAATACGCACTTTACAATTAACAAATCGCGGTAGCCTTTGAAACAAAGCGTCACCAATTTCTAAGTCAGCGTACTGCTGAAATAAAAATAAGTGAACAATTCGAGTAATAATTGTTGACGATTGGTAAGTCGAATGCAATGTATACGTCAGAGGATATTTTACAGCGAACCCGAAATCTTTCGATAGTATATCAAAAAGAATTATAACTAGGTGGTACATGCTGAGTGCCTTATGTCTTGAGTGTTATTAATTATTACATAAAATATATCGTTTCCGGGCCGGAGACACGGCATATTGGTAGGGTACCGAGACTGTAGGTCTACAGAGAGAAAAGAACAATAATAATAGTCGTGCAATAGCAATATAACTACACCGCTAAGTGGTGCGAGTACCTATAAAAGAGCACATACTTTTGTGGCAGGTGGGGCCAATAAAATAAGTAATTATAATTATTATTTTAATCTATGGTGAAACAAATAATGTTTTGGTTTTAAAATTATGTGTTTTTTTTCTTTTTTTTGGTTTTTTCGTGTATATAATTATTAATCATTTTTTCAGTAAGTAAAAATGATACTGAAGTTTCATAAACTATTTCTATAGATCAGAAATGTAATCTAGTTGGTACTTTAAGCAATAATTTTTCTAAATGCTCAAAACTGTTTCAACTTTATAGAAATCCAGGAATTGGTATAGACGAGATGTTCATAAAATGCATTTTTAATATTTAGTTGTAAATCCAAAAAATAATCCAATAAAAATGATACTAGACACTTGAAATATCAACATGGCCTTTATAAAGACTTGTTTATATATTAAATTATACTTTCAATAATATTTTACTATTTTCTGGCTATACACAAAACTTTTAAATAATAGAAAACATTTAGTTTTTCGAAATTTTTACTTAAATAATAGTTTAAATATTGGATATAAAACTAAAAATGTAATAACATCTTATTTCATATGCTTAGTAATTACTAATTAGTAATGAAAATTTTTCAAATATATAACCTATACAATAAAATTAAACAATTACATGAAAGTTAGTCATATTTTTTTTTTTTTAAGTTTGTATGATAAACATTTTTTTTGACCAATAAATTCGCCACATAATATATTCCTATCTATAGTTCAAATTTCATGAAGATAAATTCAATAAATTGCATTTTTCACGTGCGTTTAAAGTTTGAATTATCGCTCAAATAATTGTTTTTACGTAAAATTTCACATATATTATAATTTTTATTTCATGATATTTGTAATTTTTGATTATAAGATGTAAAAAGTTTGTACAATCTTCTTAATATATATCATTACATATATTAAAATGCTAATAGAAATCAATTGCGAATATTTATTATTAGTTTATTTTTTTTTTTTTATCAAATTTGAATTTAAAACCGCAATAGTATACTTGGTTACTTATATATATATATATATATATATATACTTATTATAATTACTTATTCACTTGGTCAATTTTTGAACGAGGGTGACGATATATTAAATAATTTGTATTTTTAATAGTACCATTGTATTTTATGATCCAACAACTCATAAGTCTCAAAAAACCTACACCCTAGTTATTATTTTAAAAATATGTTAAGAATATTATTTCAGCATTGGATAAAATACAGATAGACGATTAGAGGCCAAAACGTTTAAATTGTACTGATCCCGTGAATCAGTATATCAGGGTTTGTGGATGACTACGGCTGTCCATAGTCATATAAACCGTGGATATATAATTAATCTACACAGCAACCACCGTGTTATTATTATTATTTTTTTTTTTTAGAAACAGTCACATCTATCATCGACCGATCAATCGCATAAATTCTTTACTGCTGTCCAATGACCTAGCGCAAAGTTCGAGCCCCGTCAGTCGCGTGACGGGCACCAGATCCGCGTCCGCAAGAGTGATCTGTTCGGCACCAGAACGCACAGGCGAAAGGCGGTCGTCGTCGGCGAGACGATAATGACATTTTTCTGGGACCGCATGGATCGACGACCGTTCCACTGTGACGTAGACATCACGCCGCCGTCATAATCTAATCTCGTGACTCGGCGACGTGAAATCGCACGGCATCACCGAGATTCGTGTACACACACCGACCGACGAGCACATAATAGGGTGCACGGATCACGGGCAAACACCACGGGGACGCAGTGCGGTCTTAACACACGCCCGCAGTGGAATTTCAAACGATGGAAAAAAATAAACACTACAGTATACAAGCTTGAGTTTTATAACAGTACGTATACAACAATTAATTCAATTACGTTAATATTAAAAATAATATTATACCGGGACTCATAATATAACATAAGTTTTGTTAAAAAGGTAAAAAGACAAAAGAATATCTCAAAAAATTCCAAAAAAAATGTATCTACCATAGGGTGGTCCTTATTTTTCATTTGTGATTTTTTTCAGATTACCGCCCCTTAAAAGGTTCAATTACAATAAAAAACCATACAAAAAAGTTTCATGCAAATTCTTTAATTGTAACCCGTGCCGCAAAAGCTCTAAAGCTCTAAAAATAGAAAATTTTCAGTATTATAATTTTTTTTTTTTGATATTATTGAACGTAACTCTGGAAAAAAAATGTTACAAAAAATTCGTTAAGATACAAATGATAGACAACTAAATTTACTAAAATTTGTTTCTTATATATTACTTTCCATATATTTTAATCGAAAAGTTAAAAAAAAAAAAAATAGTCTTGAAAATTGAGATATAATTTATTCTACCTATAATAGTCTAATTTAGGATGACCGTAGTACCTCCACTGAGAGGTTTCTACAATCTGTTTTATATGTCAGATTTCTTTAATTTCATTTCTCTTAAAATGAATCTATTGTTCTTATGGTTATATATTTTGTTACAATTTGAACAATAAACTATTTTAAAACAAAAGAAAAAAATGTTTATACACTTTATTTTCAAACAATATTTGAAAAATATGTCTTAAAACAGTTTAAAAACGATATATTGGAAAAAAAAATTATAATTAGAAAGTAGTTTTAAAATGATATCTATAACTGCACCTTTGACATTATTTGATCACAATAAAAATCTCAATCCATGGCTTTTTTTTATAAAAAAAATTCATTTTGTATAACTTACCTATTTTCACAATACATTGTAAAAAATGAATAAAAAAATGCCTCGAACCCAAATTTTCCAATAATACAAAATAAAAATCTCGTAAAATAATCAATATAACATGACAAATATTTTTTCCATTAACACGCTATATGTTTTAAAACGCCAGAAAAAAAAATGGCACTGTATCAAAATGCCCTATTAATGAGAGTGAAATAAAGTAACGATGGATTCGATTTTTAGTTAACACAGCTGACCGTATCATATTGTAATACATGTCGGGCGTACTACAAATTTGTTTTTTCTTCATTTGCAGATCGAGTGTATAGGGTCCGCCGCGTTGCTACCGATTTCGATTCATCTACGACAGCGTTTCCCAACCTGGGGGGCGGGCCCCCCTGGGGGGGGCGTGTAAACATTTCTGGGGAGGCGTAAGCAGTCATTACAAAATACAGTTTTTATTTATTAAATTAGTTTTATTTTAAAATGTAGGGAAAATATGAAAAATTAATAACGACCGGTTATTGAGTATTATTTATAAAGATTACAATTATTTAAGATCACAACTTAATCTTTTAATATCGCCACGCCACGCCACCACACTATCCGTAAGTAAATTGCTACAATAAGAACGCCTGGTGTAAATGTTATTATATTAGGCTGTAGTACTATTTTACTATGATTTATATTTTATAATTATTATCACAAATAAAATTAAATTCATCTCGGATATTTTATAATTTCTTTGTAAAGTAGGTACACAAAAAATTGATATATTTTTCATTTTAAAAAAGAGGGGGGCGCGAGAGTTTCAAAAATCTACAAAGGGGGCGTATAATAAAAAAGGTTGGGAAAGACTGATCTACGATATAATGTCTGCAGGATATGAACGCCATGACGATATTATGAATGCTGAAAACGTTTCCAATCGGCTATGGACGCGTGCGCGGACCGACCGTCGCTGGTGATTAAACCGATCTGTTGAGCAGCACCGTAATAATCTCGAATGTGGTTACGTTTTTCACTCCGTAAACCGGCACACACATCGTGAGTAATACATAGGCATACAGACTTAGTTACACAAACGGATATGAGAAAAAGCGACTAGGCTGTAATTAATATTTTATAAACGTACTGTTCCACGAGCTCGCAGCCCATATTAAAATTTGGCGATGGGGATGTAGAATTTTGCGGCTATGAGATACTATACTTCACGAGTATATTATATTTTTAATGTTGGCATCACACTACTGACGAAATTCAAATATGGTTTACGTCACATTGTTTATCTTATAAATCTCCTAGAAATCAATAAAAATACCATGATTATTAGGTTGTAACCGGGCACAATATGTCAATAAAACGTAACTCGTACTCAAATTACAACTTACTTTTTTAAGTACAACTATCTCTTATTGAAAACGCTAAAACAAACGTAAATGTGATAATTTAATATTTTACCAAAAGCTTTTAGCATTATTTATTTCGTATGTTATTTGATGATATTCTTAAGACTTAAGTTTTATGTATGTAAGACATAAGAGCACAGATTTAGAAAAAGTTAACTGTATTATTAAATAATTAATATGATATACAAATCTGTATGATTGATGGGTATTCTAGTTTCAAATCGAATTAAATAAATCAATACATTTTAAATAATTTAAATATGTAAATAAATTCTATAAAAATTTAAATGACTCTAAATTTAAATTCAAAAAAAGATAATGATTTTAAGAATAATTAAGATATTACATCTTTTTAATATTAGACGTTCGTCGAAAACAAACGCATAAATCAGCTTATCATTTTTGAAATTGTTAAACATGGTTAAAAATTTAAATGTGTTTTTGAAATTTAACGCGAAATGAATTAAAATTAAGAAAAAACATTATTATATATTTGACATTCTTCATTTCATTTATAGAAATATTTTTATATCAATGACAATTATGAAAACCTAAACTATCTTCCAAATAATATAATGTATATTTTTTTTATGTGTATTGGTTTTAGGATGATGTGGTTGTTTATTTTTTTTATAGAGCTAATACTGTCAGTACTTTTTTAGGGTTAAAATACCGTGTCGTGCTTCATATGACAAGGGTTTTCCATTTGTCGCAAAAACCAGAACTTCCACCTGTTTGGAAATGGAGTATCAGTGTCTAAAAAATTGTTTCGAGATAGTAAATGTTTTCATATATCTGTTGAAAGAAAAAAACCGAATGAGTGAAAACTAATGAAGTTGGCATAATAGATCTACTTGTTTCAATTATAATATAGAAGTCTGAAGAGTACAACTATTGCAAACCCGTAAACGGACTTTTTGTACGATGTGTGTTACGTCTTTTCAAATATTTTGATTTTATTTAATGTTTTAAAACTTTAACGTTTAATTCGTAAGAAATATACAATATTATATTTTGTGATCTCATATTGGTTTTGTTATTAGTATTATTATTTTTTTTTTTTGTCATATACAAGTATTAAAGCGCCCCGGTTTAGTTTTACGTAAATAATATGGCAGTCCTACTAGTAATCATATTATTGCTGTAAAGATGTTTATAATGGAAATGTTCAGTAAATCGAAAAACGTCTAAAAGATATATTACGTCAAAAGTCATAAATTCAGTAATGTAATATTACGTTTGATACGCTTACAAACATAAACGAAAATAAGCATTTTTTTTTTTTTCAAAATGGATATACTTTTGAAATAATAATCTTAACTGTTCATCTGAAGACGTCAAAAGAAAAAAATAATTGATAAAAACGTAGTTACCTGCGGACATTCAAACGGTTCATTCAATACACAGCCATTGAATTGGTATTAAGCGCTGTAAATAAATACTGGATAACTCATAGATCGTTCGGAGTAAATTTATAGAGATTAAGCGCGATGAATATTTTAACAACAAATTGCATAGATATCCTCCGGATTCTAAAATCCATTAATAATTGTACCGAATATAGTTCCCGAAATGACCGTCGTAATTAAAAACTCCATCGTGAAAATACTAAATGAAAAAAAAAATACAGGCAAGAAGCGTGCTTTTGCTATCTTCCTAGCAGTTTTCCTGTCGGGCTGATTCTTCACATTGTGCGATAAGCGTTAAAAAATATAAAAAAGTAAAATAACTAGCGAATCGCTTGTCGTTTGGAAATGTTATGCTCTCCGTTGCAGCGTCAGAGAACGTGGCAAACTTGTTAAGAAGAAAACTTTTTTAATCTGTTCCCAGCAGAGTCCCAAGGGCTAACGAGCAGGGTCTCAGCGGCCAGAAGCAGGTAATTAAAAAAAAAAAAAAAACACGTCCCATCTCACCAGCAGCCGGTGGGTCACGCGAAATTAACATTAATTAACTACCAAACACTCGACTACGACGACGCAGGATTTACCGTGTTTTTATATTTTGTTTCGTTTCTCATTTTTTCTTATTTCGTTTTTTTTTTCTGTTCAATTGCAAAAATCACCAAATATTAGCTAAACAATGTATTACTATTATAATATATACAACATGAAGAAACCGACAGCTCTTAATACACAAACTAAACCTAATAGAATTCACATTAATGTGTGTATAAACAACACATAAGAGGTTTAGATAAATACGTAAGGTAACCACGAATGAATAACGATGTCAATATATGTTAACAATTCATTGATTTTATTCTATACAAACTATTAAAACAACGTCAAATTTCCAATAGAAATCAAAATTTTAACACAGCACTTTTCTACATTATTTATATATTTTAATAGTACCTGGTCATATTATAGTTTAACATATGATTTTTCAGACAATTAAGGTACCTATATCAATGTGTACCACTTGTTACTCAATGTAAGAATAATTCATTAATAATAATAATTTTACGAAAGTAATGTTAGTCTACAGTCAAAAATAATATAAATAGTAGGTACTTAAGATTTTTACCATTCAAATGATTTGTATAATATAAAAAAAATAAGTTCACAATATTTAAAATTGACTTTTTTTCAGATATTCGAAATATTTTGTTTTGTATTTAAATTTGTTGAGTTTCAAAGAAAACTAAAAATCATTCAATTATTTTAAAAATTGTATTAATAAATTACTGTAGAAAAAGAAAGAATAAAACAATACTATCCAAAGTATTACATGAAAACTTAATTAAAAAATATGCGTTAATAGGTATATCAGACTCCATTTGTATACTTAGAAATAAATTGTTTTTCAATATTTTGATACAATTTAAGATAATTATACAAAAATTAGCAATTGAATACGATTCAAAAGTTAATATAAAATATTATGTATTTCCTTTATGAGTAAAATATATTTAAAGTTGTAATATATGTATTATTATCAAACAAAAAAGGGTCAATTTTTTTTTTCATAATTCTGCATTTTTTCTGTTTTTAGGTTCGCTATATTTAGCACATTCTTCAATCGTGTACTGATTTTTAGTTTGAAATGTATTGATTGAGAAAAACTATTCACCATACATTAGCATTTATGTAGTAATTAAGTCTTAAAACGGATATTTGTTGATAACGATGCTTTTATACCTGTTAAGTTTAACAAAGAATAGTTTCCGTATATTTTATATCTTAAGATGAATTGTATGAAATAGTTACAAAGTTTCGTAAAACAACATTTATGTATGAAACTTAAAACATAAAAGTTGTTAAATATAATGAATGAGTTATTAAGTAGCAAAAATTTAAATTAGTTTACTAACTAATAAGTATTTTTTTTTTTTTTTTATTATTCAGTTATGAATAATAATAAAACAATTCAGATGAAAATCATCTAACGTACTTATTAATATTTTTTCATTTCACTTTTTACTAGTTCTTCGGTGCATTAAATTACACTTGTACGTTTACGTCTTGGAAAAAAAAATGTAGGCATTCTCATTGGTAATTTGTGCTATGTAGGGCTAATAAACATTCGATAGTGCAGAATATTAATCATTATTCAAGATAACGTAGAAATTGTCTTGAACAATACTATTCGTAAAATATTATCCATGGATAATGATAACGATCTCTGACAGTGATATGAGACACCTTCTGGGTTCAGTCAAGATTTGGGTAACTGTGCAACGGGTTAAATGACCGCGATTCTATCTACGGTTTTGAGATAGTATTTGAGACCGGATTAGAAACTTTACGCGGTGAGAGTGAACAAATAAATTGATTGATATTGTACGGCAATGGTCGAGAATTTGTCTCTTCCAGCGAAACGGGCACGCCTTGGGATCACCTTGGGGCGCGGTCCTCAGAAGATGTTCATGGTCGAAACTCGATAAGACTATAGGCTGGATAAGAGAACGAGTGGCGAATTAATATCCGGCAATTTGTCTCCGGCCACCGCCGAAGAGGATCGTGTCGCGGCGGCTTGGCGACGGGTGCGGAGACGGGTGCGTGGGCAAAACAAATTATGGTCCGATAATATAAATGATGACACGACACGGCCAGACCACCACGGCCGAGACCCTTGAGCCGAGCTGGGGTAGGATAAAAAAAAAAAAAATAAACCATGGAAAAGAAAAAAAAATATGCGGGCAGTTCCTAACGCGCTAATGGCAAACCAAAAGTCCCTCTCCTACTACTTTATCGTCCCTAGAGTTTGCCCAGATTTTTCTTTTGAAATTCAAACTACCCTACCAACACCACACACACAAAAAAAAGAGCAGAAGATGTTTAGATATAAATATATATATCAGCCCATAATGAACCGGTGTTATAGTGGTGACGGAGGTGGTTGCGGCGGCACCGCGCCGGTGGCGTTGGTGTTGGCGAAACTAAGTCTGCTTTTGACTTATATCGAACGCTGCGCTAGAACGACGATGTTTATTAATAGCTTTTTATTTGTTATGTGAATTTAAACGGTTCAGTATAAGTTCCTCATATTATGAATAAAAAAAATATATACAGCCTATACCCTCGACGCGCTCGTTTTACGGTTAAAGTTAATTAATTTCTACTCGTTCGATTTTACTGCGGCGCCGGGCGCGATTATTATAATAATATTTTATACCGAACCAAACCCATTAATGCTAGCGGTACGACGCAATTTGGAAACGACAGCAATAAAATATATATTTTTCGTTCATGGCCACGCACCGACACAAATTATTACAGTTGGTACACCGATTTTCCGACGACGTGAATCAGCACAACTTGCGCTGAAACCCCATTGAAACGCGGCGTACGATTCGTAATGAAAACGAAATATATTGTATCATACATGTATACAATAACTTGCAGTTACGTGACATTTCCGGAAGTCAAGAAGAGAACATTCGACTGAAATGCAAAAGTATGCGGTAAATATCGTTACATTTTTTTAAATCATTTTTTTCCTTTTATTAACAGCCATAAAAGCACTAATATATATACATAATTTTTACATACGAATATCGTGCTTAACGTGTTTCCAATAAAATAACTGCCATCGTTGCAAACTGATGCCGTTAGAAATAATTTCGTTTCGTATTATTAAAAATAAATTTAACGCATTGGGATATTATCGTTATATGGAAGCTAGTGCTTCAAATAAAAGGGAAATTAATAATAGGTATATATTTATTGTAAATAAATCATGATTTCAAGTTACAGAATCGAATACAAATACATAATCGGTTCTTTCCTTTTAAAGACAAGATGCTACAGGTGTATAACAGTATTAATAATAACAATATTGGTAATAATTATAATTCAAAGGCCAGTGCCCCCGCAGCAATCGCAGGAAGTCAAACGTTCTAGATAAAACGATTTGTGCTTATATCTACTTAACCTCTTGACTTCGAGTCAAATGACGAACGTAATACGAAGACGTGTTTACATACACATAAATAAATTCATATTATAAAAGCAATTTATTTCGGTTAAATTTATGAGCCGACTACTCTACCTCTGCCTGCGAAAAACGTTTGCGTGAATTTACAACTGTATAGCTATGAACGACATGGTTGAAAATTGCCCCGTAAATAGCAACCACAGTTTTACAACCAGACGAATATATTACATATACCACGTATATACGTTTCAGCTTAAATCGAGCAGCAATATTATATTCCGTCGTATAGTAGTAACACCGTGGTGAAAAGGCGGCTAGGCGTTGAGAGTGGTCGGGGGTAAGAAGAATTTTCGTATTTCGTTAGCCTATTTCTTTTGTACGTAGATAAAATATATTTTTTTATTATTTTTTTTTCCCCCGTTTTGTTTTCACCATGTACACGTCCTAATGTAGGGCTGTGAACGCAATAAAACAACGCGGCAACGGAGATGGCGGCGCTTTGCGTGATGCGGAATTTTCCAAACACCACCGCCGTCGTGCCTGGGTATCAGCTGGCGACTAAATTGGGTAGAACGCCTCTTTTATTATTTCTACATTATGAAGAAGAAATATTTCTCAGCGCGTGCATCAGATTAAAAACACTACCACCTCTGAGAGAGAGAGAGAGAGAGAGAGAGAGAGAGAGAGAGAGAGAGAGAGATCCAAAACACACTCATACACTACACAAGTACATATTTAATTTTTAAAGCGCCAAAAATAACCACTTCTAACACTGATGAGGGATGCAAAACATTAATGTATACGGTTTGGTGACAATAGGTACATCTAAATTATAATATGATGTGGTAAGAGAATTCTTATATCATAACTAATATTTAATATAGCAATACTATTTTTTTAATTTTTTATTATTTTTTTTAAATGAATAGGTACGTGTAATATAATAAATATTGAACTTAACGAGGTATCAAAAAAAAATTTGATTTACGCTTCAGACTTAAGTATACTGTATACCTAATATTATTCAATAAACATATAAAATACACCTATAGTTGATAAACCTAAGCTAAAGACATTGTTTTGGATATAAAACGAGAATATGACGTATGCGATACATTTTTGAAATTTCTGACTATAAAAGTGATATTTTTTTCATAGGTAACTAGTTTCATTTCAAAAACTATTCTGAAAATTTTGATATGGAGTAAATGAGTATGTCAATTATTAGTATTTAATCGATATGTATGTCATTGTCATCCTTTAATTAATATTAACATTGTGAGACTTTATAAAAACACCAGACGATTAAATTTACCTATACAGAATAGTAGAAAAACGATTATATCAAGAGTTGAAGCTATTTTCCCTTAAACAATTTCCTTCGATAAAATATACTAGTGTAAATAAGTCTCGTAATCAAATAACATCTTTCCAATAAACTTATCGGTGAACCAGACATAAGACTTCCGTTACACTTAATAAAAACAATAACTTTAAAATTGATGAATACATAGAATTTACAAAATTACTAAACACATTTCATGTGCCTATAAATTGTGTTATAATCTAAATATAGGTACACGTAACACGCACAAGTCTATTTTTTTACAATGCCCTAATGTTCTTTAATTAATATTTATAATGTTTTGAAATGAACCTATTTTTCATGATTTGACAATTGTGATTATAACAAATATTGACAAAAATACATTTTATTTTTCAATCACTGATAATTGTGTATTGTCAAAGAATTGGTGTATAGGTAACAATATAAATAAACACGGTAAAAAATTGTGGGATATTCATTAATAATAATACCCCTAATCACTTGCTGTTTTTCTAATTCAACGATTAAATAACAAGATTAAGATACGAAGTATGGAACAAGAAGTCATTAATTCATATGTCTAAGATAGTGTACTCGTATATAACCTCAAAGACCTAACGTATTTTGTACTACTTTAAACACACCATAACGACGGTACACAATTAACAGAGTAAACTTGTCGAATGGAAATTGGAAATTGACTATAACAGGAAATTGGAAATTGAATATAGGAAATTTTCACGAGCTGTGAGTATAAATATTTAAATGAACAGATTTTTTTTTTTTAATTTTATAAATGTTTATGATTTTCTAAATGAACATAACTTTAAAATACACACTTTCTCAAGTTTAATAAAATAATATTTTAAAGGAACGCTGTTCAATGTGCATAATGTGCGTGAAGTATGTATTACCTTCTCATCCTCTCTGTGATAAAAAATTGGCATTATGCGTTTAAGAACTCTCATTAACACAGTCAACCGAGAAACGAGTATCAGATGTTAAGCACATCACATACGATTAAAATAACCAATTCGATCTAAACTGCCAATATTTATCCAGTACATAAACAAAGTGTTACAGTTATATTATAATTTGAAAAGAACAATACCTTGAGTAAATCAAATTATATAGGTTCTTTTTTTTTTACCTAACAAATTTCAACTCAATATACTATCATGGTAATGATTACATCATTGTTAAGAAGGTTTAAATGTAATTTAAATAGCATCTATTAAAAATTAACGTAAATAATTGGTGATGTATTCATTAATTATATATATAATTATTTGTCATAAATGGTAGAAAATTTACGTTCTACCGTAGGTACTTAAATTTACAAAACGTCACATCATTTTTAGATTCTGAACGAAGTGAAGAATGTATTGATTTTACTATGATGTGTGTTTTTTTTTTTTTTTTGTTTTTTTTTTTTTTTTTTTTTTTTTTTTTGTTTTTTTTTTTTGTTTTTGTGTCTGTGTACACCATAACTACTCGAAATAATGCTTCAATTTTGAACTTCAGGGTATGTTTTCGGTAGCAAAACGAATATCGGAGGTACCTTAGAGAGGTCACAAGTGAAAATTCCCAAAAGTTTTCAAATGCCACGGGAAAAACAAACAAAAAATGAGGAAAAACCGGTACTTTTTGTGCAAAACCCGTTTTCGACGAAATCGATTTTTTTATTTAGCCGTTACTCAAAAACCAAAAATTGTAGATACTTGAAATTTTCACCAAATGTTTATATTGAAATCATCTATACGTGGTAAAATTTTGGAACACTTTTGACTTTTATTGAGCTAATTATAGACAATTGAAATTTTCAATTTTTTTAAGTATTTTTTTTTAAAATAACGATAAAATTTTTTTTTTTTGCCAGAAAATCTTGAAAATTTAATACAAGGTTTCTTATAAGTTGTTCCATAACTGATAAAAAAAAATCCAAAATCGTAAGTCACAATTTTTTTTTATAAGTGCTCAAAGTTCCAATTTATACGAAATATGTAAAAATTGCGAAAATTTGCAAATAATTTTGTTGTTGAAAAATCGTAAAATTTTTTTCTTTTATAACTAAGTTTTGAAAATTTGGTACAAGGTTTTTCATTAGTTTTTCTTCAATTATCTGCAAAAAAAACTCTACCGGATTCAGACAAAAAAATTTTATGAGTGTTTGAAATTTAAATTTTTACAAAAACACGTTAAACAACGGTTTAGCCTCAAACGATTTTTGCTAATTGTTTTTTTTTTCAAAAAGTATAAGTTGTAGAAACTTGAAAATTTTATCAGTTGTTTATATTGGCATTTTCTTTATATAATTTTATTTTCAAAAGATTTCACTCATTTTTAATCAATTTATAGGCATTTGAAATATTCGATTTTTTTTATTTTTTTTTTTATAAATGTTGATAAAAAAAATGTAGCTCGGACGAAATACTTGAAAATTTAATAGAAGGGTCCACATAAGTTGTTCTAACTCCCATTCAAAAATTATAAAAATACATAGGCACAAAATTTTTTTATAAGCGTTTATAAGTGCTAATATTGACAAAATTCGTCAAAATCATGTATATTTGCTATGTATTTTGCAGTTGAAAATTCATAAAATTTTAAGTATTCAAAACTAAGAATTGTAAATTCGGTACAAAGTTTGACATACGTTTTCCTTCAATTATCTGTAAAAAAATTTGCACTGGAATAAAATCAAAAATTTTTATGAGTGTTTGAAATTACAATTTTTTCACATAATCGCGTAAAATAACAATTTAGGCATCATTGATTTTTGATATTTGTTCTTATTCAAAAAGTATAGGTCGTAGAAACTTAAAACTTTTACAAAATGTTTAAATAGGCATTTTCTTTACATAGTTGTATTTTCAAAATATTTCGTTTATTTTTTAGCTATTTATAGGCATTTGAATAATTCGATTTTTCTTAGATTTTTTTTTATAAAAGTCGATAACAATTTTTTGGCCCTACCAAATCGCTTGAAAATTTAATAGAAGGTTTTGAATAAGTTGATCTAAGAGTGATTCAAAAATTATTCAAATACATAGGCACAATTTTTTTTTATAAGCAGTTGAAGTTCAAAAATCGACAAAATTTGTCAAAATCACGAATATTTGCAAATTATTTTGTAGTTGAAAATGTATAAAAATTTTTGTATTCAAAGATAAGAAATGAAAATATTATGTAATATCACAGCTGATAAAGATAATTAAATAGATTAAGTTTATTATAATATAATCAGTAGCTGACAGCTGTTCTATACAAAATATTGGTAGATTGTAAACACAAGGTGTATAACGTACCTTTACATGGTTGAATAGAACGTTACTAACTTCCAATTTCCAGTTATTTTAATGTGTGTATCAGTTCCATAAACATGCGGATTTTATATATTATTATTAATTATTAATATTTAAATAGACGTAGCCACGGAGCATTCAGCATATATGGACGGCGGGGTCGGGTGGTGCCGTCACGATAGTGCATTTAGGCAAATAATATGGTATTTACCTACGCCCTATCTATGCACATCCTGGTTTGTCCAATGCTCACGAGCAGAAGTCACATGAATAGACAAATGTAAATTTAACCCAATCTAGGATATTAAAATAAAATATATATTACAATTTAAGGCTGACATCTTCATCTTCGTTCAGAATCGTTTTTTTTTTTTATAATATAAAATAATTCCAAAATCTATCCAATAATGCCTAATCTAGCAATGCATCTCGTGTATCCCACCCAACTACTGTATCCTGTACTTAACTTACAATGATTTATCATTGCATTCAAATGTAAAGTACCATACAACTAAACTATCGTAAACCAGGTGATCCCATGATAGAAAGTGCTATACACTCCTCACCATTATCTTGTCCGAGGAGCGAAGCGACGAAGGACGAACTTCCACCACCATTATCTTATCGGCTTTTTTCTATTTCATGTACCTATATGCGTGAGATCATGTATTATGAATTCATTAAATTACTTATTAAATATACATATACATATACATACATACATACATACATACATACAAACATATTGTATACTATTGCTTTATTATTAAAAATAAAATTAGATAACAATAATGGAAAAGAACTGAGAAATTACAAAAACTCTTAATTTTGAAACAATTATAGATATTAGTATGTGATGATATAAAAATAAAATTCTAACAACAAAAGAGACGTTATGTTTTGATGTTTCGACATGAATATATCCAAAGTTAAAATTTAATATATTGACTGTATTTATCACTATTATTTAAATTACCTCAACATTTTAATTCAAATATCAAAATATATTTGTAACCATTCTATTGTCATAATTATTATGACAATGCCATACTGATATATTATTTTTGATCCGTTTAAATTAACTATAAATAGCGAATGTGAGTATATAAATATACATTATACATTAAACTATAAAATTCAAAATATAGATTTAATTTATTTTTAAGAGAAGACATTAGCTGTCCATTAATGATACGTGAGTGTAATTTAGCCAGGGATGATTGACTAAATTAATATTTACATATTTTAATCGGATTATCTATTAACAGTTGATAAAAATAAAGTGAGTCGAATTGCATAAATGTGTACATCTAACATAACTGATAATTATCATTCACTCAGTAGTACTCAGTACTTTTTAGTAAGAAGCGTTAAAATATTTAGTGTGAACAGTATCAATTTTTATTTTTGTATAAGCAATGGATTTTTAAATAATATATAACATAGTCTAAGAAAAATGTATGCTATTTCAGCTATTCATAGTAAATACACGTTTTGCAAAAATAGTATCGATCTATTAATAAATCTTGTAAAATTCTATTAAACTGATTGAAAAATCTTTGTAATTTTCATTATGGTAACACTTATTTAACAATGATACCAATTTGATATTTGAAATGTCTTTTTTTAATACCATAATAAGTATTAAATTATGGTTTAAAATATATTTATGTCTTTCTACTTCATGCTTTTTTATTTGTATAAGAAGAGAAACATTATTTTAGTAATTTAAGAATATAGATGTAACTTTTCATGAATACCGTATGCATTTGCCAAAGTCGTATTCATAGTATCCAAAAATGCATCATAATTATAATTATACATAGTAATTTAAGATAAAATGAAAACAAACACATAATTACTACCTACCAGTTACATTTTTATTATTTCTATTTGAAAACATGAGTGTGTTTTTCTTGAAAAAAACTAAATTTTTTTAAAAACATTTGATTTATTTTGCGTTATACCATACCATTACCTATTCTATACATGTATTAGATACAACTTGTATAGTTTGTAGAAAGAAATTTAATTATTATATTCAGCTCTATATTATTTGTTTTAACTTTGTCTGCTTAGTAATTTATAAACTTAACAAGTATTAAAATTTTAGTTCCATTAAATAATTTTCAAGGTAAAACCACAATCTTTATTCATAATTAATAGTAGTATCACAACTTTTAATTTTGACAGTGGCGTCAATTTTGCACTTGAATAAAATATTCATATTTTTTGTTACCATAAATGTTTAAAACTGTTCAGTCATAAAATGCGTTTGTCCATTTTAGAACTTAAAAAGGTCATAACAATAAATCCATCTTAACTTATTATAATTAATATGAAGATTTCATGTTTTCCTGGTAGTTATTCTATAGTATTGTTTTTTTTTTTAGTTTTTTCCTTTTTTTACTAATTATATTATGTATTTACTACTTGGTTTATTTTTGAATTTCAAGAGCTCAATGGAATATAATATATATAGATATACATATATTATTGACAAAAATATAAAATTAAAACTACTGGCTATACATATCAATTCTAATGTCTAAAACAGAATCTGTTATCTATTATCTGATGATAGATATAATTCGAAAACAATAGTAACCTATAACCACGATTTAATAACAATGATCCGTGAAGTTGCTCTTCCTAAAAAGAAATTAGTGAAAATCATAGTGGTCAAAAAACACATTTTCACAAACATGCAATTTTTTAAAGAAATATTGACATCTTATTTAAAATTATTTAATAACGTATATGATGTAAATATTAAAATAGTATACGATAAATGTAATATATATAAAAGTATAGGTACATATAGATATTGAAATAATCTTTACAAACTTTTTTAACTTAAGTAAAGATAAGTTTACAAACACTTATGGTTAAATTCATACATTTTATAAAGTGAAAAATAGTCACGTTTGAGAATATTTCTTCAATACTTCAAAATACAATAATAAAATTAATGTTAAATATTGTCCTTTAGAATTCAGTTGGCATTTCAGTTAAAAAATAAGAAATAATCGTTAAAAAGTAATTTAAACAACTAATTAGTAAAATAATTAAATTTCTGATGAATAATTTCATTTAATGGATATTATCATACATAGGTTACATATATATATATATATATATATATAGAGAGAGAGAGAGAGAGAGAGAGAGAATCTAATACCTCCCTATATTATTACAGTGTTTATTTTTTCTATGAGTTATTCCGATACTTTACTAACATCTACATAATAAAACTTTTAAATGCTTTTTTTCTTAATTAATAATGCACGAAAGAATTTATAAATTGATATTTAATTTTCTTATTGGCATTAGTTATCAACACTATTTAAATGTTTCAATGTAGAAAAAAACCTGTAACACGACTACATCCCATCACAACTCGGTTTCAAAGTCTAGTTATATTTTCAACATTGAGGTTTTTTCTTCACTTGTTATGTTCACGCGGCGAACTCATTTATCACTGTCGACAAAACACGACAAGCTTTTAAAAGCGATATCTACAACGTTCGGTTCGCATTATTTTCAAATATAAAAAGAAGGGGAAAATTGTAATATAATATATATTATACATAAAAGTGACTGTATGTATAATATATAGCACGTATACAGTAGATGGTAAGGAAGAAGAAAAAACATTGGAAAATCGATTACATTCGACTACAGTGGGAATTCATTAAAGTAATGTGTACTGGACTCTTGAAGTTTTGGAGGTAATTTACACCCAATAAAACTGTAATCAGAGCAATTTGTTGTTCTAAGCTTTTTCAAAGTAGAAAAAAAATACCAAAGAAACCAAAACAACGGTGCATAGTACTTGTAAAACTAATAAAAGTCCGTAGCACATGTGGACTAAATTAAATTGCGACGAATCTATCTATTGATTCGGCGCTTCCGTTTGTTTGTAATGCTCTACACACGAGTAATACCTAGCAGGTTCGGATACTAAGTATTTTCTGTTTTTTCGTCTTTTTTCAAATAAATCATCGGAACACATAGTCTTAGATAAAGGATATCGCAAGTCTATAAATATCAATATGTATAAGTCATAGTCTAAATATGTGTATAATTAAATACATAAATCCATATATCTTCTTACGTATGCAGTATATGGTGCATAAATTATATAAATTATTCAATGGAAATTTTTTTTTAAGTTTAAAAAAAATAATTTTAACTAACAAATTATCATACAATAAGAGAGTCATTTTCTAAAACCATTTTCTAAGGTAAGTAGTCATTTTAACAAAAACTCTTAAATTAAAAAAAAAAAAAAACTAGTTAACTAAATGCACATAAAAAAAAACTATTAATAAAATGGTCGTGGAAGTTTGTCTTTAGTCTATTTGGTCTTTGGACAAGACAATGGTGACGGCCGATGGGTGTATTTAGTAATAATTTCTTTAGTAAAAAGCTCTTAATATTGATGTAAATATATTATAATGTTTGCACATTTTACCGTTTTACATTACACTAACTGTAAGTGAAACACCTGGTGGGTGAGATACAGGTGGAGGTAAAGTGGCAGAGACATAAAACATATTAATTAAATTATTATATTAATATAACTGATTCATAGAAATCGAATTAATATTTGGAGGACAATTTATACAACTATATAGGTAACCTATAATCCTATAATCTCTTCTGGACTCCCACTTAAGTAACGATTGGGATTCAATTGATTGTGAGTTAGAGACAAAAAAAAATAGCGGCTGGCAATCAATTAGCTATGCTGGGATATGATAAAGCACGTAGATAATACCAAATAAATGTGTATTATGATTTCTAAGGATATCTACAATATGTACTCTTCGTATGTTATTGGAGATAACATAAAGATAGTTTAGTTCAAAACTTAACCATTCAATTTTCTAGAAAAATCTTGCAGAAAAATTGGGGTTTTCCATGTAGTTTAGATCAGTGGCGGATTCGGAAATCAATTGAGGGGGGGGGGGAGGGGTAAAAGCAATAGTACGATATCATTTGACTGAATGTGTGTATGTGAAAGAGAGCTATGAGCACCAGTGCTGTGAATAACGACCACGCTCCAACAATATAGTATGATTAGTGAAAATATTTTTGAATATTCTATTAATAAAATTAGGTATTTTGGGTGTTAGTGTATTACAATCGGTAGCTCGGGAGGATGTCTCCTTTGATGATCGTCATCGGCATTAAAAATTATTAGATTCAATTCACGTTTTATTTTAATCATACATTTTATTTTAATTCCATTAATAACTAAATGAATTATTACTGATTGTATTCAATAACTTTAAAAACATTATAAAAGCGAAAATACAAGTTTTAATTCACAAAACTTAGTCGTCACAAATCAAAAATCTAAGTTAAAAACCTAATACATAATATACATATATGCGCGTGGTAAATTTTGAGCCAAAAAAGTTTTGACTATAAAGAAAAAAGTTTAAAAATTGATTAAATAAAACAAATTAAGCAAAAATAATGTATTTACCGAAAAATGAGTATAGTGTTATAAAAAAAAAAAAAAAAATCCTCTTAAAACGTATAAAACCTAAAACATTATATATAAAAACAATTTAGTATTACTATATACAACAAATATAGTATTTTTTATACATTTATTTTGTCTATTTTCTAAACCTTATTTTGAGAATCTTTATAAAGAGGAAATCTTACATCACAAAAGGATGAAGTAACCAAAACGATAAACTAAATTTAATGAAGTTGGAAAGCAAATTGGGAAAAAAGTAATGTTTACTGTGGAAAATATAATGTGGGATGCACTGAAATAGAGTTTTCTTATCTGTAAATTTATTGACAATCTTCAAAGTTCAGATTTCTAAAAGTGGGAGTACGGTTAAGGAGTTAAGAGCGTCGAAAACCGATGGTTTTGGCAGAATTATTTTCAGATTTTTCTAGCATGATCATTGTACCTGAATTATATAATGTTAGCCAAATACTTATTTATTATTCTTTGTCTTATAATTAGTATACTGAAAGCGTAGGTGAAAGTAAGTTAATTATTTATGGAACATGTTATATGATTATAAAAGTAAATAATATTTTACAGATAGAGTTATTTTAATATCGTTATTGGTAGGTTGATACACATTAGCTAAACCTTATTAATTTCATATAAACGAATACAATCATTGTTGATCTTTAACAATTGTATACACTATTATTTCTAAGTACGTAATAATGCAAATGTGGGACAGATCATTATACTACTCAAAATTACTTGAATTTAACATACAGCAATTGATATTTCAATAGGTATACTGTAAATTAAAAAAAAAAAAAAAAGGCTGATAACTTATTCCATAAAACTTTAATAATTTAAAGGAATAACTGAAATGTTTTTCCCAGTGTATAATATAGTATATTGATGAATATATATATATATATATATATATATATGAATTAATATCTCTATTTTTTATTTATAAAATGTGTAAATAATTTTCAAATATATAATAAATACATTTAATCGTATACATGTTATAATTTAAAATTTTATGAAATTTCACATATTATGTATCTATAAATATTAACTTGAGTAATGAAATACATAATGTACCATAAAATTAATAGAAAAATGGCTTAATCAATTCACATAAATTATTTTTTATTAGTAGTAGAATAACATTGACACTTATGAAGAAACTAATAAGAAAAATAGGTTAATAAAAAACACGCGAACTGCGAATTAATATTTTAAATAATCTGATGCATTACATGAAAAACTTTTAGATTATTTACTTTAAAACTGTTCATTTATACAACAATTTAAGACAAATAAAGTTTAATCACTTCAAACAAATGAATTAAGTATTAAATTTTTAACAATTACGACACATTTTATATTATTCATTTGAATATAGTATCTGCCCGTACTATTAATGTATAATTTAAGGTTTATAAGTTAATAATTAAATTATATACTTGATGAATGATTATTATTGTAAAGTAGTGTTATTTATTAACTTAACTTTCAAACCAACTTAATAACAGTATAAGTACTCAAAGGTAAAAATTACACATGTATTAATAAATCAAAC
Source organism: Therioaphis trifolii (assembly GCA_027580255.1). NCBI lineage: Eukaryota > Metazoa > Arthropoda > Insecta > Hemiptera > Aphididae > Therioaphis > Therioaphis trifolii. Next base: position 61,049,030 of record CM050404.1, read on the forward strand.
AATTAAAATAGTCATACACTGTGGGTATTAAAATATTAAATTACAAATAATTAACACATTTTAATTGAATAAATAAAATAAAAACCATATTCATCAACTGATGAATATACAGAACCTAATGTAATGTAATACATAATTATATAAACTATAATAAATTCATCTAGTCAAAATGTATGAAAATAAAAGTCTAGGGGGGGGGGAGTTAAACCCTCCCGTCTACGGGCATAGTGTATCTAGTTTGGAGTGAGCCAATGAGTAGTAAAGTATTTCCAACGTTAAAGGACAATAGTTAAAGATTTTTTTTTTTTGAATAGTAAATAGAAAATCTTATTTTTTACAAAGAAAGTGAAAACTTAATATTGGTTAGAATATCATTCCAAAATCTTTATAAGTACCTAGTAACTATTTACATTGAAATGGGAAACATTGAATACATGGAATAATTTAATAATAATGATTCTCTTTTTAAATACAAATCTCTACAAGGATATTGATTTGTGTCACCTGTAATACAAATATAATCATAATACAAACCATATATTGTAATAATATTGTGTCATTTAACTTCATCACATATATGAGGGCAGTATAGTCACTTAGTCTACAGCACTTAGTCTACGACTAAGTATTTGAATGATAGTTAGAAATATTTAGAAAATTAATTTGTTAAAAATGCATACTTACATATTTTATGTTATAATATCTTTTGGTACACTATGAAGTTAATTACTGATTTTAAAACTGTTTTTCTCTTGAAAAATATGTTTTGTTATCTGTCTGGAGTGTGGTTAACTTACCTGGAAAAAAATTAATTAATTTAAGTAAATAAAATATAAGTACAATCATATAATGTACGTAAATAATATTTCAAATCAAATGTTATTCAAAGCGTAAAGTACATTATTAATTAATTTTTGGGCTTCAGAATAAATTATGTTTTACAATGACAAAAAGAATATAGATTTAAAAATAATATAGAAAATTAATATATGATTTTTATATCAATGGGAAGAATACTACATTTCAATAGAAATAGTAAATATTCGGTAACTTATTATCCTATGTGTATCCTAATTAAAAATTTTAATACATCTCGTAGAATATATTTTATAAAACGAGTTGGTATAAATTAAATTATTTAATACTAAATAATTTAATATTAAACAGTGGTTTAATTCTAAAAATGCATTGCTATGAGTTTAACTCTATGATGATTAATAATACACAATTTAAAACATTTGAAAATAATCCACCATACGAGCCTATGTATTACCATATTATACAATTTATTTTGTAATTTACAATTTAATTACGATAGTCAATTTCGTTCACTTACATTCTATTTTATTCAGTTACAGAATAATAAATTAGCTTTAAACAAAATAAATTGCACAATTAACTTTCTTAGAAAACAATGGAATAAATAAACAACGAAGGTGGATGATATACACTTAAGAGTACCTTTGATAATTATAACTGCGGTATATATTATTTTAAGGTTGAACTGAAAGTGCTGAGAGATTTGAACATTTACTTATAATTGTTATGTAGCACAAATCATTTCTATGAGATTGAGAAATTATACCTTTTACGAAGTTAGTCAGTTAGACAGTAATGAAGAGTGTAGACTCTTTAAATTTTGTTAAACGAATAAAAATTAGTCTTGTATAAAAATGTTTAACATTAACACGACACGAGGATAATAAAAAAACAAGTGTAACAATTAAAAGAAAAAAAATGGAAAGTTATACAATTTGTTTGGATCATACGATAGAAGTTGAAACTGAAGGATAAATTATTTAAAAATTAACATGACCTGTCGAAAAGTTTTAATTAAACTTTTGTAACACACTCAGGGGACTTCATATTCAGTTTTGTTGAACCATAAAATGAATTCTGTTATACACAGGTGTTCAAGTATTCAAAAGTAATTGAAGTTAACTAATTTAGATGATAAAAAATAATGTTATGATACATAAAAAAAAATTAATTACGAAGTAAAAAATTTGATTATTTATTAAATATTATTACTTTTAATTGTATACCTATATGAGACATTGAATACAAAAAAAAAAAAAATAATAATAATAATAATAATAATAATATATTTAAATTCGACTTATTACCCACTCAAATACTTTCAATAGATTTTGTGAGATTTTTACATTTATTTCTACCTTCGAAATAATTTATTAATTTTTAATATTATAATGTTTACTTTTCAGGCCACAATAAGCAACGTATTTCAAGGGAATTATTCAGAAATAACCTCTTTTATGAAAAGGAATTTCGTTAAGGGCGTGTTTGAATACAAGTAGATAAATCAAACAACTGTCTAACAACCATTTTTTTCATTAACTTTACTTATTTTTTATGATTGATCAATATTTTAGATTATTGGCGGAGTTTCAAAAAATAATTTCAGTTAGTTCCAAAGAAAAATACAGAGAGTAAAAAATACACCATAATTAATACTATAGATTAATTAAACAAAACAAAATTAAAAATAAAAGAAAAGCGTTGAAAGTTTGGAAGCGTGCAAGAGAAATATGTAAATATGCGATAAGATGAGCGGGGTAGCGGAAGAAAAGGAACGAAAACTCCATGTGCTGTTCCGGTTATTGCAGTGGGAATCAAGGTGTAATTCTCTGGATTTCCCATCATCCACATGGTTCACTTAATTGCTTGGTCCCTATCCGCAACATTAAGCATCTGGAATAAAATACACATCCCTACCCTTCTTTCCTTCCAGTTTTTATCGGTCCTCCCTTGGAAATAAAAATCCATTTAATTCACGACCCCAATTTATATATAAAACCTTGGTGGAGGGCAAAAAAAAAACGTGGAGACGGCCCGTTTCATTAAGCATGGGAGTTATATATATCGACATCATTAAAAAAATTGTGAGAGAGTTGGGAAAGGAGAAAAAATGATAGGTGAGTGGCGACAAAAAATATAGTGGGAGTTGAATACAACAATAACTCTCCCGGCCACTGAGGAAAAACACTCGGGACTTAAATATTTCTCTGACTTACCATGTCGATTTATTTACGTACTTTATCTAACGAGACATCCAACCCCATGTCCACTTAAAGAATCATTAACGATGAGTTAAATAGGATGTATATTATACTTATACCAAACACTTATTTCTAATGTAAATAATCTTAATGTCTTAAAATTACGATAAAAATAGACAAAATTAAGATAAATAGATGCGATGGTAATTACAAATAAATGAATATATCAAAAGGTGTAAGAAAAAAAAAATAAATACTGATTTATTTTTATATCAATCAAACTGTAAAAGATAGATAAAACCAATTATAATACACAACAACCTTTTTCCAGTATTGTTTCCAAAACAATGGCAGTCCGTATTGCAGACAACAGGTTCGGTGCGCCCAAATAGGTTTTTTAATTAAATACCGCCGCAATCAATGAATATGAATCGATTTAATTAAAATAAAATTAAAATGACAATTAACAAAAATTGACAGAACAATTTCGAGTGTTTTGCCACAATAACAGATTAACGATGTCATGACCGTAAAAATGAAATAAAAAATAACAACAATTTGAACGTAGTCAATACAACAAAAACGAAAAAGTGATTAAATCGTTAAAATTGATAAATGATGGTCATCGTCCTTTTCTTTTATACATGACATTTGATTTTTTACTTACACAAATAAATTAGTTGGATTTCAGACACCTATATCTATTAGTGAGGTGCACACGTGTGTTTTTTGTTCCTACAAGTTGAACATGTTCAATAAAGTATTCATTTTTATACGCATATCTGATACATATAAATATGTATTTATAACATAAATGTTGTTATAGTGAATGGTTGATAAAAAAAAGTGCCTACATTGTGTCATTGGAGACACACGAGTACCTTCATCATATCGTGACAATAATGTGCATAACATGGACGTGTACGAGGGATAAACAATAAAAAAGAACGAATAGATTGGCCTAGGTAGGAAAATTGGAAACAAATCGGTATTGCAACAATGTTTAAAGAAAAATTCTGAAATTTGAAAAAATTTCTTAAAATATTAACATTTATTGATTTGGATGGCTGATAAAAAAATAATTAATTATACTTTAATAATAAAATACGCCAATTAATAGATCATGCAGAAAAGCTGAGGTTTAGTAAAATCTCAATATTCTGATCAGAGGTCAATGGAAATGTCAAATTATAAGAAAATGTAAAAACGAATTAATGTTTAAATACATTTTCATATTGTAGTTTTCATTTTCATTTTCATGTTTAAGTATGTATATATGTTTAATTTAACTAAAATACAAATACAAACATTTCACCGAATTTAGTTTTTTTATTGAATTTACATCGAATTATAAGATAAACATTATAACAACTTAAAATACTTAGTTATACGGAATGTTGAACAATGTAAAATTGATAATTTAATTAGGTTTTTATTTTATCATTTAATCATAAATCCTCTTTGGACCACTGTTGTATCATTATAGTAGAAATATCGGTTATATATAACAGCTACTTAGGCACCATTAGCTCTTAATGAATAAAATTAATAAGGATTTTATCCATTCAAGGACATCAAAGGGAAAGTTAATATACTCATTAAGAAACAATGAACCCCTCATTCTCAATATAGTTGTTCAAAAATAGAACCTTCAATTTACCGTTGTGAAAATGATTCAATGCCAATCAAATACATTGATTTTGGAGCATATTATAATAATAATCATTGATAAATCGTTTCCAAATAAACTGAAAACAATTCGTACCTAATTGAATATATTTTTGAAATAAATTTTAATATGAATTCAAGAATATTAAAATTAAAATTTTGAAAAATCTTAGAAAACACACTTATATTTAAATAAAATTCTTTAGTACATTAAACAAACTAATTTTTTTGAATACAGTTTTTCAATAAAGTAAATGAAAAAGCAATAAAAAAGAGTAATATATGAAAATAATTTACTGTTAAAGACAGCACCTACTCAACGCTGACAAGTTAAGAATATGAAAAATATGGATATAAATAAAGCACAATTTTAAAACCAGTTATTTTATTTAACTTTATTGATTTAACAATAAGGGACATATTATTATTTACACAGAAGTCTATAAAATATTTTATTTAAATTAAAAACGTTAACGTCAAATTGAATTACTAACCATAATTACTGATAATAAATTAAATTTGAGAATCATTTAAAATTGAATACTATTTCCAATATCAAATGTTATAAAAAATTGTGTTTTTTTTTTCATATAAATGAATATTAATATTTATTTTAAACCAATTTTAATTTGAATGAATAACAGAAATATTTATAATTAAGATTAACATAAAACTATACTCACTTATTGATCGATTAAGAATACGTATTAATATTATATTATATTGTATAGTTTGATATACTTACACGTAAATATAGTAAATATTATTAACTTATAAATTAACTTTGTTGAAGCTTGTCACAAATATTATTGAAATGTTAAAATAATAACTTTTGGTATAAAATAGATTACTGTGTTTTTTAGAATGAGATTAAATCTGCTGGTATATTGAATACCACAGAGGAAAATTGATTTTTCATTACGCCCAAACTATATTATATATATTTATTTATTTTTCAAATTATATTTGCTTCAAATCGTTTTAAAAATGTATATCATTAACATGGATCTTTTCCCAAATTTGAGATCTATTTATACTCTAACTTAATATAATAAAAAATTGTTAAAATGAAACTAGGAGTCGATAATTTACACTAATTGTATTACACAAATGAATGTATATCACGATTGCACCATTCAAGGCTATGACTGCTAGTTAAAAGAGACAGTCTACTATCTTATCATTTATGAGCCAAGGGTTGTGCCAGAGGAAACCGTCAAATTTTTATAGTAATGTAATATGTACATAGATGTAAAAAAAAAAAAACTTCTGAAAAGATAAGGAGGCACTCTGAGATTTAAAGGCACTTTTTAGATAATGTAATATAATATAATATTTCTTTAAACGTATAAAGATATTTGTATTACACTCTATGATATTTGAAAAAAATATTTTCAAAATAAAATGCTTTAAATTAATCAGAATATTTATGCAGTTTGTTCATTTTGAAAAAAAAATTTCAACGTATTTGAAATCATTTTTATTTAAAATAAAATATCTGCCCTTTTAAATCACTTTATATTTATCATTTAAGGAATTTATCTTTATGCATAATAAATGTTAGTTACTTAAAAACAACAGTCTTAAAAAAAAAAAAAAAAAACAAAAAACAAAAAAAAAACACGCGAATACATAATTATGTATTATACAATATCCTTAACATCGATTTTTGTTTTACATTTAAATGAAAAAATATGTGAAATTTATAATAAAATAAATGTATTATACAATGGAAATTTGAAGTTTAATTAAAAATATAAAAATTTAATTTTAATTTAATTTATTAAATTTAAGATTGAGATAAGTATTATAAATGCATAACATTTTTTTTCAAAATAGGCACCAAAATACAAAATTTCGTTACATAGTATTTTATTAATGTTATAATAAACAGCTGTAATATATCATAAATTAAATAATAATGAATTATTGAAAAATGACTTAAGATCCAAAATATGTATTACATATACTTCAAATTGAACATTGAATATGAAGTTCAAATCACTTAATATGTTTACATAAGTAATTTTAATAGGTAAATAAAAGATATTTCACAAACATACTTATATAATTTACATAAGTATTATGTTATCACCAATATACACCATTTTAATATTGATTGATGCAAATATATATATATTTAAATTTTTTTTTTTAAAGACAATCTATGAAAACATCGTTTAAATAATACATCTAAATAAAAAAATAGTTCGAAATTAAAATGATTAAATCAGTATTCAAAAATAAACACTTAATTATCTTTTAGATGGATGTCCTCCATAGATTTAATAACAATAATTCAGGTAGGGATATCCAGACTAATAAGATTAATTCTGTTCAGCGCAGAAATTTTTATAATTTTTAATCACGTGTAAACAATCAATTACAAAATTAAAGTAATTTATCCATATAATATATCGCATTATATGTATTGAAAATAGTGGGCAGAACATTTTTTTTTTACAACCATTTGTACAACCTTACGTCACAGTATACACGTACGGGGTAGGCGAAATTCGTATAATTATCTGCATATTAAAACAAAGTTAAAACGATTTAAGAGTCTGTTAAAACATATTATCCTTGCAGTGTATGCAAGAGACAAAGACAACCAACTATGCTAAGGCATCAACGACAAATTGTTATCTTAATTAGTTTTTAGCATACGAAATGTACAATTAAATAAACGTTACGAACATTCGTATTATGATTATTTCATAGTTGGCATAGCAATATGTTGGCGTATTCAACCTAATAACGCCAGTTATCTGTCCCAGTCTTAAACAAACAATAACAAATCTAAATTAGTCTGATAAAATCTTTACACATTATAATTGAATATATATACGTATAATAAATTAGATTTTTTTTTTAGTTATATAGGTATTTATGATCATAAAAATTTTAGTCGATGAGAGTTTTCAACTCCTGACCATGAACTTATACACATTATGAAAGATATATATGCTTTGTAGAGTTAAGAAAAAAAACCTTTGCGACTCTAACGTAATGTGTCAATTTTCACAGTACCAGAAAGGAAAAAAAATGTATTTGCGTAGTGAATTTTTTCCGCTTGACCCTTTTAATATCGAAAGATATTGGGAACGTCGTTAGATTTTTCCGGATGAAAAGGAGGGGACTGCAGAATAAGGGACGTAATGATATTTCATGATATTAAATCCGATTAAATGTTCAAAGTGTCGCGAAAAATGAAAATAGATTAATGAAAAAGGACTCTTTCGATGCTTTGAATAATAAAAAAAAAAGTTCAATAGTCTGCTACAAAAAACCAATTGAATAAAATATATATTTAACGGGAGGATGTCGTGGAGGAAAGATATTCGTAGATTTATAAAAATAAAAAAAACTTTTGGGATCAAACTTTTTTTCGAAAAACATATGAAAACACCGATACAAAATAAAAAGTCAGTTTACAAACTTCAACTACCCCTCTCTACGTTTACTATCCTTGTATAGTACTAAAATGAAACTTTTTTTTTATTAAGAGCCTTTTTTTCGCGTTTGCCGGATTTTATGATACCTGGCCGTGTCAATATATTCTAGTACATTAATACAAATCTACAATAGATTTTTATTAAAAACACAATTCACTTCATACGTACACTTTAATGCTGATTTCGTACCTATGTATACAAATTATTCAACTTAATTTACTTCACCTGATAATACAATATTTATAGCGTTCAAAGATAAATAATAAGACAACATGAAATGGGAAAATTTATATTATAGATGAAAAAATATCGACATGCTATTTTTTTAATTTTAAATTATAAAATATAATTGAATTTAAAAACATGTTTTTCAATGTGTCTAGGAATCCCTTGAGATAAACGTGAATCAGCTAATATGAAATTCCCAAAACACTAATTAATGGTTGAATTGAAGTCCTTGGACCCTTGTCAACCATTTCTTCTTGCATCAATACCCTGATAAGCATCTAGATCTCACGAAACCTTCCATACCTTAGCATAGTATAAACTCCGGATGCAATATAACCCCTGGCAAAACATGCAAATATTTGAAACCAATAATGGTTCGTTCATTACACCACGAAACTCCCACATATAACGGTATAGTTATAGGTTCTCATAAACTAAATTACAATTCATCAAAATATAAACCAGATTATCATAATGATAATTATTATAATATTAAATTCAAAACTGTCAACCTTTTTTTCAAATTAAATCATGGTAAACATACGACAATTTGTTTTCATTGTAAATAAACCTACTGTAATTTATATCACTGCGAAGCTTGACCTATTTAAATGGTAAATAAATGTATTTAAAAATAGAATTGACGAAAATTCGTAATGAAGTTTGCTTAGTTATTCAAAATAAAAGTAAACAACCGAAAATTACTTTAGTTTTCTTTAAAGTCGTAATTTCAACAGTTAACTACTTCAGTGTAATTCCCAAGACTGTCGTAAACTTACTTTGGTTCTTGTGACAAAATTAGTATTTGGTTATTTTACATGGAGATTTTATGTTTTTTGTTACCGAAAAAACGTCCAATTTTAATCCAATTTTAATGTTTATGCATAATATGTGTTAACCCACCCATGTCAAACTAAAACAAGCTACGATTGTTCATAAATCTTGAAATCAACAACAAAATGAAAAACTATGTGAAATGGCTAGGTCGAGTTTGCAACTGGCTTTCATGAGAAAGTTTATAAGGTAACCTCTTTTCGCACTATTCGTTTATTTTTTTTTCTTTAGTAACTTTGCAAGAGTAATTTTATCGACAAATTGCAGTAATCGACAACAATGTTATAAAATAGTTTTGCGCAGAGAATATGGTATAATAAAGACAAAAAAAGTTGTTAATAAGTTTTTATATGTTTTATAAATTTTAAATTCAAGATGAACATTCAATACATAATATTTACAGGAATACGTGCTCTGAAAGGAAAAAAAAATGAAAAACAAGAATACAAAAACATTTACAGCCAAATTCGCATTGAATACTAAATAAAAATATATTTCTAATAAATATTATAAACAAAAATATATAATGTGCACAGTGTTTATAAATATATAATGTATAATGTGTGCACTGCACATAATATACATTGTATATTTATAAACGCTATAGTAAATAAACTCGATTATGGAGAAAAGTATCAAGACATGCATTGTGGCACGTTCTAGGATTTACATTTAACTGTTATTTACAGAACTTGATATTGTAGTTCGAATAAAATGTAATCAATATTACACAATAGTTGAGTGTTTTATGTTTAATAAATCACAATATAAATTTGAGAAGTTTAAAAAAGTTTTAAAAATTTGTTTAGAACAACTTCGTATTATTCGTAGTATCTAGTCATAATTTTTAAACATACTTTCAAAAATAAATTAGAGTGATTTTCATAGATTTCATTTAAAATAGTAATATGGTAGAAAAAAAATATAAAGACAATACGTGTAGATTATAATCCTTACGTATTATAGGAAGACATTTCTCATACATTTCACAATATTTGGAATCGGTACACTACGTAAAAAAATCCAATCAAATAGATTGGCTGTGGGAAATCCCTTCATTTCTAGGACAAAACATAGGTGATAACTGATAAGTGATAATAAGATTTACGTTTAAATAAAAGATGAATCGTTTCTTTGGTTAAACGACTTAAAATAATCTGAACAAATCCTTAGTATACAAAAACCGTTCACAAAGTTTGCTATTTTTAGTCTTATTATTCGTTAGTTTTTTTTTATGCAAACACAATGCAATTATTAGTCATTAATCAAGTAGAACTTTTCCTTTCATTGACATTTTTAAGGTCATTATTTTATTATCATTATCATTACATAATAATACGGAACACTTTGAAATGAAAATTATTTTGATTCGTCGTATACTTACGTAGCGATAATATATCAGTCAAAGCGAACATATTTCCAACAAGTTTTTTCAAAAAATAATTACGATATTTATTCACTGTGACATACATACAATTGTATAATATCATTTTCAAAATATGGCTATTTTCTCATTGTCCAAAGTGATTGAAGAAGAAAAAGATAGAATACAATAACTAAGTTAATTACTTTAACTTACGCTAAATACTCATACAAGACAAATTATACATAAATGATAAACACAACTTTTTACTTTTGAATATGTTAAGGTAAATAATGTCAGACAGTAATTTTGAAAACTATACGTACATTTTAACTAAACTGTAATCAATTTTAAGAACCAAAAACATTTTTCTCACAAAGTCATATTTCATCTGAAAATCACAAACCTTACAGGAAAGCAATTCACAAAAGTTGTACCATGAAGCCTATTTCCAACACATAAATTATTATCAATTAGTAGACATCGATCGAGAACCAAATTTGGTTCCCATAAAAGTACTACTTTTGAATCAGTATCATTAGATAAATAATGTTAAGAAACCTATTTCAAAGAGAATCGTACACCAAAAATTAGAACATATAACCAAAGAATTGAGTAACACGATTCGGGTGTGGTAAGTACAGAGAATAAATTTAGAGTATTTTAATAAGAATAAAAAAAAATTAATAGAAATGCACGCAAATTGTATAAAACGTAACCGTTTTCAATCTGAATTCAAAACTAAAACAAACAAAAAAGCAACTTTTTCGTGAGGTATTAACATGTATGTTATTAGTTAATATCAGTGTATATTTATTCATTAAGTAAATTATACGTTTCTGTTGTTCATAATTTATTAACCTATTTTTAGGATCTTTAAAAACTGCCATTAGAATAGTTCCTTGACCGCTTAAAAACGATATGGAAAAAATAATATACCACTGTAAACGTGGTATTTTGAGTTGAACATTTTTAACCGGTAATATGTGAGATTTAATAATTTATTAAAATCGCAAGACTTCTACATTCTTTCAAAGTGTATGAATAAGTAAATCGTTTTGACAATTTGACACACGTAACGGTAGGTGGGAATTTCATAAATATGAATCATTTCGATATATATAGTCTTACTATAAAGTAACGTTCTACTCTTTACTTGGTTGAGACCCTGAAAAAACAGCTTGACTGACAAAGACACACATATTTTATTTAAATAAAAACTTGCAGTAACCGACATTTAAGGAAAAAAAAATGTTTCGCTTATTCATAGACCACTTGATACGTGTTTCAGTGTATTAAATAGCATAAATATGTACATTTTTATTCAAAAATTATAAACCACTTATGTATCCTGGACAATTACCATATTTCAAAAATAACACTTTTAGTTTTGAGTAGAGACAGAAACATAATACTCATTTCTGTTTAAAAAGTTTGAAAATCGATTTCATAATATTCACTTAAAACAAACCATAAAAAAAAAAAAATACAAGTAATCAAAATAACTACAGCGAGTTATTTCTACAGGAGGCGGTGAATGAGTCACATAGATGAAAACATTTCGACATCCTCGCGGTTAGGTCGTGATTAATTCAATGAACGCTATCACATCAAAAAAACGTGTTGGCATAAAGTCTGACGTTGCGTTACGAGACAACATTACACGACGGTTTGCGAACAGTTATGCTGCTGAGAATTACAGCATTATTTTTATTGCGGTAGACCCGCGCCCCCGACACGAATCCACATAAAATAGGTACCTAGCAAAAATATTACGTGTGCTCGGAACCGGGAGAAGATTAATGACTAATATTATTTACAAACGCTACTTATCACAAATCAACGAGCGTATGGCAATCGTTTTCCAAGTAGCAGACACGGCGCAAAATATGGAAAAACAAAATAACAATTACGTCATTCGGTACGACATGTGTCGGTGTGCCGGTGTAACAGGCGATTTTTACCCCCGGATATTTTTACCTCCCCCCGGTATTGTTACCCCCGGTAAACATATCCTAGGTTATATTTACCCCCCCGGTAAATTTTTTAGATAGGGGGGAAAATATATCCTAGGATATTTTTACCCCCCCCGGTAAATATATCCTAGGTAATTATATTTTTTTTCAACCAGTGATAGGTTAATAATTTACAACGTTTAAGTTCGTCCTACGTTTTTCACGATCATCAGCAATCCTCTTTAATCTAGCGTACGTGTTCGTACTGCATTTTTTTTTTTTTTATATCAAGTAATCCGCGACAGCTATGGCCATTGGATGAATTTTTTTTTTTTTTTTATTGAGATATGTACGAGAACCTCGGTCTTCCTGGTGGTTTTCGACTATCCACTGCACCTTCTATTATTATTCTTTATTTTTTTGTATGCAATTTTTATTTTTTTACACAACACGTATACCTAATATTAATAACATTTTATACCAAAGAGATACACATTTTAACATAAATTCCGTTAAAGTCAAAACTGAAGTTTTAACATTAGAGTCGAATATGTTTCTTAAGGCTATAGGAGAAAATGTTTTAGTTTGTCGAGCATGTGAAATATGTAAAATATACGGGTACACGATTAAGGAATACCGTTTTAAAATTAAATGCGTATAACAAATGAAAATTTTCATCAAACAGAAATCATTAAATTTATTCACCCAAAAAAAATATTTCATTTCTTTTTGGTATTTCAGTAAATAGATAAAACATAATATTATGATGTTGCCGTAGAAAATACTATTAAACTCCCAACAAATTCAAACGAAACTAGGTAAACACTTCGTATTCAAATTATTTTAAATCAAATTAAAAAAAAAAAAAAAAAAAAAAAAAAAAAAAAAAAAAAAAAAATTGAAATATCGTCCACGTTTTTCACCCTCGTAAAGTTTCATAAAATCAATAAAAATATGTAAAAACCTAAAGATCCGCTCTTTAATAATAATAGAAGGTGCAGTGGATGATCGAAAACCACCATGAAGACCGAGTTTCTCGTACATATCTCAATTAAAAAAAAAAAAAAAAAAAAACGCAGTACTTAACACGTACGCTGGATTAAAGAGGATTGCTGATGATCGTGAAAAACGGAGGACGAACTTAAACGTTGTAAATTAACCTATCACTGGTTGAAAAAAAATATAATAACCTAGGATATATTTACCGGGGTGAGGGGGGGGGTAAAAATAACCTAGGACATTTTTACCCCCGGTAAATATATCCTAGGTTATTTTTACCGTAGGGGGTGGGGGTAAATTTAATAGGAGGTAAAATTATCCTATGACACCGGCCCGTCCTGTAGACTATAGACGACGTCACGCCACACACGTGTCATCATTACCCTATCCGCTGATCTATAACTGCTGCACGCAGTAATATAATATTATACGTATTAGAATATTATGTTGTCGTGTAATATCTACGCGGCTGTTGTTCGTCGGAGGGATCGATGTATTAATTACTCGATCGTCACCGTCTCTTCTGTACTCGTTCGGAAATATTCGCCACACCGACGTCCTCTGCACATAGGGAAATTAGTCATCGGCGAGATCCTATACGCATATACATACACATGCACATGTAAATGTACACACATACACAACAGTGGTGACTCGTGTAGTTGTATACAGAGGGTGCGAATTGATGACGTAATTATAATGGTCTCAAGGCGACGTTATCGTGCACGCGCGGTAGTTAGTGCGACTACGTCATTTGGTCTACACACCATACATAATATACGACACATCCACCACGGTCAGTCGATGTGCGGTCGCTATTAGGATTTATTTTTTGCTTTCTTATCAATGTGATTATACACTGTACGTATATAATTATTGCAGTGCTTATTATATGCGAAGGCGGAAATATATTATTACATACAGCGTGTACGGCGAGTGGATAAAACATTATAACTACGTAAAACACGGGTGCACCTAATAATATTTTAATATACGTACATCGAATTCGTTTGGATCACTGCGAGTAACACGTTCGTAACGTTGAACGTTAATACACACGCGCGTCACACGCAGACCCGTATCGGTCCACCGGGCAGATGCACGATGCGCCCATGAAAATTACGAATTACATTGCGCCCATATTTAAAACTTAATTAGAAATAAACTTAAAAGAAATCAGTGTAAGTGTAAACATATAAAATTTTCAGAAGTTTTGGTTCAATATTTAAAATTTCGCCGTTTTTACTCAAATTTCAGCAGTTTTTCCAGTCTTCAGAAAAAACGATTGACTATGAAAAAAAGGTCGGTTCCATAGGTATATTTTCGTCAATAAAGTCATATTAAATTATCAGAATTTTCCGATCAAATTTTTTTTTCTCCTGTGTGCAGAAAAATTTTCTGAAAAACATTTTGAATGGAGAAAAAAATGACCTTTCTGAAGTTCAAACAAGAACAAATTTCTGATCTATAGATTGGCTGGATGAAAAGTTTGAAACGTTATTTCTATACGAAAAAATGTTTACAGAAAACGAAAAAAAAGTGATTATTTTTTAAATATTTCTCCGAGATAATATAAACATTAAATGAACCAAAATTATATATTTAATTCACATTATTTAAAAAATATTTATTAAATATTGTCCACCAATCATACACAATATTAAATATTTAATATTAATAAAATAGTTTTTTTTGCAATAATAACAATGTTTTTAAGGCGCCCTTTTAGGCTACAACAACCGCCCCATAAGAGCAGTCAGTACGGGCCTGATCACACGTATACTCGTGTGTCTGTATACGTCATACTTTATCTCATCCAGACACTTTATAGTTCAACCACGGGCCGCAGTCGCGCAAAGAAGAAAAATACAGCCGATCTTATGACGTATACAAAGGTCTGTCCGGAAGTAAAAAAGGAAGACCTCCCGACCGATACAGCGTATACATTCGCCACATGTGTGCCGCAACAACTCAACAAGCCAATTTTTTTCCGAAACGATACGTTTATATTGTTTCCTGTGTTTCCTTTTTGTGCCCACGCATACACATCCACGGGCGACCGCACACACTAGTACACACGCACATCATTGGATCCGTGTGAGGTCAGGCAACTTATTTATGTGTAGCGAATACGTTGTAACAATTCACGTCTTCTACCCCAGCCACCGCGCAATCGCGTCCTATATTTTTATTTTTATTTATTTTTTTTATTTGCATTATTTCCAAACCGTCAATGTCAAAGCACAAGGGAACAAATTAATAGATTTTCGTTCAAAATCATTTAACGATTTTACAACCAGTACACCAGTATAAAAGAAGAAAAAAACTTAAAACAATAAAAATATGGTACCTGGTTGAAATCAAAAGAAGATGTATTAGGACGTTAGACAATTATTATTTCAAATTTATTGGCGAAATTATAATTTCGTAAATACATTCCTTTATACCTGAAAAATTATCGCAAAGTTTCACATTTGTATGTACAATGCAATACACAGTGCCACTTCAAGCACAGATACAGATGGAAAAACATAATGTGTTATCGTAATCAACTGTTAGGGCCGTGCCACACTGCGGTTTTTTCTCCGTTTGGTCTGAACGGTTTTACCGCCGCGGTTTTTACGTTACCACCAAAACATCTATATTTAAATTGATTGAGCCATACTACGACGGTTTTACCGCCACTCGCCGTCGATAACCGCTGCGTACAGCGGTTTGACGGCGGCGCCGTTGTGCCGTTCGTGTCAACAACATATTGTTTTAAAGGGCAAGCGCTATACTGCGTTTTTGTCCAACGCGTTTTTACCGCCCAACTAGTTTTTTTTTACATTTTTTGTTTATTGTTGAATTATTCAGTATTCTTGTTTAATTATGACGTATATATAATTAATATACAATTATAATTCTAATACATAATCAAACTACGGTATATATATATATATATATATATATATATATATATATATATATATATATATATATATATATATATATAATATGTATCATTAAATATGAATATTATGGTCGATACTGAACTTTTTATAATTGAAATCGAAAAAAATGAATGTATATGGAATGTAACAAGCAAGTGTTTTATGGATCGAGATTTGAAAAGAAAAGCCTGGAGTAATATAAGTTCTGTGATAGTCAAAAACTGGGAAGATTTATCAGATCAAGAACGAGGTGAACAAAGTAGACATAGACAATAGTTATATTATATTTCCTCGTAGATATCATATTCTTTAAATTATAAATACAATAAATATATAAACAAACTACGTGTATCCATCACCAAAATCCAAAAAGAAATAAAAACGAATAGATGGAAACGCTAGTCGCTAACGGTTTCGCCGTTATAGTGTGGCGCAATGGAGCGAACGGTTTTATTGCCGCGGCGATCAAAACCGTTCGGACCGAACGGCGAAAAAACCGCAGTGTGGCAAGGCCCTAAGTTAAAGATTCGTGAGCATACAAAGAGTGAAAACAAATATTAGAAATATATTATAATTGATGACAAAGTCTAATACTTAATATACTTCTACATTACATAATTCATAAGTTTGACATTCCGAAATAAGTACCCATTATACGTATTAATTATATTAGTCAACATAATATTAAATTCGGTACGATAAGTATACAGAAAAAAAGCCGTGACCTTAGAACGTAGGCAACACAATATACCCAAGGTAAATATAGTACTACATTAAATACTAGCAGACCCGTCACGGCTTTACCTGTGATTGGTTGTTCATATTACCTTCAGACGATTATATTATGTAGAATTTTTTATTCAAATTTTGACATTGAATGTGATCGGCACGTAAACATAAAAAAACGGTTAATGAAAACGTACTGAAATGTTTCTAGCGGTATTAATGATAAATATATTTTTATTAAAAATGAATACAGATACAAAAGAAAAATAACAATGTTGAAAAATAATTTCATAAAACTACTGAGTATATAACGTTTTTTGTTCTGATGAAATCAAAATCATTAGATGATTTGGGTTCCCAGCTCGATAAAATCCCACGTATCATGTGAAAATTACTCTGAACTAAGATCTACGCTAACGTACCTACGAAACGTAACCTCGAGCTTTGTTAATCGTAATTGCAAAAGAAACTTTAAAAGGAAATTGAAGCCGTTTGAATAAAAACAGCAGGTCAGTGGGAGCTGGGAATTATGGGAATTCTTGGAATAAATGCAATTTTTATAGTTTATAATTTCGGAAAGTGTTTATTTACGACAGAGCGCGTAAACAATTGTAGCGTAATGATTTTATTGTTTCAACATTATCTTTGTTTTTACAATTTTTTTATTTTAAATATTATAGAGTATAATTGTATTATAATAGAGTATAAGATAATTCATAAATTGGTTTAATTCAACAAAATGTACTTAGATTATGATGGTGATTCTGGAGGTAACAAGATATCTTGTGGAAGACGAGGCTTTAGTCTACGGTTTTTGGTTCTTTTTCCAATTTTGAAGCGATGGGCTTCTTCTGTTGTGTTGTTTCGAATGACATTTTTTAAATTATTCATTAATCCATGTGGTTAGGTATAGAATTCCAGTGTCGTTGTGAAGTTGTGTGTTTTGCATGTACCATGGGGCTTTAAGTGCTATTCTAAGAAATTTGTTTTGTATTGTTTCTAATTTTATAATTTTTGTTTGGGATGCGGCTGCCTATATTGGGCATGCATATGAAATGAATAAAATGAAATTGTGAATAATAGATCACTCGTAGGAGTATTTGGTATAACCTTGTGAAAAAAAAAATAGGAAAAATGTTAGTGTCGTCACAAAATGGGAACATAAAAATATAAACTGTCCTCTCTCACTCCTCTGGAAAAAAAAATTAAAAATTCAGTGATGCATCACTCAATGCGTATTTGGAACAAATGTGTGAAAAAAAAAATTAAAAAAGATAGCGTTGTCACAAAATGGGAACAAAAAAACCAACAGAATGTTTCTAAATAACTTTATAACGATATACATTGCGCGAGTATCGAAGACGTTCGTTATACTATAAATGCATAATATATTATGCATATAATGTCGTACACGTGTGCGGTCTGTTTCCGGCCCGAAACCTGGCGTTATTGTCATTCGGCATATTATTATTAAAAAAGCTGGTAAGTGAGATGATGGTGGTACAAGTTCGTCCTTCGTCCCTTCGGTCCTCGGACAAGATATTGGTGATGAATGTATTAAGTTTTAAAGAAATGATAACTCATTTCTTTAGTATAAAACTATTCTGAGCAAAGCTTCAGTGTAATATAATATATTATTATTTAAATACTGTTTACGTATTTTACGGTTATTTGTATAATTTTTGGTGAGTTATAATAATTTATTAAAGTGTGTATAAAAAAAAATCCTGACTCACAATTTTTGAATATTTGTTAGGATAATGAGGTAGGTATATGAGTAAGGCCATATTAAATTTTCAAAACTTTTTGTCAAATATTTAAAATTATATTACATAAAAACTTTCAAAGAAAATTGGTAAATTAAAAGTTCTATATTTAAGTCAAAAGTGCTATAATTGTTCTGAAAATGTTGTCCAATATAGAAAACTATGTATTTGATATTGGATACAATTTTCAAGTTTCTAGCTTCAATACTTTTCGATTTATGACTAAATACCTAAAATCTAAACAGTGAAAATCTCGTTTACGGCGGATTTTTACCGATTTTATCGTTTTTACTCAGTTTTTCGACCGTTCTTCTTGATTACTGGAAAAACAATGGAGATTTTGGAAAAATGACCTCTCTAAAGTACCATTTCAGTTCAATTTCGAATCTAAAAAGTTGCTGGATGAAACTTTTGGACAAGAATTTCTATACGAAAAAGTGTTTACAGAAAAAAAAAATAAAAAATAAAAAAATAAACATCATTGTAAAACCATAAGATCCTTCGCTTCACTCAGAATCTAAAAAATAAACATCATTTTAAAACCATAAGATCCTTCGCTTCACTCAGAATCTAAAAGGTCTGTTCTTGCGGACCTTGCAGAAAGGCACCAAAAAGTAGCTGTCTTTTAATTTTTCAAGGACTTTATACTTATTTTTAATTAACAAAGGTGATATTAAAACCTTAAGCAGACTGTCAGGTGTAACAGTAAAAATTTCAGCCAAAATATCAACCAAGTAATAGCAAATTCAAAGTAAATAATTTACCTACAGGGATTTGGAAAATGAGTAAACTCGCTCTAAAAATTGTGATATTCAATAGCTGGATTGAAATAGGAATTGAAAATACCCATTGTATTTGTACTTTCAGTTCACAAGTAGAACTT
The DNA here is from genome assembly GCA_027580255.1 of Therioaphis trifolii. Lineage (NCBI taxonomy): Eukaryota > Metazoa > Arthropoda > Insecta > Hemiptera > Aphididae > Therioaphis > Therioaphis trifolii. The sequence goes on from CM050404.1 coordinate 61,068,860, forward strand.
TGCAAGGCAACAAACAAGTTGATATAGGTTTTTAATTACTCAGTTCAGTTATTTATGCAGAAAATTAAAACATCATAAGAGTTTACAATTCGAAACATAAATCGGTCATTGAATGATATCACTACTTCTTGAGAGAATTTTATTTTTAACTTGGCTGTTTTTTTACACGTAGTATTGGCATATTGTTTTTGTCGGGATACAAACTCTAAATAGAAAATGCTGATATTATATTAAACTCTGAACATATAACATTCTTACACAACACCATTACGATTTTAATTGTGATTAGAATTATGAATATTACCAAATATATGATTTCCGACGGTAAAAACGTTCAGCCTTTCAGCCGTAGAGGTTGATTATTGACCACCACCACCGTACATCAAATTTACGTTCTAGAAATATACGGCTTGAATATAGACTTCGGTATTTGGGAATGCTTAAACATTCAATTATTTGTACATACCAGTACAAACATTATAATATATTATTATTTGGATTAACTATATATATATATATATATATATATATATATATATACCAACTTTATGAATGCATGACTATAAAATGCGACAAACTATTACGTGGTTTCGGTCTATACCATCCATGTATGATTATTTATTATTCGCGTTGTTTACAGGACTATATAAAATTAATTTGACAGGGTGATTCAACAATAGTATTGTAGAACTTTAATGATATAAATATTAAAAATAGAATAAAATTCGTATTATAAAAGATTATTTATTCAGATAAATCGAAAACGATAAGAAAATTTCATATTTTTTAACTAAACTTTAAGGGTACGAACACCAACCAATATAAACTAATCAATATTATTTTCCAACAAACTGTGTACGTATTTTTTTAGTAAATTCAAGTAATTGAAAACTATGAATGGATGTAAATCTCTAGGTTTAACAGTAATTTTATGTATATAGAAATAATATTACAACGACTGTACGGTTCATGTGCCGTGCGTTTACGTTGATACTGTCATGATACATTGAACAAGTACAACGCCGCAATATTTAAAATTACTTCCATACCTATTATAGTTTTGTATCGATTAATGTTTTTCAACTATTAAAATTTACTAAAAAAATATCTTCTCAATTTGTTGACCAAAAAAATAGAGGTTCCCATTTGATTTTCAAAAGTTAACACCCAAAATATCCATTTGAGGGTAGCTAATATATACATATGAAATTCACTTATTATTTTAGATTTCTATAAATAAAGAAAGTTCCAAAATATACATTTTACTCTACTATGAATATCTATATAATAAAGTTGCTGAAACATAATCGCTGAATCACCCAGTATACTTTATAGTAAGTACAGTAGAACTTGGTTATCTCGAAATCGTCGATACCTCGAACTTTTATTTCGGTCCCTAGAATTTCCTATTTAAACAATGTGAAAAAATCTTGTCTTACTCGAAGTTTTTAGTTATATTAATATTATAAAATTGTGATATTTCCCTCATTTATCTATGAAATAAGGTCATTACTCATTAGTCAGCTTTAAATAAAATAGGAAAATTTTTTACAAACGCTATAACTAACAGCGAAAATTAAAAAAAAAAAAAAATATATATATAACTTTTTTAAATATAATTTCTAACTTCATTATTGTTTACACATACTACATAAATACATTTACAATATAATTCATAAAGAAATACATCGTAAATATTTTTTATTATACTACTTTATTTATAATTAATACATAGCAGTAGAAAAAAAATTAATTTGGATAACTCGAATTCTTGGATAACTCGAACTTTTTTCTCGGTCCCTACAACTTCGAGTTAACCAAGTTCGACCGTATTTTATATATTATATAATGATAACTACCATGAATTATTTCCCATGACATTGTAATTATCACTACTTATTCATGAACTATATCATGAAATCGCACATTAAATGCAAATGGTATTAAAGTAGTGCACTATTAAAGCATAGCAAAAAAAAAAAAATCTCAGAATATTTGTTTTTAATTACAAACTTTAATCAATAAACTTTACAAAACTTCCTCCCCTAAAAATATTTTAACACCCTAAGAAGAATATAATAATAAATAACCTAATATGAAGTGTACACTCATCGATTATCATACTATACATAAAATTCAAAACACCATACAATATCATGGCATTACAGCCGTAATGTCAAAACTCGTTATTACATGCTAGTTATCAAAACTGAAAACATTAAATCTTTTCAAAATAATATTGGACAAGTCCCTATAAGTATTATTATTGTTTTTTTTTATTCAATTGACATTATTTTAAACAACCAATGAAATATACACCTACTTTCATTTTAAAGCAATTATTTTCTTTTATAAATGGTCATGAATGAAAGGTACCTATTATAAATGTGAATACTTGAAAAAAACTTATTTTCCTGAAAAATATTCTTGCATTGCATTGTGGAATTAATGAAACCTTACATAATTCAAAACATAAAACATTGATAAAGACGTCAAAAATAAGGGTGAAAATGTCAAACCGAGATTGAAAAAAAAAAGTTTTTATTCAAAAATCGACCAGATGAATGGTTATTTATTTGTATTATTGAATTATTGATTAAAAACTACAATTACTTACTCGATAACATAATTACCGAACAAATAATAAGTTACACGATTTGAATTCATTCGCATTTGACCAAATTTGTACTGTGAAAAGTTCTTACTAAATCTCAAACAAATCGATTATAATTAATTTAGCAACAAATTAATGATTTCATGATGATAGATACCTTCTGAATATTCTATTTCTATCGTTATTTGTTGCACTATAATTTAAAAACTAAGACATTTCAAAATTATATTATATATTATATAATATCTAAATTGTAGTTCGTTACAACTATGGTATGGATTATCGAAGTGGTTTTGGTGAAATAACCACAAAAATGAACATAAATTAATTCAGTTTTGTATTTTATTCTTGAAATAAACTTTGTAATACGCGATCAATTATCAGTTTGTATCGATACCTAATGCGATTTATAATATAGATGTGTAAGTAGTAAACACCCTACTGGATTTTATAAATAATATGTTGAGTCTAAAGAAAAATGATTAATGGATAAACAGTTATGTGTTACATATTATTTATGAAAATGTGAAATTATTAGGAATGCATATTAAACATGGATAATGGATATTTATAGCAAAACGTAATTAAGGTAATCATAATATCCGAAATAAAATACATAGAGACAAAACAAATGGAATTTATATCATTGTATAAGCAACGTTACCCCAGTACCACCTAAACAAAAATTTAAGGTGAAAAATATCAAGTCATAGTTCAAAAAGTAATCGAGTATAAAGATGAAATATTATTAGACAATAGTAAGTATCTACCTATATTTTTTTTAGTATATAGTGTATGAAAATAATATGATAAAATTTAAATCTAGCTTGACACATTTTTCTTGATTAATTTTCGTAATGGTACAAATGCTACTTAACCCTTCGTTAGTCACCTTAATAATTAGAACACATTAAGTCACCCGGGGTAATATAATACCCCATACATTAAATTAATTTTTTTAATTAATTATTTCATAGAATTTATTTTTATTTTTTGCTAATATGTTTTGAATATAGGTATAATTGATATTTTAATAGTTGAAAGCTATTTGTTTTAAATATTTCACTGTGAATATACATTTTATTGTAAATTACTTAACATATTAATTATTGCTAATCGTTTTTTTTTAGTTCATTGTTTAATTTGTAAAGTTATATTAATAAAGTGACTTAGTCTTTAAATTTGTATTTTGGGTAACTCGTACAACACATTTTGACTATGATTTATCAATTTATGTTGAATAGGAACACTAATACCATAACTGAAAAAGGGTGAAAAAAAAATGGAAAAATAACAACATAATTCAATTTTCAGCATATAATAAGAATTGAAGAAATATTTGTATCCTCAATTAGTAACAATTTTTTAAAAGCATAACAAGATTTAAAAATTTATAATATGTAAATATAAGTCTTTCTTCAAATATAGTTAAAATAATTATTAATAATAAAAAATAAACTATAAAAACTTCTTTTTCTCAGATTAGTTAATAAATAAAATAAAAATTGCAACTTGAACAACTTAATTCAGTCTTGAATTATTAAAAATTAATATATTAATCGCTGTCTATATCATTCAGCATATTAAGTACATTAATTAGATTTTGTTCAAACTCTGTAAACTGTAAAAATTGAAATTTTTTAATTAATTATTTTTTTATACGATCTATAACAAAATTAGTCACCTGGGGTAAAATGTTTCCAGACTCCACTTTGAACGACTGTTTATTATTTAATACTGCACTGATAATGATAAAAATCACACTATTATAATTATACTATTATCATTAATGATATCACGGCCGTGGAGGTGAATATGGCTTCACCTCCAAACAAAAAAAACGTTTTTAATATACCTGGGGTATTAAAATACCCCGTGGTGACTAACGAAGGGTTAAATATATAAGAAGAAATTTCGTATACGAAATATGTCTAAGTTTCATTAACCTTTTTTTATGTCTGGATTCAGTTTTTGGGTCCCTCTAAATCACTGATCCAAATTATTCAACTAAGACTACTTTTAGTTCAGAAAATACCTCATCTTGGTATTTAAAAAAAATTATTTATTTTTGTCTAATAATTCTGAAAATATTTATAAAATTTGACATTCAAATCAAATTATCAAACGAAAAGGTACAATTTTTTTTTTCATTCATATTGCTTAAAATTTGAAATATTTTGTTTTAAGAGTTTAAAATGTTATATCAGCTTACAGATAGAGTATTCCACAAAAATATATACTTTGTACAATAAGTTCAGTGATAATGAATATAAACAAAGCGTTTTTTTAATGTAATACACAAATGAAGACTGCAAATCATTGTTATTAAAAAATTATTATTCATATTTTAATAAAACTTTTATAGTTGTAAACAATTTTAGTAAATTTTAAATTCTTATTAAAGAGCATTGATCTGTGTATATATAAAAATATTTTATGTGTACATAAGATAAAACTTAAGAAAAAAAATAGATATTTCCTATATAAGTAAAAGTTTCAATTTGTTATTCTTAAATTTTTTGTATGACATTTTTCTGACTTTGCGAAACCAAACACCACAAAACTATCCAACATAGAGGAATATTTAATAAATTCTTCTGAAATATATAAACTCAGAGGAATAATCAATTTTAATGGAGGAAAAAGTCGTATGTTACGTTCTTCAACAGGTCACTATACCGCTACCACTTATGGAGGCAATGGAAAATGGGAAACTTATGACGATACCAAATCATCAATTCAGCATACTAAACATGCATACGATGTAGAATTTGTAGTTTGTACAATTAGATTATTATTATTTTTTATTTTTTTTTTTGTATTTTCAGGTTATTTTATAGTATACTAATATTAACAAATAATTTTTGAACAACTAAGAAAGGCAATAAATGAAATTATTCAAAAAGTAAAAGAACATTAAATTATCTTAAATTATTTCGATCCGAAAATTACCAAAATGGAGAAAGAAAATGGATTATAATATCAGATATGACTTATATTTAATTAAATGTATGCTATAAATTTCATCACGAAATGCAAGTGTGTGGTGAGAAAATTAGTAATATCTTAAATAATATGTGAAAATCTGATGATAAAATAATAACTTGTTTTATTCATTATTATTAACATTTAGTCTACGATCAAAATAGAAAATGTTAGTAACATTGCAACTTTTAATATAGTAACAGATAGAATGAATAAAACTTAGATACTTTAAAATAATCATTCGATGGGTGAAACTAGGAAGGGATTAATGATATCGAGAGCGATAAAATGTATTTAAACCAGCGAAAAAATAACGAAAAAAATTAAACTATTACGTGAACATTTCTATACATAAAAAAAAAATAAATAAATAAATAAGTAGGTATCTTACATACAATCAATATACATTTTGTATTTATATGTTCTCAATACAGCGTTGTATGTTGCATGAGTATTACAAACATATCGAATTAAAAACATCAGGCTTAGATAATGTATTGAAATATAATTTTAAACGTTTTAAAGTTATAACTTCATAAAATGTGATAATGGAAAATCTGTTAAAATCTTATACTTACATTTTAATTTATTTAAAACAAAACATCGGTAAAATAGCTAAGTTCATTCCAAAAAAAAAAAAATTACAAGGAATTGAATTAACGGAGTAGAATATACGGTGTGTAAATGTTTAAGATTTGAGTGGTTTATAAGATTAATTTGTGAATAAATTGTACAAAATATCAACGGTGACCTTCATTGTACTTAAATATATTATTGAAGTAGCGCGATGAAACTTTCAATATGCGACATTAAGCATATGTTTAACCTTTACATAACCTTAACAAAACTACTGTTGTTTATCTAAATTGTGATATTATCTATGGTATTCAGTCTAAATCCATTAAACAATATTAAAAAATTAAAATTAACGTAGAATATATTTGGTCCATTAACTGATTGTTTTAAGAAACAGCAATGAAATTGAAGTCCTTTTACAAACGCGCGGTCACTAAATAAACTCTGCTCTCATGGTTTGAGAAAGTTTGTTTGCCCTCTTGGGATCTTTTGTTTCTATTTTCATACAGAAGTCTATATTTTTCATAAGTCATTTTCAGAAAACTACTTAATGATAATTAGTTCTTTGGCGATTCACATCGTAATAAATCGTTTTAAATTAAAAAAAAAATGATTTATTTAATTGCATATATATAAAATAACACACATATACATACATATATTAGTAGGTACATACAACTTCAGAGACCGAGACTATACGATATTTAGAGGCTTAACTATCATTAATAATTATTAATTATATGTACAAGAGTTTTCATATGTACCTATACATATTGAATTATAAAACTAAATATTATTAATATACAAGAACACTAGACTAATTCATTTCCACTGAATCAACAGTGTATTAGTATTTCTTATTTTATAAAAGTTTCTAAGATAATACAGTTTTGTATTATATATGGAGAATACAATAGTCGAGAATTCATTTAATCTTAATAAATAATATCAATGAATATTTATAATGATATCTGTAATGTATACGGAAATGTAATAAACTATCAAATATAAGCCATATAAAAATTAAATGATTTTCAACATATAAGTGACATAAATATAAAGGTATAGCATCCAATTTTGTTTTCCTTTATTTTTAACGTTATCTTATCATTTCTATTATGACATTGTCAAATTTCCACGTTTGTACATTGTGGAAAACTTGAAAAGTTTTTTAGCAGGGTTACTGTTAGTTATTTTCTTTTGTGGTCTGGAGGTATAGGTATATTTAAGTTGACTTCAAAAAAAGCACAGCAGGGACCAAAAAGTAAAATATTATAGTAGTTTTCTTCAATGGTATGTTGTTTGGGTTCTTAACACGTGGCTAAGTTTTGGATTTCGGTTAGATTTACACAAAATTACAATATACACCACTAGGATCAGTTCAATTTGGGTGAAATAAAAATAACCCACGACTAATTGCTTTTTGCAAGTGTAACCAGTAAGAATAATGGATTAAAAAATGAGCATCATGCAAATTTCACAACAATTACGAAACACGATTAAAGTAGTTAAAAATGTTTTGAATACATTTTTAGTAATTTTATAATACATATTATTATTAATAAAATACAAAGCAATGATCTTGATATTAACACAAACGGAATAAAAATTATCCACATAAATCTTACAAAAACCTAAATTAATTTCCATATGTTAATAAAACATTCAATGAAATTAAATAAAATTTAGTACAAATTACGAATAATATAAATATCATATTAATAGGACGTAAATATATAAATATTTGATTTTGTGGTTAAAGTTCAAAATTTTGAGTACGTTAATTTGATTTAATTATTATAATATGCCAAAAGTTAACTGTTAAACGACTATTACAGATTCATTTTTCTTGTAGTAGTACACATTTTTAGTATGGGAACTCAAAATTTTACATTTAATATAGGTAACTCGGCATTTGAGTTAGTGATTATTTCAAATACCATGAAGAATTTTTTGTTTATTTCACAAAACAACATTTTTACAGAGAAAAACGCTGCAAAAAAAAAAAATCAAAGTCAATCCATTCACAGAGTTTTATAAAAATAATAAACTCACACTTATTAAACAGAAAAGCAATATTATTAAATATAATACTGTCATTGAAATCAATGTATTTTTTTTTTTTTTTTTATCATATTACAATCGCTTTTTTTTTAAATTGTCTGTACAAGAAAAATCATTCACTTTGTGATGGAAAATTAGTCTTAATTTTCTAAAGAAGGAAAATTAAAAACAAAAACACGACAACCTGAATTGTGACCTATACGCAACGTTGGTGGTGTACTTTAACATCGTAAATCGTGGTCGAGATTACAATCGAACGACGGCACATAATCCGTGGAAACCCGTTATTTCCCAGAGATTTTATTACGTTAACTCGCGCTAACTTATCGACATCCGATGAACCACAATGCGACGGGTGTGTGTGTGTGTGGGTGCGATGTTTAGTATCTGAGTGTATGTAATCATTTGTCGGTGACATTTCTTACACGTGTAGTGTTGAAAATTCTCTATATTTGCCAGACCCTAAGCTCGGTCGTTTCAATTATACTTGAACGCGTGTGAGTCATTGAAAATCCAATACACATTTGCGTATACACACACACACACACACACACACACATATACTTTATATTTCCGCCCTACGCGCGCGCGCGCGCACTGTGTACACATAAATTTATATGTGTATATTGTATATAAACTATCGAATTGAGACCATTATTCTGTCTCGTCGAAGAGAGAGAGAGAGATGGCAACGAACGATTATGTAACTTTATTTCGGGACACATCGTATTTCTCCCCTTCGAATAGATAACGGTATGCGTACGCGTCGTAAGGGGTCGGCGGTAGCGGTGCGAGGGAGCGACAGGAACAGAGGCGGAATAAAAACAATATAAAAACAGGCGGTGGCGCTTCCAAGGCGCACACAAAGTATACGGTCGAGCGCACCACTGTCGTAACTTAAACCTTCCCCATAAACGACGATCACACGACAACGACGACTATACGACGATCGGCTGTCGTCGTTGCGGTCCCTTATTTTGATATTTGCGCGCGCACGAAAAATGAGTCACCGCCGCACCGCACCGGCTGCTTTTGCGGCTCGGCGGTGGCGACGACGGTTCGCCGACGTTCGGTCAACAAAATATTATTTTATAACGTGTTCAGCGGCGGCCTCCTGCACGCGTATTGAGTGAATAGCTTTAGAGAACGGGCTCTTCCGCTGTTAATGGCGGTCACCACACTCCATAAACCGACCGACCGACCACCCATCTCCGACGACCGTCATCGACGACAAAAAACTCACGATGAATGCAAATGTGAAGTTTTTGCGTCACGGGGGATATTCAGCGAACTCGTCACGCGCGTTTATACTGTTATAGCGATGAGATCCAACAAATAGATCCGTACTATTCCCATTCAATTCAATTCGAATAGAATCCGAATCGTATTGTTCCTTTCTTATTATGTCTTATACAACAAACATTTATCCTAACAAGAATTTACTCGTGTGTAGTTCGTGTACCAGAACCGATACACCATATTCACTATACTTTACCGAAGACTAAATCAATAAACGTATAATACAATACAAATATCCCAGATAAATTAAAAAAAAAAAAAAAAAAAAAAATGAAGGAAAATATTGAAATTAATTATTTCAATAATCATACTAAAAAGCAACGAAAACAGTTCTATAAAAGCTGGTAAGTGAGATAATGGTGGTACAAGTTCGTCCTTCGTCCCTTCGGTCCTCGGACAAGATATTGGTGATGAATGCATTAAGTTTTAAAGAAATGATGACTCATTTCTTTAGTACAAAACGAGATTCTGAGCAAAGCTTCAGTGTAATATAATATATTATTATTTAAATACTGTTTACGTATTTTACGGTTATTTGTATAATTTTTTAAATGCTTGGAAAAAAAAATCTTGAGTCACGATTATTGATATTTTTTCGGTATTGATAGTTTAGTATAAGAGTAAACTTGTATTAAAATTTCAGAACATTCTAACAAATACTCAATATTTCATTAGAAATAAACTAAAGAAATCAGACAATATCGTAAAAAATCGTATAATAATTAATTTAAGTGTGTATAAAAAAAAATCCTGAATCACGATTTTTGAATTTTTGTTAGGATAATTAGGTAGGTATATGAGTAAGGTCATATTAAATTTTCAGAACTTTTTGTCCAATATTTAAAATTATATTACATAAAAACTTTCAAACAATTTGGTAAATTAAAAGTTCTATATTGAAGTCAAAAGTTCTATAATTGTTCTGAAAATGTTGTCCAATATAAAAAACTATTTATTTGATATTGGATACAATTTTCAAGTTTCTAGCTTCAATACTTTTCGATTTATGACTAAATACCTAAAATCTGAACAGTGAAAATCTCGTTTACGGCGGATTTTTACCGATTTTACCGTTTTTACTCAGTTTTTCGATCGTTATTCTTAATTACTGGAAAAACTATGGAGATTTTGGAAAAATGACCTCTCTAAAGTACCATCTCAGTTCAATTTAAAATCTAAAAAGTTGCTGGACGAAACTTTTGGACAAGGATTTCTATAAAAAAAAGTGTTTACAGAAAAAAAAATAAATAAACATCATTGTAAAACCATAAGATCCTTCGCTTCACTCAGAATCTAATAATATTTATGAGTACTTTAGTAAATCTTTTAAAACCACGGATTATCATAATTTATTAAAATGATAATGACGATGCATTGAAACTTATATCTACATTATAGATGTATGTAACCTTTTCAGCATTATTAAGATGTGTACAATGATTTTTCGATTTAAGAAAAACAAATTTGAACATGTTGAAAATGGAAGTATGATTTTAACAACAATACTGTTAAGTTGAATCGTAATATAATTAAGTAAATGTAAATGTAAATATGTATACTATAACAATAACTATAACTTATAACGATGATACAACAGCGTGGGTTAAGTAGAAACTGAGGTGATGTGGCTTTAACAAGATCACGATATCATATCAATGATATACCACGTATAATCCATTCTCAGGTAAAGATAATGTATACTAGTATACTATGGACTTTCGACTGATATTCGTGACGTTATGATAAGCTGAAAGCGTCCTCCACAACAACGATATCATATCAATGTGTATACTAAGAATAAATTATTTGAATAGGAGCAATGCGTCATTTATATAGACGGAAGTGTTAATTTATACGTCACGAGACGTTTTGATCAGTATATTCTTGACAAAATACACTTCTAGAATCTAGTTTAAGACTAGGATTAACGGGTGAAGTCAAATCAAAGACAATACCAACATAGATGATATCACAGTCGAAATAAAACACACTTAACCTTTTAGCTATTCTAATTTCACTCGTCGTACAAGTGTACATACATTTTTCACTGAGAAAACACAGTAAGAAATCTTTTTTTTCAATTTCAAACAGTCTGGACCTTTAAGCCAATATACCTTTAAAACGAACACACCACGGGGTGGAGTCTTGATGGCGAATTGATAGAATTACGACCTAAGGAAAAGCATGGATTCCCTCTCTTACAACTTCCCAACGGGACGTCACATATATGTTTTCCGTTTAAGGTAATGCGTTTCGGTCGTATGCCGTTAAGAGTTTTCCTGTGTCAACCGTCCATTCGGTTTCCATACATACGCGCGCACCAAAACCACAAACACATCACACAGGACACGAGGAGAACTTCAAAGAATAAAGACTAATAAAATTTCACCATTTGCCACATACATACGGAACAGAGTTTCGCGGAAAAGGTTAGCTCCATTAGCATATATGAATATTTTCTGCTCTTCCTTTGGCCGCAGCCACCAACACTGTTGCGTTAATTACGGAAAACTCAATTTTGCCACAAACAAGTCTACAAGATTAACCCTTTGGAGTGCGTGTAATTTGAACTCGAAAGAGAACGGGCAACTGAAAAACGCTGTGTAAACCCTGAGCTGGACGTTCATTTATAATTATAAATCGCCCAAACATTCCAAGTACTACGATTATTGTTTCACTACGTACCTAATTATATTCTAATTTGTACTTCAAAAAGTCAAAAAACAAAAAAAAGAAGATGTATCATAGTGATGTATAATAATATGCTCGTGTTGCCACAAATTGTATTATACTTCAATTAAACTACTTTTTTCTATGATTTGTGGTCAACACAGTCTAAGTGACTTATTTGTTATTATTATTGTTATATTACCACAATAATTGCTTGTTGTAAAAACATTCAGGTTGCATGAGTATTTATCTTCTTGATAATACGCTTTCCAAACTATAAATGTGTTTCAAGTACACACATTTATAATTTGTGATGACAAAATTGTTGTCGACACTATAACTTCGTTTTTGAACCAAACACTTTCACGCAAAAATGTTAATATTTTTATGTTATATACGAACTAATATTTAAAAAAAAAAATGTTGATCACAATATGATACAAATTAATTTAAAAATATTGAAAACAATATTTTTAGTTGATAATATTTAAACTTTAAACGATGATTTTACTCAAAGAATCAACGAATATTATTTTTTTAACCATATATAAATCAAAGACTGGCTGCATGGACCATATACTACATGCGTTTCACGTTAAGATTACAGCACAAATGATTCAGGTAACAGAAAATAGAAGACTTTTTTATTATTATTTAACACTTAGAGTTGATTGTTTTGTAAGATGAAAATAATAATTTAACATAAATAAGTTAGGTCAATTTTTATTTATTAATGTTTAAAATTTTAAAAAAATGAAAAATTTGATAATATTTCAAAATAAATAAAGCTACTATGATTATTTTGAAAATGTGATTGCTTCAAATTTGAAATGTTCACTAATCATTGTAGAGTTTTCCATTCTCTAGAAAAGCGATCATACAGTTATTTACTAAAATACGCTGAGCACTGTTTTCTCAATACAACGATAAATTACTTTGAAAATTTTAAATAATATATTAAAAATTGTTATGATATGCTAAATGAGCCAATCATCAAAATAGTATATCAAAGGAGAAATTATATTCAAGGAGTGGAGAGATGATAAATATATAAGTATACAAAACATATACTGCGATGAACATCCATTATCGTTATCTTCCCACTTTTTGCCATAAACTTTTAAAATGTCTACATGTTTGAATAAACAAATTTCATAGAACAGCAAACCATGATTGTCTAGATTTAGCTTTTTATTTACATAGGAATAATTTTGGTTGAAGAGAAACTCGTATATATATTTTTTTTTTTAATTTACTTAACCTGGATAGCTTATATACATGCTGTTCTGTTTGATGTAACATTAGAAGTTTAAATGACGTCCAAATTAAAGCCATAATAGAAATTGTTTGTAATAGAAAAGTAAACAGAAACAAACACTGAGAAACGAAATGAATATGTTTATCACATTGTACACGAGCTGCTAATAATGAAAACTGCATAATGTCCCATATTGTGTAGAGCAACGAAAAACACAAATACAATGCGTATATTGCATAATGTACTTAAATATTCATTGAACTCTACTATTAAAAGTGAGATACTAAAATAACACAAAAAAACTTGACGCTCTTAACAGTCATCTAAAACAATATGCATTGAACATCATTATAGCCGAATCAATTTTTAATCTAACTTTAAAAATTAGTTAAAACTCCAGTTTTCCATAAAAAAGCAGACATGAATAACTGTTTGTAGATCAATATTCAAACAAAATACATTTTAATAAATTAATAAATAAAGTGTATTTAAAAATAATATAACGCATTACGAAACAAATCTAGATTTTATACACAACTGAAATCTCATTTCGTGAATTTCGTTTGAAGAGAATTGCTCTACAAATTACACACGTAATAAAAAATACGTTGATTTAAATTTTTTCAAATAAATAAATAAGATTAAACTAGTTATAAGCAATTTTCATTTCGTTGAAGTATCAAAAAATATATACTTAAATATTTTCAAAATAAAAAAATAAAAAGTTAAATAGTTAAATAAAATTTCATCGTGGAAATGTTAAACATATGAAAAAGCAATGTTAGATTTATTTGTAACAATATAGCAGTTATATATCCATAATCCATGACTATAATAGTTACGAAACATTATTATTCTATGTCAAAACGAAGAAAGATAAACATTTTAAATACTTGACCGAGTTGAAACTTTTGTTTTTCACGAGAGTATATGTTATTTTACTCGTTAATAACATTTTGTAATGAATATTATTCACGCGAAAAATCGCAATCGCATGAAACGTTCACTTAAAACAATACCCTTTTACATAACGAATAATGTTTATTTTTTGCATTCTAGCACCACTTAACGTGGATACTATTCAGATAGGTTGGAAAAAAGTGTGTGTACATACACACACACACACACACACAAATATACATAATGTATATACATATATAATTTATATATATACGGCCATTTGTATGGACATATTTTACACCACGATGTTGTTCGAACAAAAAATAAAAATACTTTTTTTTTTTAACATTACGATCACTTAAAAAATACTAACGTAATTATATAAGACACAGAATCATCGTTGATACTCATAAGACTTAATATACTTACTATCGTTAGGGTTATATTGCTTCACTACATAAATTATGTTTTTTTTTCAATTTTCATAATATATAATTTAATGCAATTATTACTAAGTATTAAATAACAATATTAATTAATTGAACATTTACATTATTTTTTTTTAATTCATAAGAAAATGTTGTAACTACAATTTCATATAAAATTAGATTTGGTTCGGGTTACGAAGAAAATAAATAAACTTAACAAACTTCAAAGGACGTCCGAATCATGTTATAATAAATGATAAACATACAAGAGGTTTCGTAAATTCCAATACCACGTTGGATGCAGTGAACTAATATTTTAAGCAGCAATAAAAAAAAACAAAATTTATATATATATATATATATATATAGAGAGTGAATTTGGAATTCAACATTAAAAAGAGAGATGCATTTCATTTGATAAAAATAACGTTAGTAGTAATAAAAATAATAGTAATTAATATATAATAAAAATAAGAATAAGTGATGAGAAAAATAAAAAAAATTTAATTGCTTAAAGTATGTAACAGTGTTGGTACATTTTATTTATTTAAAATTATAACATACATCTGATATCCTATTTCTCCACACAATGTTATATTTAACTCGTAAAAGACTATGTGTTTGAGTATATTATATTCAAGTGACATCCCATTTGTTTGAAAAATTAAGCACTTTCATTTCACTACTTGGCTGACGAATGCGAAATAATCACTATCGTATTACTTTGCATTCGTCATATGACCTTCGAATAATAAGAGTTTGTGAAAGGGTTATTTTTTATCGCTTTTCTATGAATCATTATGCAGCCATGATAACGTAGTAGAAGTTGTGGCGTTCGTAACGTAAAAACTCATGGGCTGTGTGAGATGGTTATATGATAATCCACGGATAAGAGGGTGTTTGCTAGCCAGACACACCATGAATCTGGTGGCTCAAGAAAATCCAATGGTATGGAAATTTCCTGTAGGGATGTACTGAGTAACCACCATGCTGTACCGGTCTGTCGCGCCCATCCCCTTAAGTCTTCCGGGTCAAATAGGAGAAAGAGGTAAACCACCCACTGCGGATATTAAGATATGTATATACCTTTTGGGATTTCATCTCAAAACAGAATATTGATGTACGGATGTATTATAATAACAAAGACGCTATCCTCTTACAAAATATGCGTATTCAGATACCTAATTTAAGTATTTAAGAAAATTATTATTTTCATAAAGTTTAAGAAAAATATAAACAAAGAACAATTATCCAAGCATGACATAAAATATTAAAACCACCAGTGAAAATACTAATCCTCTATAGATAATCATAAATAATGTACAATTAATATTGTTTTTAGTTAAATCGATATTTTTTTTTCCATAGTTTATTAATTAAAAATTAGATAAACTCAATAAATAGTTTTAATATTTTTGAAGTTTAATACAAGCAACAAATATCAGGATTAAAAGTAGAGAAGTTAAATAAATACTTAACATTTATAAAGCATATTTTCAATCAACTTAATTTATTAAAAATAGTACAGAATTCAGCAAACCATATTTTTTTTTTTGTTTATAAGGAAAAATATGATGTAGAAATTTAAAATTACAATTTACGGAAAATGCTTGTCTTCTCTTTACCCTCCGCGCATTGGATTGCCAACCGCGAGATTCATTGTTTTTCAATTTGTCCACCCACCAATCATCCCTTCATTGTAGCCACCCACTACACATCCGAGAATCCACGTCACGTATTGACCACCACCACGCCGTCGTCATCGTTTCTGTTTCCAAATCGATGCTGGCCACAGCCTGAGAGATAGATAATTTATATCCGAAATTTCGTAAAACAGTCGCGCTTGCACGCGGTAGTTAAGCTCTCTCTACCACAACTGTGATTTTGGAAAATTATCGAACACTACCAGCATGCGTGCTTGGTTTTACCAAATCGCGTATCAACAAAACCACAAATTGGATGGCAAATCCCGTTTTCAAGGATGGAAGAGATTTTTTTTTTTTTATTGACGAATAAAATCATAGTAAGAAATACAATTTCACCCTCGGAATTTCCAACAAAAACTCAGTTCTGTCGTCAGCAACAAAATGATATGAACTGTCACTCAACGGCCTCTCTAATGTTTTATAACCGACATATATTTTACACTCGAAATTCAGAGAAAGATATGCGAGCAAAGAATTTTGCCCCTACTATTCCTATAATCAATGAATTGGCGACAAATAAATTCAATGTAACGAGTGGCTAAAGAAATAAATATCGAACAATTACCCGGAAAAAAGGTGTAAAGGGATGTATTTTCCCCCTACCCAGTAGTTTTTATTGCAAAAGTTTTCGTTGAAAACAACGGTTAGTGACAGGCAAACGCTGTGCTTTTAATCGCACCGGCCATTGTTTTTTGTTTTTGTATTTTTTCTTTTTTTATAGTGTTTTTTTAAATTTATTTATTCATTTTTTTTTTCAAGAGGAATTAATGAAAAAGTTCGAAACAGTACCTATCGAACATATCTGTAAAACTGTGGTTACATAAAGATACGAGGTGAAAAAGTCGGTTGTTCAACTAACGCAGGTATCTGATTAAATACCTATTGAATAGAAACTACAACTAAAATCAAAACAAAATACAAATCTTAAAAGAAAAAAGAAAAAATATTGAACTATTAACAATTTTAATACTGGTTGATAGGCAGTGCCCATTGGACACTGTTTATTGTGTTTTAATTATAACCGAAACCAGGATGATTTAGTTATTCTAGATATATAAAATGATTTTTTAACTACATTAAATAAAAGGTGAAAATTGTAAGGGAAAGCAAAAAAGTGAATCATTAAATATTCTTATGAAGAATGACTATGCAATTTAGCGATGAAACGCATACATATATTTTTATTTATAAGTATTTGTAAATATTTTAAGTGAATAATTTTCATTTAGATAACTTTATTAAAAAAAAAAAAAAAAAAAAATATATATATATATATATATATATATATATATATATATATATATATATATATATATATATATAAACACATTAAATTTCATTTCATATAATATTTCTTTTAGTAAAATTACAAACAAATATAAATAAGTACAATAAATTGTTAAACAACTACATACCTACAAAATATTGATGTATTGAACATTAAATTCAATTTGAAAAAAAATAATTAAATATCTACTATGACATTAACTAGAAATAATAGCCATAAATATTTTTCTTCAAAGACCGGGTAATGGAGATTATCTATATCCAAAGAGTCGTGTAATAATTAAGTTGACCAATTATTTTTTATACGTATTTAAAATGAAAATATATGAAACAAAAATTCGATTGGGTAAAAATAATTATTCTTGGAGCTGTGAATAAATAAATAAAATCGATTTTGTGACATTTTCATTCATTTGTATGGGTATCGCCATAAAAAAAAAAAAAATGAAATCTGGTAAAGCCCGTTTGCGCCTAAAACATAAAAAGTTCTTTTTTACCCATAGCCCATTTGCGCCAAATTAACCTGCGTACAAATTTTTATATCCCACAAAAAAATTATCAAACAACAATTATTGTATAGTTTTTTGTTCTTTATTATGGAATTGTTATATTTACATTAAAATTCGTCATAGCGCTTTTCACATGACCACGAAAAATTATCGAGGTAAAATAATACCTCGGATTGGTAATATTTTTTCGCAATCGATTTATACCTTAAGCTCTAAGCAGTATAATTGTTATAACTAGGTATTATGTGAAACAAGGTACAAGCAATGTATGATGTAATAATAATTTCTTTGTGAGGTTGAAAAATGTGTATGCAAGTAAATTTGGCACAAAAGAACTATGGGTAAATACGAACCTTATTTCTTTTGGCACAAACGGGTAACGCGCAAGCGGCTGTACGAGATTAAATAATTTTTTTTTTTTTTTTTTTGACGCAAACGAGCATTTATAGAACATTTAACCATTTCCCGCAGTTTTTAATTATTCATGGAAAATGAATTCTCAAAGTATCGTCAACAAGTGATTTCCAATATAATATAAACACTGGATGAAAAATTTTGATAAAGTTGAGTATACTAGAAAGTGACAAAAGAAAAAAGCTGTTAAGTGAGATGATGGTGGTACAAGTTCGTCCTTCGTCCCTTCGGTCCTCGGACAAGATATTGGTTATGAACGTATTAAGTTTTAAAGAAATGATGACTCATTTCTTTAGTATAAAACGATTCTGAGCAAAGCTTCAGTGTAATATAATTAGAGATGTTAAAATACGGTATTTTATTTTTGTTTTGTATTATACCGGTATTATACCAGTGTTATACCTTATAGAACTTTGCAGTACCTTAAATTATAGGAAATTTAATAAAGGTTATAACCCCTATGTCAATTATTATGAAATATGAATTTTAAAATGAATTATTCGAAACAATGGGTAAAACAGTGAAAATCTCGTTTACGGCGGATTTTTACCGATTTTACCGTTTTTACTCAGTTTTTCGATCGTTATTCTTGATTACTGGAAAAACTATGGAGATTTTGGAAAAATGACCTCTCTAAAGTACCATTTCAGTTCAATTTCGAATCTAAAAAGTCGCTAGACGAAACTTTTGGACAAGGATTTCTATACGAAAAAGTGTTAACAGAAAAAAAAGAAAATGAAAAAAAAAAAGGGGGGAAAAAAATAAACATCATTGTAAAACCATAAGATCCTTTCGCTTCACTCAGAATCTAAAAAACATTAGCATCATTATGGAACCAATAGATCGTTTGCTTCACTCAGAATCTAAAATACGTTAATTTAGGAAGAACATCAATTGTCAGGATGAACTATTGTAATTATTAAAAACATATTCTAAAAATAATGGAAATTAATATTGTCAACAATGTATTGTATGCAAGTGAACAAACTTTTGTAGGGACTGTTTTCTTAACTTCAGTTTATATTTAAAGAAAATTACGTGATCTAAAATTTAATACATTTTACATAAATCAAATTATACTTGGCTACCTAATAAAATGTACTATTGAATAAAATCCCATGAAAAACCAAAATACAAGGGCAACAAAATGTTATCAATAATTTATAGAAATTGAACAATAAATTTTGGTTAAATCATAAGTAATATAAATATTTATTTTAGTATTTAATAAATAATATTAAATGTAAAATGATCACAGTTAAAGTATATATTATGAAAAAAACATTTTAAAATTAATATCATTACATAAAACCGATAAGCAGATCCTTCGCTTCATTCAGAATCTAAAATTAATATGGTAAGATTAAACCAGCAAATAGAATTTCGTGGAAAGTAGAAAAAACATTATTATTAAAATATAGATTTAACGGTTTAAAATTAAAAAATAAATAC
Organism: Therioaphis trifolii; assembly: GCA_027580255.1. Taxonomy (NCBI): domain Eukaryota; kingdom Metazoa; phylum Arthropoda; class Insecta; order Hemiptera; family Aphididae; genus Therioaphis; species Therioaphis trifolii. The sequence continues at coordinate 61,089,022 of CM050404.1, forward strand.
AAAAGTCAACATAATACATTATTTGTATGAAGCATGTAGAGATATTAATTAAAATGAAATAATTCTCTATAGTTAAAATTGAAATACAAAATACTAGGTAGGTACTTGAAAATGTGAGTTTTGTACGATGTAAATTTGAACTATTCATTTGCATATTCAAAGTTTTAATTTTCGTAGTAATCGTCAGATGTTAATTTATCCTATTTTCATAATCTATGTCAAATTAGGTTTACACATATATCGTATAAAGGTTGCCACCGAAATTGCGAAATCTGATAAACTTAAAAATATCTCTTTCCCCCTCACACAGTGTGTGCGTGCGTGCGTGCGTGCGTGCGTGCGTGCGTGCGTGCGTGCGTGCGTGCATGTGTGCGTGTGTGTGTGTGTGTGTGTGTGTGTGTGTGTGTGTGTGTGTGTGTGTGTGTGTTTGTTAGAACATAAGAATACCCGGATGGATTTAACACAACAATGCAGCAGCTGAATGTCCACCACATACACACACGCACACGGATATATACATATTTACAATCATACATTCAAGAGAACGACGGAAGCCATGTCTAGGATTACAGTGTGAGCCCTTTGCCACTATTACACGGGCCGTTAATCAGGGGAATTCTGAAGTGCTAGATAGCTAGTCCTCTACCCTGAAAGCGGAGAATACACGTAGCTAATTATCAGTTTTCTGTTTTAGGTCTAGTTATCGCATTGAATGATAATTAAACGTAGTGTAAACAAGACGCGACATAACGCCGCGACGGAAATTCGCACTGAATACATGGAATTTACCGCATTATTTCTGTCAGTTTTATCCACCCTTGGAAATTGTTTTGCACGATACCCTGCGGAAAACTTAAATTCGACTTAATCATGTTCCGATATTAACTCCAGACAAATGGGCGATTTGTGGTAGTGGTGGTGGTAATGGAAATCTGGGTACGCGGAACTAGAGATATTAAGTTTCGATGGTGGCGTGTAACGTGGTTGTGGTAGAAGTATTAGTAGTAGTAGTAGTAGTAGTAGTAGTAGTGTTAGAAATAGAAGTGCAAGTAATAATAGTAGTTGTATTAGTAATAGTAGTAGTAATAGATTGTTGTATAGTGTAAGTGAAGGGGCAGACGACAAAAGGCATACAAAGTTCTGACATAATTGGTGCATTGTTTCCATCACACAGTAGTAGGACGAACGAGTGGACGAAAGGGAATATAATGCGTACTGTCTCCAAGTTTCCCGTGTTCACGCCTAGACATGCGAAACCGAAATTTTGAAAAAGAAAAAACCCGTCAACGGTGATATTTTTATCTTCTAGATAAGGGTGTGTCATTTTATACATTTTGAAAAATACTTTGGTCAGCAGTCTGTTTATTAAGTGCAGCTGTCGCTTTATATTTCAATCTCACGTGATCGCTGATTTGCTGTAACTTTTTTAATATGTAATATAAAACTAGAAGTTCACTAAAAAATATACATTATATTTTGTACAAGTCTACCGAAATAAGCAATCAATGTCTACCATATATTATAATGTTATTCGAATAAAAATTCCTCTGAATAGTCAATCTTAACATGTGAATTCATACATAGAACATAATAATAACGCTGGATGTAATAATATGTCAACGTTGAGAAATCCACGAGTTGATTCTGTTGAATTCTGAGTACACACAAATCTTTGACAATATTGAAATATGGAATAATACTGTAGAGGTGATGGCAAAGTGTCTTTCAATAACTTTACATGTGACTATAAATACATGTTCGCCCGAGAGATTCGTGCATAATATGAACCTTGGTATTTCTTTCTTCTTTCGTTTACCATTGTCCGGGTGAATAACCATAACCATATGTTACGCATTTACCTGAAACAAAAAATACAAAATCAATTAATACCCCGCAGCCCAGATATTACATGTTTTGTCAACATTTTCAACACACAAGAAAATTAGGATTATAATAAGTAATCTAGTAACCAAGATAATGTGTTATCCACATAAACATAACTAACCACTTAAATTAGCAAAGTGTAAGTAATTATATATTATATATTTACAAAAATAAAACCTTGTGTAATGTCAATCTATGATATGACATATTATACAACACATATTATCCAATATTAAATTATTATTGAATAAATAAAAAAAGAAAAATTAATTTGAATAATCTAATTACGAAGTCTATGTAAAAAAATACAAAAACATACGTTTGAAACTTGTAAGTTAATAAATCCATAACTGTTTAAAACTAATGATTGTTATAGAATGTTATTAAATCTGACAACATCAGTGACGAATGTGTTAACTATCAAAGATAAATAACTATATTTAAATGTTTTATTCAAACACTTTCACGCATAATTTTAACTTGGATAAGACGTAGACGTCAAAGGTAAAATACGAAATATTAATTCAGTTTTCTAGTTCCGTCAATCTAGTTTCAATTTATTCTTTAAAAAAAAAAAAAAATGACTAAAATAATGTTATTAAGATGGATTTAAATATAATATTGCAAATACGATTGAAATAAATTTACATTGAATACTATTGGTCAAGACTATTCAAAGGAAACATATTTGAACGTCTCATATGAATAACACAAATAAAATGAGTACGAAAAAAAATTGACTATGATATTGAAGACGAATAGATGTTTTTTATGCATTATTTGTTCAATTGTCACTGATGATATGGGCATATATCCAAATAGGAAAAAAAGTAGGTAGATATTGGTAAAATGATAAGTCTTCTTGATATACCCACGAATGGCATGTTATTAGAAAACGACTTTTCGTAAATACAACCACGGTTACAACGCAAGAACTGATATAATAAAAAGCGTAACGCAGTAGAAGAGTAAACATTTTTTTTTCAAGGACCGTGAAAAAAAATTAAAAACGTTTCATCATGAAATAAGATGAAAAATATAGTAACGACAAATAAAATATAGATATATGTATGTATGTATGCATGTATGTATGTATGTATGTATATATATATATATATATATATATATATATATACATATATATGATGAAACAAAAAATACTTGGACACTTGTATGCGCATAATAGCCATACATTGCGGGTAATTAACGAGTTGATTTGATTTAATTTTATCATGAAAATTAGACAGGAATTTGTACGTATATGTAAAATGACAAAACATTATTTATATATTTACAAAAAACGTAGCCAATTTTTTATTTATTAATAATATAGGAAACGTCTGTCCAAAATAAATAAATAAAACCACATTTACCCAGGGGGATAGAGGGATGGATTATCTCTTTGCTATCTGTGGTAATGCTTTCCCGAGAACACAGCGCATCGCTGTACCCGTGAATGTAAATTCGATTTGTCCCGTGGAAATCGTCTTGCCCACAGTTTCAAGATTTTCGAAAGGCATTTCTTTTTTTACCGATTCTTCTTCACCTTATTTCTTTGACGATTACTAGGACCAACATTTTTTTTTCTTTTTATTTTACTCGGTGTGAACATACAAGTAAAACGCGTTTTTCTTCTTGGCACATTTTTTCAACGCAATAACTATTGATACTCAAACCGAATTCAGATCACGCTTTCTATAATTGAAGAAATGAGGATCAAAAGAGTTTTTTACCGTTCACATGCCAAGATTCTAGTAAAAATATCAGTTTTTTTTTTTACAGAGAGAAAACTTTATTTCTAATAAAATCGCGGCTCGTTATAATTCCAAACATATCATTTACGTTTCCGTAAAGGTTGAAAGGTAACTTTCTTTCACTTGAATTCGAACAGTTATTATTTTTTTTTTTTAAATCACGTATGATGTTGGTATAATATCTTTTACGACTTCTTACCTCTCGACTGTTTCAATTAGGTGCACGCATAAACAATGGCTAAAACTGCTGACTCAGCTGCATAATTTGCAACACATACATTTTTTAAATGTAGTATTTAAATTTGACATATTTTTAGTAAACAATCATAATTTTTAAGTCACGTAAAAGAATCCAAAAAATTGAAATAACACGTATTTACATTATTATTATTATTATAGTAACTATATTGTACCAACAGTGAAATGGCGAACAAAAATTAAATACAAATTCATCAATTTCCCTTCTATTAAATACACAGCGTAGAAATGAAAATTAGCATACATTTCTTTTTTTCTCGGTTAAAAAAATTATTTAATTATTTAAAATTAAAAAAAAGACTTTTGGCACTAAAATGAAAAGAGAGTGTGACCAATTAAGGAAACATACTCAACACAAAGACTCTTAAACACATCTCTTGCTTCGAAAGTGCTATGAAAAATAAGTACTATAATATATATATACGCAATATATAATAATATGTTTTCGTTTGTTTTTTTTTTTTTTTTTTTTTATTATTATTATTATTATTATTATTATTATTATTATTGGCAATTAAATTTAACTGAATCATATGATAGTACCACCTTGTTACCTAACTGACGTATTTCAATCATAAACTAGGCATTGGTGTTAACCTATAGCGGCTATCATAAAAAAATAATTGTCTACCAATGTTGAATTTGGGCATAAACCACCCATACGCATCACCATTAAATATCAATTATCAATTTCAAATCTTCATTATTAAGAGATACAAGTAACTATTATCAATTTAATATAATATAGGAGTTCTTAAGGCCCTCCGCACACGAGGCGATTATAAAGCGACACGATTCTTGCGACATATGCGATACAACCAGTCTGTGCGATTACTGGGGCGCACACGATGCGATTGTTATTATCGTTGTTTACGTATTATTCGCTTATTATCAGTCGGTTACTGACGTCTGCGCAGTTCTTTGGTTACCTTTTTTGTATGTGATTACGCGCGATTCGCACGACGCGACACTGCCAAGCGATCAGCACTGCCGGTCGCACGTGTCGTCCGTCGCTCGCGCCACAATCGCGTTGCGTTCAAATTGCGTCATTAGTGGATCTCCACCATTAACTTAGCTAGGAAATCGCGGGATAGTAAAATTGTGTCGCGTTACAATCGCCTCGTGTGCGGAGGGCCTTAGTGTCACCAAACGACCACCGGCTTCTTACATATAAAATTAATATTTCTGAATCGATAGGAGAAACTATTCTTAGTGAACTACCAATCAAATTATAAAATGCAATGCCAAATCATATTGAGTGTAAAATAGTCATTTCTGGTGTCACTGATAATTATTAATTATACAGATTAAGTTCTGTTAAATATAAATAATAAAAAGTATCATACGATGTAATTCAACGGATATAAACCGAGTTACTTTCAAATTAAACCAACAATTTTTTGATGAAGAATTTATTAATTATTCTGTTTTAACGAATTAGATTTTATGAAATTCTATGAGTGATACAATAAATGTTGCTCCAATAAAATGTTATTTTCATTTCAATCATCTTATTTCTATGTCATATATCAATATATCTATACCAAATTTAATAAAATACATTAACCTATTAGGATAATTTGATGCTATTTGTAGTACACGATATTGTCTTTTAATTAAAGATTAAATCGTATAAAAATTACAATTATCAGTATAAGTGTATCGATCATATATTTTTTTAAATTTTTTTTTTTTTTGGAAAATTTTTCAAATGCTGTTATGTAGAAAAATCATTTAATTAGTTTTCTGTCTTATTGGCCATGCAATTATTAAAAATCACCTCAAAAGTTTAAAAAAAATCAAATACCAACGATTACACACTAGATGCAAAGAAACTTAATAACTAAAAAAATGTGATATCAACAAAATGAAATAGGTTTTTATACATTGTATACATTTGCATATGTATAAGTTTACAAGCTATTCAAAAGAAACTAAGCTAAACTATAAAATAATGTTTAAATTTAAAAATTTTAAATGTCAAGATAAATAATGATTATTAATTCTTCTAAAAGGAAAACAAATGAAATGTTTACTAAAACAATCAGGTAATATATTAATATCATTATTATTATTATTAGGTGACGAATTGAAAACAGTTAATTTCCCACCAATTATTTTAACTAAATATTTTAGAAAACTGTAAATTACACAGCTGGTAATAATATAAGATTTGTTCAAAAAACATAACATAATTGAGAGTTTCGATAATTTTCTATTTAAAATATTACATATTTTATAAAAATACATAAAATGATTTTATAAAAATAAATCTTCTTTCAAGTACAATAAACTTATTGTATAGCTTACTGGTATATACATAACACTTCTCTCCATAAAATTTAATTTCATTAATGTTTTACAACGAAAAAATCCACTTAAAAACAAAAAACACAAATTCTTATAAATATTGTCTATCTTTTAGTTAAATCAAATTAATATACCGAAATGTATCCCGAAGTGTGATATTTTCGAAGAAACAGAAAAAAATATGAGTAAAATATGAGTTATTATAATATTTGTACAACACCGAGTTATGAAAAGCTGGCATTGTTTACAAATGAGATATTATAATAATAATAATAATAATAATAAAATAAAAAAAAAACAATGGTTTTGTATTTCTTTATAATGATAAAATTCAAAAGCTTTTATGATAATTCAGACACTATGATACTAAATATTATTAAATTTAAATAAAATTACGTGCATATACATATTTCAAACAAATTATTGAATGCATGTTAAAAAAGGACAAGATAATAATTATTTAATAAGTTTGAGATGATAAATTATTAATGAACTATCGTTGAATTCGATGTAATAGTTTTTTAATATAATAACTCTATAACAATAATTATTTAAATTGTATATTAACCATGACGATTGGTGACAATTTGTTGGTTTCTAGGAACATTAAATTTGGAATTATGACTAAATAACTAAAATTATTTTAGTAAAAGTGTCATAACAGCACATTTTATCGCATTTACTTGGATTTTTGGAGGATTTTTCTGACACCTGGAAAAACTATTCAGAAGAGAGAATATAGATCCCCAAAGTGACATCAACATCTGATCAACTGATCTATTAAGTATCTGGATAAAGCTTAATGACAAATTTAACTGCCCTAAAAATGTCTCGAGAAAACAAAGAAGAAAATAATAGACAACATTGCCAAATCAATAAACCTTTTGCTGCACTAAGAATCAAAAATTACAAAATAAACAATACACATAGTAAACATGTATGTAATATGTATTTTCAGAAGACTTTGTTGGTAGGTATAAATCAATATAATTATAATATGCATAGTAAATATTTTACAGTTATTCGTTTTGTTATTTTAGGAGCTGTTTTTTTCATGATAATGTAACATAATACATTTAAATTAAATAATATATTTTAAATAAGTGAATTTAATAATTGAATTAATATTGAAATAAATGATTTATTGAATATTAAAATGAATTGATGAAAAAAAAAATTATGTAGAACATTTTGTATTATGAATTAGATTGATTTAAAGTATACATTTTTTAGTGTATCATAAAAAGATTAATGAAAATTAATTAACTAAATTTAAATAAGGACTTGTGTGATGCAGCAAACAATTCTAATTTTAATCTTATACACTTTTTAACTGCACTTTTTTGTACATGCGTGGTTAAACATTTGTTCAATGATAAATAGTACCGTTTCAGTTCATCAAATTTGACCTTTCAGACCCTGCTATCAAAAAACGAGAATGTTCAGAGAAATGTACCGTACCTACTTATGACAATTTTTGTTAAAAGACCTTACATTTAATTTACTACATGTAAATGCTGAACATTATTTTAAAATGAATACAAGACTTAGTTGATTACTTATTACGAAATATTCACTTATATATGTTTATATATACGTTCGTATAAATTAAACAGTTTTCAATAAAACAAATCCAATTTAATTTTTGGTTTCTTAATTTTTTACACTTAAGAATAATTAGATTTTTTCAGTGTTTTAAACATATTTTAAATGTTAAGTATGATAAGCTATTATATTTTTTTTTTTAAATGTATATTATGCGTAAATAGTATGTTTACGTTTATATGAGCTTTTGGAACATTTACAGTGAAACTAATACGAGTTATTGTGGTTTAGTTTTGATGCAAGATCAACTGAATAAGATTTACTTAAGTAAAGGAAGCTAATAAGAAGTGAAGGTCCATAATACATAAGAGTCATAAATTATGTAAGATTCAATTTCAATGCATAATTATTAATACAATTTTGAATACTCATATTTTGAAATCAAATATACAGCTCTGGGTTTTTCAGCCTATAGACAATGTAAATTCCCATAGAAATTAATTTAACCATAAATCAGAACGTGTGTATATATATAAAATTATGAACATAGTATATTGTATGTACGTGAATATGCAGAGTTTTAACAAAATATTGAAATTCAGAATACTATATTGGGCCAACTTATGATGAAATATCCATCAATAACACACCGGTCATCACTCATTGAAACTATTTAAATTTATAAAAAAATAAAATAAATAAATAAACGATTGGCAATAAATGTTTACTTTTTGGTAATATGATATGGATTAAATATTTGAAAATTGAAAACCAGAAAATAAAACGGAAGGAAACACTTCATTGATTTTTTTCATCACATTTTATACTCCATGTTGTGTATAAAAATCAGAGAAACTAAATAAATTATTAGCCATCACTATTGTTTTTCCAAACACTTAGTTTCACGCAGTTAACCTGATAGTTCATTAGTCAAACAAACTTCGAAATGTTTATACGATTAAATTCATGGCAAACAATCACGTTTCTATACATACATATATATATGTGTGTGTGAGTGTATCTTCAGAGGCACGTATAAACGTATAAAATGAATACGTGCGTGTGTGTGTGTGTGTGTGTGTGTGTGTGTGTGTGTACGAATGTGAATTTGTGTGTGTAAAAATGCCAAGAGACCACAGTACCTTCATTGTAGCAAAAGAGTTTCGCACGTGAGAGAGTTAAGAAGGAAAAATAAAAGAAGATTTTATTAGGAAACTGAACTCTTTCTTCATTCTTTTTCCAATCTACGAGATGAAATAATTCGTTGGGTCACTCACAAACGTGTACGTTGGGATATTGGGAATTTTCTTTGATGGCAATTTTATCGGTCTGAACTATCGTCTTGACAGTCAACCAACACTTACTTCACGATCCACAGTGTCTGTAGTCATAGATGATCTGTATGAAATTATTCTTTCATTGAAATTTCCCTTAAACAGGTCGATAATAGAACTTTTACACAAGAATCGGCAGTATAAAATCTAAATGTTAATATTTATTCCAAGTAATGACTAATCGATTCCATTATATGTTAAATCTAGTACCGTTAAACACGGAGTAAGAATTTTACATTTTACATGAGTGTTGTCAAGACGAGAGTACAAGCCGATAAAATTAACATTAAAAAAATTTCTAATCACCCAAAGTAGACGATTTTACATGACCCAATGAATTAGATATAACATAACCTATATTATAATTAGCGTATCTCGTGTACATTTTTGTAACGGCCAACAATCAAAATTGGATTTGAAAGTGATTAAATAGTTTATTTGAATGTTATATTATTGAGAAATACAACAACTTACATATTTTAATAGATTAAAAAAAAAAAAATTATCTTAAGTGATTAACCATGGTTAGGTTGCATATCAATTTTTACCACTTAAAACACGAAATAAAAAAATTCTAACCGTATAAAAAAATAGAGTTTTTGGTAAATATCTATTAAAATACATACACTTATTCTTTAAAAAAAATTTGATAAATCTCATAATCGTTATGTTTATGTCGAAAGTAAAATTTAAAAGAATATTCATGAATAATTGAAGAAATACACCATATATAATAAATAATGTTTTATGTATTGAGCTTTCTAATAGAATCATCTTTAACATACGATTGGGCTATTTAAAAATACAATTTAAAGAAGTTAATTTTCATGAAAAATAAAGGCAAAGATCAAAAAATATAAATTATTAATTTTATAGAGCCCAGACTTAATCTAAAATAACCTAGCTTTACAGATTAAGTAAAATAATGAAAAATAAAACTGAGCTTTATATTTATTTTTTGACTCATCTTATCACATAATTCTTAGGATAAAATTTGAAAATGCATGTACCTTGATGGATTTTAATTTAATCTCTTGTTTTAAATACGAAATTCATTAACATAACCGACCGCTGTACTATATTGTTCTCATTATACATAGTTTATTCAACAGTAAATTTTTCACGAGCTAATGAAATGAAAAAAGGATCGTACTTCGCATGATCGGATACTCTTTGCTCTTCGGACGTGATAATGGTGATGGGTGTATTACATTTTAAAGTAACCATAAATCATTTCTTTATATTAACGATTCTGAGCAAAGTTTCAATGAAAGAATATACCGTTCACATATTTAACCATTTTTAGTTTAACTCTTAGAAAGTTTTTTTTTTTTTTTTATCAAATCTCTAAAAAAATTTGTTTGAATAAAGAAGAAATATATTTTACCAAATAAATTTAAAATGCTTTGTTCATCTTTCAGTAAAGTATCAAAAAAATTGGATTTGACTAATTATTTTCATAAACATTGAAGTTAGAAATAATTGATTTAAAAATAATCGATTCCGAAAATTGTATAGTTTTACATTGAGTTAAACGCGTAACAATACAATCCTTACAAACGATTTTTTGAGATTCTTTCAGTGTCGTTAGTTAGGTGTATAAGTAAAGTCAGATTATATTTTCAGAAATTTCCAGAATTAAATATTACAATTTTATTAGAAATAAACTTCCAAAAAATGGGGCGTTTTCAAAGTTTTTTTTAAGACAAAATATATCAATTTTTTGATTTATATCAAGTATTTAGGAATGTGTTAATGATATATGGTGAATATTTCAAGTTTCTAACAACATCACTTTTAGAGTTATAACTAATTATCAATTTAGTAAAAGTCGAATTTAAATCGAATGATACATTTTTTACTCAGTTTTCGGCAATTCCCTCGCGCTTGAAAAAACTATTGAAAAGAGAGAAAAATAAAACCTCAAAATCGTATCTACATCTGAATTCTGATCTACAAGTGTAAAAAAACTCAAGTGTAAAGTTAAGTATAATAAACAGTATCTCCAAAATAAAAGAAAGAAAATAATGAAAATCATTGAAAAAACAATAGATCCCTATTCACTAGACTCAAAATATAAAATGAGTGATACTATAAAATCAAACAAAATAAAATTACTACTATCACATTTTAAAACACACGATTCTAAAACTGTAAATTCTTACCTTTTTAAATAATTTACTTTTTGATAATATACATTAATTGCTCATATAATTAAATACCTAGTTAAAATAATACCTCACAATATAATAAAAAATTTAAACAAGTTATGTGGGTATTGTAATGTCAAAAATGCTTCTAAAGACGAAGATTATCAATGTCATATTTAAAAAATATATTGTTGTATAATGATAAACATTTGTATAATATTAATGGCGATGAAAGTTGTATATTGTGTATAATAAGTATTGTTGGTATTTATGATTTACCAATGTGAGGGAAAACAACTGAAATCCATCGTTGTAATACGTCATGTTTGTAAAAAGTACAGTTTTGATGTCCTGCTAAGTCTTGTTTACACTTCAAAATATTCGCAGTGATTTCCAGGCCTCGTACCTCGTGTACTTTGGTGAGAATGTGTAATACTTCCACACCGTCTTTTACTTATGTGCATAGCGACAACGGTAGTGGTGGCGATAAGACATTGCTACATTATATCCTCTTAAACAACGATGTACACAACTAGAGTTTTATCTCTTTTTCGTTCGTGTGTACCTTTTCTCATAAAAGAGTACGCACGTCCAAAAGTACCGGTCGTAGCAAAATTTACACATAATTAATTCAATTAACGTCGCAGGCAAAAGTTTCGCTCGAATGTTTACCTTTCATAGTCCCCTAAACCAGCTTCCTGGCCACTTAACTGGACACATTATTATCACGCTTTGTTAAATATTTACCGCCCAGCAAACGATATATATATATATATATATATATATATATATATATATATATATATATATATATATATATATATATATATATATATACACACAAAATGTGTAGAAAAAAGTGAATAATAAGGGGAAACTAGAAATTAAAATGACAATTTTCAGCTGAATGGGAAGTCACAGGTTGCAGACTACAACTGCGTACATAGCTAATGACAATTAATTAAGAAAATAGAAATATTGTAATGACACAAGATGCGAAAAATACGTGTAACAGCATAAAAGTACACAGAACACATCTTGTTAATAGTGAAATTTAATGAAAGCACAAAGCAATCAAAGCAACAAAACATAAGACTGCTTTTTCTGTTTCATTTCACAATAAATAATTTAATTTTAATTATTTAGTAAATACAGTAACCAACTGCGAAAGTATCAGTATTCTATTCTGAATGGAAAATTGTATAACCCTTTAGTATGACCCCCCCCCAGTTGATTAATTAAGGAATAAAGCAATTTTATCTCTGCTCTGAAACCAAGTCTAGGTCGAATCGAAATCAAAAGACTAGGCATTTTCAATAGGTGTGTGTGTGTGTGTGTGTGTGTGTGTGTGTGTGTGTGTGTGTGTGTGTGTGTGTGTGTGTGTGTGTGTGTGTGTGTGTGTGTGTGTGTGTGTGTGTGTGTGTGTGTGTGTGTGTTTGATTCTGCTTTTAACTCCTTTATTTTAATTTGTCAGCAGAACAATAAGAGAAAACTATGAAACATATTTATGCACATTAATTTTACCATAAACAAAATGTACTTAACTATTACTGTTGATATGTTACAACTGCTAGTTTATCATTAAAATTTTAATTAATTTTTTTTACTACAAAATGATCGACAGTAAGTCGCAATTAAAATATAAGTATTTCTCACACTAATATACGCGGTTACAAAAAAAATACATAATAACTGAAAATCTGAATTATAATAAAATAACTGAAGTACGTCATTAGTATCATTTACTGATTTTAAAATAGCTCCAAAATTTCATGATAAACGGCGCATAGAAGATTTATTTAAGTGAAAGGATTTCTTGAATACAGCTCTAAGCATAGAGATTTTATAAGAAGTAATTTTTTGATTAAATTATAAGCATTTAATAATTATTAAATATTTATGATTTAAACATCATCACTCCACTTTATGTAGGTAAATGGATAGATAGATAGATACATAGACAGGTACCCAGTATCTTTCAAATTGTGTATTTAACTTAAAAAACGACGTGAGATAGATCAAATAAATGTTTTTTTTTTATAATAATTTATTGATGTCTCATTAGTACTTCAATTAAATAATGAACATTTTGTGACAAAGTTAAAAACTAATTTAAATAATCGGAGACCTAGATTTTTGATTAAATTATTTGAATCATGAAAAATTTTTAGATGGTATAGATTAAGTAAACTACTGGATAGATATAAAACTGTGTTGATCACGTAAATTAGAGTAATATACTGACTATCAAACACAGTTAGGGTTTGTATGTTTTGTGTGATTCACATAAATCAAAAATCAAGACAATTAATTCTAAATTTTAGTTTATATTGTAAATCAAGGTCCAAATAAATTCTAAATTTCTTATAATAGTACAAGTAGCAAAATGTCAAATAAGATTGTGTGTAACAAATTATCAATATCTATCAATAACCGACGGCCATACTATAAAGTGTTTCAATTTACATATATGTAGACGACTCAGTGAAATCAGTACAATACAAAACATTTTTTATTGAGAAAATGGAGTATAAATATACAAAAACTTTGGAAATATGAGAAAATTGTGAACAATTAATCACCTTAAACTAAATCCAAATATAACAGTGTGGTGGGCGTTTTGTTTCAAAAATATCGAAGCAAATGCTAAATTAAAAGTTACAGTAGAAAGAAAAGCTTTCACGTACACTAGCATATTCAGAAGTAACCCACGAAAAAATCTAACGTATAAATATACTATTACGAAAATACGAGCGAAAAAGAACACTCGTAATGGACTGGAACGACATTTGACATGATCAAAATGGGAAGCACAATCACACGCTCTGCGGGTGTTGGCAATTGCATTATGTTTTTCAGAGCAAAATTTGAACGTGAAGAGCGAAAAAGGTCAGCTTATACCGATAAAATAGATACTGTTTTGAACAATGCTTGTCATACCGTAACAGAGAAGCCTAAAAATAGGACGAATGAGAAAGTATACTAACAACAGGCAGAAAAAATAAGGCATCAAAATGATTAATAGTGACGAAATTCTGATTGAAATCAAAGTAGATCTTTCTCAATGTATTTATTACATTATCCAAAATGCATTATCAAATGATCCTTAACAATGTAGGATAATTTATCCTACTCACTGAGTGGAAGGACAAATTACGGACATCAGATTACTGATATAACCAGCCAAACAAATAACTCCAGGACACGAGCGGTAAAAAAAAAAAATAGTCTTAAATGTGGATACTTTAAAGATCTGCAGAATATAATGAACGACGGCCCGCTAATTGGTATACCTTATCGGATTAAGACTCGTTACGCAAGGAAATTTTGATTTTAGCAAACCAAAATACAACGTGATAGGTGATAGAGGGTATCTAGAATAAATATATAAGTATTTTTTTGACTCAAACAATTTATGGTTCATTCTGTACGAATTAAATGTCTAGAAAAAATCAAACTTACAAAAATAGAGTCTTATAACTGTATTTATCTAGAACATACCATTTATACATTAGCTTGGATTACTTCATTATTTAGTCGAAAAATTATTATTTAAAAAAATATGAGTAAGTATAAATATAACATGCATCGCAAATACATGAACAATAATATTTCTGAAATGTTTTTAGAAATTACATTAATTCTAATTAATATGTACTATTGGATAGTAGAAACAAAGGAGTATTTCGTTTTTTATTATACCTCGACAACTATCATAATATAGTTTATTATTAATATAAAAATGAAACGTTTTCTGGTGCCTTTCGACATCACCTTGAGTAGAATCTAAGAAACGCGTATTTTCAGATCGCGTTCTTGTTTGTTTAATAGAAAATGAATATAATTTAATGCAATTGTTAAAGAAGATTATTATTATGCCACAAAGCATTAGAAAATATACATTTCAAAGGAAGTAATTTTTAACAAAGAACATTTGTTGAAAGCCATTATATTGTACACGACTTGAAAGAAGAAAAAAAATTAAACATCAAGTTTATGGACTCCTATCTTCTTTTCAATGAGCATTTTCTTAAATCATGACAATATCATTATAAATTTATAATATTTACTTATTCAATTACCGAAAAGATAATAATGTTAAATACTTAAATACTTAATCTTAAATACTTAAAATAATTTTCAGTTTATTTAGACAATGCAAAAAATGATTGAACAGGAAAAATATGAAAATATTTCCCAAAAATATTTTATGAATATTATCAAACATTCAATCATATTTTAAATAAATAATTAATTACAAAGTTTATAGTAAAATTATAATATAGTAAATATATAAAATAAAATAAAACAAACTCAAGCACTTCACACAACTTAACATTTATCATGACTTCAAATAAAATAGATATTTTTATAACTATTTGAGTTTCAAAAATTATTATTTGTAAAGCTGAGGTGAAATTTCATTTTATTTATTTATATTTTTACTGCTGTGAGCAAATATGTTATACAGAAATCATACAATCTTTCTTGGCAATGATATTTCTCTACATGACGTGAACTGCGAGTAATAACGTCAAAATATGTCATTTTTTGCTCATGGCTGTATTCAAAATGTATGAATAGAATGATTTATACAAACCCCTCCCCCATAAATTATATTACAAGGTTTAGAAAATTTCGGTATTTACGGATATTTCAGTGCTCAAATCTAAGTTCAAATCACGCGCCTGATTTGATGTTGAAAATGTAAACTCAATTTTGAAATGTGTTCTGTAAGTATATATATATAATTATAAGGATTAAAACTGCAATGTAAGTTATTGATTATAAAATTATTTTTTAAATAAATTGAGCTAATATATTCATAAGTGTTGAAAAACAATTTAAGACCAAACACATAGAAAATATATAACTAATTATAGTCACTACTTATGACTAGAAGAATTTGACAATTTAAAATCATTAAAAATGTATGAATTTTTCAATTGTAATAAAATTAAATAGTACGTTTTCTGTAACTTACATCGTTGTTAAAGACAGTAAAAACTGTTTATTTTAAAAAGGTTATCCCCAGATGATTTTTTCCATTAGATATAGGTAAAACAGTTGGTATACTTTATACAACAATTATTTGTCGTAAATTTGATTTATATCAATATTATTAGCTTATGAAGAAACTCCCTAATTAGAGGTATATATGATTGAATACGTTTAAAATAATATGTTGATTATGATTAGAAAAAAATGTATTAGTCAATGCAGCCAAAGTCTCTCTGTTAAATAATAAGTAAATGAAATTATATTTTCTCATATTTGTTTCATATGTTAAAATATTTACACTAACATAATTAATATACGAATAGATATTTGAAAACAATTGTGACGCCTTTGTAAAAAAAAATATTTAATTTGAATTTATAGCGCTACACTGAACGGAAAATACATTGTTCTTTTATCACGTTCCTTAATTGATCTATGTTTTGAAGATGTAACAATACAAACATTCTTACGATTGCGAATATATGGAAATGTTTTCGGATACGAGTCGTTTAAAGTTATTCCATTAGAAAACTTTAAATTGTTATTTGTAACCCAAATATTTGTAATCCACCATTTTACCAACTAAGAATAATATTGACAAAAAGAAGAACTCTTTGGTTTAAGAGATTCCAAGAGAGTCTAGCATTTTAACAGTATTACTTATTATTATTAGTCAAAGAACTAATAAAAAATATTCACTATTTTGATAAATAAATAAATTTGACAACAGTCGGTAGTTTAAGTGATACGAAACAAACGAATGAAATAATAATAAAACAATTAAATAAATATCCATATTTTAAATATTTTTATATATGTATGGTTTTCATGAATAAACTATAATTTAAAAAAATCTTACACATTATCATAGACGTTTCTTGTTTGTACGCATTTTAATTAAAAATGTTTAATCTCCCTTTTGTATACGTTATGTGTACTTTGTAAATGTAAAACGGATTTTCGAGAAAATATTGACTACTTCATCAAATAACTCTATTATAAGGAAAAGGTATAACGGGTCGAACGATTTAATTTTTCATTTCTCAAACAAAAATTATCAGTATACGTATACCTGTGCCCACAGGGCATTTGTTGTTTTTCTCTTTAATAATATTACCATTTAAAATATGTAAATTACAAGTTACAACACCAAAGAACACGAATCGAAACACCACAATTAAACGGTCAAAAGACCACAAAGAAGTACCTACGAGACTAATTATTTAATTGATATGGGTTTCCGTTTAAAAATCCCAAATGTTGTATTATGTCGGTAGTTATTTTTGGGGTTGACATCTAAACACCGATGGTCCACCGCTTGACGTTTCCTCGAAAATATATTAAGTCTTTAATTTTACCATTTTGCGCATCAACGTACTAAGTACTATAATCGTAAATACGTAAGCCACGTTGAAGAATACAATTATTACCACCAAATAAACAACCATCGCCATCTTAAACGCATGAACGAGATGTAGGTTTACTTCGTGGTATATTTTTATCAAATAACCAAATAATTAAACACCACAAACAATACCATAGTACTTTATAAGCCACGAATAAAATATAATATACTTCTAGATAGTTTGACAATTTTCTGGTATCTTTTCTTGAATATTGGGTACATAATTTCTATTTTCGCATCAATAGGGATCTGTATATTCAGTCATATTTCATTAATCGAATGTTGAATTTTTTTCGATAAATTTACCTAAGATGTCCTGAACAATTCTACATCAAGTCATCTTCTTCTAAAGCTCTACAATTTTTTAACTATTGACAATATCTTTGATTTTTTCAAGTCTTGTTCTTTGTCTTCGAACTTGACCATTTATTACATTAGTTCTTCATATTTAGCCTTGTAATTATCTGTCATACACACATTCAGTAAAGTATTAAAACGTTTTTTTTTTTTAATGTTTTACATTTTTCCTGGTTCTGAGAGTTAATCACTTTTTTTTTTAATACATTTTGTGATTTGAAATCTTATTTAAAGCCCTTGCACAGGTGCCAAACCTTCTTAGATTATTCCTATATCTCCAGTTTTGTTGATCTTATCTCTCAACTAGTATTTTTCTATTCTGATTGCTTTGTTTATTAAGTGTTTATAATGTTTATATTTCTCTTGAGTTTCAGTCTTTGGATTATGAATCAATTTCTTATCCAAACAATAAATAATGCACGCGTATATTTTGGGATATACACGTTGTCACACATTGAAGAAGGTATACAGATTTATATTATACTGATATATTGCATATACGACCGCGTCTCCAAAATCATCACCATCGACAGTGTGTATAAGGGGCCGCTACGACCATCATATACATCTATAACTGAATTGATGTCACCGTTTAATAATGCCAAAATATGTCAATACAATATACTATTAAAACAATATCATTGTATTGTCCAGCATATCTACGGTTTTCCATTAATATCAACAACATAATATTACGACCCTATATCTTTTCAAAAGACAATAAAACATCATAGTTGACAAGGAATATTTTTGTTCACTTATACATATTCTATATTTTGAGTGAATATAAATTAAGGATAACAATAATTATGAAATAGAGAATTTTAATATGAACACATGAATATATTTTTCAACGCTTACTTAAAAAAAAAAAAAAATCACAAATAGATGGTGTATAAAACGTAGTAAAATATTACAAAACACACATGTACATTTTCGATTTCACTTTAGAAGATTTCATAATTTATTTTGTAAAATTTTGAACGTTTGAATGTTTTGTGGCATGAATTAATATCGAACGTAATTTCAGATAATATTAGCCAGTTTTTTAGTATTTTGATAACAATATTTATAACATAAAATTAAAGACTATAAAATCATATATTTTATGACATGAATAATATTGATTCCAGATAACAGCAGTTTATCAATAGATAATTATTTTGAATTTTGATTTAAGCGGAAAGTTTAATTCTATAGAACAATGCTGTTGTTTTTGATTGAAATTATCATTAAGCTTTACCAATTATCAAAAATCGAAAATCAGTTATTTATAATTATTTACAGATTTCTAATGTCAACGGTGCTAAAAACTTGACACAATAAAAGAAATAAAAGGGAACTTTATACGGAAAACCATAATAGATGATATTTCTCAGACGGTTGCGTTGCATTATTTTCATGTATAATTTCAAGGAGTTTAGTTAAAACCAACGTTTTTTACTTATACGGAACATTCTAAAGTGGGAATATTGCATTGCATTGCGGTGTGTGGTGTGGTGTGGTGTGGTGTGGTGTGGTGTGGTGTGGTGTGGTGTGGTGTGGTGTGTGGTGTGTGTGTGTGTGTGTGTGTGTGTGTGTGTGTGTGTGTGTGTGTGTGTGTGTGTGTGTGTGTGTGTGTGTGTGTGTGTGTGTGTGTGTGTGTGTGTGTGTGTGTGTGTGTGTGTGTGTGTGTGTGTACGAAAAAACGTTTGAAGTGAAGAATACTCTCTATTTTACACATGAACGAAGATTTAATCACGTTATTCATTACCCTGATATGTACGCGTATCCACGACTTAAATGCGAACACATTTAGAAGACAATTTATTTGAAAATTTTAGCGCTCACAATGATAACCTATCCTTTGTAAAACATATAGACAGTCATATCGATAGCTTTGTTGCCACATTTGTTACATTAAATGGTGAAATTGAGGGGGGAAAAACTCAAAACTACATTGTTAATACGGTATTTTCTGCGAAAAAAGAGTATCTGTATACTCTTCTTCTACGCAAATTATATTAAATGGTTAAACCTGAAACTATAATATTAATGGAAAATTCTTCGAGTGGCTTCGATGATTTCCCATAGACTAGCACTCTTTTAGCAATTTGGCGCACATCCACATCATCACTGTTTCAAACTTTTTATTTCCTTTTTTTTTTACCACACTGTTTGTGTAATTATTGGAAATAGACAACAATTAATAATTATTTATATATTTAACAAGTTTACTTAAATTTTACCTGGTGAAATGTAAGTATTGTTTATATTTTATCGTGTGTGGTATAGGTTAGGTTAATCATAAGATAAATATGTACATCTAGATTTTAATGGCGTAAAATAGCTTAAAATCAATTCTAACCAAGGCTCGTAAATGTTCTGTAACTTCTTACAGAAGTTGGTGAATATGAAATTATTCATACATTAACATATTTTAATCATTATTAAAATAAAATATGTTTATACAAATTCATCTAGAATTTAAATATGTCATTGTTCCAAAAAAAACAAAAAACATTTTAATATCAGATTATTCGATAGCAATACATTAGAATATATAATATTAGTATAACGTGTGAAATAAAATAATTTGATTGTGTTAAAACTAAAAGCTTAAAAGTTATATGTTTTAATACAATTAATTAATCAATAAACAGTATAATTTTTTCCACATATAGTGTGTTTTGAATACCTTCATGAATTAAATCAAACGTGAATAAAACATTCCTATTTTTTACTGTATGCCATAAATGATCGGTGTAAAAATATTTTTTGTCAGCAAATATACCAACCGGAAAGCAAAAAATAGTAATTTTACCAAACACACAACACTCTATTTCCGCAATCGAACGAAACGCGTCAAACAATATTTGTACACTACGGCCACTGGAAAAAATAAGTAATCATAATATTTTGTGTTTTGAATTTCACACAACAAATATTAACTAAACCTAACTTCCCAACCACACCCGAAAGAGCTGTCTGTGCATCAATGTTTTTTCATGATGAAATCATATAAAATTTCCACCCTATGAGTCTATTCAGTTTTTCATATTCGGTTTGTCATAGATCTCGATAAAATATCATTGCTGCCTTAAAAGGAAAAAAAAGGAGTCAAGCAGAATTATTCTACCATTATTTCTTTTAATCACTATCACTGACATTTTCATCAATATCTTTTGTACACCTATGGACTATAATATATTAAGTATGAACTCTTGTCACACAATGACCGTATGCGTCATATGTGCATACATACATGCATGCATACATACATACATACATACATACATACATACATGCATACATACATACATACATACATACATACATACATACATACATACATACATACATACATACATACATACATACATACATACATACATACATACATACATGCATGCATACAGTTCAATTTCGAATCTTAAAAGTTGCTGGACGAAACTTTTGGACAAGGATTTCTATACGAAAAAGTGTTTACAGAAAAAATAAATAAACATCATTGTAAAACCATAATTTCGCTTCACTCAGAATCTAAAATTGTAAATTTAAGAAACTCCACAGTAAATGATATATTTAACTATTGCGACTGTTTTATATTATAGTGGTACATAGATACATACAGTTTTTCACCATACAGGTTTCACCTTGAGCATTTGTAAATGAATAAGTATACTACATACCCATAATGTTGGTAATTCTAAACGTACATCGAAGACCACTAGTATAATATACGTTAGATACATTGTACATTCATATTCATACGTAATTGTTTTAATATTTCCAGGCTACTATAACACACAGATGAGCATATTTAAAAGAATACGGAGTAATTATTGGTAGATCACATAACATAGTTACCTACTATTACACAAGTTAACTATTCGATTGCCGTATTGTAGATATTATAATATGTTAATAAGAAATTATAAATAGACCGGAAATAAAGCACTTATTCTACAATTTCAAAAGACAATCGATTCGTTTACTAAAAGCAATTAAATAAAGTAATATACGTTCATTGATATATGTATATATAATATACATATTATGTTTCAAATAGCAGTCGCATCACACAGTATTGTCTCTTATAGCGATTAAAACGATCCCTGGGGAAAATGCATAGCATGTGAACACAATAAGAATGCCACCGCCACGCTAAAATAGAGGAATAATAATACGCCGCGCCATGTTTTAGGACAATTGAATCATCCCACATAAACAACACAATTTCAGACGACAATCGAAAATTCAATCTAAATATTATCATATTGTACTAATCATTCCGTCTTATCGAACGCAATTAACCCATCTAATACAATAAATTCGAATCACAGTCATCGTTTAAGTTTCACTTATAATTAGATTAGCGGTTATGAGAAAGGAAACGTCTTATAACAGTTATATGCGTTCATACAATGTTCTACTAAATTGCTTACCTTAAGCAAATGGTAACAGTAATTTAAAAGTTTATACAGATATACCGGAAATATGAAGGTATTCAACTATTAAACAAGATACAGCCAAACTTTCTTATTGTAGTTTATAACAATAATAACACTCAAAACACTTAAATAAATATACAATGATTATTTTAGTGAATCAAATTGTTTCTAAATTATATTTGAATATATACTTTCGAAGTATATGTAACAATATAATCATAACTCGTAGAATTTTTAAAATTTAAAATTTCAAGAATTAGATATTTTTGAAAAAAAAAATCTACCAAATAAATACACTTACATTTTAGAATATCATTATAGAGAATAATTGACAGAGATTAATTTAAATGTTTACAATTATCAACATTATTCAAAAATCAAATCAATTGAACAGTTAGAAACTATCATTATTCTCCTCCAGCGACTAATAAATTGTAGACAAATAAAGGCACCGAAATAAACTTTAGTAACTGAATACAGTTCAGTCATTAATATTTTACAGTTATAATATTCAAAAACTTATTAAACCCAACTTTAAAAAATATTTTGAACGCTAGCAAATAGAATTAGTTACAGACATCGACATTCGTATTGAAAAAAAAATCCTAGTAAGAAAAACATGAAATATTTACTTTTTAAAAGGTTTGAGATTAGATTTTATGTTCAGGAAAAACTGTCACCAAGTATTTTGAAAAAAGAATTAACTGCATATAGGTACTTGTACACATGGGATGCAGTGAAACTTCTTTATGAGCACAAACTACGTATAAACCAGTTACCATTTTAGTCCGAAAATGCTACAATTACAAATATAGACGATTTTAAAAATAAACAAAAACCCGTACGAGCAATAATAAGAATAAAATACGACAATTCACAACTTTATATTATGTATACCTACACTAATTTTTTTTTTTTTTTACGAACATAATATGTTTGTTTCTGAAAAAAATGGTTTCTATTAAACAAGATTATACCTGTACCGTAAATACTTACAATTTTTCATTTTAAATTATAATGCATCATATTTTAGGCACACCAGCACCCAAAACGTAATTTTCGATGCAAGTAAATGCAATGGAAAAAGACCGTTTTCCGTCCAGAGGGCGGTAAATATTAATTTACGGTTTGCAAAAAATATATGTCCTGAGAAGATTAATATACGTGTAAATGATTTACCTGTTATGCAATATGCCGATTTCTGGTTGATCGGTTCTCCTGTACCGTTTTCCCACGGTAATACTAGCATCTGGTCTCTACCGTGTTGTTCAACGAATATATTTGATATATTTTAAGCACCTAAAACGGTTAGAACCAGTTCGTGGGAAAGTTTCAGACACGTGGACAGTATATACCGCGCGACACGCTTTTTGTCGCGTCATATGCGAATCTACTAAACTTTTGTGCACGACGCGTTTAGACATTTTTTCATTTTAAATTGTCTCGCGTTCCATACAGTACCTACTTTTTAGTTATTACTTGATTTCGAATAAAAAAAAAATAATAATAAAAAATAAATAAGTGTAAAAAGTGTAATGTTATGGCAGTTTTATCACTAATTACTATTGTCACAGTAATAAATACAGTAGTCACTCGATAATTCGAAATTCAGGGGACCGAGCTAAAAATTCTGATCCATAGCGTTATCATATCAAGTTAAATACGTACATACGTTGTACAGGATAAATTTATCATGTTTAAGGAAATTCGAATTACAGAGGGACTGGCAAAAAAAAATTCTAATTCTAGAGTGTATACCACGACAAATATTTCGTATTATCCAGGGGACCGATATACACGTATTTTCTCCTAATTACAGAGGTTTTCTCAGGGGACCGAGCTTTTAGTTCGATTTAAGGAGTTTTTCGAATTATGGGGGTTCGAATCATCGAGTGACTACTGTATAAGATGCGTGACAAAAAATAGTATACCTATGACACTCGAGCGGGAAGGCATAACAGTATTGGGCGAATTATATGTCACTTGTCTGCGGCTCGTGCCGCAAACGTGGTCAATGACTGAAATTGCTCACTCCCCGTCCTTGTCACACTATGTAAAATCAAGAATTTCCATTTTATCATAATAAATATATCGGTATGTTTTTTGGTAAAATAAGAAATAATTTAAAATAAATAATTAGAGCTAGAAATATAATTCCTAACGTTCCACTGTAAAAAAGAGACTGATAATTATATAAATGATGACTGAAGTAAATTATTTCATATGTAATACACTCAACTATTAACAATTCGTGGTCGTGACACAACAAATTACGTATCAGTAAATGTTATTGAAGGACCATATTAGAGGCATTACACTCAAAATGTCACGTGTTGCTTTTGAAAATAATAATTAATGCAATAATTATATTGATGTTATTATTATTGGCGTTATTGTTCTAGACTGAGGAAATATTTGATTTTCTTTTTTTTTTTATTCGCTGACTTCACTATGAATATTATTCGAAAATGTCTATTAACTAATTTCTTCTCTTCTTTTTCCAACAGTTTTCCGACGGCAATCGTCCCCCAGAATTTATCATCTCACCGCGTCGTTGGTTTTTTTTTCAAATATAAACATGTTCTACTACCCAGGGCACGAGCATAGGTAGGTTATAGCAGTACATCATGCGCTGGAAACCATGATAAATGATCTTGCCAGCGAAACGACAGGCACACATCGCAGACCATACCAGCCAGCTGTACTTCATATTCACCCGCACATACGCTCGCGCTCCGTACCCACAAATAATAAAATGGGCACATGCGTGAATGCGAATATTTCGATTTCTTATCAGTGTTTCACTAACGTGTTTCCTCGCGTTTCGTGCGCGTGTGTATACGAGTATTGGGTGTGAGCGCGTGAGGTGGATTAGCCCCACGTCAGTATGGAAACGTCATTCATGCGTTTTGGGGACAACAAAATAAAGTTGTGTTATTGTATATAGTTATTCTGTAGAGCTTTCAATGTCAATATTTATAGTGTACATTATAATATAACAGAAACACGATAAAGACACTTTATTAAATCGTCACTGTTCTCAGACTATGTATTAATAAATTTTAAAGCGACTTTAAAATTTACGAAGATATTCTCGAAAAAACTTCAGATAAAATACACGAAGATAAAATTTGGGAAGTTCCATTTCAAATGACGTTACTTGAAAATTCAGAAAATAAAAATAATAATAAGAGTAATTCTGTAATGCATATAGAAAAATATATTGTGTTATTGAAACATATCCACTGTATGAACACGAACGAAAAGTAATTTTAAGAAGTATTTCAATGTTAAATCAAAGAACTGTCATTATGCCTCTGGGAATCAACCAGATCAAAGTATGTACTTCAAAAATAAATTTAGAATAATGCACTGGAATAAACGTACCATACTATAAGTAGTGACGAAAGAAGTTTTATTATTTTACCGATATGTTCAATTATATAAATTCAAAAATAAAGTAATAAAATTAAACTTGAATCAAATGAAATGTAATAGAAATAAAAATGATTAACGAGAATACCCCAATTGGACGAAGTGCGAAATATTTTTTTTTTATATTTAAATGACACTAAAATTAACCCATAAATTCTTTTTCAGTTAATACTACATCATTCGTTATTACGAAACTCACTTGGTAAGGGAATATAACGTAACTAAAACATTTTTCATTTTTTATACAATTAATAAAAACGAATTAAATAATAAGGAATTATAAAATGCACAAATAAACTAGCAAACGTGTATCTTTCATTAGATAATGTTTAGAAATTGTTGAAAACACAAAATAAAATTTTAAATCTATTTCAACCGTATAAAAAAATTAACATATGATGAAAAAACCATTGGGTTTATTAAAACTTTATCTATTAATTATGCAAGGATATAGTTTTAAATTATGAAACAATTTCATACAAAAACGGAAGTATTCATCATGTGATATGAAATTTATAATTAAGTTATACATTTTGGATTCTGAGTGAATCTAAAACGGATCTATTGATTTACAAAAATACTCATTTTTTTATTTTTATTATTTTTTTTTTATCGGACACTTTTCGTAACACTTTATTGAGTCCAAAATTTCATCCAGCCAGCAACTCGAAAATCGTACGTAGATGGTATTTAGAAGTTACTAAGTGTTACTAAAAATCAAAAATTTAATGTAGAATGTGCTTTAAACAAGTATCTTGATTCTCTCCTTAATAGATTTTTCAGGCGTAAAGAAAAATGGTCGAAAGTGTGAAAATGAAAATGTCCCTGAGAAAATATCAGCACCAAACGAAATATGTTCAAATGCTTTATGTAAAAGTGTTGTGGTTTACTTACTAATAGGTCACATATTTATTTACACGTATTAAATATCATTCTAGTGGTAAGAAATGGACAATAGTAAACATTGGTTAAACAATAAATATAACATAAATTGACTATAATATTAAAATATGTTCAATAAGTAAATTATAAATATTTTATTTGAGTGAACGATTTCCATAAAAAGTAGAACGCCATACAGTTTTTTTTATTTTTAGTTGATACAGAAATTGTGTTTTTCGGGTTCACTTTAATTTTAACAGCGCCCATAAAAAGTACAAAATGACAACGCATCTAATAAATTATAAACGTAAACTATCACACGAATATAAAGCGGAACTAATACAACCCCGATAGTAAACAAATCAATTAAAACACATTTCTAAAAAAAAATATATTGTATTTTAATATAATTTAACAGCTCATTTTTTGAAAATTTAAACAAAACCGTAAGTAAAGAGCCAAAACGAAAGAAAATTATTACTCTAGAGTTTAATGAGGAAAAATTATTTTAAAAAATAATCGAATATCCAAAAATCGATTTTAAATATATCCGACTGAAAAAAACGAAACTAATATACACAGCTGCATAGTAGTATATGAACATTATAATAGTATTCAAAAGCACCAGTAGTCGCTGTAATAGCGTGTATAAAAACGGTCGTATTATAATTAGCGTCACCTCCCGTCGTCGTAATGGTATAATATACTTAGAGGCGCATTACATTATTCGTGTAATGGACTACGCGCGCGTGGAGGCTGGATCGGTTCTTATGAGCGAAACTGTTGTAAAACGGGCCGAGACGGCGATAATGCGTATGAATATAATTTGAACTTACACCCTTTCACTCACCGCCACCACCGTCACCCGTTCACACAACATCCGCACGCACTGCCACCGTGCCACCACCACCACCACCGACACCGACACATCGAAGAAACAACTGAGGAAACTGTGGGCGATGGCTGCGGCAGTTTGAGTATTAGCAATTATCTTTATGGGGAAAATACGTCATGTATACACCATCACCCGGTCGGTCTCGCTCCCTTTACCTCTAGATCATCGGTCGTTACTTACAAGCCACCTACTGAGAAAATGTTCATGTTTAATAATAACGACGATGGCAGAAGGGGGAGATAACTTCCCACCAGACTAGCGAAAAAAATATATATACGGTAGGCCATCATATGTGTGTGTGTGTGTGTGTGTGTGTGTGTGTGTGTGTGTGTGTGTGTGTGTGTGTGTGTGTGTGTGTGTAAGTTAGAATACACTTTACACTCATACAGATACCTCGCTGACGTTGGAGAAATAGCAAATACGACGACAGCGAAACCGAGAACGTTGTATTAAACGACACAGGAGCTTTAACGAGCACCTATTCCCGCACCTGAGCAAGTAATTTAATAGCATTTACTGTAAAAAAAAAAAAGTTCATGTACAGTATGATTTAATTTAATTTTTACAACCTATTTATCATTTGAAGTATGTATTCGATAAACGCACAAATTATTCTATGCATTTTATCTCCATTGTAAGTTTCATTATTTTTTATACATTTAAAACATTACCTCTATGACGTTTAAAAAAACAAAAACATACGATACAAAAACGACACAGCCTACCACACATTTTTAAATTATATACAACATTAATTTTGTGATAAAATGACTGAACAAAATACTACATCAATATTCAAAATTAAAAAACACCATACCTAAAATTATTTAAAAATATAACGAAGCATAGAAAAATAATCGTGAAAATTCATTAGTCCGATAATATACATTAAAAATGATATATGTCCAAGGACATGTTGCAATATATTAAGGTTCACTGAATCATAATACCATTACCTACGAAAACCAGAATTAAGCGAACACGATTTATTCATATAGCTAATTCTAATTATCAAAACGCAACAGCTATGGAAGTGGTCACCAATTAATATTCTTGAAGGGCCACATTAGGAATCTGAAAATTTTTCGCAGGCCATTAAAATGCTGAGTACATATTTTCAACATATAATAGGACAATAGGTATTATTTTAAAATTGAATGTAATGAGAACATTATTTTTTTATTTATTATTTGCTATTGTTTTTAAACATTCAGAACATAATTTATATTAAATAAAAATTAATTATATAAACACAATAAAATAGAAATTTGTTTGGTGAGAAAAATGACAAACCCTGCTCTTGATTAACTGTTTAAAATTAGGGGTCTGGTTAGTGCATGCTATCTTCATAATCGTTTCAAGATGTTTGTTGGTTAGCCGGGATCTGAATTTGTTTTGAATAAAGTTCATTTTTGAAAAAGATGATTCTCAAATATACGTGGAGCCAAACATCGTACATATATTCAGTATTAATTTTAGCGTTGGGTATTTCTTTTCGGACACATATTTTAATAAAAATTCATCGTAATAATTACTAGGGCTTGGATGTTGTAGGAGTTGCATATTTTTCTATATGCTCTCAATTTATAGCAGACCAAGCTATATATTCGAGATAAACAATGGTGAGTTCAAAAACGAAAAATTAAAAATGCATATTTTGCATATTTCGTCAATTTTAGGAAAATAGTGCATATTTCAATGATTTTATGCGCATATTGTGCATATTTAATATTTTTCAAAAAAAATTGATTTTTTTTCTTCCTCAACCTATGTATTTTAAGTAATATTCTGATGGAAAGTGGCGAATCAATGGATGGACTTCCGGAAGAGTTGACCGGCAATGACTTAAAGTTTTATAAATTTGCTCCGATGACATCAACTGACGTCGAAAGAAGTTTCTCTAGGTATAAAAATCTTTTATCAAATAATCGACGGTCATTTGAAGTTGAAAATCTGAAAAAAATGTTGGTTGTTCAATGTAACAACTTAACAGGTACTTATTGTAAAACACGTATTTATTTCATATTTAACTTCACAAATACTGAAAATATTTTAAAATTATTTTTAAATTCAAAAAGAAGTCAAAACGACAACCAAAATATAAAAATAAAAACTTAATTTTAAAAATATAAAATTTTTTTGCGTATTTAATACAATTTTAAACATATTTTACATTATTCGATGCATATTTTACAATTTGTTCGTGCATATTTGCATGCATATTTTATTTTTTTATATTCCTCTATTTAGCTCCTTTAACATCTGAGCCCTAGTAATTACTTTCAGTTTTTGCATAATTTTCATTACAACAATTTTTTAGGACATAATCCGTTTGAAATTCAATGATTTCAATTTGATTAGTTGCTTTATCACATTTAAAAACATGTATAGCTTCATTAACCCATTCACTGTCAGGTTGTAAAGTAAAACTACGGTTCAATAGTTGTACAACGTTTTAAATTTTTTTGAAACATGCTAATCGTCTTTCGAATTCAGTCTTCAACCTTGTCATAAATTTGATAAAATTACCGATTTCAATATCATTTCTTTCATCACAAACTTTTTTCAAGTTGTGAAAACAAAATCGTTCATTACTAGCATCTTGGTCTGGTGGCAAATTAAACAAACTGGCAAGGCCCCTACTCGATCCGATAAAATACAAGAATATTGATACGTCCACTCAGGCGAAAATTGTCTGTTTTTAGTTTCAAATTTTCCTCTCTTTTCATCCATATTCAAATAAAAATAGTAGAACTTAGAAATTATTTCACCGCATAATAAATCGAAAAAATAAATCAATGGAATCGACACGAAAAAAATTACAATGTAATACAACGGCGATAATCGACGGACTGACTACGTAGACGTAAAATCAACTAGCAGTCACCGAATGACCCAATTAAGGTTTAGATAAGGAGTGCTTTGCGACCAATTTATCAACAGTTGTCGGTGAAAACCAATAATATTTAATAAAAATAATAATTTACAACAATAACACATAGAATGTTGTCGTAATATGTGTTTTTATTTTTTATTTGCGGGCCGGATAAAATTTGTTCGATAAAATTTGACCCATGAGCTGAAGCATACGATATTTTTATGTGCTTAGTAACATAAAACAATAATGAATTATTAAAGAATAGACAAGAATTAAAAAAAATATATATATATTATGTTTTCAAAAGAAAGCTGAAGATTTGAAAATAAACTGCGTTGCAAGATAAAAAAGCTATCGAAATACAATTATTTTAAGTTTATTATTGTAACAAATAATAAAATATATTTAATATCACATAACGCAATAATATTTTAAAATTATTTTTATTTATCGAGAACATCTTTAAAACAATAACACAGAAAGCATAAGTAAAAACACTGTGCAATCAACACAAAAAATACTCTTCCACCTCAAAAAAAAAAAAATAAAAAAATATATAGATTCCTAACCAATGCACTTTCATAGTATAACGTGTCTATATGGACGCCATAAATGTGATTTTTATTTGGCCACTTTACTAAATTACAATTAAACATTTAACGTACATAGTTATACGGATATATATTATATGTTTACTTATCAATTTTTTTGTTTAAAATATATTAAAATAACACACAAAAAAAGTTCTTATTTTACATAGTTTTATCACAGTTATGATTTAAGAACTGTTGACAGTAACATAGGTACTATTTCGATACAAGTGTGATTGACGAACACTACAAACTATCAAACAGACAGATAGGTAGTTTCATAGTTGCTGATATTTTATGTACTCGTCTTATTTGGTTCGAATGAAAAAAAAATAAAAACGATCAAATGAAACTATCGTAGAGCGTTTTTCATCATAGAAATAAATATCGATGGAAACATTTTGTAGAAGAGAGAAGCAAAGGCAAAACAACAGGTCATAATTTTCCAAAATAATACCCAAGAGGATTCATTTTAAAAACACCAGCACATCAAACCTCGTAAGTGTATTATAGATATGAATTATAGTCTAAAATTGAAAGGAAAAAAAAATACTTCATGAAGAATTGTTTTATTTTAATGATGTTTATACATTAAATCATATAATTTAAAAGTAACAATAAAGATACATACAAGGCTAGAACAATAAATTACGTTTTAACGTAATAGAAAATGACAAAACCGAAAAATATGTTTCCGCTGGATTTTTTTTTTAATTTTTATAATTGAACATTTAAAAGTGATGAAATTAAAACATAATAATATATAAAATAAACATAGAATATTACACTAAATTTATCAAAACTAATCCGTTTCAAATACCTACTCTATAATAGCTATAAACATACCAACACAAAATCAAAAATTAGATGACGCCGAACTAATACATCAAGAGACTTCTTAAACAAGATTGGTTCCAGGTCCTAAAAGTCATGAAGCCGGGTCGTTTTACATTTATGTAAAGTGTTTTTACTTTCATATGAAGTATTTAGGTTGGTTAAATGGGTTTTGTAGGTTGTGAGTCTAAAATTTTAGACTTTTCTCAAACAAAATTGAGTTTGATGCCACTGGCCGATGGTTTGTCAACGTCGGTCATAATTTCACCAGAAATGTTTTTATTATTCATTTTTTTTTTTTTTTTTTTTTTTTTTTTTTTTTTTTTTTTTTTTTAATTAATAATTTGACTATACATGAAAAACATTCTTAATCATAGAAATTTGTTAAATATTAAATAAATGTATAGCTGAAATAATTAAATGAATTATTCAAGAATTTTTAAAATAATTTTACAAACAGATGTTCGTAAATTATTTTAACACCATTTATATTTTATGCATGATATTGTAACACAATAATAATTTAATGTTGTGAAAATATTATTTAAGTGTTTGAAATCATACAGAAAATGAACGTAACTAGTATTAGAGTTGGTTTGAGCAGTGACGGCTCGTGGTAGTTGAACATGGCGGTGCGATAAAATTTCTTTTAAAAAAGTCTTCTCCAACGTATCGTAGGTAGATAATAAAATCTTTGTTTTTACACCTGTAAAAAATTGGCTTCAGCGATCAACAACAATACTTGCATTATTTCTATTTCACACAAACAAGTTTAAAAAAAAGACAAATACCTATCT
The DNA here is from genome assembly GCA_027580255.1 of Therioaphis trifolii. Classification (NCBI taxonomy): domain Eukaryota; kingdom Metazoa; phylum Arthropoda; class Insecta; order Hemiptera; family Aphididae; genus Therioaphis; species Therioaphis trifolii. The sequence continues at coordinate 61,121,764 of CM050404.1, forward strand.
TTATACTTTAGACATTATATTTAAAATTAAATTAATCATGAAATTATATATTTGTTAACAAGGTTAATTCATCCAAATAAATAATAATAATGCTTAACATTTTATAATATTCACGTCATAAAAGTAAATATGAGAATAACATGAAACATTTGCGTGAAATTGAAAATAGAAAGAAAAAATAGCAAATAAAAATTATAAAATGTATTACATTTAATAGCTGTATTGATATACCCGTATCTCTAAACTTCTCTAAAGTATAAGAATACTATATACTTGATATCATTATGGATTACCATCTACACTCATTGTTTTCTATCGGATATTTTTTCTTTTTAGCTATTGGCCTATTAAAAGATCTAAAAATTACAAACTCTTTGCGCTGTAAACTCAATAGCGTATGTCGTCGCCAAAAATGTGTGGTGACGAGAATTATCGTACACTTATGAGTCCCGCCGCCGCCGCCGCGCCGGTCACAACTTTACTACACAGATACACATTCATCGAAAAACAGGTTTTTGTGTGCGCCACGGCTCGTCGCACCGTACACGAGGAAGCGACCCATGGCACTACGTTACAGCTTTTTGACATTTTAAAATAATTAATTTTTTTTCGATTTTACCAAAAACATAACACACATTAATTTAATACAATAGTGAATCATGTTTGAACTAAAATTAAATAAATTTACTAGTTAAATTGACAATGACGTATTGACGTTGTAACTTGCGTTATTATTGTGTCATAAAAGATATCGAATTATTTCCAGTTTTATTATTAGTACTTTGATAATAGTAGATATTACTAAATTATCAAAAACGAACAAATGCACGTTCACTCAGTACTGTACGTTTATCGATGACACTTATAATAACTTACATAATACTGTGAAAGTTTTACTTGAAGCAGCTATTTCTTTTTTTTTTTCTATAAAATGTTAAACAATAATGAAAAAGTTGTCAAGGTTTTAATTTATAGCGAGTGTAATAAACGTTGTCGAGAGATTAGTTAATAATTTACGAAGTCATGGGACTTTTTCGGTTAGAGATACCCAGAGACAACCGCTACGCAATGTAAAACCAAATGAAGATGAGGAAAATGAAGTAATTACGTATATTCTCAATTAAATCCTCGCTCATCTTTAAGGCACGTAGCTAGAGAATTTGGCATTTCAATAGCAAAGGTACACAACATATTCAAAAAATACAAGTTACATTCTTATAGGACTGATTTAATTCAGCATTTACGCCAAGGTGATGACGAACGTAGATTAACATTTATTGCATGGATGACGACAGAAATTAATAACAACCCATTATTTTTAAATTACGTTTTGTGGACCGATGATTCTAAGTTTACCAATAAAGGTATTTTTAATTAGCAGAATAATCGTTATTGGTCAAACGGAAATCCACATTGGGCAGTTGATACAAATTATCAAACAGTATGGGGCACAAATGTATGGTGCGGATTATTAGGAGGTAATTTAATAGGTCCGCGTTTTTATGACGGTACTCTTAATGGAAGACGTTATTCAGATTTCTTAACTTTACTACCGATAATGTTGGAAGATGTTCCTTTATTACTTCGTCAAAACTTATTTTCCAACAGAATGGAGCACCCGCTCATAATGCTATTATTGTAAGACAACAATTAAATGAAATGTTTGGAAATCGATGGATGGGAACTCACGGGCCAGTGGAATGGCCCCCACGGTCACCTGATCTAACACCTTTAGACTTTTTTTTATGGGGCCATTTAAAAACGGTAGTTTATGCAGATCCACCAGCAAACTTACAGGATTTAATAAATAAAATAACGGTAGCGTGCAGACAATTAACAAAAGAACAAATTTTGACAGCAACTAATAGAGAAGTAAATCGTCGACTGGAATTGTGTTTAGAAAAGAACGGGGGAAATTTTGAATATTTTATTAGATACAAAAATAAACATATAAGTCATAATAATGTAATGGAGTAATTTTTATTTAATGTCATACTTCAAATTTTGAATTCAAATCTATGAAAAAATCACTCAATACAAGTGTGTTATTTTTTTGGTAAAATTGAAAAAATGTTATTGTTTTAAAAGTTCAAAAAGCTGTAACTCAGTCAATTTTAGGTTTAGAACTATGGTTAATTTATCAAAATGGCTTAGAATAAAATAATCTATTCATATACGGTGAAAAATGTAAGTGTTGCTATGAAAAAAAAACGTTTGTATTGCACATGCGCAAATTACAAGAGTTAAAAATTTGAAATTTTCGTATAATGTGTACTTCAGTAACCTCTTCAGTAATCTCTATATATACACTATTATATATACAATTACATATATACTTATTGTGCTACGTTGTACAGATTGTGTAAATCAAATTTTAAAATAAAAAAAAAAAAAAATACAAAATTTACTCCGGATTATCGTAGAAGGGACGGAGGATGCACATAGTAAACGCCACTGGACATCATCAGTAATGTCTACTGTGCGATGTGTATAATGGCTCTTGTCGTGTTCTCATCTCGTTCTCTCTCAATTCATTAAAACAACATTATTATTGCTATTACTATCATCATTATTATCATCATCATCATCATCATAACTACCATCATCGGATCAGCCAAGTACGAACAATACTAATACAATAAAAATGAGATGCATTTAATCCATAAACCATATAGTTATAAAATCACAATAAGTGACTTACAAAATATTTAGTTTGTGAAAAAAAAAGCATGTTACCACTGAGAATAAAATATAGGGTGTTTAAATCTTATAATCGATAGTGATAAATGATAAAAATAATATATACTAATCTACGGATAGAAAATATATCTCGAAAACAACTAAAAATATGTGGAATGGAGCAGAATAAAAAAGATTGAACAGACAAAGCTCGGAACTTTAGACATTTGCATATTTGTGCGGGAAGTGCATATCAAAATTCTGTTTTGATATAAATTTCTATCAAAATAATATCTATACTGTGAATACAAACATTTTTAGTGCATGATTATGCATATTTCGGTATTTTTTACGAACCCACGTTTTTAAGTTTAAGAGCATGAATAAATGCATATTTTATCAAATATAACATGAAAAAATGTCTGTAAAAAAATTATAGTTGAGTAAAAATAAATTTCATGGTGGCGAAAATTGAATATCTTGTATCGTTTAAACAGTAGATTCATCATAAAATGTATACATTTTTTTTTTTTTTTTTTTTTTTTTTTTTTTTTTTATTGCACAGATAAGTGCAGTATGTCACAGTACATTACACTGCACTAGCCAGTATTACTGAGAAATGGTAATTCTTAAATGGACGATCTACTTTTATTTAAATTACTAGGAGTGGACAGTTTATTTTTCAACAACAATGCTCACATAATTTACATAAACAATACATAATTTATTTTATATATTTATGTGAATATATAAATATATATAACGGATAAATATATTATTAAGTTATTAATTATTCATCTGTGAATAAATTCAACTAGGATAACAAAAAGTTATATATAAATTTGAAATACTGTTGAAAGGAAACATGCCGAAATAATAAACATAGGTTTACATTAATAGGAACGGTATGGAAAGGTACATGTTTTCTTTGTTCGAAAAAGAGTAAAAGTATAAATTAAATTATAATTAAATTATTGTTTTTTTTTTTTTTTTTTTTTGTACATAATAAAATTAAAAAAACAGTGGTATTCATATAGTTTTTCAGTCGTAGATGTGGCTTTCGTGTTAAAAATCCATTTCCAAGAGGATTAAGAGGAAAGGGTAGCTTTTAGTTTTGAGAGCAGCTTATGAAGCATTACTGCGTGTGCACACTCAACCATCATAATATAATTGTATATTATTCTTACACAGACGTGGAACTATCGTCCCCAGTATATAAAATCGTTTTGCACACTCTTTTCGACCCGGTCAAATTCTCTAGTGCGTGATCATGTACTCATACACAATACTCAATTTACAAGTACACCATTCTTCCATCAAACTATTATCGTTGGCTCATATTTATAATATTAACATTATGTCCCAATTTCCACTACCACATTTCAATCATTATACTTTTATAAATTTATACAGATTTATTACAAGAATAAAACTACCCAAGACAAATCATCTCCATCTTAGGGTCTAAGTTTAAAACAAAACTTCGCAACAATTACTATTGGATGGTAAAATAGTGTAGTGTAAATACGGAAACAATTTCAAACCACGCCCGCGTGTCTAAAATATTTATTTTATGGTTTTTATAAATAATTATTATCATGTTAAAATAGTCAAAAATTAATGTTACTAAGTATACATAGATGTAGATAGCCTTATAGGCTAGGAATGTCTTATTATTATAAATAAAAAAAAAATAATAAAGAAATAAACAAATAAATAAATAAATAAATAAATAGAAAAATAATAAAGGTAACAGTCAATCAAGTTAATATTTATGTACTCTAAATTAGTTTGAAATAAGGTGAAGTATGTTTAAACAAATACACATTAAAAAAAGCGTACCACATCTCTTTGTGATTTTACTTTCAATAAATAATATTTTGTGGAATTTCAGTTATATATATACATACATACATTATATTCATTTACTATATACAGTACTAAATCGGTATTCAGAAGGATGAAATTAAAATATTAAATGACAATGATTGTGAATTTTGTAGATAATTGTTTTATTAGTATTGCATTTTGTTGTGATAATAATCTTACCATTTATAAAATACTATTTATTTAAGCTTCCCCCTTTTCATTTAAATAAATAAAAAAGTTCAGAGATGCCATCTTAAAGGTGCAAATCTGAGCGGTAATAAATATTATTATAAATAATTTTGGTAAGCACTTCTCCGTCGTAAACGAATAAATCTCAATTTTAAGACTACCACGAATAAAAAATTAATGAAGTTTTAGAAATCGCAAAGCGGTTTAACATCAAAAAATCAAAAATAAATGCAACTTTAACGTGATATAAATATACACTGCGATAACATGTAAAATATTAATGTAATAGAATATGTTCGAAATACATGGAAATTAATCAAACTACTTAAGATAAAGAGTAAGTCAATATAACACGACATTATTTTAAAATATAAGAATAATAAAATTCAAATTTAATAAGTTTATACTTAATATCAAATACAGCATTAAAAACATATTAAGTGATCATTATTCAGATCAAACAAGTTATATTTCTACAGCAATCATTAAAATTTACATTTTACAACATTGAGTTCTATTATAATTTAAGATACAATTATAAATAAAAAAAATACACGATGTTTTGGTTCATTGATATCAGATATTCTGTGAAAATCAAGAACTAAATTATGTTTTTTTAAAGAATATATATTTATGTCGAATATAAGATCTCAATTTACTTTTTCAGCTGTGAAATATGAGTAGTTAATTTTTTATTTTTTATTTTTTTTATAAGTAAAAGCCCAGTAAGATAAAATCAATCGCTTCAAACAAGATGTAAATACTGAATGTCAACTGTGTACAGTTTTATTTTTGAGACTTATACTAGGCATTTATAGGCATACGAGGAATTTGTAGAATGATAAATAAAATAAGGTGAAATTATATTTAAAATTATGCAGAATTGATCAAATATATGTAATTTAACTTGTGAAAAAATATAAAATTATTTATTTTTATTATAATATCACATGGTTTTGATGACTTCAATAATATTTTAATAAATAAATAAAATAATACCCGCTTTGACTAGTCTAGTATAGCAAAGCCGAATCACATTAACCATTGTCAATAATGACTAGACATTACTGGTAATAACTGATTTTCAACATTGACAGTAACATAAATAATTATTGAAGGAAATGTTAAGTCTGTAGCACTATTGTTTATTACTTACAATTACGACTAATTGCTGAAACTAATTTCCAAAAAATTATGAACCCTTTAAGTTTTATTGTTTTTATTCAATTTGTTGTAGTGATTTTTCACACCAAGAAATACTTTATAAAAATCACAACAATTATGTATATGAAGTTCTAAGTATAAAATAGTTCTCAATTTTAAAAGTATATGAAACTTTTGGATAACTATTACTTTACTAGATACATAAAAAAACGTTACATACATAATAAGTTAATAAATATTGAAAAAACCATGTATATCATAGTTGAAACAAAACATTCTTTTCTTCACCAGTTTTATAAAAAATAAGGAAGAACAGTGTCGATTACGAAGGGTACAGTTCAGTTAAATACTACAAAACATATATTTAAGCAATTAAATATCCTATTGAAGATACGACAAAAGCTTAGCACTGGAACACTAGAGAGAATAATGTTTTCAATTAATTTATTTAAAAAATTATACCTAAATATATTATGAAATTGATGGAAACTTCAAATAACCTCTTAGAATTACCTCAAATCTAAATAAAACATTTACAAGACCATAGACTCAGTACGTAATCAACGTTTGAACAATATTCTAAATTATAATTAAACTATGTTAAGTCTATCTGAAATTGATTTGCAACCAATTTACCCAAGTTTTTATAGAATAATAACCATGTGCGAGAACATACTGTAAATAGGGTTGAATCAAAACGCAAGATACTTTTTTATAATTGACTTTCATACGTTTCCACATAATCCAAAAAATTATTTTTAAAATAACAAAATTTCTAAAAACTTTCATTCATTTTCATACTACTAAAAAAAAAATAACAATACGTATAATGTCCATGAGACATCATTTAAATAAAACGCAATTTTCGCTTTTCCGTATATATTTATTTTATAAAATTAATATAAAATGAAATTCAATTCTTTTTCAATTAAATAACATATTGTAGAATATTCATGTGATAGTTTTATTTTAATTAATAACAATTTATTTCATACTTTTTTAAATCTATATTATTCATCGTGTTTATATTATGGCATTGGAATTTTAACTAAATATAATAATGTAATATGTAAAAATGTAATATAAATAAATAAAAATGTGTATATAATATATATATATATATATATATATATATATATATATATATATATATATATATATATATATATATATATATATATATATATATATATATATGTATATATACAATGAACAAAGCAAAACATTTAAATAAATAATAAAACTAGAGAGTACAAAAAACTTAATTTTTATATTCAATTGACAACACCTATACATAGAGATCATGATAAGTTAGTTTGTACACACTTCTGTACGAAGTAGATACGTGAACCTTGTAGTGTATACATAATATTATCAATGAAATACATTAACAGAGGAAATATACACATTCTGTTTGAAATTTTAAATGAATTTTATGGTTGCTAAATTATTAAAGCTTATAATTAAAGGCTAATGAATTACGACAATTAATAAAATAATAATGAATACATGCAATTTAAATATTGATCTACATATTGTATACGACACCAATCGTAATTTATATAACAATCACGTTATCACATATATCATTTGAATAGTGAGACGATTTGCAAGTGGGGAATAAAAATTTAAATTAGAATCAACATTTCAAGTGAAAGGGGTGAAGACGTTTTAGATCACATTATTTCAAACACACTTGAAAAAAGAAACTCACTAACGTATATCCACCGATGATAAATGTATTATTAAACATTATTATATATTATCTTCATGAAAATTATTACCTGAAGAAAATACAATTGTTTAAATAGTTACATTAGTGAAATTACCCTAATGTTCTTGAAATAATATTTTATAATGCGCGGAGTGGCAGAAGAATAGAAGTCAATTTATAACGACATATCAAAATGAAAACGAAAAAATAATATTTTCACGTATATATACTTATTTTTTAAATTCAATTGTATAAGGGGGTCAAGTATACCTAACACGATTTAATCCGGATCGACTTCCAGTTTATTATTTTTTGTGTATCCTTGTAACAATAATAGAAAAACTTTCACTATTGTAAAGTATTTTTCCCACCACTCCACCCTATTCACCACAATATATAAGATATGTCTTTGGGTATCCACCCTTTCGATTCTGTTTCCATAAATAAAGTTCATAGACGAAATGTTTAAAGAAAGGTTTAGTATTTTCCGATATATTATGTGCTACAACTTGTACAACATCACTTTAATCTGACCTAAAAAAATTTTTTGTCCTCCCCAGAGAGTACATACCTATTCGAAATTCAGCATGAATATAGATAAATGATTTTCGATTTGAAAAGACATTTATTTGAATCGTTTCTCACTTTGTCTTTAACTCTATCCATCTCTACGCATACTAGTTCAAACTGCCATAACTTTGAAACTAACCGTTCAATGTCAGCTGTTTTCGAAATGCCAATAACAGCTCATACAGTATTTTACAAGCATACGATATAAATATGATGAAATGAGAACGGTTACGTACACAAGTATAACATTAATACCAATAGGCGTGTTTACGGGAAGGGCTGGGTGGGCACTGGCCCCTCCGGCGGACTGTGCCTCAAGCAAAATGCCAGGATAAAAAAAGTCGTGCTGTGTGTACCCTGCAGTACCAATAGATTTGAAAAAAATAGATTTTTTTTTTTGTAATTTTTGTAACTTGTTTTATCGATGCACGCAAATAATAGAACATTTTATTGATATTTGAATTATTATGTGTAAGCACTTATTAATAATTAGTAGTGATTATATTATCATAATATAATATTATGTTCATCAATTATCTATAACTACCTACATAACATATTATGTACAATGAATCAAGATCGCCTGGATGGTTTATTAACCATTAATATCGAACAAGAATTGGCAAGAAATATAAGCTTTGATAATTTCATTGAGTCATTTAATTATTTAAAACCATATGAAAGAAGAATGGATTTATAAATAATTATGTATAAATATTATAAAAGTTGAGATAAAAGTCGGAGTCCGTAGATTTTACGGGCTCCGACTCGAATGAATCGATATATGAAAAAGTTAATGAATTTAAATACCTTGGCGTATGTATAAATACAAAGAATGACTGGTCACAAGAGATTGGATAAATACAATTATCATTATCTTCAGATTCTCGCGCACTTATATTTTAAATTTTAGCTAAAAACATGGACGATTTAAATTTGTATGTTCAGCTGAATGGCCTCGAGTTATTAGAACAAATCGAAGAGGATGCAGAAAATGTTGTTGCCCGCGTTTTTGTTTGTTGCGTTAAAATAAACAATGAGATTATATATTTTAGTAGTGTTACCAACCTAATTCATACGATATAATAAACCATTCGGAAAAATTTCCGTGTATGTGGAAAGTTTTTCGTATACGGATAGTTTTATTTCAAGAATACTATTTTTCGTCCTTACACAGAAATCTATCGTGTGGATTGTTCGTATACGGATCCGATCCGAATGATTTCAAGAATAGACCCCCTGAGCTGTAAACGCGCATGTATGAAATTTCGTTTGATTAGTTGCGAGTATCGATTGCTGTTCACTTGATGACACGGTGCACATTGTCCCCGTTCGACAATGCAGGTATTTTCATTTAAGCATTTTATCGTTTCCATTATTATTAGTGGGTTATTTTGTAATCAAAACCATATAAAATTTAAAATTCTTAATTCCATTGAAATTTTCTTAAGATCCGAAAAATATTTTGTAATTCTCTCTCTGTATTAAGTTTTATTGGGAGTGGATAGGCTAATCATTTTCAATAAACATTTAAAATAGGAGTTTGATTTAAAAACAATCAATTCGTCAACATTCATATCAACACTTATTTTTTTTCTTTATTTGTTTTATACAATATGTAACCATTGGGTACAATACGAATATTTGCTATTGGTATAATACAAGCATGAGTAATTTAATGGAAGATAACCACCCAGTGATGGAATTTCCTATAATATAAATACTTACGAAAAAAAAAATCTGAACAATAATTTAAAATTTTTTTCAGTGCCGTTGGGCGTTGATAATGTATTTGAGTTTATTGTATTTCAATTTCCAGGCCTTAATACGAAAAATTAAAAAATTAATTAGGTAAACCATTCAAAAAAAACAATATTTTAAAAATTTCTATTTTTAATCCAACGGAGATCATTTTAGATTCTGAGTAAAGTGAAGGATCTTATGGTTTTACAATGTTATTTTTTTTTTATATGGAGACACTTACAAAATAAAATAAAATAAATAAAAAAATAAAAAACGGCTTCTACTAATCAAATCAAACTAGACTGGTTATATAACATTATCATGGTACTACACTGAACTATAAAAATAAAATTAAGATAAGAAACAAACACAACGTGTTCAGTATAGTCGTTTCTATAATCCGAATACTTGTATTGTATTATATAATAGTATTGTAAACACATGTATATTTTTTGCTTAAGTTCAACTCTCAATGTTTAATAATATGTGTCATATAAACTTTTTCCAACATGGAAGTAATAATTAAATAATTGTATTTGTATTTTTTATTTATTTGTTGTAAATTAGTTCTACAGTGCTATTAGAGATTAGCATATCAATTATGCTGAATACGGTTCCGATATAAATTTACCGGAATAGTCGACGTTTCACGTCGGAAGTCAATTAAAGTCAGTGTCCATCTTCGCCGTGCATAACAGTGGTTTCACGACGTGATATTGCAAACCACCTTCGTCGAAGAATGTTTCCGTCATGGAGTCAATTTTATAAATATCGCCATTAATTATTAATATTTGCATCAATATTTGTTAATATTAACACATCCGATTCCACATTAATTGACAATGTTCTGTCAGATAATATACGAGTATCAATACAGTTTTAAAAACCTATTCTTGGTGCCCAATAATAAACACAGGTACGTTAAAATTATTTATACAATTACGGCATATTTGAAACGTTTTTATAATTTTTATCTTGTTTGAGTAAGACGAATTTTACTTTGGCCATAAAACTGACGAAAATTTGCGCCTATGATTATCATTATCATAACATCATTACAACTAAATCCTTGCATTATACTGTTGACGAAGCTCGACGGTCAATAAAAATAGGGGAAAAAAAGTCAATAAGCAATTCAAAGTATTTTTTATTATTATTTTAATTTACTTTTTTTACGATAACAGTTACGATTGATGCCACGCACATTCTTATATTTTGTCGTAACAAGAGGAAAAATAGCAAATCGAAATTATGTTTATTACTTGACAGAAGCTGTTTATGGCGATGTGTCTTCACGACACGGTCTAGTTTTACATTTCTAAACCGATCTCCCGGGCGACACGCTTCGAAGCATCAGAATGGTATAGAAACGACGTACTGCGTACGTAGTAAAATAATGACAGGTGGTGAATCTTGAGAGACGGAGTGTACATCAAGAAGAGGTATAGTGGACAAAAGTACAGAATCCCGGCTACAGTTAAATTGTTATTGTCGTAACATATACGAACGATGATAACGAAGAGCGTTATGTACGTCGTGTAATCATATGT